>CM021101.1:540765064-541410615 GCA_007115665.2 Sequoiadendron giganteum
GGATCTAACTCTTTACCATTTTCTCCTACACATACTGCGATTCCTTGTCTAGGAATGTGACATAAATGGAATTTCATACGACTGTATGAGCTAGTATATTGAACTTTACAATGTTTGCATATCCAAACAAATGTTCCACCCCCTTTAACTTGTTGTATCATTTGTACATATTTCCATAGAGGTGAATTCGGGTCAGTTTTAAAGGTGGGTTGAGTAGTAGAAGTAGAACTGGTTGCCATTATGCTGCTACAAGTTCAAAAACAATTAATCAATTAATTAAACAATAAATGCTAAATATAATAATATTTAAATAAATAAAAATACTAAGTTGATATACCATTTTCGAAAAAATTAAAATTATTTAAATTAACATTTAATATATTATAATTATTCATTAAATTCTTAATTTATTATTTAAAAAATTAAAACTAAAATAAAAATTGATATAGTTATACTTATATAATTATATTTTACAATAAAATAATAATAAATATATTATAGTCTGTTATAATAATAAAATTAAAATTAAAATATAATATATTAATAATAAATAATTTAACATTTAGTGTTAGTCTATTATTATATTATAAATTTATAAAAAAATAATAATTAATAAAGTCTAAAATTAAAATACACAATATTAAAAATTTAAAACAAAAAATATTAAATAAATAATTTATAAATGATAATAATAAAATTATAAATATGTTTAACTTTAAAAGTTTAATATGATTTTAATTTATAAATTTATAAATTATAATATTAAATAAATTAAATTTTAATAATAAACATGTTCATACTTCATAATATAAGCATTAGGTTTAAACTTTAAAAGATTAAAATTTAACGAGAAAAAAAAAAAAATGGGCGAAGTGAACCCTACCTGGAATTCGTGGCTGCAGACTTGCGTCAGATTTTGCCCTCTCGTGGCCTCCGAAATCGTTTGCAATGGCCGCCGGAATCGTTTGCAATGGTCGCGGAATTTATCTGCCCCTTGTCGCACAAACAAATCGTCCCTTTTGCAGCGAAAAACGGAGGCGAAGTGAGACGAAAATGAGTTTTAGGTTTTGTTGGCGTTTTTTTTTAACTCAGAAATGCATCAAAAAGGTTTCGATCTCCCCACCAAACGCTTAAAAATTGTCTAAAAAATGGCACATCACTGAAAAATGGCGGGATTCGGGGCGAAATTGAAGGACGCGTTTTTGACCGGGAAAATCCGAACCCTAGCCGCTTCCGCAGGGATTCCACCATGTATCAGTACCGATACGTCCCGTACCCGGAATCGGCAGGGCAAATGGCCGATTCCGGTAACTTAGAGCAACACAATAACAATGCAATTTATGTGGAAACCCTTGTGAGAGAAAACCATGAGAAATATTACTTTTATTAATCTTCTTTCTACAAATTTTGAAGGCATCAACCTACTAAAGGCACCAACCCCTAAGAAACTTCAATTTCTCCAATTTGTAGGCACCAACCTACTAGAGGCACCAACCCCTAAGAAACTCCAATTTCTCCAATTTGTAGGCACCAACCCCTATAATATGAGACACCAACCTCACCAATATGAGGTACCAACCTTAATATTGATAATTTTCTTCTCCAATCTGTTAGAATGCTGATCACAAATCTGCCATAAAGCTAATTACAATCTCCTCATAAAAACTTATTATAAATCTGCCATAAAATTTCTCACAATCTCCTCATATAATTTGAGTATGTTCCCCTTAAAATCTGCTCTAATATTCCTCACAAATGGACATGACTTTTCTTATCCTTGATCGCTGCCTTTACTAATTATAATTTTCTGCCACTTTACATTTTAATCCCTGCCTTTTTCTTCATTTAATTAATCACTGACTTTGGAAACTTTATTAATGTATGCTTTTACTTTAATCGCTGCCTTGTGTGATATGTAATCGCTCTACTTCCTTCATTTTAATTGCCGATCCATTACTTTCTTAATCGCTGGTGTCGGCCTTATGATATTGATTGCTCCCTTTGTTATTAGTTATTAGGATCTTAACTTTAGGCGATTAATATTTATATAGAGATCCCTTAACTTGGGCGATTTAAAGCTTATTGATTATTAATGAAGATATTACTCGCTGCTTGTCTTAATATAGATCTCTGCCTATAATAATATCTCTGAACTTTATAATATTATTTGCTGCTCTTAACATTAATATGTTCACTTCTCTTCTTAACATTAATTGATGCACATTATCTTTCAATAATTTCTCTCATCAAAACAATCACTATATATTAATTAGGCATGGGCATTTTTAACTTTGACACCAAAGCAAGGTCTTACACATTGATATATATGCCTTTAACATCAATGACTCCATCCAACAATCTCATCTATTCACTTTGACATCAATGACAACTACACATTGCTCATTTTCTTCGACATCAATGACAACATTTCCAACATTATATACCTCTTCCTGATTGGTTAAGGAGTTTAATTATGCTCACTCCACGATCTCATTAACCTTCTAAAATTGTAGGAATACCTAAAGGTCATCCCCTATCGGTTAATGCTCCTATGTTATAGGGTTTGGCAAGTTCAGGGGATGTACTAGTCTTGAATGGATCCCTGCCTAGGTATGCCCTGGGTTTGCCTAGGGTTTGTATGAGTGAACACGGAAAAAAAAATGCATACAAGAAAGAGTTTTTTTGGTACCGAACATCTATAAATTTTCTTTTGATAAATGTTTGTGAGTTTCCGACTCCTCCTTGGTAATTTGGCAAAGTTCCAAGCACACTACAAACACTCTCGTGCTTGAGCAAATGCCCCATCCGTGCAAGGAAGTATTGATTCGAGTGATGAGTAATGACTGCATTACCAAGCTAACTACTTTTGCTTCCATCCAAGGTTCCAATTATTGTAATGGGTTGATAATTCTAGGCTGGTTTGATGGGAGAAAATGTTAGCCTCGGAGGCTTTGATTCATTGTATAATAAGTTGAAGGTTGTCGAAATGACTCAAAAATGTGTCGGAATCCAATTATTAAAGAGGCTGATTTGTCATTCACTTACATATGAACATGATTTTATTAGCTAGAGGATCTTTCCTCTTCTTTCTTTCCATATTGACATATTCTTTAGGATTTAAGCCTTGAGAGGGGAAGATTGATGAATCCAGAGTAGGATTACTCATTACATGAAAATAAATCCATATCTTTTTGCACAAGGGATACTTTTATGGAATTTGACTCATGTTTGTAAGCTAGCTGGTTTGACGGTTTAGAGTGCTTACAAACATATTTTTTGGACTCCATGCTATGTACATGCTTTGAAAGACATTTGCAAACTAGACTGGGTGAAAATAGGAGTGGCTGAAGCTAGATACATACAAATGTTTGTATGTAACCATCACATTTCATTTGCATTATTCTGATCTTATTCAAGGAAATAATTCCTCAAACCAATTGAGACTAGATGTGCTAACTATTTTATTTTGCTAGAGAGGATGTTGGAAGTGTAAGATGCTCTACAATCCATGGTGGTTTGTGGAGAGTGGATAAACTGGGCTCAGTCAAACAGAGAAGGGAAGAAAGTGAGAGAAATGGTGTGCAATGATACTAAGTTGGATGAAAGTTGTAGAGGCCAATATCATTTTGTGAGTGTAGTCCAAGTGACAATACACCCTGTACAAACTTGACCAAGGTTCCCATTTGATGCCTCATCAAAGTTGAGTTTCCAGGTTGAAGAACAGGGGGTGACAAAGGATTTTATTGTTATTTTTTTTTAGTCATTAATAAATTTGGTTTAGAAAACCAGAAACACCAATGTACATAGAGAAACACTGTCCTATCATTTTTTGCTTGCCAGTACAAACTCATTGTATATACAATTTGTTATACAAAAACATTGGAACTAGACATCTCTCTCTCTCTCTCTCTCTCTCTCTATTGGTAATCATCTCCATGTATACCAAGCATAATTTCATTATAGGAACATCGCTGCTTCAGGATGATCACTGCTATCAGATAATGTTGTTAAAAGCATCAGTGTATGAAAAACTTAAGCACAATAATGGAGGGGGAGAGTGGGGAGGGGGGAAGGGGGGTTGAGACAGGAGAGAGAGAGAGAGAGAGAGAGAGAGAGAGAGAGAGCGAGCGAGTTTGTTATCAGTCAAACACCTATACTTAAATACATATTATATCTCTAAAAACCTGACAAGGTACATGTCCAAAGATATACTGATTATTTACAGATGCATAGAACGGATCACTAGTTTGAATAAGGGGAGAAGGTGCAAGTTATCATCTAAAAATATTTAGCAAATGTCACAAATAGCTAACCAAATTTCCAGTAGATTGCTACACCTTAATTTTTTGATTCTTTTAGAATTTTTATTTTGTAATTAGGCTGGGACAAATGGGCAATGACATGGTTGTAGTGATACTATTTAATGGCATTTAGTTAGTTATCCCTCTTACCTGGTGTTCTAATGCACTCTATCAATGGATGAATGATTGGACTGGACCTGTTATTTGTATTTGAATGAATGATAGAACCTTCAAGCTACAGAAATAAATGAACTTAAATGGACCGCTGAGATTTTAAATTATAGTTGCCAAACTTTTTTTTATGTACTCTTCATTAATGTCGATTAAACAGAGATACAATGATGATGTTAGTTGAATCTCTCATTTCTATTGGAATGAGTGACATAACCTCTCCAATTGTAGAAAGTGAGAAACAGCAGAAACTAAAATGGACCACTGGGAATACAAGTGAGAGCCTCCAAAACTGTTTATGTAGACTCTTCATTAATGTGGAATAAATAGATGTACTATGATAAGGTTACTGAAACTTTTATATCTATTTGAATGAGCGTATAACCTCACAAACTGTAGAAGGTGAGTGACAGCAGAAACGAAAAATGTTTGCTGAGAATAGAACTTATAGCCATCAAAACTGTTTCTGTGCACCCTTTGTTAATGTGGAATAAATAGATGTACACTGGTAAGGTTACTCAACCTGTTATTTCTCTTTGAATGATTGATATGACATCACAAACTGCAGAAAGTGAATGAGAGCAGAATTCAAAATGGATCTTGAGAATGCAAATGATAGCTGTCAAAACTATTTATCCACACTCTTCATGTAATGTCCCCTTTTGGGAATTACCCTAAAATTTGCCCTAGAATCACAAATTTCATTAATATAAGAATTGTAAGATAGCTAGAGATATAACTTACCAATTACTACTACTCATGAAATATAGGTCAATGAGTTTGACTTAAAAAACTACATAGTTAAATCCTGATACAAATATCATAATTTGACACATGGAAAATATTTTCTCCTTATCACTAGAAAAAATATTTTATTTTCATTGTCTCTTTTATGAACACCTGCATAGAAAGTTTCTAGATAGACATGCCTTACTGTTGAAAGTTTCTGATTCCTATCATAGGCATAAAATCAAAATTGTGGTATTTGATTATATTTCTTTTTCTTGTTTCTGAATTCCATTTTTGTTTTGAAAATGTGTAGTTGACATTTTTGAACTTTGACTGCAGCATTGCTTATCAGCAAGCCTTATGCAATTGCTATGATCTGTGGGCTGATAGAATATTCAGTAGAAACTATTTTTGTTCCAGAGATGAAGACACATTGGTGGGCAAACAATATAGGCCTCATAATGGTTGTGACTGGAGAAGTTGTCAGAAAAAGTGGTATACTTACTGCTCGTCGTAGTTTTACCCATGATATTAAAAAATATCTACGAGATGACCATGAGCTAGTCACTTACGGGATTTATAGGTAAATTAGCATTAAGATAAGAATATTCCAGTAGTTCAACTTAAATGTGTTTTAGTCATATGAGAATAATTTAGCTTTATGGAAAGTTAAGTTTTCTTAATCTTATAGACAAGGAAACCATATTTTTATCAAATTTAATATACTGCATGTTCTTCTAGTTCAGTATAAGTCATTTGAGTAGGTCAAGGGTGAGGGTGAGGAATGATATACATGGCAAGGGTATACAAGTACATCTCTTACTTTGCCTATGAACTTTTTTTCTTCCATGTATTTCAATCATCTGGGTTTGGTTCTGCTCAGTGATGTCCTCATAAATCAGTTGTGTTGCAGGGAGAAAATCAATCTGAAGATGGATTCAAAAGTTGAATATTATTGAATATTCAGATTCCTCCTGAAAAGCTGTGCAATTGCAATTTCAAAAAAATAAGTCACCTTGTTTCAAGTTTGTATGCAAAAGTTAAGTCTTTTGAAAGAGCTAGATAAGAAATGGTTGTGAAGTGGCAAATGTGTATTCACTAGTGGTGTATTGTCAAGATGGTGGTGAACTCTTTGTTTGCCCTATCAAACTTGTCAGAAAGCAGTGAACTCATTCTGATAGAGGGGGTAGACACTAGAATATGAAGAGTTTTCAGATTTGAAATCTCTTGGACCAATGTCTTTAGGCTTTTCCATGGCCATGGGAGGCTGAAAGGAGTCTATATCTGATCTTTTCACTTAGGTGTATGGGTTGGCTCTTTGAACAAACATCTAGTTTTGTGGCTTTGTGGGTTCTTATGTTGGCTCACACTCCATTTGTGGGAGAAATTCTTAAGTTATTGGTTTGGGTTCAGGTATGGTGGTATGGCAATTTTTTTGGGGTTAGGTTCATTTTGGGTATGTTCGTACAAAGAAATATTAAAAACATAAATATATACATATTTGCAGCCTAAAAACATGAATTAAGTTCAAAATACCACATAGCATACATATAATAATGTAGAGAAGGGGGATTCGCTACTCGTGAGTCTCTTTATTCTCAAGAGATTCCCAAGGGGCGAACTACCCTAAACTACCTCAAGGAATAGAACAAGAGTTCTAGAATCTGAAGGAGTAAATCCTAAGTTACCGGATTTGTACCCGGAGGCCTCGAACCCGGTACGGGTTCGCCTGCGGGTACGCCCTGGGCACGCACCCTATGCGTACCTAGGGCGCACCCAGCTGATTGGTGCGTGGACCCGAAGGTACCAGGCACGTACCCGGGCGTACCTCCAAGAACCCACGGCCCAGAATTAATAAAGTTCGCCCAAACATAAATAAAAAGCATTTTTTTTAATTTTATTTTGTTTCCTAACCCTAATCCGGCCCAATATGAGGCCTTTCAACACTAAAACATTTCATTTCTACTTCTCATTTTGCTCTCACCATATTTTCTCTACATCTTGGCATTTTGAAGGGAGGTGATTGTATACAAAGGAGATCGATTGTGGAGTGCCAAATAGCTTCTACAAAGGAGATTTAAGTGTTTAAGGTATGCATTTAAACCCTATTCTTTGATCTTTTGAACTATTTTTTCAAGTTTCTTAGTTTTTGATGGATTTTTTCAAGTTTGTGAAGAATTTTTTCAAATTTGTTTATTTTTTTTCATTTTTTTTATAGATTGCAACAATGGCCAGTAGTCAAAGTTCAGTGGGTGGGGAGGGAAGTCAAAAGTTCAAAATTGAGAAAGGATCTCCTTTATGGGCACATACCACAAGAATTTCACAAATTCCTGGAGGTGGGGGTTTTGTTTGGAAGTGTAATTTATGCAATGCACAATATAATAGCTCCTATTACCGAGTGAAACTTCATTTTATGGGCCCTAGTGGCAAAGGGATTAATATGTGTGTGGGCCTAAATAAGAAGGGGTTGTCTTCTGTACAAATAGCAGAATTTATAAAAGAACAAGAAGATGCTGACAAATCAATTGCAAAAGGAAAAGAAAGTAGTTATTCTTCCGAAAAGAAAAAAACACCAACATTACCCTCTCAGGCAGTTAGGGCCTCCAGACATCCCTTCTTGCCTATGCCCTCTACGGAAAAGGAAGATGAAGATGAACAACAAATCACCACCCGCAAGAGAGGTCCATTGGAGAGGGCATTTAAAATGGAGGCAAGAGATATTGCTGAAGAAAAAATTGCATGTTGCCTCTATGCCAATGGTCTTCCATTCAACTTGGTGAGATCACCATATTGGCGGGACATGGTGTCAGCAATAAATAGTGCACCTCCTGGTTTCACAAGTCCTGGGTTTGAAAAGGTGCGTACCACCTTATTGCAAAGAGAGAAAAAATCTTTAGAGGCCCAACTAAAACCAATTAGAGATTCTTGGATTGAAACAGGTGTATCTATTGTTTCCGATGGATGGAAAGATTGCAAAAACCGTCCATTGATCAATGTTATTGCAGTGTCCCCCAAGGGGGCAATGTTTTTGAAGGCAGTTGACTGTGAAGGGGAAGTGAAAGATGCAGAGTTCATTTCTAGGATTTTCATTGACTCCATAGAGATGGTGGGTGATGAAAATGTTGTCCAAGTAATTACGAACAATGCAAAAGTTTGCAGCGTTGCAGGTGCTTTGGTAGAGGCTAGATATGAGCACATCTTTTGGACACCTTGCACCGTACACTCCCTCAATTTGGTGATGCAAGCAATTGGAAACCAAATAGAGTGGGTGAAAGAAATATACCAGGAGGCCGAGGAGATCCAGATGTTTGTGACAAACCACCATATGTCACAAGCAATTTTCAGAATTTTTTCAAGATTGGAATTGTTGAAGGTAAATTTAATTTATTATTTATTTAGTTTCATTTATGTCATGTTTTACATAATTGAATAATTTTTTTTTTTAACTTATTTAGTTATTTACATGTTCTTAGGTTGCTGAGACCCGATTTGCATCTCACACAATTGTTCTGAGACGACTTGTGAAGGTGAAAGAGGCATTGAGTCAAATGGTTATTAGCAACCAATGGGGTATATGGAAGCAATCAAATTCAGAGAGGGCCCAAAAGGTCAAGGCATTGATCTTGGATGACAATTGGTGGGATCGTGTGAATTATGTATTGGAGATGACCGAACCTATCATGTCTATGCTTCGGTTTGCTGATACAGATGAACCATGCTTGGGGGATGTCTATGATAGCATGGACACAATGTTGGAGAAAATAAAAATTGAAATACAAAAGAGAGAGAATGATCCTGAAGACACCCTTTACAAAAGGGTGGAAGCAATTGTTCTTCATCGTTGGAACAAGATGACAACACCATTGCACCTCCTTGCATATGCCCTATCTCCAAGGTACTATACTAGAGAAGTACTTTCTATCCCAGGGAGAATACCGCTATATAGAGATCTTGAAGTTGCTAGAGGGTATGAGAGTGCATTTAAGAGACTCTTCAGTGATCCAGAAATGGAGACAAGTGTTATGAAAGAATTTGGAATGTTTATCATAGGAAAAAATCTTAGCCCTTCTGTTGTCAAAGATCAATACAAAATGGATGCTATTACATGGTGGTATCTCCATGGTCAAGTTTATATGTACCTCCAACCTCTTGCAATCAAGATCCTCTCACAAGTAAGTTTTTTTTTTTTGCCACTTGTATTGTAGAATTTAATACTTAACATTCTTGAATTTATCTTACATTTTTTATTTTTAATTTTGTTGGTTTTCTCTCTAGGTTGCAAACTCTTCTGCTGCTGAACGGAATTGGAGTACACACTCCTTTATCCACTCAGTGAAGCGTAACCGGTTGGCTGCAAAAAGAGCTGAAGACTTGGTGTATATTCATTCCAATTTGCGTCTTCTGTCACGTAAGGAACCTCAATACAAGTAGGGGGCAGCAAAGCTTTGGGATGTAGCACCCGAGTCTGCTGACTTGGATGCAACCATTCAGGATCTTGCTAGAGCCACTATGGATGATGTGGATGATAATGATGATCATGACATGCATGGTGCTGGAAGTCGAAGCGGAACCGCTTTGGGTTCAAATGATGATGATCTTGAAGTTGAAGCCACTGAAAATCCAAATCATGATGACTTTTTTGATAATCCTTTTGATGATTGATGAACATTGGAATTGAATCATGTTTCAACTTTCATGAACTACATTTTGTAATTCAGTAATACTGTAATTGTGATGATTTCCATAATTGATATCATTGATATGGCGTATTTGAATATTTTTCAACTATCAATTGACATTTAATATTTATCTTTGGCATTTGGCATTGATCAATGATCAAGTATCATACTATGAAATGATTTAGTTTTACAATTCTGTATATTTCTCTTATTTTTATATATATATATATATATATATATATATATATATATATATATAAAATTATTCTTTCCTTATTCATATATATTTTATATTCATTGATAATGATATTATACATTATAAGATTTATCTATATCTATGCATATATACTTGTATGCCTATTAAATAATATATATATATTAAATGACTCTATATTCCAATGCATAACAATCATTGTTGTTGCTATTTTATTTCTCCATGTCTTCTCCCTCTTCCTTATTTTCCTTCCTTCTATTTATACCATTCAAGGTAGGTGACTCATGGGGGGAATGTATTGTTTGGTGAAAGAGGTGACTTTTCATAAAATATATCCCTTTGTTAGATTTAATTGCTGCCCTTAAAGACTTATTATCACAATAATATTATTTTTGAAAATAATATATTATTACTAATAATTATGATATTTCAAATTATATACTTATTTTATTATTTTATTTTGATGTTTTATTGAACATATTTTAATATTAAAGTATAATAATAAAACCAATTTGCTAATATCTTATTATTATTTTATTCTAATGCATTACAATCTTTGATGTGCAATGATTATAATATTTATTTATTATTATTATTTTTGATATTAAGTTATTTAATACTAGAATGTAATAACAATAATTTGCCTATATATTATTATTATATTTGTTATTTATATATGTTTATATTGATATGGTACACATTTATTTTATATTTAATCTTAATATTTCTATTTATTTTATTTATTAATTTATTAGTATTTTAACACTTGGTCTTTATGGTATTGCTATTTTGGGGACATGATAGCATCAAAAAATAAAATTGCAGCATGGAATCATGAACTATGGTAGAGAAGAGCTTGTATTATTTGACCCAACATCACTAGCTCTACATGGAGTATTGCGCTTGTATATTATACAAGTTTGCAAATGTTGCTACAACCATAGGAGCATTATTTAAGATAGGGATTGGCTCATAAATTTAATTCAATTACTTGGGATTTAATTGGGAAAAAGTCAAGAGAATTAAAAAAAATATTTTTTCCATTTGGCATTGCGCAAAATGATTTTTACTTTTTACTTTTCTAAACTAGATCGGGGGTTCAGGGGTGGCAGTGCCTAGGGGGGTTGAGGGGCAACACCTCTTTTGTGGGATTTGGGGGCAGTACCCTTAGATGGGTCAAGTGGCCTACCATTTTTCACAATTTTATTGCTTTTTATCAAACTCCAGGAGTCCTCAAAACTCTTCTTAAAATGTAACCATTGAAGCAATAGAGTAGTAATTAGGCCCTCGCTATGCTTGCTGCCAATATGTTTGTTATTTTTTCTTTCATTGGATTGTATTTTTAGCTTCAATTCTCCTTTTTCTTTCACTACTTGTGCTTGCAAATGAAATGAATATCATTTTGGAGTTTTACGTTTTAGCATTTAGAAGTTTTTTCTTTTTTCTTTTTTTTTCTCGATTTCCACTTGACTGTCATGGCCAAGTTTTCTAGATGATACTCACTAGGTAGCCTGGTTATGAGTCTCTCAGCCTCAATGCACTCTACTCGCTATGAAACTGGCTGATTCCTTATGAGTCTTGTAACTATGGTTTCATTTAATTGGGAAAAAATTGGCATATTAAACAACCACATAAAAACAAAAAATATAGAGAAAATTTTGTGCCAATTTTTTAAAAAAATCAAAATATTGCAATCAATCATGAGTCCTAATTTTTCTTTGATTCATCCCAATTAAATTGCAATTTTCAACCAATTTTTTTAGTGGACAAAAAATCCAGTGATTTGTCTAGAAGAATCAGCAATAGGGGCGACAATTTCTGCCACCATGGGTAAGAGTATGGCTGCACATTTATGGGAAGACAATTAATTAGTCAGTAATTATATTAAGAAAATAGTGTGTAACTGGCATCAGTTCAATTGTGTTTGTAGTATAATATGCTTTATTCCTTCTCTGTCTTTCTGGACTATCCTGCAAAACCACAACATGGTATTAGAGCCTCCCAGTGATGAAGAAAAATGATGCAGATTTGAAACCAAGTTTCTTGAAGTTATGGTTGCAAACTAGGCCCATGAAGATACAACATTTTTTGGTGCAGGCAATGTTGAGATGGTGAACATAAATTATACTTGGTGATTTAGTGATAGTTTGTGTTGGATATGAACTCAAATAAGATGAAAATATAATGTTTTTAAGATGTTAAACGTCAGGGTGTCTATTTTTTTATTTTTTCTGATGGTTAATAATTAACATTCGTGAAACAAAAATATTATGATAAGTACTGGGAAAGAGGTGTTTTTCAAAAAGAAATGGTAGAAGATGGTAGATGCACCAGCTAAGTACACATCATGGCCAACAGTGATTGACAACAATTATTAACGAGACGCTGAAAATCACTGAATAGGGTTGATTCTCTTCCTCGAGATCTTAGGTAGATTGTAAATTGTGATTTTTGTAGGAAGAGGTGGCAGGTCTACTATGGGTTAATGTGGAGAAGAATTGTTGCATGTTTCTTCAAGGCAACTTCATTGTTTCTGTTGGCTTAATTCTTGGCTTTCAATAGCATGGCAGCACAATTAATTAGTTACTTTATATATTAAGAAAACAGTATATGTAATCAACAGCCTAGTCATCAAATTTAGATTTTTTGAATCAAATCTGGCCAGATCCAGAGTTTTTAGACTGGTTGAATTTGTCTTATTTGGTCCAAACTTCTCAATTCCTTTTACTGTTCCTTTTTGAAAGTTCCTAGCATTGACTTGCTTTTAAAATGACAATACTTTTGGTGAATGAATTATTAAATTGTCAACAACCAAACATAAGAAGTTGCATCACCACCTAATGCCAACAAAATATAATGAGCCAACTACAACAAATTATTAAATGAAGAGTCTACATTATCTCTTATTTTATAAAAGTTAGAGTCTCTTCCAACAACACTAATAACAAAAGAATTAATTTACCAAGAAGTTGTAAGTTGTTGAGTAGAAGACATCCCTAGAGCTTTGAGAAGTTGTGATCTGGATGATTCAGCACAGTCAGCCCTGAGCTTCTTTAGTTCATCATGGAGGGCACACACTTAAGTTGTTTTCTTGTGCAAGTACTTGGCTGCTACAATTTCATGCTCCCAGGAACACTTAGCCATTTTAGCTACCTTGTGAACTTTGCCCTATGCCTACACCTTGTCCTCATCCATCACCAATTTGTTTTGAGCTTTAGCAGCCTTCTTTTCTTGTGCCTAGGTGTGTTGGATTTGTTGGTTCAATTGCTCTTGAAAATGGGCTTATTGATCCTAGAGATCAAGCCTCTAAATCATGTTTATAATCTCTATCCTCATGTGATCAATTTTTTATTGGGATCCATTTACCGCATCCTTGACTAGCGTCCTACCCAAACCTTCCAATTAAAAGGCTCTTTTTCTCCGAAATTTTGTGAATTTTAAATGGTTCCAGCCACACTACCATAATTTTGCTTGGTTTATTTTGTGCTTGTGCTTTAGTACTAATGTTCTGTTAGTGTTTCAATTTGTCTTTTGCAAGACAATACAATACAAAACAAAACAAAACAATACATACAGTAGAACCATTCTTCGAATTGTAATGAGAACCTCCCTAAGATCTAACTAACCCTCGACTAAAACTATAAACAAAAATTACAAGTATGCACACTATACAAGATTTCAATGGGGAGTTTTACATAAATGTAAATTACTAATTGACTATGTTTCTTGCCTCGGATGCAAACATCAAAATCTCAATATTCAAGCCTTGTAGTGGTAAGTTAAGATATTAAGGGGGATAAACTATCAAGCACAAAAGAAGAAAATAAAATTTCTACTGGTTGAAGCAAAGACCAATATTCAGTTGCAACAAGATTTGAAGAGAAAACAGACAAATATATAGTATTTACTACTAGCTAAAGCAGAAATTTATAGATTCACACTAACAAGAGATGATTAAACAAATGAACAATCACAAAATTTCAGGAAATAAATCGATAAGCAATATAAAGCCACTACATAATGAATAACAAAATCAATACAAAGTTTGACAAAGCAATCAAATTATATAAGTGTAATAATTTTTAGTAATATGACATCAAAATTAAGACAGTGACAGCAGTATAGGAGTAATAAATATATCATAATAGCAGTATAGCAACAATAAAATTAATCATGACAGCAGCAACAGTAGTATAACAACAATAAATATATCATGATTCAAATAAGTGGCTAATGGTATATGTTATATAACATTTAACAGTATTTTTTTAATGTCATGAAGGAATTTTAAAACAGTTATATAACAGTTAATGGTTATATAAAGCTTTTCAGATTCACGAAGGAATTTTAAAACAACATTTTTTTAATGTCATGAAGGATTTAAAAAAATATATATTATAAAAAGTTACCTTGCCATTATTGACATTTGTTAGGGACATCTTAGACTCCCCGGCTGCCTCAGGGATGGCCAAATGTCCCCACAACATTTCCTATTTTTGCAATGTGTTTTCAAAATGTTTTGGAATTTTGAAGATTATTGGGAATGGCTGGGTCACCCCCTGTTGTCCTTTTGTACCAAATGTTGGATATTCCATCATTTAGTACGTGTATAGTTTTGAGTTTGTTATTGTTTGTTTTAGTTTGTTTCATTTTGTTATTGTCTATTACTAAAACATAGCATATTGGTTGAACCCGAGAGTGCTATTTTAATGCACATGGTTCATATATCTTGGCCTATATATTTGTAAACTGGCATTTGAGGATATAGAATATGAATTTTAATTCTCTGATATGGTATCAAAGCTGAGGTTGTGGAGATCTAAAGGCGCTGCTATTGCTTCTGTAAGTCCAAATTTAGGGTGATAAGATATCTGACAGTGTCTTCAGGACATGAGGTTGATAGGTCCTCTTCTTGACATTCATAGCCAAGTTTCTAAGTTGCTTCATAACACTTGGTGTAAAGGTGTCGTTGATGGAGGTACCAACTCCATCGCCCTCCCAGGCCAAATCACAATGCTGCTAGTGAATAGTGGATGTAAGATCTTCGCGGGGCTGCTTTCCTCAGCCATGATCATTGTGGTTGTGAAGGAGTTGCACAAGTTTCTCGTCGCTTTTCACCCATGCCATCGCATAGACTTTCGATTTGGTGAACAATTTTGCATCATTTATATTGCGGGCAGATAATAACGTTATTTCTATCATCTATGTCTTTAGTGTTGGTAAGCAGAGTCAATCCTGTGACTGTTAATATGCAAAAGATTAAAAAGAAACAAAATATGTAGAAGATAGCCATGAAGAATAATTTTGCATTTTATACTAATCAACATAGAATTTGGTGAAGCCACATAGGCCGAAGGTCATTTTGAACGTATCGAGAATCCAATATGGTTGTAAGCAGAAGCTTTCTTCCAGAGAGTTGATCCTATTGCAATTTTAATCATTCAGTTCCACACTAGAGACAAAGGAGTGAGAAATGCTCTTTATATTATTCCAGAGAACCTCTACCACAACATATGTTCTCTTTTGTATCATGCTCTCACCCGCCATCCATGAAACTCTAAACTATTGCACAACCATTTTTGAAGGTAGTTCAACTCAGTAATAAGTTAGAAATGTTCATTTTATTCCTAAAATATCCTTTCCTTTGCGTCGAATTGCTGATCTGAGTGATGAAAATAGGATAAAATTTATATTTTTCTAACATCATGGCTGGTAGTTCTCCAAAGTTTCTACTTCCAGATTCCCAATTGTTGCGTGGGAATAATTGTTTTGCATGGAAGACCAAACTCAAAACTCAACTTTAGTTCAAACAAGTTTGGAATGTGGTTAATGGTTCACAATACGACCAACAAATGATGCTAATGCACAAGGAAATTTTGATCAAGCCAATAGAAAGGCAAAATTGATCATCATGTTCAATGTGCCTGATGAAGTTTAGCCTTTTATTTGAGACTCACCCATACCCAAAGATGCATGGGACAAGCTTAGGATAGTGTATGAGGAAAAGCACCAGAATCAGATCCAGAATTTGTAGAGTCAGCTACATAGCTTGAAGATAAAAAATGGATAATAGTTAGAATCCTTTCTCAAAAGGATTGTTGAGTTGAGAGCTTCTCTACAAGCATTAGGAGAAACAGTTGAAGATGCAATTCTAGTGCCCATTTTCTTGTG
The DNA here is from genome assembly GCA_007115665.2 of Sequoiadendron giganteum. Classification (NCBI taxonomy): domain Eukaryota; kingdom Viridiplantae; phylum Streptophyta; class Pinopsida; order Cupressales; family Cupressaceae; genus Sequoiadendron; species Sequoiadendron giganteum. The sequence goes on from CM021101.1 coordinate 540,781,330, forward strand.
AGCATTGTCGTCTAAATACAAAGTGTTTGTGACAACTTTGAATGTCACAGGAACAAGTACCCACTTTTGAGAAGCTTGTGAACCTACCTTAGAAAGAAAAATCTCTAAGCTAGGATCATGATGAGGATGATCATGCAATGACCACATGTCATAAAGGTAAGAAGCCTATGAAGCAATTTGGTGGACCTCCCAAATCTAGTAATTCAGCTAGATCTCAGAAGAAGTGTCCAATATGTGAAAGGATTGGACATGATGTGAAAATTTGTTGGTACAACTCCTTGGCCAAAGGATCGTCCAACAAATCACATCCAAAGAATCCATTTCAAAGTGGCAATACACGATGGGGGCAAAAGAACAAACAAAAGTAATATGGAAATGTTGTTGAAGAGGAAGAATCTCCATAAGAGGAAAACGTGTTCTCAACGCACACTTCAAAAGATTGTTCACAGTCAACCTCAATTCGGTATGTGGACTTAGGTGCTACAAAGCACATGACTGGACAAAAGGAGTGGTTTCTCACATTGAAACACCATCATGGTAAAGTCTCTCTTGGAGATGATACCACCTATGACATCCAAGGTATTAATGATATCTCCTTTTAGTTTGGCATTCATCGTTGCAGGCTCATTGACGTTTTGTATGTGCCAGGACTAACCAAAAATCTCCTAGATCTATTAATCAATTTCTTGATCACAACCTAAGGATTGAATTTGATAAAAACTAGGATAAAAAGGTATGTCTCATCCGAGATAAGTCTAAAAGTACAAATATTGTTGCAAGTGCTTTTGAATTTGGTAATAATGTTTATCCTTGATACAATTGCAAATAATCAAGCCTTAGTGTCTAAGGATAGTGATCTTGCACTAGCTATTTCCTGACACTTAGTAAGAAAAGCATGGTCAAAGGGCTTTCCTCACTTGACAAATCAAGTGCCATTTGTTCCAGTTGTCTTGCTGGAAAACAACATAGAGCAACCTTCTATCCAATCGAGCATCATACAAGCGAACCTTTGCAACTAGTGCATACTGATTTGTGTGTGCCCATGACACTTAGTCATAAAGGTTTCAGGTATTTTCAACTGTTTGTTGATGTTCACACAAGGAAAATGTGGGTATATTGCTTGCAGACTAAAGATGAAGCTTTTTCCTACTTCAAAGAGTTTTGTACTCTTGTGGAGAAAGATACGAATCATTGAATTCATGTCCTCCACTTAGACCGAGGGGAGGAATACACTAGCATAGAATTTTCCACCTATCTGAAGGAAAATGGAATTCGTTGTCAACTAATTGCAAATTATACACCTCAGCAAAATGGAGTTGTTGAACCGTGTAATTGCATAATCATGGAGATGGTACATAGCATGTTGAAAGATTCTCAATTGGGACATACATATTGTGTTGAAGCTATGCATATAGTAGTTTATCTTCTAAATTGCACACCAACTAAAGCACTTGATGGCATTACACCACAAGAAGCCTGGATAGGGGTAATGTCATCTCTCTCATCTTCGTGTGTTTGGTTGCACAATATACATGCACATTCCTAAACAACAAAGAAAGAAGCTTGATGAAAATTCATGAAATGTATTCTTCTTGGTTATAGTAGTGAGTCTAAGGCATATCGTCTTATGGATCCTACCACAAAGAAGATATACATCAGTAGAGATGTCATTTTTGATGAGAAGAGTGAGTTAAGTTCACCTTCCACGTCATCACTCGATCCAAATGGTGCTCCTATTTTCAACTTGGATGGTAATGTTGATAGTTAATCTAATTCAACACCCACAAATGTCACAAGACCTATGCCTAAGTGGTATACTAGTACCATTCGTGATGTAAAGCTATATGGAGTCCTAAACACTTCCACTTCAGGACCGAGGACTAGCAACATGGCTCACAATGAGGTAAATCTAGCACTAATGATTTTGAACCATCTAATGTTTCAGAAGGACTAGAATCAAAGCCTTGGAAAGAGGCTATGGATGCAAAGTATCAATCCTTGATGAAAATCAAGACTTGGGAGCTTGTTAATCTACCACTTCGTAAGAAATCCATTGGGTGTAAATGGATATCTAACACTCAAAACACCATTGGGGATGAGGATGGGTGTTTGAGGGTTGGGGACCCATCCCCATAGAACACAACAATTAGTTAAATACAAAAGCCTAAAATAGGCTCAAATCCATCGCTAAAAAATAGCAACTATTGATGATGAATGTGGTTGTTGCTAAAGAATATAAATTTGGCATTGAGTGATATTGTAACGATTTGAATCAACTTTTGACTTTGAAACCTATTAAATCTTTTGGAGTCTCTAAATATGGTGAAAATTTTCTAGAGCCTCTAAAAATCATTGAAACCTCATGAACATAAAATTGATGAGTACTCAACCTCAAATCACTTTAGCCTATTCAAGTATCATGATGAAACCCTAGATTTGATGATATACCAACTATTTGCATTCAAAACCTTACTTAAGCCACAATTTGATTACTTCTTTTGTGATGATGACCAAAGATCTAAAAGATAACCTCCTCTTTGTTGGGCAAACTCAATTTTCTTTCATACAAGCACTTGATCTTTTTCTACATGTGGAAAATTCCCTTTTGCTTTAAAGTCATGGTGGAAGAAGTAAGTGATTGAGCCAGCCAATAAGTGTGGCTAGGTCTATCTTAAGGCCTATTTAGATGTTGGGTGGAGTTTCCTAGTGGCTTTGTTGCTCCAGATGTGTGCATGTGATTAAACATAAGTGGCAAAGTCTATAAAAATGTGCTTGTTATGTTTTAGATATTTTTATGGTTGGGCACACATTCATAAGGTATTAGCCACATTTCAAATCTGCTTGGTCAAACTTTTCTATGGCATTTCCATCACAAAACAACACTCAAGTTTGGAAAGTAACTATCCTTTTTTCCTTGAGCATGTTTTCATAAGGTGTTAGCCCTCCTTTGAAATGTTTGATGGAATTTACTAATAACTTAGCCACCTTGGGCATGGTTTCATAACACTACCACCCTCTTTTTGGTGTGTTTCACTAAGGGTTTTTCCATGTTCATTGTAAGCCTTAATTTACACTTAAAACACTATTAGTTGCTTGGGGCGGACATTCATAATGCATTTGTAACTTCTAGTATTATTTGCCAAGTTTGGTCTTGGCAATGCCTCTATGAAATGGCACTTAGATTGGTTCCTTTTCTTCTATTCGCAGATCACTAATGGCTTAGCTAACTCCAGGATGATAGACAAAATTTCTAATTGGTTTTTCCATCACAGATTGCACCTTAAATCCTTGATTATTTCCATCTTGAACTTGGGCACAATTTTGTAAGGTCTTCACCACATTTTAACTTGCTAGGTGGAATTTGTCCTTGGCACTGCTTGATACAACACTTAGTATTTACTTTGACAATTAACCCTCCCTTGGCTTGCATCACTAATGATTATGTTATGTTTTTGGTGTAATTTTCTAGTGGCTTTGCCACTCAATACATGTGCCACACTTGAATTTTTATCTGTCTTTCCTCTAGCTATGTGCTCATCATTTACTTCTTTGTCACATTTGTTAATTTCTATTTGGCAATTTTTTCTTACTTCTTCTTAGATGCATGTTTGTGAACAATTTGTCACCTTTTGGTTACTAGGTGAAGCTTGTACTTGGCATTGCCATTATCAAATTGCACCAATCTTCACTTAGTCTTCAAATGCTTTCACTATGGCATGGATCATTAAAGACATAAACCCATTTGCCAATCTAGGGTAGAGAAAATAGGTAGCAAAGCCACTCAAATAGTGCACTTTCCTTGTACTAGATTCCTCCTCATATTTTGGGTGTAATTTCCTCATGATTTTGTTTATTGAAACTTTCCTCACAACTTTTACTTGGGCATGGATGAAGAACTACTGCAATCTAGCTTGCTTATGACCTTGGTATCTCCATTGTTTTCATCATTTTCAGATTTTTTGAGATCATTTTTTTCCATACAAAATTGTTATTTGAAAGGACCACAAACAAGATAACCCTTGCAAACTAATTGGGAAGAAAAAAATTGATTTGGACTTGATGCAAACTCAAGGATTAAATAACTACCGATTGACAAAAAGGATGCTTGAAAATGGAGTTTCATAGGGGTTCCAACATGCTTTGAATTTAAATTCATTCTTTAGCAGTCTATGCCATGTCGATATTTTTGCCTCCTTATGCAACCTTCATATCCCACTATGCCATTAGTCATCATTCATCTGATATTTTTAATTGATCAAGCCATTCAGTAAAGCCCATGACACAACAAGGACTCATTCTTCCTAATCTTTTCCTATACCAAATGATTTTGGACGACCTCAATCAAAACATTGTTCATCTTCATTGCTTGGTCATTGGCCCTAAGTAATATGGACTTGAGAATGAATGGAAGATATGGAATTTCATGGTTAGTAGCATAAATGTGTGGTTGAAAAAATCTCTCCCACAATCACTTGTAATTTGGATAGGAATATCAAACCTTGTTTCTATTTTTTCATAGATGAATCTTGTTGTACTTTGGGTACTATTAGAAGGTAATGAGCTTCCACCCACTTTGTTGAGAACTTAGTGGCAACTACTGTTTACTTGCATTGTCATGCATTTCTTGACTTTAATGGTGCGATGAAGTCTAAGATCCAATGCTCAACGAGTTCTTATGATTGGGAAGGCCAAAGAGGTTTAGTCCCTTTTGAATGGATTCTCTATCCTTTGACAAGTGTCACATCTTGATACCCACTTGTTGGCATCTTGGTGTAGGGTTGGTCACCAAAGGCCACTTGAAGCACTTTCCTTTTTTAGCATTAGGATCCATGTGCCCCCTCACCACACCCTCGTGTGCTTCTTGGAGTACATCCCAAATCACCTCCAAAACACACTGGTGTGACACTTGTTTGAGTCTCATTTAGTACATCGACCCATTTATCAATTGGAATGTTTGTGCCTTAAGTACTAACTTTCTCCATTCAATGGCTTGCATTCTCTCTATAAAGGACCCAGTAGACAAATATTCACCAATATTTTTATACTAGGAGGGAAAGATAGCTATTTGGAATAAATAAGCATCAAGAAAATCCTTGTTCACACCCTATGAGATTCTTCTAACTTTATCCATGACAACTAATCAGATTTTGCATGACTTTTACTAGGCTTGAAAAAATATTAAGAGTAAATTCTTGTAGGAGCATTAGCCACTTAGTTATTTGTCCTTGGATAATAGAATTATTCATGAGATACAATATTAATTGGTGGTCCACAAAAAATGTTAATGGTGTTGCAACTAGGTAGTACTAAAACTTTTTGGATGACATAAATCATGCCAAGAGTCTCTTGTTTAGTGGTGCTATAATTCTTTTTTGCCATGGACAATAGTCTGCTTGCAAAAAACATAGGGTGATCTAGCCACTAGACTCCTACTTGAGGCAAGGTAGCTCCAATGGAAAATTTAGAAGAATTAATGTGTACATGAAATTATTTATCCCAATTTATGTATACAAGGATAGGTGAACTAGTTAAATGTACCTTTAGTTCTTTGAAAGATTTCTCGTCTATCAAACCAAATGAATAGGATACCTCATTAGAACATATAAACAAACAACATACTTGTGCAAAATTCTTGATAGATTGCCTCTCATAACCAATGTGGTGTAAGGACTTTATTCTAGTCATGTCACCTAGTGCATCCATTTCCATAATGACCTATATCTTGTCAAGGTTATTCTTTAGTTTGGCCTTAACACAATATGGTTTAAGGAGCTTCCCTTAAGGTATCATGAACCCACACTTGTTTTCAAAGCCAATTTTGTTGCTATGTTGTATTGCATGCACTTAGTTGGAGCTCACAAATGTGCCTCTTGATTGCTCTAAATAGATCAATCATCCAAAAATACCTTAGAGTTTCTTGTTTCCATCTTATCAAATATTTGTAGGATAATTTGTATTGAAGTATCTGGAGCACTGTAGAGTCCAAATGACATTTGATTGTATGCATAAACACCATCTTCCTACACAAAGTTGGTCTCAATCAAATGTGGTTTATGCATACAATCAAATGTCATTTGGACTCTACAATGCTCCAACTACTTTGTGTATGTTGTACCCAAAATTAATTTTTGGCATTTTGCTTATGTTGAGCTAAATCATGTAAAAATGTCATCAAAATTATGTTTTAGGTCAAACCAAACATAAGGTTTTTGTGGGTTTATGTCAAGCAACATATGGTTAAAATTCTGTAAATTTGAAAATTAGGGTTTCATGCCCCTAGTTTTAGGGAAACCTTCGAAAATAGGACCTTCTCAGAAATGATTGAAAATGATTTTGATAGAATTGGTTGACTTCACGATCACACTGGTCAAGTTAGAATTATCAAAAAACATGTTTTACTCAGGTGGGTCTATTCTCATTTTTTCAGGAACAAAGTTAGGAGCTTTGCAACCATTAATGGTAGATTGGCCAGTACCAAGTGCTAAAAGCTAAGCTTCCAAAGCTTCAACGAAGAAGCCATGGTGAAAAAGGTTGAAAAAGATGTTGTTCAATGAAGGAGATTCTCAAAACGAAAAAGGCCAAAATTTGGCTAACTCTGGAAGGAAGACGCCTTGTTACCAAGATAGAGATGCAATCAACAAGGTCAAAAGGTGCCCCTCTTGAAGAAAGGCGCCCTTTGATCTCAAAGGGAAAATGCAAACATCAAATCCATCAGATGCAAACATCCTCTTCGTGTTCATGTTGGCTATTCAACGTGTCCTCACGCAAGATCATCTAATTTAGGAATCACTGGAAAACATCAACGAAACATGGAGATGTTGAATGAAGAACGTGCCAAAATGAAAGGAAATTGCTAAGTACAAAATAAAAGTGCCCCTCTTGAAGAAAGGAGCCTAGTCTTTAAGGCATACAAATGCAATCAGTTTACTCAATGACACCCAAGATGATCTTCCTCGCTTTGATCGATCTCGATAATTAAACCATCAGTGAAGGAATCTGACAACTAAGTCATCTAATGATGAAGATCAAAATAGGTAGTTTATAACATGAAATTATCAATCAAACAAGTCAAAAGCACCCCTGCTGGCTAGGGGCACCCTTAGATTTGAAGGGCCTAAACTTGCTTTCAGTAACTGAGAAATCAGTCATCCTTTTTGGGACCAAGCCGGTTACCCAATGCGCAATCAAGCAGAGTCATTTGAATTGTCAATCAACGGTAACGTCAGATCAAAGCACAAAGGGTCTAAATGGCGAAGACGAAGAACAATCATCAAAATTGACTAAGGCAAGGTCAAAAGAGCCCCTCTTGAAGAAAGGAACCCTTTAATCTAGAGCCCCAAAATCTATTTTTTGAGTTGATGACTCCCAGGCATACCTCTTCAGGTTGGTTCCATCTCGACAACAGATCTATCAACAGTTGTCGAAGATCAACTGAATGACCAAGAGCAAGGATCAAACAGAGGTACTTCAACCTGGAAAATGATGATAAATATGTTCAACACTCAAGAAAGGATGCCTAAAAGGTCAAAGACAATATGTTGACTTGAGTTAAGGAATTTTGGAGGCAAAAATAGGCCAAACACTCCACAATCAGTGGAAATCATCTTTTTGAACTCCAAATCAAGCTCAATCATGAGTAGGATGCCCAATTGATGCTTGCAATTCCAAATTTGATATATCAAAGCATCTAGGCATCCATCCTTCATTATTTATTTTGCAAGTTGAGGATCAAAACAACAATTTTCTCTCAAGGATGTCTTTTCAAGATCTGACAAGGGTTTTGGACCATTCTTAAATAGTTTTCGAAGATCCATGGCATAAAGAGATTTCTTCTTAGAGGTTGAGTCCAGAGACATATTTTTAGAAGGAGGTAGCTAATAACTTCCAATCTTCCTTTGTCTTCTTCTTCTCTTTTGTCTTAAATTTCTTGCATGTCACAAAAAACAACAGGCTACCTCATATATGACCAATTGGGTATGATCAACATAATTCTCTAGTAAAACCCATCTTGTCAAATTTTCCAAAAACAACAAACTTGTTGCCCCTATTTTTAGGGATTTTTTCGGAGAAGCCTCAGAATAAAAAATTTAAGGAACTGTGTTTGCTTGGCATTGGAGCATGAACAAAACCTAAATGTCAATTTTTTTCAAAAAAATGCTTCTCGACAGGTGCTATTTTTAAGGGTTTTTAGAAGTTGTCTGAACATATCCATGTTTACAAGCAACAGTTAAGTTTTTCAGAAGATAATACTCTCAAGTTGAAAGCAAGACCAAAATGGTCCTACTCCTATTTTCTGAAAAACACTTAACACAAACATGCATCAAGTAAAGCCTGTAGTCAAGTTGGATGCCTTGGAAGGCATCAATGACATCACCGTTCAATGGATAGCCGAATGCGGAAGGTAGTCATTCCAAATACAGATCTGCCATCAGGTTACTATTCACACTACCTTCCACATTTCATGTTAGCAAGGTTGGATGACATAGTTGCAAAGATCAAATATCAAAAGCAGATTACTTAAGACAGAAGAAGTCAACAAATGGATAAAAGGCCATTGAACAATGGTAATGAGGTGTCAAACAGTCAAGAAGGATGTCCTACCCTCCATAATGACATTAATTATGAGTGGAGTTAACTTGATGCCCCTTTCCAAGTTAACTCTAGATCCCACAAATCATGCATGTCAGATCCCACTAATCAAGGATGTTTAATTTGACTCCCACGATTTGTGGATCTCAGATCTCCATTAAAGGTGGATGTTTATTTTGGAGGCACATTTGTAACTTAAGTTCACTCCTAGTTAGGTTTCAGTCAACTAAGGTATAATTCCAATTTGACTTTTGTTTAGTTTTAGTTAACTGAAGTAGATTTCCAGTTAACTGCTTGCTCACCTACATTTAGACATAGGAATAAATCTTGTTGATTGGCAAGAACTAATTGTTAACTCAAGGAGATTTTAGGGTTGCCTACTCCTTTGAGTTTCTTTAAATAGGAGCCTTGGGCTCATTATTTGTTTAACCTTTATTTACATACGCAAAATTTTTGCACCATTGTTGTCAGAGTTTTCATATTTGTATTTGTTCACTCCTGGATGAGAGTTTATTGGTTCATTGTAATTGTGCATGATTTTGTGCCTTTACTGTCCCAATCTTTGTAATTCTTTGGAAAATCTTGAAGAAGAAAGTCAGATGGCACATGCGTGTTTGATCTAAGATTTGAGTTAATCCAACGTCTTTGTTCTTAATAGTTTATTGTTTCAATCTCCTCCTCAAATAGGGGTTCCTCCTCCTTGGATATTTTGTCATCGATTTCTATCGTTTGATGTTGTTTAAAAATCCGAATTTCAACCTACACTTCGGACAGGGGTTCCTCGTCCTTAGAAATCATGATATTCATATCTTCATACCTTATTGTTTCTATTATGTTGTTTCCCAGCCTATACCTCAGACAGGGGTTCCTCCTCCTTGGCAAGTCTGAAATCCAACTTACTGTAAAGAGTGTTTTCTTGTATAAAACCTTATCCCAGTGTATATCTGAGAGTTCAGAGCCTCGACCATGTTCTATGGAGATGGTGGATTCAAATGATCCAACCCATCCATTTCACTCATATACCCTCATGCTCTATTTATCTTTAGGAGGTAGAATGGTTTAGAAGCTAGTTTAGTCATAGTTAAGATCTACATAAACTAGAGAAAAGCTTAGCTATGGTGCATTGTGTTTATGCACCCTTGTGTCCTACCGTTGATTAAAAAAGATAGGGACCTTAGTACCCTTTTTTACATAGAAAATCAGCAAAGAGAGATCTTCCTCTCTATAATTTGAAGAGCAGTACTATAACACTTGCAATAGTTGTTTGTTTCCAATAAGCACTCCAAGAGGTGCTAATTGAAATGCCCACAATTTTCCAGCACCCACCATGAGGCAACGAGGCATAAAACTTCAAGAAAAAGCTAACGCTTTTATGATACAAAATGGGCATCTAGCGTCTTTGGGCTCTAGTTGAACAACTAATCTTGCTTCAACAACTCTCCAACTAGATCTTACATTCATTTAAGGAGAGCAGACATACATCATCAGTAGCTTGTGTACTTTCATCTTCAAAGAGAATACATCACCAGCTCAGTGGAGAGCCACAACTATTACTTTGGACAAGGAAGAAAGAAAAGTTGATCTTACAACAATGTTACCACCACTTGCATGGCAGTAAGCATCCTGGTTCATCGAGTATACATGCAGAGGAGAACCAATCCTTTATTTCAAGAAGACATTGAAGAAGCATCCGATATAGAGAAAATATTTAAAGAGGTTCCTGAACACTTTCTAGAAGAACAACAATAAGGACCTCCAGCTCAAGCGATGGTAGACAACCGCATCTACAATGACAATGCCAATAACAATGACATTGGCAACAACAACGACAATGGTTGTAATAATGGTAACAACAACAATGGCAGAAATGACAACAATGGCAATGGTAATGGCGAAAACAACAACAATAATGACAATGGACACAATATGTTTGACAATGGTCTTAATGCAAGAGTCATGAGATGTCCAATACCATTTCCATGGGGTAACAACATAGGCCCATTGGCCCTACAAGGAAATCATGAACTTCGTAAGGGATCGTGAAATCACTTCCCAAGATTCTTCAGTGACGAGGCTAAACACCCTCATGAGCATATATCAACGTTCACAACAACTTGCTCCATTCTATCTGTGCCACATGAAGATATCATCATTCGACTCTTTGTCAAAAATCTTGAGGCGAATACTTTTTATTGGTTCCATCACTTACCACTAGGAGTCATCAAAAATTGGAAGGACATGAGCGAGAAGTTCTTGGCTAGATTCAAACCTCTCGAAGACAATGATCAATTATTTGCCCGGTTATCAAACTCTAAGATGGAGCCTATAGAACCGATGAGGGAGTTCATAGCAAGGTTTAATCGCCTTGATACATGTCTCTCTCATACACTCAATCCATTAGACGAGATTTTGATGAGCAGCTTCATCAACGCCCTTCCCTCAAAGATAGCCTTTTTCATAAAAGGAAGCCACGAAGAGGACTTACAAGTTGCACAAGAGAAGGCTATTGAGATTGAGGATCAAATGATCAACATGAGAAAGATGAAGGGTGATGCTATCAGACCATTGGTCCAAGCATCAGCAGATCCACTCCTACAAAAGGTAGCAAATGAAGTGACTATCTTGAAGAGACAGTCACCCAATCAAGGGAAGCAAGCACTACCAACACCACCGTCGTATCAACAACAATAGTAGTACCAACCTCAGTAGTAGTACTAGCCAAAGAGGAATAATTTCTAGCCTTTCAACAACTAAAATCCTAGAAATCAAGGGCCTCCAAAAAGAGGAGTAGAGGCCAAAAGATCCAATGTGTTTTGTTGTTTCCATGAGACAGATGAACGCACTGGATCCACATGTCCTGAGAATCAGAGGATGAACCAGATCATGGGATATGCTAGAGATCAAGCACCAGGCCCAAGTTTTGTACCTTCAACAAATGTGAATGTTGTCTCACCACAAACAAACAACTTCAATGGCGACTCCGCAATGGGACACTTCCATAGAGAAACTTGAAAAATCAAGAAGAAGAATACTACCATCAATACTCTCTTGATGTCAACCATGAGAATATGTCGATGCTTGTGTTCACACACACTCAACATTTCAAAGTATAGAAAGAAGAAGAAGAAAGACGGAAGTCAAACGAAAAGGGAAAAGAAGCTTCCACTTCTAATCCCAAGCCTACACAAGAGAATGCCACATCAAGTGCTCAAGATCCGTCCTCAACAAAATTTGACATTGTGACGTCTATGATGAAGATGAAGGTAAAAATCTCATAGCCAGAGTATCTCCAAGATCATCCCGATCAAATGGATCAGATTCTCAAAGTAGTACAGAAGTAGGTTGTCATTTAGCCCACGTTGCTAGAATCTTCCATACTAGCGGGAGAAAAGCCAAAGCCCTTCTACACATCTTTTTATATGGGAGGTTATAAACTCAGCAACTGCATCATCAACTCAAGAGCACCAGACAACATCATGTCATTGCTAATTATGAACGCATTGGGACTATCATGCACCAAAACCCACAACAAGTGTTACTCACTTGAATCAAAATTGATGCTGGTCAGCCAACTGAAGGATGCACAAGATTGGCATCCTACCCAGAGAAGAAGATCATGATGACCATCCTCATAGCTTAAATTCCAATTAGTTATTAATTGTTACTGATCTGAAGCTTCTGCAAGGATCTCATAGGCAAGATTCAATTGGAATGGTCATACGCGATCATTCCATTAAAGAAAGGTAGCTTCAAGTTGGAACCAGAGGCTAAGTCAAAATTCACAGTGGTGAAATCTCAAGACCCCGAAGCACAAGTGCTACATCAAAGTACGGGTCCTGGTACGTATGATATCTTGTCCAAAGTAATCAAAGAGGAAAATAAGGTTCCATTTACCACAAGTACATCAAATGAAGGATCAAAGATGTGGACAATGCAATTCAATAGGAGTTGCTCGACAACAAGATCTGGAGCGGGAGTTTTCATTACCTCTCCTAAAGGCACCTTGTACCCATTTTCTTATCGCTTGCAGCTTGATAACACAAACAACACTGCAAAATACGAGGCACTCATACTAGGTCTCAAGAATGCAAGAGATATGGGTATAAAGTACCTCCAAGTCAAAGGTGATGTATATTTGATCATCCAATAGGTCAGAGAGCGATATCAAGTCAGAAAAGGTCATCTTTAGGCTTATCAACAAAGGGTGTGGAACACAATCGATTGTTTGAAGCATTCAACATCAAGTACACTCCACATAAGCAAAATAGCAGGGAGATGCCCTTTCAGTATCTGCCACTCTCTTTATGCTCCATTCTGACTTTCGTCAAAATTCCTTCGCTATTGAGCTCATATCACTACAACAAATCCTTGTGATTTGCTCCATTTTTTGCTTCCACCCACTATTTTAAAGTATTTTTTGCCAATTTTTTGAAAACATCGACACTATTTATCGGGATGGTGTTATTTTTGGCATTTATTTACACCGATCAAGACAATTCAATGCTAATTTGCACCAAAATTAGCACCACCTTTAGCGACAATATTGGATTTGAGTGTGGCACCACCATTAGCGCTACCTTTGGCTCCAAGTTTAGCTCCACTTTTAGCTCCAACTTTAGCTACAAGTTTAGCTTCAAGTTTAGCGCCGATTTAGACACCCCTATGTCGAAGAGACTTATTTATATGTCTCATTGACGATGTAAAATAGTGAAATGTCGACAAGATACAGGCATATCAAGGAGAGAATCACTTACGTCACATCGAAAAGGTATATCTACAAGTGCTCGACGAAACACAACTCTTGGATATAACGAAGTAATGTCGATGAGACATTGAGATATTGGTAAGACAAATAAGATTGTCTCATCGACACTCTTCAAGTAGTGATCAAAATCATACACTGCTAGACTATTGGGAAGGTGGGAAACATATGTAACCTTGTAGCAAGAAGCCTTGAGCAAGGCGGTAGTGCGGTAAATAGCTAAAGGGAAGGGCCAAACACCACCATATCGTAGTGATAATCACGAGTCTCCCCGACATAGCAAAGTTACACCGATATATAAATAAATACCACCGAAGGAAAATATCGATGAGACAGTGGCATATCGGCAAGAGATATTAACTTTTCTCATCGACACCGAAAACCAACATCAAAGGAACATAAGATCTAATGTTGATGAGACATTGAGATATCAATAAGACAAATAAGGTTGTCTTAATCGACACTCTTCAAGTAATGATCAAAAGCATACACCACTATACCACCAAGAATGTGAGCAACATATGCGGTAGAGCAGTATACACCGCAAACCCGCAGCAAGAAGCCTTGAGTAAGGCAGTAGTGTGGTAAATAGCAGAAGGGAAGTGAAAAACACCGCCGCACCACAACAATTATAATAAGAGATGGTGGTAGTATGGTAACTGTGGCATCATTACAATTTATAGCACTAAATGCAACAAATCACATTAGTCACAATCCATTTGAATAAATCATTTAAGGAATCAAGAATATAGCCTGCCAACATACTCTAAATATTTTGTCAAAATCATATTTTCAAGCATAGCCCGCCATAATGGAGTTTTCATTTTAATAAACATACAATAAAACATTTGTTGAAACCTTATTTTTAGGCGTAGCCTACCAAAATGGAGAAGTGTTTCAGTAAAGAATGACAGAGAATTGTAAGAATATGTTTGTGATATGAGGCATAGGATTCATTGTTGTTTATCAATTCCAGCTTTGTTCAACAAGGGTTACAATGTCTGCGCTACTGTTTGTAATCCAGGTATTTAATTGGCATATTTTTGCATAATCTCAAATTCCTTGAGATGCTTTTGAAGTATTAATGTATCCTATATAAGGTTTAGAATGACTTCTTTTAATTAAAAAAAATAAATCAGATGCTTTTGAAGTATCAATGTGTCCTATATAGGGTTTACAATAATTTCTTTAAATTTTTATTTTTTTTAAATGATGTATTTTCTTGTGATTAGATAATGTGGAGATCTCCTAAATCTGCCCTAGCACACTGTCCTCTTTCGCACTGTGTTCATTACTCCAGGTGCTAGGGTTTTGTATTTGAAATCTTTAATATCTTCATGACAGTGGCTTTTAAATAGATCTCAAACTTTTCTTTAATATTTATCATGGTAACCCTTGAGTTCCCTAATCCACCTTCAATCTCTTCTAAGAACGTTGTCTTAAGCTAGACTGCATAGTATGCATATAAAGCAAGTACTTCATACCTGCCATTGTTCCAAACCAACACTCATCGCCTTGCTTAAAATGTTGCCTTCATAAGCACAATACCATGTTTTAAAATCACGGTTTCTAGTGATTGACCATTAAGGTCACTACTTTCATCAAGATACAATGAGATTTTTTTCTTCAAACTTAAGGCATTATGCAAGATAACATTATGAATTGTTTGTTGTGTACAATTTTATTTTCTTGCACATTTATTGCTTTGCTAACCACCTTTAAGATTGGATATTGCACCATCAGCTACAATCTCAAACAACTCACTCACTGTCACTTGAAGATTCCTTTCATGAGCATCCTTGTATAAAATCAAACTATGCCCTATAGACTGCCTACTTACTAATATAGGGGACTCATTGTTTCATGGTATTTTGAGTTTTACTTAGAAGGGGTTAATATGTGGCATTTTTATGTGTAGGAAGAATAAATTGTGATGCAACATTTAGGTATGGATGGTTTAGGCAAATTTGGATTGCTATCAGTTTCATAACCAAGTTCGATTGTACCTTGAGCCGGTGTGAAACACTTCCGGGTGTTTTCTTCAATCTTACTCTTTTCGTACTGGTATGGTTTAAAGGATGGTTTGGATCATCCCATCCAAATCTTAATAAACCAGTCGGATCTTGGGTATTAGTATGTGTCTCATCAAAATCTTCTACATATCAAAAAACACAAGCATTATTTAATGTTTGGAAACAATTGGAACAAACCTATCTTTTTAATTTTCTATGTTATGTTAATTATGCTTTAGTTAAGAAACGATGTAACTTTTGTGAACAGACTTGAAGCTTGTTGCTTCTCGTACAAATAGGGAAACCAAGGTCTGAATTTAATAATCATATCATCATCATTTCAATCCATTAGAATAGATACTAGACCATCTCATCCACTTATTCATATCAAAAGAACTCATGTTATGTATGTTTATATTTTGAGCAATATAATGGAGCAAATACATTATAAGTCATAATCCATTTTAAGTTTTTAATTGTTGTGTCGATTTTCATGCTTATTTATTTCTTTGTTGTCTCCAAAGTGATCTTTCAAGTTGTTTAAATCTGCAAGTTTATCAGGGCACATTTTTTGTTACTGTTTGGTCCAATTTGAGGTCCAATTGTAAGGATTCGTCTTTTTAATTATACTTTTTGATATTTGTCTTGATACAAATTGTTACTTTAGAATTATTGTATTTATTTTCTGCTAATGTTTTCAACCCTCATTTCAAGGAAGAGCTCTAAAGATGGTTCCTTCACATGGAGACTATAATTTTTTGCTATAGGTTCCATCTAGAAACATCAGAGGCTCAGGTATTGTCATACTCAAGAACAATAGAGTTTGAGGTTACCTTGTTCTCCTTGATACAAAATGTTGTCCTTCAATCCCTCTTAAGCAACATTCACTATTATGGACTTCATCATTGTACCTTTCATGCATTCGGTTTAATTTGTTATGTGGAAACATGTTGTCTTTGTCTTTGCAAGTGATGACTACTGCGTAAGCTTTTAATCTACATGACTACCCCTCATGTTCAATTATTGTGGCTATTATGATGCTTGGGGCTGCTTACTTTTAACCAGACTGTTAATGAAAACTATCTTGGAATCCTTGATGATCAGTTTTGTTAGAATCAAGGCTATGTTGATAGTGGAATGTTCTTATTAATAAGGATAAATCTTTATCAATAAGGAGATTACCCCTTACCAACATACTCCACTATCCTTGCAAAGATTGATCTTTAATGCTTCATGGATGGTTTAGTTGTGATTATTCTTCTCAAATGAAATAATAGGGCAGCAGGCTAGGCTCAGCCCTTGTGGGAGCCATATTTCACCCCACATGTTGTAACCAGATAAACAAAATAACAACCTAATTTTATCTATACCTGCACAATGAGAAAACATGTTAGATAAAACCTAGCATATGATAGATATGTTTGATAACTTTCTTGTTTTCTTGGATATCTATGGTATGCGAGTTATTTAAATGCACATGATGATCAAATTATATGTTTATAGATGTATGCACATATTTTGACTAGTGATCCTTCATTGCTCTAACAACACTCTTCTCACTCAAATGCAGGGAACCTAGGAGCATAAAGGAATACATCAACTTGGAGGCTTAGAAAAGTGGGAAGACTGGAGATGATGCAGAACAAAGCAACTGGGATTTGTCATTGAAGTAATGATGGGTCCCCTTTCTTTTTATGTGCATTTTTCTCTTTTGTATCTATAAATGTATAGTTTTTCAATTATATACATTCAAATAGTCAATTCCATGGCTTGTGTGGAACAACATACATTTATATTATCTATAAAGACTGCATTTTTTAAAGGATTGTGCAATCTTTCCTATATTATATGCATCTGCATAAGTGCAATCTCGTAATGTAATCTTCTGATTTTGCTTATGCACATGAATATAATGTAGCAGAAATAAAAATGTACCTTACTCTTCATTTGAAAATCACAAAAGCTCTACCTGATTGAGCTATTAACTTTTGTGTCTTCATGAACATATGTTGATACAAAATTAATGGAATAAGCATCCAAGTAATCCTATTTTTTTCTACCAACAATTCATCCAAGTAATCCAAGCAACAATAAAAGGAGGAATTGATGCTTGGCATTTGTAGGGTGTGATTAGAAAAATTATTGAAGAATTAGCTTTTTTTGAGGACTTTAAGGTTAGTCATGTCAAGAGAACTGGGAACCCGAAAGAAAATACCCTATCGAAATGGGCTCTATCTTTTGCAGAGGTGGAGGAAATAAGAATAGAATATTTTAATTGAATTTCTATGGAGTAAATTTTTTCATTGTAATTAATGTAGGAAGGAGTTAATGCTAGCAAGTAGAGGAATGTGTTTTAAATTCTCAAAGGAATTGAAACATTGATGAATGTATTTTTTCCGACATTGGACGTACATTCAACATTAATGGTGAGGGTTGACAATAGGATGTGTTTTAAAGACACACAAGGCATTTTGTCTAATGCTTCTTGATTTGTAGTGGCAAGGAATGTAACAGGTCTACGATGTGAGGCAGTTTGGAAGCTAGTGTACCAGAGAAGAAATGGAGGCCAATTTCACTCTACATTCAAGGATAAACTTGGACCCTTTTGTTGGAAAGCAACTGTGAAGAGGTTGAGAGGATTTTTCCTCTCCAAGGTTGTGAAGGTGGTGCAATCTATGCAAAAAATCCTGGGTAATGGCTTTGAAGATTTGAAGCACTTATATTGTACTAATATGGATATTTACTCATTGATCATGGCATGGGGGTTGGACTTAGGAGAGTCGGTGGAGGAAGTGAGGAAAGTAATGAAGGCATTGGTACAAAAGGATTTCTTAGTGAATATGGAAAGTATCCTGGAATGGGCTATACTAGGAGAAGGCTTTGATGTGAGGGAAGGCATGGAAGATGTGGACCCTGAAGTAGCAGAGATAAACTGTACCTTCATTAGGTGGCCAAAAGGAATCACTAAAGCTATGTGGAGAGAAGGAGCGGAGCTAGGATGGAAAGCCCTGAAACTTTGTGTAGAAATAATAGAGGTCGAGACGATCATTGAGGGACTCAAAGATTTCACCAGAGAGGAGTTGTGAGAGAAGAAAGGTTTGCGCCCAAGGAAGAAGATGAAGCCAATCAAGGAAATATGCCCAATGCAACTGGGTAACACGTCGAGCACTTTCGCATAAACTCTAGCTCAATTTTGGTTAAAATATAGTTTATATCTTAGTTTGTGTTGTACGTTTTCTAGGGTTAAGCCCTATTTTTTATTTGAAAATGTAAACAATATGGGGTATGGGTAATAGTAGATAGGGTTGTTTACAAGTGGATTAAGTTATTTTTTTCTGGTTTGTTGGGAACTGTGTTGGTTAAACAAACATATTTTAGAAGCTGTTGGATGGACTTGATTTTTGAAAATGATGTAAATTCTGCATTATTATTAATAAAATCAAATATTTTCACTGATAAAAAAAAAATACAATAGGTTGCATGTTCAATTTCAAACATTTTCTTTGCAGTTTTTTGTATATATTATTTTCTCAGTGCATCATTATGTAGCAACAATTTCACTTCTGAGATATACCGTAAAAATAAATGAAAGCACATGTTTTCTTTGTCAAGGGAAATGTATGGTGAATACCCTATGTCTTTCAAATAAGCGTGCAAGTGAAATAAGAAGTCCATGTCTGCTACATAAACATGGATTGCAAATAATTCTAAAAATTTAGAAGTCTTGGTCATCAAAATTATTGTCTGCTACAATGTCCACCCACTTTCCTCTCAGTGATTTAGTATTTCTATGTCATCCACATCCTCTCTTCATGGCCTCCTCTGTGAATAAAAATTCTGCCACATAAGCTTTCACTGCATTATCGCCAAGAAGGAAGAAGAAACTTGCAGGACCGCAGTAAAATCCGCTCTACCACACCGAGCAAATGAAGGAGCCATGGGATAGTGGTGGTCACCGCACTACCACACACCATTAGAAGAAGACTTGTAGGAGCCACTACAACACCACCAAGAACAAAAGGAAGACTTGCATGCCACCACAAAAGTTTGATGCACCGAGGAATTCCGGTGAGGAGAGTCCACAGGTATTTGAATTTTCTCATAATATTATATCAAATTTATTAAATGATATTTAAATTGAATTAGTATACGTTTCAGAACAAGGCCTCCAAGTCTAGGCTTGAGAAACTTCATGCCACACATCGCAGTGGCTAGAAAGGTTTACAAGCCTTGATCTTTACATTTGAAAGTATATTTAATATGTTAAATGATATATTTTTTATTTCCTTGGAAAAATTATATGATTGCATATTAATTAGTTTAACTAGTCCATGTGCCATGTTTTGATAGGAGGAGAAATATGGTTGCCATCCAAAGCAATTTGAAAAGAATATGTTACAAAACAAAAAAGTGGAACGATTTTGTAATTTGGATGGAGAACAAGGTATCAATAGTTGAGTTTCAATAACTTAGTTGGATATTGTTGTATGAATATTTCAATTTTCATCTCTTGTGTTGAGTTATTTATTGATGCATAGGATGAGTAAATAGAGCTCAAATCTTATGATTACAAGATGACCATTTATGTGCATGAATAAATAGTAGAAGGATGTAGATGAACTCAATTCATCTGACTTTATGCCTCTTGGAAGGAATTCCTCTTGAATCTCTAATATCAGGTGCTTGAGACTTCCTTGTAGCTTTTACCTTTTTTTGTCACATTTCCTCTTCACTATCAGACTTGTCTATTTTTTCTTGATCTACATCTCTGGCTTCGGCTTCTAATTCATCCCATGTTTTACCTTCCTCCTCTTCATAATCTTCTTCTTCTTCTTTTTCCTCCTCTAAATCAACAGATATTCATTTATGAACCTTCCTCATCTGATTCTAATTCCTCTTCTACATTAGAGGCTTTGTATCCTTGATCCGACCCTTCTAAATTATGAGAATCATAATCACTAGCTTCCATATTCAAAAATTCCCAACCACCATCTTCAATAAATTTATCTGGATCATCAGTAATAGTGTTCAAAATTGACCACCAATTCAAGTTCATTTTTCTTTCATAATACTTTATATCCATGGATTTCAGCCATTCCTTGATGCCATCAAGCAAATATTGAGGAATTACATACATGCGGAGTGCATCTCGCTTGAAGTCTTTGAAAACGATAGACATATCAAATGCCTTTTTCCCAAGTCCTACTCTCTCAAGGTTAACAATTCCTAATCTCACTAATAACGATTACTAAGAAAGGTAATTCCACCAACTCTACCAAATAGTTTACCATAGGAACAATAAAAGCATAGGCTTTGAAAGGAACTCCATGAAAACCAAGCCCTCTAAATGGTATATCAAACTCTATTTCAAAATATTTTAGATGAGGCTACTCCCATAACTCTCTTACTCGCTTGACAAATCCTTGAAACTCTTTCTTAACATTCAAAAGATAAATGGAATGTCCTCAACACCTAGTAGAGCTATCCAAAAAAGCTAACTGAAAACACAAATGTGCTCCTACACACAATGGCCTAATGGTTGGTTGCCATAGAAGTCAAACTACCAAAGTAACAACACTGATCGAGTTAACCTATATGCATCATTTGCATAAACAATTGAGATGTGTAAAAAATTTTAATCAATACATTGAATTTTGAGATGCGTTGAAATAATTTTTTTAAAAACATGTGTTGGGGAAAATATCAGCAGTGTGGGAAGGAAGCATTAACCCTAATAAAAGAAATTTTTGTTGTTCTTGATACACCATTTGTAAGTTTTCCTTGGATGACAGTACTGATTTTATATATGTTGTACCCCTTAAATGTCCTACATATTACAAATATGGAATAACAATGCATAACTTTGTATCGAGTCCAAAGACCAAGGCATTCTGAATAACAGTAGCCAAACTTGATAAGGATGTAGTCACTATTACACGTATTGACAATCCATAATAGTCATATAAAGGCAACTGCCTATGAAAACCATAATCAATCAAATTATGCACATTCAAATCTAAGTTTGAAAGCTTGCATTTTAGTCCATGCATCTAAGTCCTTGTTGAAGATTGAGGGTGTCAAAAACAAATCTAGAATAGCTCTCCTTAAACCATAGCTAGTTTTAAAGTGTAGTATTTCCAAATTCAAATCCACTTCTCAGCTAAGGAAAGGAGGTAGGGTTTTTCAGGTGCTACCTCAAACAGAGAAGGCCATAGAAAACATTGAAATAGAAGATCCAATAAGTGAGATGGTAGAGCTGTAGACCATAGGTAATCAAAATTATTGCAATGCACATATGCTTTTGATACAAACAAAAGGTTCTTACACATTGGCTGAATATATCTTCATCAAAATGACCAGAAAGAAATTTCAAATTTGTAAGTAAACTTTGACAGTCAAGAAAAATAGTCATAAAAATTGGAAGTAAAATTTGGCAGACATGTAGGTGAACTTAATTCATCTGACTTTATGCCTCTTGGCAGACATTAGGATCTCCCCTCTTAAATTTTGGACCACATCCTTTACCTCCACATAAAACTGGACATCCTTGGTTTTATTGGTTCCCACGCCATGATATGGTTATGCAAATGAAAACCAAGAAAAGTAATCATCTCCTTCTTTGCTGGCTAGAAGAATACATGCTTAATTTTTTGATACATGGTATCAATTCTCTCTTTTGCTCTCATGGTTGAACACCGAAATCCATTATGGTGGGCCTCCAGAGTTCTAGTCATCTTTCGTCCTCTTCCACCAAATGTTGGCCTAATCCACATGTCTGCCAACCTAATTGGCTTTGTTTTTGAAAGTTGAAGTTTCTCCTGAGTCACCAGTGTATCTCTCTCTACCTTCTAAGACTTTCATTTCTACAGATCATCTCTAGGATTTAATCATTTGTACCACATGGTTGATGTGCTTTGAATCCTTACATCTAAAGGAAATTTCCTTAACATAAATATTGCTAGGGAATTTCAATGTTGCCATTGTAGTTGGCATTAAATTTGGTACTTGCAACATTGAAAATTATCCTTATATAAGAACTCCCTCCATCTTGTTGGATTGTAACACTCTTGATGGTGGCTACATGAAATCTGATTTTGATTCCTCTTCTACATCAGAGGGTTCATATCCTTGATTTGACTCTTTTGAATTGTCAGAATCAGAATCACTAGCTTCCATTTTCAAAAATTCCCAGCCATCTTCAATAAATTTATTTGGATCATCAGTAATACTCTTCAAAATTCACCACCAATTCAAGTTCATTATGCTTTCATAATACTTTATATCCATGGAGTTCAGCCATTCCTTGATGCCATGAAGTGAAGATTGAGGAATGGCATCAATGCGGAGTACATTCCGCTTGAAGTCTTTGAAAAAAATATCCATATCAAATTTTGTTTGCCTAAGTCCTACTCTCTCAAGGTTAACAATCTCAATCTCACTAATAATGATTACTAAGAAAGTTAATTCCACCAACTCTACCAAACAGTTTACCATAGGAACAATAAAAGCAAAGGCTTTGAAAGGAACTCCATGAAAATCAAGCTCTCTAAATGGTATATCAAACTCTAGTTCAAAATATTTTAGATGAGGTTTCTCCCATAGCTCTCTTACTTGCTTGACAAATCCTTGAAACTTTGTATTGATTTTATTTGTCTTCTCCCTCTCTTATTTTTCTTCCTCAATTTCATCAGGATCATACATTGACCTTCTTGCCCCTCCTAAATTTTAGACCACATCCATTACCTCCACATAAAATTGGACATCCTTGGTTTTCTTTGTTCCCACACCATGATATGGTTATGCAAATGGAAATGAAGCAAAGTAATCATCTCCTTCTCCACTGGATGGAAGAATGCATGCTTAATGTTTTGATACATGATATCATATCTCTCTTATGCTCTTATAGTTGAATATCGAAATCCATTATGGTGGGCCTCCAGAGTTCTAGTCATTTTTCATCCTTTTCCACCAAATGTTGGCCTAATCCACACATTTTCCAACCTAATTAGCTTTGTTTTTTAAAGCTTAATTTTCTCTTGAGTCACCAGTGTAGATCTCTCTACCTTTTCAAACTCTTTCATTGCTACAGATCATCTCTGGGATTTAATCATTTGTACCACATGGTTGATGTGCTTTGAATCCTTGCATCTAAAGGAAATTTCCTTAACATAAATACTACTAGGGAATTTCAATATTGCCATTGTAGATGGCATTAAATTCGATACCTGCAACATTGAAAATTATCCTTATATAAGAATTCCCTCTCTCTTAATGGTGGCTACATGAAATTTGACTATGATACCTCTTATACATCAGAGGGTTCATATCCTTGATCCGACTCTTCTGAATTATTAGAATCAGAATCACTAGCTTCCATATTCAAAAATTTCCAACCACCATCTTCAATAAATTTATCTAGATCATCAATAATACTCTTCAAAATTTTCTGCTAGTTCAAGTTCATTCTGCTTTCATAATACTTTATCCATGGAGTTCAACCATTCATTGATGTCATCAAGTGAAGATTGAGGAATAGCGTCAATGTGGAGTACATCCTTCTTGAATTTTTTGAAAACAATAGTCATTATATCAAATTCCTTTTGCCCAAGTCCTACTCTCTCAAGGTTAACAATCTCAATCTCACTAATAGTGATTACTAAGAAAGGTAATTCCACCAAATCTACCAAATAGTTTACCATAGGAATAATAAAAGTAGAGGATTTGAAAGGAACTCCATGAAAACCAAGCTCTCTAAATGGTATATCAAAATCTAATTCAAAATATTTTAGATGAGGTTGCTCCCATCGCTCTTTTACTCGCTTGACAAATCCTTGAAACTTTGTATTGATTTTATTTTTCTTGTCCCTCTCTTGTTGTTCTTCCTCAATTTCATCAGAATCATACATTGACCTTCTTGGCCCTCCTAAAGTTTGGACCACATCCATTACCTCCACATAAAACTAGACATCCTTGGTCTTCTTGGTTCCCACATCGTGATATTGTTATGCAAATGAAAATGAAGCAAAGAAATCATCTCCTTCTCCGCTAGCTGGAAGAATGCATGCTTAATATTTTGATACATGATATTAGCTCTCTTCTGCTCTCATGGTTGAATACCAAAATCCATTATGGTGGGCCTCCAAAGTTCCAATCATCTTTCTTCCTCTTCCACCAAATTTTGGCCTAATCCATAAGTCTGCCAGCCTAATTGGCTTTGTTTTGAAAGCTAAAGTTTATCTTGACTCACCAGTATTAGCTATAACTTTTTTGAAATTTTATTATGGTATGTGCACTTTGATATGATGTAATATGATTATGGTTTCATCTCATATGTTGTAATATTAGATATATAACAGAAAAATAAATTATTGCATGAAATAAATAATAATTTTTTATTTTAAATGTTTTTTTTATAGAATGTGAGTCTTTCAGAAGATCAAGATGATCCTCAACATGATATAGATTGATTATGTCGATACAGATCACATCGAAGAGAATGATGATGATGCAAATATGGAAGACATCGAGGTCGATGACAATGATGATGATGGTGATGGTGATGGTGATGATGATGATGATGATGATGATGATGACGACGACGACGATGATGATGATGA
Source organism: Sequoiadendron giganteum (assembly GCA_007115665.2). NCBI lineage: Eukaryota > Viridiplantae > Streptophyta > Pinopsida > Cupressales > Cupressaceae > Sequoiadendron > Sequoiadendron giganteum. The sequence continues at coordinate 540,806,310 of CM021101.1, forward strand.
TGACGATGATGAAGACAACGACGATGATGACAATGACGACGATGATGACGATGATGATGATGATGATGATGATGAGACAGTTGGTGATAGTAACCAGTGACATTCATGATCATATAGACTACATCATGGATCATTTTTGATATATTGTTATGATGAATTTTTTCATCGTTGCTATCATATGTATCATTTTCATGGCCTACAGTACTATATTTTTGAGTTGTATCATATTCACTATATCATTTGGACATGTATCATCTTGACTTGTACCAATTTGAGTTACATAATTTCTCAATTTTATTTATATCATTTTTACATGTATCATTTTCACTCATATCGATTGTTGGACAGGTATCATTTTGACATGTTTTTGATGTACTTGCATATTTGACTTTCACTTTTTTTAGTTATATATGATGATGATCTTATCAGTATTGACTTGTCAATTTATATATATTAAAAGTGGTCGATGATTTTTGGATGGATATTTATTAAGTATGATGATTTTAATTTATTGCTCAGGATGGATGTTGTCAAATTCAATTAAATTATAGATATTTGACTCACTTGTTTTAATTATAGATGATGGTCATGTTGCAATAATTATATTATTATTTAATCATATGAGTTAAATAATTAAAGTACTTACTCTATAATCATACGAGCTATTTAAGAGGCACAATATATTTAACTAATCAAATTGAAATAAAACATATTGGATTAATAAATGGAAGCAAAACAAGAAGCATTTTTAGAAGCAAAAAAGGAAGCAAAAATGGAATCCAAACTAGAAGAAAACCAACAATCTTGAAAGAAAAATTAGAAGCAAAAATAGGATGAAAACCTAGAAGCAAAATTGGAAGAAAAACCAAAAGCAAAACTGGAAGGGAAATCAATAGCAAATTTGGAAGAAAAACGGGAAGCAAACATGGAAGCAAAATCGGAAGCAAAATTGGAAGCAAAATCAGAAGAAACCTTGGAAGCAAAACTAGAAGAAAAATCGGAAGCAAAACTGAAAGAAAAACCAGAAGAAAAATCGGAAGCAAAACTGAAAGAAAAACCAGAAGAAAAACTAGAAGCAAAACCAGAAGCAAACTTGGAAGAAAAACTAGAAGCAAAACTGGAAGCAGAACCATAAGCAAAAATGAAAGAAAAATTGGAAGGAAAGCCAAAAGAAAAATCGAAAGCAAAACTGGAAGCAAAACCCGAAGCAAACCAGGAGGCAAAACTAGACGTAAAATTGGAAGCAAAACTAGAAGCAAAAATGGGAGTAGAAATGGAAGCAAAACAGGAATCCAAATTGGGGGCCCATTTCGGTGCAATTTCTGACGTTACTTCCCGGTGCTATTCTAGGTGCTAACAGAGGCGCTATGATTTCTCGACACTAAAGCCAACGCTAAATCCGACATTGAATTCGGTGCCAAATTCGATGCCGAGCTGACCATGCTTTTTGTGCCAAGTTGAGCACCATCCAAATTGTTCAATTCATGCACTCAAAATACACTAAAATCCAGTGCAAAATTCGGTGCTAATTTCCTATTGTGTCATTGTTTGTACACGCCATCTATTCCCAAAAACTGTGGAAATTGGCAAGTCTTTGATGATGATGATGACATCAAGGAGTTCCTTTGCATGGGGGACAATTATAAAGAGTTCAATTATAAATAGCTATTCTTTGAAGGAAGTTCTTCTCCTTTTAGGGAGTCTATAGCAAAAATTTTTGAAGCAATGAAATCCAGCATCATCCAGCTAAGAGGTAACAATGTCCCCAAGGATCTAGTATCCCTGGAGGACATATTTGGAAGGCATGATAGACATGTGCAAGATCAAAGAAATTTAGCTAGCAAAACTTTTTATGATTATAGTAAGGTCAACATAGGCACCAAAGATAAGCCTCAGCTTGTCAACTTGAGAAAGAGTTACATTGTGGAGGAAAGTGACAACTTTATCTCCTTATTCAGGCAATACAGAGATTTATTTGCATGGACCTACCAAGATCTGAAAGTCTTCACGCCAAGGGAATTGTTTCATACAATTCCACTCATGTCAGATATCAAGCCTTTTAGGCAAAAGTAGAGGCACTACAACCCGCATGTCCAAGACACAATCTACACTGAGGTACAAAAGATGGTGGATGCCAAGATCATATCTCCAATCCATCATTATACCTAGGTGTCCAATATCATTCTTGTGCAGAAGAAGAAAAGAGAGATCCAAATTTGTGTTGACTTCAGGAACCTCAACCAATTGTCATTAAAGGATAATTATCCTTTACCTATCATGGAGCATTCCTAGCAGACGGTTACCGGATCAGAGATTTTTTCATTGCTTAATGACTTTTCCAGATACAATAAAATTTTGGTGGCTAAGGGGGATCAAATCAAGATAGTGTTAACCACCCAATGGGGAATGCACATCTATGATAGGATGCCCTTTGGCCTCATCAGCATGTAGAAGTTGTCAAAACCAACTTCAGACTCCAAGAACACCTGCATGCAAATGGATACCTGTCACAAGGAAGAGAATGGATGGAGAAAAAAAACAAGGGTTTGAAGCTCTGAAAAATGGAGAAATTATCTTATCAGAACAAAAGGGAATTTAAAAATATACAATGGATCAATCCTTAAAAAGGAGATCATGCAAACCCTAAAAATGAACCCTAAAAGGAAAAACCCTAATAGGAAAACATTTAATAATTAATATAATTATCAAATGTCACTTTATGCAAACTAAAGTGAAATTTTAAGAAGGGAATAAAGGTAACTTAATGAACATAATTAAGTTAAAACCTTTACTCTAACACAACACTGATGCCACCTTTCAGCGATCCATGGGCTTGTCATTTGGAGATCTAAAGAACAAAGTGATAGTTGTCTACCTTGATGAACTTGCCACTTTCTCAAGGAACCGACAAGATCATTTTCAACACTTAGTGAAAGTGTTAGAGAGATGTAAGTACCATCATATATCTTTGCGGTGTCAGAAAGAAAACTATTGGGCCATATCATTTCCAAAGAGGGAACTCAGATCGATCCAGATCAAGTGGATTCAATCAAGAACCTATCTCTCCCAACCAATACCACACAGGTGCATTCCTTCTTTGGAAAGTTAAGTTTCATATGAAGATTTGTACCTAATTTCTCGAAGTTGACCAAGGATATATCAACGATGATGATGAAGACAACCGCTTTCAAATGGGCTAACAAAGGAGAAGAGGTGTTCATCAAGATAAAAGAAGCCATCAGTAATGTAATGACCCCATCCTTGGGTAATTAAAATTTTTCCAACATTTCACTTTCAACATATAAAAGTAACAAGTAACAAAGGCATTACAATAAAATTCTTCCTTCCTTTATTGATAAATACATGTAAGTTACAATATATATATTTCCACATGAATTCCATTTTCATTGTAAATATAATTCAGAGTACAAAAGTAAAACAATTACATACATAGCTCGTAAGCTTTTGCACAAATAGTAGTAAGATGATCCAGGTTCCCTTCCTTTCAAATCTTGGTGTATATGTTGCCTGTTGTGGAGGAGAAACATCACTCGAGCGCTTTTCTGCCAACCACAGACTGTCAATGCGGTCCCTTGCACATCTATCATTTGATAGATGGCCCTCCCTTCGAATGAAGATATTGGTAAAGTAACCAGATGCGACAACCTAACTAAGCATAGTGTTGTGTCCTATACATCTAGAACTTTCTATTTCACAATCCCGAACTAGCATGATGGATCACAATGAACTAACAGTGTAGTCTCAACTATCTCACATCTAAGTGGATGTCATACCTTCCACTACTTTGGCCAAATTATTCTCATTTAGTACTTCAAATGAAGGTCATCTATCATATACACTACTTAGGGCTGATTTGACTTAAGGCTATCTTACACTACGCGTAGGCTAAGTCCTTCACTGGATTGTCAATCATCCCAGACTATCCTACATCAATCTAATCTGAGACAAAAAATATTAGTTCAAGTCCTTTACTGGATTATCAATCATCCAAGACCAACCTACAACATTCTAACATACTAGAAATAATCCATCTTAACAAGTACTTCATTCTTTCTCTCCTGTTTCGGAAATTTTTATCCTAGGAGTTCCTTAGCTTAACTCAGTTAATCTAAAACTCTAAGTTGTTTGAATATACTTTGTCTTCTATCCTTATCGTACCTAGATTATGATAACTAGATTATCCTTATTCTCTATATACATAGATCAAGCAGTATACATACGAATGCAATCCATCAAAGTAAATTCCTTTTTCCCAAATTGAAGTGGAATAAATAATTTCCCCTTTACTCTTACTTAAAATTGCACTCAAGCTAATTCTTTAAAATGTATTCAAACATTCCCTTGTAATTCAAACAAGCCATTCCTTCATAAAGCATACAAGCTATTTCTTCATAAAGCAAACAAGCTATTTCTTTCAACCTATGTAGTTATACACCGAAAACTGATTTTCTCTTTTAGCCTATTCACAAAGTAAACATGTAGTCCATCTAAAAAGTTAAAACAAAGATACTAAGTTTATGAAATTCATGCCTGTTTCCTCAAATGGCTTCCTTGTTGCTTGTATTTGCTTATGATGTAGTTAGTAGCAGTCAGGCAACTTCTTCTTTTAATTAAACTCACTCTCTTTCTGTCTCTTACAAATTCTAATCTCATATTGGATGGAGTATATTTCCAAGTAAGGTTGGTTACAACTTCTCACAATTATGGATTCTACAACAGGTATGTATATATACATTTGCAGCATATAAAATCCACAGACCTCACAAAATGGAAATTGTGAATTGGGCTCTCTAAACAAATTCGAATATAGCAATAACAAATTGTAGCTCTCAAAAAGAAAATTCGGATATAGCAAAGGCAGATGTGAATTGGTAAAAATAACAAAGTGAAGAGCTCTATATATAGGTTTTGAATTCTTATGCCATGCTACCATTTTTGCATGAGAATTGACACCTTACATATTTGAAAATGTCAATTCATGAAGTGGCAGCAATTTTGTTACCTACTCAGCAATTTTAAAGATGATTCTTCCTTTATCCAGGGAGAATTTTTCAACTCACACATGGTAAAAATCAAATGAGAGACACCTACAAGCATACTCATCCAGGCGTCCAAAAATGGCGGATTACATTCTTTGTAGGGAAAAGGTCCATGGAAGAAAGCACCCCACCTGGCCTATCTTCAAGCCTCCTCACACATTCATAGAATGGATTTTTTTGTAGGCCACAACCTGGTCTATGCATGCCTGCATGTTCACAGTCGCGCGAGATTTCCTCCATTAAAGTTTTGATCTTTTTGCAATAAACATTTGAACTTGGTGTATTTTCCATAGTGAAGGAAATTCACAATATTCAGCTTAACTCAATATTTATAAAATGTTCGATAAACCTCTCATGATTTCCAATGTAAAAAACATTTATTTTCCTTGATATATTTCATATGATTTTTACAAAAAAGACTATAGAAATCTAATTCATTTATTTTCTCATGGTAAATTTATATATTATTTACCAAGTGACTATAGAAGTCTTTTATTTCCCAAGATCTTATTTATTTAAAATATAAATAAATTATTATATTTATATCATGTATTATATTATATATAATTTATTATAGTTTTATTTACCATAATATATATATTTAAATATAACTATATATATTTTGGTAAGACTATAATAGCATATATATATATATAATATTAAATATACATATACATATTTGAACTAAATCATTCAAATACGTGTATTGCGAGCCATTCAGCATGCTTCCAATACACATATTTGTGCAAACATGTATATATGTGTTTAACTGTAAATTTAAGGCATCATAATAATGTTATAACAAACATCATAGATAGTGCGTATATGTGTATAGATGTGTTATTCATGTGTATGTATCAATGTGTATGCCATGTCGACACATGTGTATGGCATAGTAATTTCTCATCATACGTCTTTATCGCCACGTCATACTTATTGATGCATACATATAAGCGATATATGTATACACATATACATCCTGCCTATGTTCACATATCAATTCATGTTTCACATTTAAAGGCCACAGAACAGTAAATTAGTTAACAAGTAGCACCACTCACAAAGCATAAAGAATTAATCCAAAACTCCTAAGCCTAAGGATGACTTATCAAGATAACTCTATCTGACCCAGTTCCTCTAAACCTTGAGTGGAGTGTGTGTATGCTCAATTGATTTACTTTACCGGTTAACCGATCAAGCCCCTCTCCCAAGTGATGTCTCCCCTCTGCCTGGAGGAATGGTTCATGTACCGACACCCATAGACATACAATCTCGGCATTTACTTGTTCACAACATCAACAGTATACAAAACATCTTAAGTTAGAATATTCTTAATTCAATACTATGCATGCAACATTCATCAAGGATAACATTGATAGAAGTATCAATTAAATGAGACAATCATTTAAATAGAGCACATTCATTTTGATAACAAAACATATTTTTTTCATCTCAATGATTCAAACATTACAATCAATTGCCCTATGAAATAGTAGCTATACAATCGGGGTGTAACATACTCCCCCCCTTATTATTCATCGTCCTCGATGACCTAAGGTTCTATTCAAACATAAAAACATAACTCTACATTTATTTTTCACTCTTGAAAATTTCAAGAATGTCTAATCGGTGTAATTTGGACATCAACTTGTCCATCATTCATGGCAACATGTTTCCTTTGTTGAAACATGGCCTTTTGAGTAGGTAATGAGTTTTCATGTTGTTGGGTACTAGAAGTTTTGTTAGGGAATTCATTTTCATAATGATTACCTTTACAAATAAAGCATCCTGCTCTTGGCCCTCTTTTCTCCATGATTTCCCCAGTTTTATTAACACCTTCACTAGCTCTGCTAGTGTTATCATACCTTGAGTTTTCTCTTTTCCAATCTCTTCTAAATTCCTTTTCATTGAAGCGAGATCTCTTCCCATTTTTCTTTGCTGCACCATGCGCAAATTCTTCCTTCTTGGGGGCAATCTTATCAGGGACCTTAGTATCCTTCTTTTTTCCCTTCAAACTAGGTTGAGTCTACCTTAAGCTTGTGTTCCTGCTTAATGGATATATCATACACAACGTCCATTGTGTTTGGACCATGCATATCGACTTCACCTCCAATATTTATGCTAAGTCCCAAGATGAATTTCCTAATTCAGAATCGTTCATGTTTATGATAGATGGGGACATATCAAAGAAGTGAAGTAAACTTCTCCCAGTACTCATTGACTGACATGGTCCCTTGCCTCAATTCTTGAAAGTCGGAGAGTTTTTGGTCATAATAGAGTTGTGGCAACCATCGCTTGTGGAAAATCTCAACAAACTCTTCCCAAGTCAGCTTCCATGAAATTATGTAAAGTTCCAACTTTTTGTTCATCCACCAATGAGAGGCTTCACCCGCTAATTGGTATGCTCCCCATGTTGCTTTAGTCACCTCATTGTAGTTCCTTATTTCAAATTACTTCTCCATCTGGACTAGCCAGACTTCGGCTTCATCACCTCCTGCACTGCCATCAAACTTTGGCGGTATTATCTTCTTCATGTCACAAGATAGCTCTGTGGAAACTATCTTCTTTTTCCTTTCAGCAGAGTTGGTTGGTGACTTTTCCTTATCTTTGTGGTTTTCACCATGTCCATGAGACAAGCTTTCACCTTTCGTGTTGTTGATGGTTATTTCCCTTTCCGATCTGTCTTTCTCTCTTTCATTTTCTAGACTGGTTAACCTTGCCAAAATCAAGTTGAGTGTTGCTTCTACACTTGTGGTTCTTTGTTCCTCTTCACGACTTGTACCAGGATTATTTCTTGTCCTTTCATACACTTTCACCATGTTTTAAAATCTTGACTTAAACCTGAATGTTTAATACAAATTAGCCAAATTAAATTTTTAACTATCTTTTGGTAAAATATATAAGCATACATTCACAAGATTTTCATGTAAGTTTTGGTTTACCATTTTCTCTTATTGAATAAAATAATATATTGTACATTCACTCAACTGAATGTTTCAAAGTATGATCATGGTTTACACAACCCTATCATTTATTTGCTAAACTAAAATACCCTTTCAGGATTACTAAGCAACTACTTGTCCACAATATATTATTTAAGATCTAAATCTTGTAAGTCAAGTTTTCCAAAAAACATTGATTTCTTTGATGAGTTTTTCCACTAGAACATTATGTTAGTTCTACTAACACAGACATATTGATTTGTCTTATGTTCTACCATTTTCCTTCTAGAATTGTAAGAGAGTTCACATGTCCTACCTATGAAGACATACGGTCTTCATTTCCTAGTATACCGAAAATTACCCTACCACATTTTGTGCAACCTCTTACTCTATCTTTTTGTAGGTTATAGTGGTTTCTCATCTAACATTTTCCATTGTCATTCTGATGTCCTAATCTTGAAATTCCTCTCCTTTTTTCCTTGGATTCATAAAACTATATTGCAGGATAAGGTTTATACTGGTTATTCTTCCTAACCTTCCTACATAACCTAATTGCATAATTTTCCGCAATTCTAGGTAATATCATAAATTATTTTTTTCACTTTTCCTAAGTTCTTTTCTCTTGCCGTTGCAGCACAAGAACTTTTCAACCATTATCTTCTGATAATTTTTACTCATTGTTGCGTAATGAGCTCATAGGTTTCAGTGCAAAACCTGGTAGCTCTGATACCACATGTAACGACCCCATTCTTGGGTAATTAAAAAATTTCCAACATTTCACTTTCAACATATAAGAGTAAAAAGTAACAAAGGTATTACAATAAAATTCTTCCTTCCTTTATTGATAAATACATGTAAGTTACAATATATATATTTCCACATGAATTCCATTTTTATTGTAAATATAATTCAAAGTACAAAAGTAAAACAATTACATACATAGCTCGTAAGCTTTTGCACAAATAGTAGTAAGACGGTCCAGGTTCCCTTCCTTTCAAATCTTGGTGTATCTATCGCTTGCTGTGGAGGAGAAACATCACTCGGGCGCTTTTCTGCCAACCACAGACTGTTAATGCGGTCCCCTGCACATCTATCATTTGATAGATGGCCCTCCCTTTTAATGAAGAGATTGGTAAAGTAACCGGCTGCGACAACCCAATTGAGCATAGTGTTGTGTCCTATACATCTAGAACTTGCTATTTCACAATCCCAAACTAGCATGACGGATCACAATGAGCTGACAGTGTAGTCTCAACTATCTCACATCTAAGTGGATGTCATACCTTCCACTATTTTGGCCAAAGTATTCTCATTCAGTACTTCGAATGAAGGTCATCTATCATATACACTACTTAGGGCCGATTTGACTTAAGGTTATCTTACACTATGCGTAGGCTAAGTCCTTCACTGGATTGTCAATCATCCCAGACTATCCTACATCAATCTAATCTAAGAAAAAAAAATATAGGTTCAAGTCCTTTACTGGATTATCAATCATCCTAGACCAACCTACGACATTCTAACTTACTAGAAATAATCCAGCTTGACAAGTAATTCATTCTTTCTCTCCTGTTTTGAAAATTTTTATCCTAGGATTTCCTTAGCTTAACTTAGTTAATCTAAAACTCTAAGCTTTTTGAATATACTTTGTCTTTTGTCCTTATTGTACCTAGATTATGATAACTAGATTATCCTTATTCTCCATATATGGAGATCAAGTAGTATACATACGAATGCAATCCATCAAAGTAAATTCATTTTCCCAAATTGAAGTGGAATAAATAATTTCCCCTTTACCCTTACTTAAAATTGCACACAAGCTAATTCTTTAAAATGCATTCAAACATTCCCTTGTAATTCAGACAAGCTATTCCTTCATAAAGCATACAAGCTATTTCTTCATAAAGCAAGCAAGCTATTTCTTCCTAAAGCAAACAAGCTATTTCTTTCATCCTATGTAGTTATAAACCGAAAACTGCTTTTCTCTTTTAGTCTATTCACAAAGTAAACATACAGTCCATCTAAAAAGTTAAAACAAAGATACTAAGTTTATGACATTCATGCATGTTTCCTCAACCGGCTTCCTTGCTGCTTGTATTTGCTTATGATGCAGTTAGTAGCAGTCAGGAAAATTCTTCTTTAACTAAACTCACTCTCTTTCTATCTCTTCCAGATTCTAATCTCAGATTGGATGGAGTATATTTCCTAGTAAGGCTGGTTACAACTTCTCACAATTCTAGATTCTATAATAGGTATGTATATATATGTTTGCAGCATATAAAATCCACAGACCTCACAAAATGGCAATGGCAATTGTGAATTGGGATCTCTAAACAAATTTGAATATAGCAATGACAAATTGTGGCTCTCAAAAAGAAAATTTGGATATAGCAAAGGCAGATGTGAATTGGTAAAAATAACAAAGTGAAGAGCTCTATATATAGGTTTTGAATTCTCATGCCATTCTACCATTTTTGTTATGAGAATTGACACCTTACATATTTGAAAATGTCAATTCATGAAGTGGCAAAAATTTTGTTACCTACTTAGCAATTTTTAAGATGATTCGACCTTTATCCAGGGATAATTTTTCAACTCACATATGGTAAAAAGAAAATGAGAGACACCTATAGGCGTACTCAGCCAGGTGTCCAAAAAGGGTGGATTACATTCTTTGCAGAGAAAACGTCCATGGTAGAAAGCGCCCCACATGGCCTATCTTCAAGCCTCCTCACGCATTAGTAGAATATATTTTTTTGCAGGTCGCGACCTGGTCTATGCGTGTGCACGTGTTCATAGCCACGCGAGATTTCCTCCATTAAAGTTTCAATCTTTTTCCAATAAACATTTGAACTTGGCATATTTTCCATAGTGAAGGAAATTCACAATATTCAGCTTAACTCAATGTTTATAAAATGTTCGATAAACCTCTCATGATTTCCAATGTAAAAAACTTTTATTTCACATGATATATTTCATACGATGTTTACAAAAAAGACTATAGAAGTCTAATTCATTCATTTTCTCATGGTAAATTTATATATTATTTACCAAGTGACTATAGAAGTCTTTTATTTCCCAAGATCTTATTTATTTAAAATATAAATAAATTATTATATTTATATCATGTATTATATTATATATAATTTATTATAGTTTTATTTACCATAATAAATATATTTTTATATATATTTAAATGTTTTAATATTTAAATATAACTATATATATTCTGGTAAGACTATAATAACATATATATATATATAATATTAAATATAAATTTATTTTTTTTATATATTTACACTTAAATATACATATACATATTTGCATTAAATCATTCAAAAATGTGTATTGTGAGCCACTCAGCATGCTTCCAATACACCTGTTTGTGCAAACATGTATATAACGTTTAACTGTAAATTTAAGGCATCATAATAATGTTATAACAAACATCATAGATAGTGCGTATATGTTTATAGATGTGTTATTCATGTGTATGTATCAATGTGTATGACATGTCAACACATGCGTATGGCATAGTAATTGCTCATCATACGTCTGTATCACCACATCATACTTATCGATGCATACATATGAGCGATACATGTATACACATATACATCTTGCCTATGTTCACATATCAATTCACGTTTCACATTTGAAGGCCACATAACAGTAAGTCAGTTAACAAGTAGCACCACTCACAAAGCACAAAGAAGTAATACAAAACTCCTAAGCCTAAGGATGACTTATCAAGATAATTCTATCTGACCCAATTCCTCTAAACCCTTATTGGAGTGTGTGTATGCTCAACTGATTTACTTTATCGGTTAACTAGCCAAGCCCCTCTCCCAAGTGATGTCTCCCCTTTGCCTAGAGGAATGGTTCATGTACCTACACCCATAGACATACAATCTCGGTAGTTACTTGTTCACAACATCAATAGTATACAAAACATCTTAAGTTAGAATATTCTTAATTCAATACTATGCATGCAACATTCATCAAGGATAACATCGATAGAAGTATCAATTAAATGAGACAATCATTTAAATAGAGCACATTCATTTTGATAAGAAAACACGTTTTATTCGTCTCAATGATTCAAACATTACAATCAATTGGCCTATGAAATAGTAGCTATACAATTGGGGTGTAACAAGTAAGGCCCTAGTGTTGGTTTGACCTGACTTCGATAAGGAATTCATTCTTTACTGTTACGCATCATAATACACCTTCTTTGCCATACTAACACGAAATTTGAACGAAGAGATGGAATCGCCAATTGCCTTCATGAGTAGTAGTTTCAAAGACAACGAATTTGGGTACTCCTAGATTGAAAATAACACTTATGTTGTTGTGAGAGATGTGAAAAAAATTAGATTCTATATCTTAAATGCTCACACAATAGTCTATTCCACTGACCTTGTGGTCAAGAGTATTCTAACTCAGCAAGAGAAAGTAACTAAAAGAGGCAACTGGATCGCCAAGGTCTAGGAATATGACTTGGATATCAAGCTGACCAAACTCATCCACAGGAGAGGTCTATGTAAGCTCATGGCAGAAGATGATCTAAAGCACCAAGCGATTGATAGCGAGGTAGTAATAGGAATTGAAGAAGACCTTCCAATGGTCTTACTAGTTGATTATGTGGAGGAATGGTACTCAGAACTTTGGTACTATGCAACCTATGGATAATTTCCAACCCACTTGGACAAGCAGCAGAAAAGGACCTTAAGGTTAAGAACACAAAACTATGTCTTGCAAGGTAATGTTCTATACAAGCGTGGGCTTGATGGAACTTTCTTGCTTTGCATCAGTAGAGACCAACAACAATGGTTGTTGGAAGCATTTCACAGTGAATCATGCGGTGGACACTTTTCATCAAGGGTCACAACATTCAAAATACTGCAGGAACAATTCTTCTGGCCAACTTTGTTTTGTGACACATATGAATGGGTGTGCAAGTGTCAATAGTGCCAACATTTTGTTGGTAAACTCAATCTGGCAACCATTCCACTAAGGTCATTGATAATAGATGTTCCATTTCAGCAAAGGGGTATTGACTTCATAGGTCCAATAAACCTGCATTCCAGTAAGGGACATGTCTATGTCCTTACAGCAATAAACTACTTCACCAAATGGGTTGAGGCAGTTCCTATGAAGAGTGCTACTTTCGAAGTTGTGTGCAACTTCCTCAAAGAAAATATCATCACACGCTTCAGAGTACCAAGAAATATTGTGACCAAAAATTCTATGAGCTTCTCATTAGATGAGTTAGTATAATTTCTTTTCGACTATGGCATCACATTGTCCCATTCCTCAAATTACTATCCACACAGCAATGTACAAGTTGATTCATCTAACAAGAACATAGTCATAATCATGTGCAAGATGGTTGAATCCAATCAATGGGCTTGATGTGCACTAAGTTATATGATGCTCTTTGGGCTGATAGAATCACACCCAAGAGAGCTATCAGCACTTCCCCCTTCTCTATCATGTATGGCATAGAAGCGATGCTACCCATCTCTTTGGAGTTGTCCGTTTTGCACTGGCCTCCGCGGTAGAAGATGAAGAGTTCAAGGATCCAATCGAAAAGCTCATCTTGTGTTTGACACAACTACAAGAGGAGAGGGTGGAGGTTGTTGATAAAATCACTCAGAATCAAGAAAGAGTGAAGAAGATCTTCAACAAGAAGGCTTGGCAATGGGACTTTGAGATTGGAGACAAAGTCATGTTGTGGGACAAGAGACACGAGCCGAAAGGAATGCACAAAAAATTTGACTCCCTTTGGTTGGGCTCGTTCATGATCCATGATGTCGTTGGAGAGAATTCCTACATTCTCTCACATTCAAATGGGAGGCTCTTTCCACTACCCTACAACGGGTAGTACTTGAAGCATTTTGTCCCTTTGGGGATGGGGTGAGCACTTTGTAAATAATTTTTCTTTCACTTTAATGTTATGTTATGTGTTTCCCCGTTCTATAAAGTATTGTTGTGTTTTAGGTGAGCTCCAATAGATAGGTGAACTTCCATTATCATGTGAATTAGGAAATAAGTCCTGAATCCATTGCCCAACAAATAAAGTAATTGATCTACGAAACTTGAGATTCTTGGTTCTCTTAGTATTTCAAGTTTTGTAGGTATCTGACATGGTCACACGAAGCCTAATGTTGTACCCAAAATTATTTTTTTGGCATTTTGCTTAAATTGAGCTAAATCATGTAAAAATGTCATCAAAATTTTGTTTTAGGTCAAACCAAACATAAAGTTTTTGTGGGTTTCTATTAGGAACATATGGTTAAAATTTTAAAAAATTGAAAATTAGGGTTTTATGCCCCTATTTTTAGGGATACCCCCAAAAATAGGACCTTCCTAGAATTGATTGAAAATGATTTTGATAGGAATAATCGACTTCACGATCACACTGGTCAAGTCAAAATTATCAAAAAAACTGTTTTTCTTTGGTGGGTTTATTCACGTTTTTTAGGAACAAAGTTAGGAGCTTCACAGCCATTAATGGAAAATTCGCCAGTACCGGGTGCTAATAGCTAAGCTTCCAAAGCTTCAACGAAGAAGCCATGGTGGAAAATGTTGAAAAATGTGTTGTTCGATGAAGGAGATTCTCAAAATGGAAAAGTCCAAAATTTGGCTAGCTCTAGAAGGAAGATGCCTTGTTACCAAGGTAGAGATGCAATCAACAAGGTCAAAATGTGTCCATCTTGAAGAAAGGCGCCCTTTGATCTCAAAGGGAAAATGTAGAAATCCTCTTCGTTTTCATGTTGTCTATTCAACACACCGTCAAGAAATATCATCTGATCCAGGAATCATTGGCAAACGTCAAGGAAACATGGAGATGTTGAATGAAGAACGCACCAAAATGAAAGGAAATTACTCAGTACAAAAGAAAAGAACCCCTCTTGAAGAAATGAACCTAGTCTTTAAGGCATACAACTGCATTCAGTTTACTCAATGACCTCCAGGATGATCTTCCCTACTTTGATCGATCTCGACAATGAAACCATTATCAAAGGAATCTAACAACTAAGTCATCTAATGACAAAGATCAAATCAGGCAGCTTATAGCATGAAATTATTAGTCAAACAATTTAAAATAGCCCCTACTATTCAAGGGTGCCCTTTGAATTAAGGGCCTAAACTTTCTTTCAATAATTGGGAAATCATTCATCCTTTCCGGGACCGAGTTGGTTACCCAATGTAGAATCAAGCAGATTCATCAGACTCATCAATCAACGGTAACGTTAGATCAAAGGACGAAGGGTCTAAATGGCGAAGACGAAGAAAAATCATCAAAATTGATTAAGGCAAGGTCAAAAGAGCCCCTCTTGAAGAAAGGCACCCTTTAATCTAGAGCCTCAAACTTAATTTTTTGAGTCGATGACTCCCAGGCATACCTCTTCAGGCTGGTTCCATCTCAACAATAGATTTGTTAGCATTTGTTGAAGATCAACTGAATGACCGACAAAAAGGATCAAACAAGGTACTTCAACTTGGAAAATGATGAAAAATATGTTCAAAACTCAAGAAAGGACGCCTAAAAGGTCAAAGGCAATATGTTGACTTGAGTTAGGGAATTTTGGAGGCAAAAAGAGGCCAAACACTGCACAATCAGTGGAAATCGGCTTTTTCAACTCCAAATCAGGCTCAATCATGAGTAGGACGCCCAATTGATGCTTGCAATTCCAAATTTGAATTATCAAATCATCTAGGCATCCATCCTTCATTATTTATTTTGCAGGTTGAGGATCAAAACAATAATTTTCTCTCAAGGACGTCTTTTCAAGATCTGACAAGGGTTTTGGACCGTTTTTCAATATTTTTCAAAGATTAGTGGCATAAAGAAATTTATTCTTAGAGGTTGAGTCCAGAGATAGATTTTTACAAGGAGGTAGCTAATAAATTCCAATCTTCCTCTTATCTTATTCTTCTCTTATGTCTTAAATTTCTTGCATGTCACAAAAAACAACATGCTACCTCAGATCTGACCAACTGGGTATGAGAAGCATAAATCTCCAGTAAAACCCATCTTGTCAAATTTTCCAGAAACAACAAACTTGTTGCCCCTATTTTTAGGGATTTTGCTGAAAAAGTCTCAGAATCAAAAATCTAAGGAACTGGGTTTGTTCAACATTGGAGCACAACAAAAACCCATATGTCAGATTTTTTTCCAGAAAAATGCTTCTTGACAGGTGCTATTTTTAAGGGTTTTCAAAATTTGTCTAAATATATCCATGTTTACAGGCAATAGTTAAGTTTTTCATAATATAGTACTCTCAAGTTGAAATCAAGACCAAAATGGTCCTACTTCATTTTTTTGTAAAACACTTAACACAAACATGCATCAAGTAAAGCCTGTAGTCAAGTTGGACGCCTTGGAAGGCATGAATGACATCACCATTCAATGGATAGCCAAATGTGGAAGGTAGTCATTCTAAATACAGAGTCGCCATCAAGTTACTATCACACTACCTTCCACATTTCATGTCAACAAGGTTGGATGATGTAGTTGCAAAGAAGATCAAATATCAAATCAGATTACGTAAGGCAAAAGAAGTCAACAAATGGATAAAATTCCATTGACCAATGGTGATGAGGTTTCAAACACTCAAGAAGGATGTCCTACCCTCCAGAATGACATTAATTATGAGTGGAGTTAACTTGATGCCCCTTTCCAAGTTAACTCCAGATCCCACATATCATGCATGTCAGATCCCACTAATCAAGGATATTTTATTTGACTCCCATGATTTGTGGATCTCATATCTCCATTAAAGGTGGATGTCTATTTTGGAGGCACATTTGTAATTTAAGTTCACTCTTAGTTAGGTTTCAGTCAATTGAGGTGGACTTCTAGTTTGACTTTTGTTTAGTTTCAGTTAATTGAAGTAGATTTCTCGTTAACTGCTTACTCACCTATATTTAGATATAGGAATAAATATTGTTGATTGGCAATAACTGATTATTAACTCAAGGAGATTTTAGGGTTTCCTACTCCTTTGAGTTTCTATAAATAAGAGCCTTAGGCTCATTATTTTTTTAACATTTATTTACTATGCAAAAAATTCGTGCCATTGTTGCCAGAGTTTACATGTTTGTATTTGTTCACTCTTGGATGAGACTTTATTGGTTGATCGTAATTGTGATTTTGCACCTTTGTTGTCCCAATCTTTGTAATTCTTTGGAAAATATTGAAGAAGAAAGTTAGATGGTGCATGCATGTTTGATCTAAGATTTGAGTTTATCCAATGTCTTTGTTCTTAATAGTTTATTGTTTCAATATCCTCCTCGGACAGGAGTTCCTCCTCCTTGGATATTTTGTCATGAATTGCTATCATTTGGTGTTGTTTAAAGATTCAGATTTCAGCCTACATTTTGGACAGGGGTTCCTCCTCCTTAGAAATCCTCATATCAATATCTTTGTACCTTGTTGTTTCTAGTACGTTGTTTCCTAGCCTATACCTCAGATAGGGGTTCCTCCTCCTTGGCAAGTCTCAGATCCAACCTACCATAAAGAGTGTTTTCTTGTATAAAACCTTATCTGAGTGTATATCCAAGAGTTCAGAGCCTCGACCATATTCTACAGAGATGACAGATTCAAGTGATCCAACCCATCCATTTCTCTCCTATGCCCTCATTCTTTGTTTATCTTGAGGAGGTAGGATAGTTTAGAATCTATTTTAGTCATAGTTAAGATCTATAGAAACTAGAGAAAATCTTAGCTATGATGCATTGTGTTTATGCACCCTTTTGTCCTGCCACTGAGTAAAAAAGATTGGAACCTTAGTACCCTTTTTTACGGAGAACATCACCAAAGAGAGATCTTCCTCTCTATAATTTGAAGAGCAATACTATAACACTTGCAATAGTTGTTTGTTTCTAACAAGCACTCCAAAGGTGCTAATTGAAATTCCAATAGTGTAGGAAGATGGGGTTTATGCATACAATCCACTAGTTATAACTAGAAAATCCATCCATAAAGAAGTAAATCTCATGCCTTTTTACTTCTAATATAGAATATGTAAATGGGATAGGAAATTGATCCCTAATGGTGAATGAGTTCAAACTTTTGAAATCAACACATTTTAATGTGTCCTAATCATCTCTTTAGACATATTAGTATTGAGGACGCCCATTCACTTTTTTGCATCTTAAAGAGTATACCTACATTGAGCATTTTATCAATATCTTCTTCAATGTTTGCAGCATAATAGCAATTCATATGCTATGCTTTCCTTCGTACTAGTTATGCTTCAAGTATGAAAGGGATTATATGAACACATATCTTTAGTGGTACCCTTTTTAATTCTCTACATGTCCAAGCAAATGTCCTTGTAATCTTGTAATGCCTCAAGAAAATATTTTAGCAAGTATTATTTAAAATCTTTTTCAAATATATTATATTTTGGACAAATATATTTTGGGTTTAAATATTTTTATCAGCTCTTATAAACCTACAAATCCCTCCTCACATTTACTCGATAACAATAAACCCTAATATTACAGATGGGGTTCACAAATAAAGATAAGTTGCAGATTTAAATGTTCGCCCAAAACTAACACTTCTAGATTAAAAACACTCTTTTTACATTCATTGATACCCTAGATTCAAATTGAGTTCACAATTGTAAAATAAATTGTAGAGCCTTTCTTATATTCAATAGGTTTTTAATGCATTACAAAATTTTCCTATAGAAGCAATAAGAACTAGAGATGAAGCTTTTACACCCACGATCACTTGTAAGTTGGTCAAACTCAGGACAATGTAATGTACCATTTTGAAATGGGATTGTAATAATAATAAAATATAATATAGTTATTGAATATAAAATTAAAGTTTAATTTTATCAAAGGTCAAGGGGCATGTGAAGAATCGTGATTATTGAAGGAAAAATATATATAAGAGACACCAAACAAGAAGATGTAGGTACCATATGAAGAATATATTTTTTAATGATCTGATTATTACTCCTTTAGACCATGGAATTGTGGTTCATTTAACCTAAGGATGAAACCCCTCATGGCAAAAATTAAATGATGAAAACCCTTTTATTTTTCTTATTGATTGTGTGGACGAAAACCCAACTCAGGCAAATTAAGAAATTATTTACCAAAGGCATTAAACTATTGTAGACTTAAAGAAAATTGACAATAGTACATAAAATAATACCTGATATAAGTCTGAGAAGATTTCTAAATATCCAAAGAAATTTGAAAATTTTAATTTTGACAGTAATTATAAAATCAACAAGTTAAAAATCAAACATTCTTATTGATAATCAATTGTGCAAGTTTATATTTTGTGTGCTAGGGCTTGAAACTAAAGGAATTAAAAATGGGACATTATAATTGTTATCAGAGCCATTGATCTTGCCAGCCTACAAGGTAGGATACTAACATACAAGTATAGATCTACAATGGACACATGAGTAAAGGGAAATTAGAAGAAAGAACATGGATTGGCATTCTAAGTTATTGCCAAAACAAAAAGACAGATCCTATCCAAGAAGCACAAACAAAGAGTCAAGATTTTAAAATCCAGCTTTTGAAGCAATCTTGTAGTAGCCAAAGAACTCTAAATCTAGTTAGCAGAACAAGGCAAGATGATCTTGTTAAAAGGGCAGTAGAGGATCACTTGGAGAGGGATGAGTGAAAACTTATTGTCTTTCGTAAATGTGATCAAAATTATACTATTTATAAATCCTATGTTACATATGAGGAATACTCGAAGATATTCAAAAGAGGAAGGAAGGAATTGATGAACAAAGAATCAAAATCACAAGGAGGGGTTGAGAAATTAATTATGGAGCAAGAAGAAAATTTGAATTCAGAGCCACAAAACATCATGGAACAAGAACAAGAGGAATGTAAAAATCAAGTTGAAGATAAAAGATTCCTTGGTAGGAGAAGATGTTTTATTGGTTTCTAATGATTTCATGTGTCACCAAAATATCAATGAAGGGAAGCAAAAATTGGTCATATTTGTTGAATGGGAAGAGTTCAAGTTGAGGGAAGTTGCACCAAGTCATGCACTATCTTTCAAACTTCCACATGGTGAGTCATTGATTGATTTTTAGTTGAGCATTGAGGATGAATATGCATTTGAGAAGGACATTTTGACTACCCCAATTTTAGAAGTTTTAAGCTACAAAAATGAAGGTGTTGAGGATATGTCAACAAGATTATTTTCATAAAATGAGGATGAGCATTTTTTTTCAGCCTAAGGTATGAGAGTATTTCAGACTTGGTGCTTCCTATGTCATTACAAAACTATTGTCACCATGGAAAACATGAAAAAAGGGGTAATAGAGTAAGGGATGCAACTTATAGTATAGGGCATGTGGACTCTATTTCAAATTCTAAACTATTTTAGCACATAATTTCCAAATGATCTCTTGAGGATCAAAGTGGATAAAGGCATTAAAGATTGAAAGGAAAACATTAACCAAAACCTTTCTAAACCAGATCAAGAAAAGTGGCAATGTTTCAATTCTATAGAATGGAAAAATGACAAGTTTAAAATATGCAAGGGAATTTGGAAAAAAATAAGGAGTTCTAGATGCATTTAGAAATACAAATAAAATAACTCACATATGTAAGATTTATATTACAAAAAATAGGGGAAGCTTTGCAAGTCAATATGAATCATCAAGTAAAATTGTTTGAAGACAAGAAAAACAAAGTTTTTCAACAAGACTTAGCAACAAAAAGGCAATTAATGAAATATAATGCATCATTAGAGAGATTCATAATATTTCCAAGATTGATTTGGGATCCCAGTATCTTCAAAAATATTTAGTCAAGTGAAGAAATATTTTTAAGGGTATCCTAGTTTGTGATTGCTTGAGGACAAGCAATGTTGGAAAGGGCGGATTGTAATGTCCCCTTTTTGAAATGGGATTGTAATTCACTAATAGTAATAAATTAAAATACTAAATGTAATATTTTTATAAAATATAAAATTTAAATTTAATTTTATCAAAGGTCAAGGGGCATGTGAAGAATCGTGACTGTTAAAGGAAAAAGATATATAAGAGATAACAAACAAGGAGATGTAGGCACCATATGAAGAATATCATTTTTTATGATCTGATTATTACTCCTTTGGAGCATGAAATTGTGGTTCATTTAACCTAAGGACGAAACCCCTCATGGAAAAAATTAAAGGATGAAAACCCTTTTATTTTTCTTATTGAGTTTGTGGATGAAAACCCTTAACTCAGGCAAATTATGAAATTATTTACTGAAGGCATTTAACTGTTTTAGACTTGAAGAAAATTTACAATACTATAGAAAATAATACTTGATTTAAATTTGGGAAGACTTTTGAGTATCCAAAGAAATTGAATAAATTTAATTTTGACAATAATTATTAAATCAAGTTAAAAATATGGAATTCTTATTAATAATCAATTATGCAAGTTTATATTCTATGTGCTAGAGCTTGAAACTAAAGGAATTAAAAATGGGACATTACATAAAACCCTTGAGTTTGATTTTCCTTTTGGAAAAATGGTTTCATCCTCTAATGTGTGTGACCAAAGGGGTTTCTTCCTCTAATCGTTTGTAAATCTAAGGGTTTTTGTCCTCAAATCTAGGCTTTCGAACACAAGTGCTTAGAACAGGATTTTTTGGTTAGGTTTTTTGTGATAATCCTCCATGAAGAGTCAAGACCCCCAATATCCCCAAAAATAATATCAAGATCTACATTAATTTCCTTGAACACTATAAATGTATGCGGTCGAGGATGCCCATTCCTATTAGGCACAATTTTCCCTTGGATCACACATGAAAATCATGCCCACTTGTGCAAGGTTGTACTTGAAAAGAATAGGGATGTGATTCTTGCAACGTACAAATGTCCTTTGCAATATTGGGGTGAGATTCAATGGGTTTCAAAACTCAAACTACCACATTAATGGCAGCAAAGGAATTTTTCTCTATCTTGCAATTGGAGGTACATGAAGATTTGTGCCCTAAGGATTAAACAATTTTTTTAGGAGAAAGGGAAACATTTTTTGGAATTTTTAATGTCAAAATTGAGCATTAATGGTACGCTAAGGCAAGCCTTGAGATGAGTGAGGAGAATAGTGAGAAATGGCGAGTTCAAAATTTTGGAGGTTGGGGATGACAAGGAGCTCATACCATTAAGCCAAGAAAATGAAGGTACGTTTGAACAAGTAGTCTTAGTGAGAGAGGAAAGTGGACAGTGTTGGGGATCAGGTATGAATCCTACCATGCACCACATTTAAGGTATGGGTGTACCTCCAACACCAATAGGATATAATTTATATACTAGAAGTATCAAGCAGCAGGGAATGAAGTTGCCAAGAAGAAGTGCTCAAGTAAAGGGATGAACAAAATTTTGACCCTAGTGATATGTAAGTAGTTATTGGTAGGGTTTGAGAGTTGGGCATTACAAGAATAAGGTTCCTTGGTAGAGTTAAGGTCACAAATCTAACTTTGACAAAGTAACTTAGTAAAAATATTGAGTCAAGAGTCGAGAGTCGGGGATGACTTGAGAAGGGACCCAAGGAAGGGAAACTTTGACACTCTAATGGAGAATGAATGAAAGACACGATGGAATCAACAAGTTAGAAAGTCTATCACTAAAGGGACTTATGAAAAATTGGTCTTAGGTAGAAAAGAATGCTAGGATATCCTCAAAACTCTGGTGGCTGACAAACACCTAGAAGATTGGAGATACCCCCAACTTAGATATTTTGAGGACCTTGAATAGACATGAGGGGAAAGAAAAGGAAGAACACACAAAATTGGACCCAAGAAGATGCAAGAAAACAAAATTAGGTATTTTGGTCCATAACATAAGTTATTAAAAAATGGGGACATGACAAGTCCATAAAAATTCTAAATGCAGTTGCATTCAATATTAGATCTAAGGCATATTTGACAATAATAATTTTGGTGTCTCCTTTTGGTCCCAAATTTACCTTCACCATAGGGTAACTCTTTGTATTTCATGCCCTTAATACCACCAAACTAATGTGGAATTTTCTCATCTCACTTGATATTACCCACTTTATATTCTATACATTTTGGAAGATATGGATGTTGAGTAGATTCTTTGCAGTCAACTTGTTTTTTTCCCTTTCTCTTTTTCAATAGCCATGATTTCCACAAAGTTAGAACCAAGCTTGGAGACTTCATAATCTTCCATTTCCCAATGGAAAAGATCTTTCAAAGTTGGTTTCATCCTCAGAGAAAGATTGTATTTTTGTTTCCACCTATTTAGTGTTTATCAATTTTTGAATCTAATGAATTTTAAGATGATGCTAACTCTTTGTTCAGTGTTTGGCCTTTAGTTCTAGTATATACTTCCAACCTTTATTTTCAATGGACAACAAAATAATTTTACAAGCATGGTTGGCTTTGGTTACTATTAGCCAACCTTGACCCAGTAATGCACCATAGGCCTCCTTTAAAGAGGTGACTACAAAATTCAAATTAAATGGTTGGGTGCCAATAATTACCTTTTCGGACATGAGAAATTCTAGCACCGTTATATTGTATAAATCTACTTGTAACAATTGGAAGGTTGGTGGCCAAATATTGGGCTTCCCAAGACTCCTCTCATTCTCCTCTAGAATCACATTCACACTAGATTTTCCATTGACAATGGGATTGGTCAATTTAATTTCTAGCATCTCCATGTGCATGACTACACTTTACTTGTTTAGGTTGATTATCAAGAGAATGGGGTCAATCACTTGATTACTTTATAGAGTCTACTCTATTGTCTCCTTTTTTTATTTATGAGCTCTTCCTCACTTGATGTTGTGCCATTTGGTAGTATTTTTGTGTGTAAACTCTATTTCATAGCCAAAGATTCACACATTAGTATTTATAGCCTCCTTCAATCCCAAAATACTATGCAATAAATCTATCACTTTTATAGGTAATATTTGCATGACAATAGCCTTATTAGAATTGAGTTTACATGTTGCATTCACATGTGATTGTTGCCTTTCTTCAATTATTTCTCTCCCAACATCTTCTCTTGCTTTGGCCAACCTTTACTTCTTTTGGATGGGTCCAAGTAGTCAACTCTTTTTGTTTTGGATCTACTAATTATTATTACTTTGTCCTCACTGTTTATGTCATTCATATTAGGGTTGGCTTATTTTGGACAATTATCATCGTCATGATCCTTGGGTCTACTCTAGTGACATAAAATTCCACAAGTACCTTCATTAGTAGGGCAAGATCTTGTGGCATGAATCCACTTTGTACACTTTAGAGATTGTATAATTGGTTGACCTTGGCCATTGTATTGGATCTACCTTCTGCTTCCATCTATATTTTGACATCTATTATATCATTGATTTCGATCTCCACCAAATGATGCACTAGTAGACATGTTAGGAGATACATCTTTATTATTATTTTTCTGTATCGGGGTGGTGGGTAGTGTCAATGACTCTTCTTGATCAGAGGGTACTTGGTCACTCTTATTCTCTAAATTGTATGGGCTATCATTATCTCCATGACCTACAACTTGAAATGTTTCTCAAAACATCCTCTTTGGAAAATTGACTTTGGTATGACCTATTTTGTAGTGTGTACACCAAAAGTCTCTTCCTTATTCTCTAGTGTTTTTTTAGCACTATCATCACCCTAAGTATGCCCTCATCCTTATTCTCTAGTGTTCTGGCATTCCTGCTTTGTGTCCACTACTTATTCAATCAGCTAAACCATTTCTTTTTCCATATTTCTAATGTCTTTAATATTGACTGATGTTTCATTTAATGCACTATTTGATGACCCAATTTTACAAAGGTATCAATGCCATAATTTTTTATACTAATTCTACACTACTAAAATTGCAACAATGAAACCAATAATAGAAGTAACAATGAACACAATGGATACCAAATAAGTAGATATTTTCATATAGATAGTGTCTTTAGAATTTTTTAGTATAGGGAGGGCCCAAAATAGCATACCTTCCATGACATTGAATTTCTTTTAAATGATAATATTTACAGTTATTGGTTATAAAATCATCAACAATTGAACACAAGAAGTTGCATCACTACCTAATGATAACAAGTCATAACGAGCCAGCTACAACGAAAAATTAACAAACCAATGATCTATGGCAATAAGTTTAGAGCTTTCTAATCCCTTTATCTTTGTGAATTGTGAACTCTAGTTTGCACAAAACACAAGTAAACATTGAAATTATGGAATGTATTAGAACTCCAATAGTTACCAAGACCATCCTAATTGCTCATTCCTTGGGGAAAGTTAGCCCTCTCCTTTCAAGGACTTGTAGATGGTGTTGATGTGGATGTTATACACACACCAACATACATATATATTTTATTATATGAACAACATAACCTATCGTATCTTAAAAGAATCACTAAATTTGATTAAGGATTTAGCTATCCCAAGGCTCACGAATGTCAGGTCTTGACTTGCTAGGTTCACTTAGGGTTTGTTGTTCAATTATTGTTTTCACATGGGGGAATACTTGTGTCCTAAAGATTATTCTTGTCAAATAACAAGTGATGTAAATAAACTCAACAAATCATGCATTCATCACTTTCTCATAGTCCATTTCATTTCAACTCTTTCCAAAATAAACTTCAAAATATTAAAGGTGAGAAGAGAAAAGCCTAAGAAATTAATTGCTTTCATATATTTCCCACGCACATATTGAAAGATAAGTAAACTAAAGTAGAAACTATTTTGTATTTGACCAAATTACTTTGTAGCTACATACAAAATAATGAAAATTGTTCACCAATGAAATAGCTTCAAAATGCATCCAAAAAATGGGGCAACAAATTGATTATTTCACCAAGAATATACGATTACACTTATGCAAAACATATGATTAGGAATGACCTTTTGACTACTTCAGTATTTCCAACCTCTACAATATATACAATTTTTACTGAAATTGAATAGAAAACATGAAATACAAACTAAATTGGTATAGCTCCAATATAAGCTCTATCTTGTCAACAATTTTTGATCCCTAAAACTAAGCAACTCACTACCTTTTATAGAATACAAAATAGGAGTTCATTACAAAATAGCACATGGTCAGGGAGAAACAAGTTAATTATCATAAAACATGTGGCACAAATATCTTTTGCATATATGGATAAATGAGTAGATGGTTTCAAAAGAATTAGTCAAATGTATGTTGCATTGACTTGATCTTCACTAATGATTCTTCAAACTTTCAAAATTCTAGACAATATCTATGATACAACTCTTTGATCTTCAAAATACTCGTGGAAGATCCTTAGATGCAACTTTCTTAAAACCCACTTCCTTAGTTCTTTGTCTGGTCTTTTTTTCTGCCACAAAGCCTAAAACTTGTTATGTTTCTAGCACACCTCAAAATCTCTGCATCGAGAAAAATATCTGCTACCGCTCTAGGAAGCTACCACACCAGGAAAATCATCCACTTCTAGCATCAATATTTGGTTTTGCCTTCTACAACCTTTAAGATTTCTTACACCAACAAATAATTATTCAAAATGGATTACCTTGCATTTAATCTTATAACTTTTAATCCAATAAGGTAAAGCCTTACTCTTTTTAGTAACCTTGCCTTATCCTTAAATCCAAAAAAAGCCTTTGATTTACCTAATTAGTGTAATTATTAGTATTTTTGGGATTTTTGACCGTTAAAGAAACTTTCGGGAAATTTTATAGTTAAGGAAGTTTTTCAAAATCCCAACTATTTGATTCCTAAAAAAAACAAATAGTCGACAACTACACCTTTATCGTAAGTATTTATTATGTAACCTTTATTCCTCAATTAATAATTTTGTTGCATGAAAATTATCCATTACCGACTATCCATCCAGATCGGGCTTTAGTAAAGGAGTTTCATGTCCAATTTAGTAGCATTTTTAATTTTTAATTTCACATAAAGGCCATTTGATTAAAATGTCGGATCTCGGTTTAATTGCTTCTTACTTCACTACTTATAGGAAATTGGGTTACAAAAGGAACACTTTATCGGTCTGACACTTCACTACCAGAAGACTTACCATATTGAATGTGGAATGCACTAACGTGAAATCCCCAACTCCACATGACCTAAAATTCTCGAAAAACATAACTCTTAAAATATCAGATCCGAGTTTAATTGCTTCTTACTTCACTACTTATGGGAAATTGGTTTACTAAAGGAACACTTTATCGGGCCAACACTTCACTACTAGAGGCCTTACCATACTAAATGTGGAATGCACTAAGGTGATATCCCCAACTTTGCATGACCTAAAATTCCCGAAAAACATAACTCTCAACTTTAATTTTTTCAAATACCTCCCATAAGTGAATTTATCATAACTTTGGGCCTTTTCAGTCTTGTTAATTTAGTATGACATAAGTTATTCCACCCTAACAACGGGTACCCATGCTTTCCTAAATGCAACAGGGTGTGTTGTGGGACCACACAACAGATGGGTCTACTCCTTTGAAGCAAAAATGGACTTCCCTCCTTCCTTCCTTCAAAAGTTTTGCACAAGGATAAGCTAGCCTACATATGAAAGATTAAAAATAAGAAAGAACCATTAGTTTAGAGCACTTGGATTCCTTTCATGTTCTTGAATTGGTAAGCATAGTTCGCACATAATGCAACTGAATATTAAGATAAGGGAATGTGATAAAAATCCAACAACTATCAACACCATCCTAACCGTTCATTGCTTGGGGAAAATCTGCTCTCCTCTTATGAGGACTTGTCAATAGGTCTATTCCTTTAATGTTGAAATGGACTTCCCTTCTTCCTTCCTATAGTCATCAGAAGAAGAAAAATATTTAGAAAATACAAAAAAAAATCCTTGTTTCAATCTGATAAAAAGAAAATCTTTATTGCAATATAATAATATACAGTTTTTTTGTATGATTTCCTTGATGAATGAAAGCTCCAAACAGACAATATACACTTTTAATCAATGTGGGAGGATATTTTTAGGACAATGTAATGACCTAACCCTTATGTAAATAAAAATTAAAAAAAAATTACACCAAAAATTAAGGAAAAGAGTAATAAAGATATTTCAATAAAACTTTATTTTTCTTTCATTGATATTTATAAAACAAGATACAATATAATTCAGCCAGTAATCTTTTCCTTTTCAAATTAAACAAAAAAGTAAGAAAACATACATGAACATACATAGCTCTTAGAGATTTTGAAAAAATAGTAGTAAGAAGGTCTAGGAATCTGTCCTTTTAAATCTTGGTGCTTCAATAGTTTGTGGAGGAGAAACATCACTCCAGCACTTTTCTGCCAACCATAAACTTATAATGTAGTCCCCTACACATCTATCATTCAATAGATGGCCCTCCCTTCAACGAAGAGATTGGTAGGGTAACTCATACTGTTTACCAACTGAGCATAGTGTTGTGTCCTATAGAACTAGAACCTTTATATTTCACAATCTCGAACTAGCATAAAGAATCACGATGAACTGATAGTGTAGTCTCATGCATCACACAGTCTAAGTAGATGATGTACCTTGCACTACTTTGGCCAAAGTGTTCTCATTCAGTAATTTGAATGAAGTTCATCTATCATAAATACTACTCAAGACCAATTTGACTTAAGGGTGTCTTACACTACGCATAGGTTTTGTCCTTCACTGGATAATCTGTCATCCTCGACTTACCTACAACATACTATACTACTAGAAATGAATCAACATAATAAAGTAATTCACATAATCCCTCCTATACTGGAAATATTTATCCTAAGAGTAACTCAAGCTTATCTCAATTAACCTAATAACTTAAGCCAGTAGAATTTACTTGACTCTTGTCCTCATCTCAGTCCTAGTATATAGCTATTGTTAAAAATAATACTTTCCTTATATGGATATCATACAATTAATGCAAACACAAAAAGTATGCATCTTTAATCCCTTAAAAATTTATCTTCCTAGGTGCAAATAGATATACAATTCATAGAAATCCTCACTTTCTATACACAATGGAAGTACAATTCGTGAGGCAATTCCCTATCTATGGACAAATAGCAAAAAACATTCAAGAAATAACTCTTTTCCTATTCATAGATAGATAATATCAATTAGGAAGTGTTAAATGAATAACTAGAACATATAGTAGAAGATTATCTCATGCCTAATTACGCTTTTTCCAAACAAGATGATAGAGTTGTTATTCCAGACCTTATTATGGCTCTTCAATGAAAGTTGATTTCCCCACTTTCCTCTTAGACATTCTCTCAAGTAAATGACAGATTCCTTGGGTAGAATCTACCCTCTCAAATATGAAGAATACAAAAATTGATTTTCTCAATGAATCTCAGTATTCGCATACAAGAAATAACTCTCAGTCTCAAGTAATTAACTCAGAAAGTGCTCTCATAATATTAAACTCAACTCAAAAATTACTTCCACAATGCTAAACTCATAAATGGATTTCACAATGCTAAACTCATAAAACAGAGTAATGGCGGCAGAGATAGAAATGAATTCTTAAGTGAAGAAATGAAGATGAATAATAATACGAATGAGGTAAATTGAGCTCCTATTTATAGAGAAATTCTACTCATATAATCCTACAGTAGCATGAGAATCGATACCTCTGTGTGTTTAATTATTTCAAAGTTGGAGGTGTCAACAAACAAGTCTCATACTCAACATTTTAGTGGTGAGTCGACCTCCAAACTGGGACAACAAAATGAAGAATGATTCCATTGCACATGGTGGAATTCTAGGATCAACACCTACAAGAATAATGTTACAGAGGTGGCACCAAATTCGTAATATGGTGGGTGAATCATACAGCTGAGACAAAGTCTCATGCAATTTTTGTACACATCGCCTCTTTCCTAGGCTACATAAATTCATCCATGAATTCCAATTTTGACCTGGTCAAGATTTCATATGCCAAAACTATTTAAATCTCCAACACACGAGTTTACTAGGCACACAATTACCTCCAATGGTGTGTTTCAAATTTTTCCAAATATTTCATTAAACTATAGTTTGATAGGTGCATAAGATAAATTCACATTTCTTCCAAAGTTCAAATTATAATGATTTAATTCAAATGATCGATATATCTTTGATCGACTTAACTATGCAATATATCTATTTCCAAGTTCATTCAATATATTAATTATATGTATATTTAATTATATATATTATAGTTCTTTTTTACTTTATCATATGTATATATATATATATATTTAAATATTATAATAAAAATATATTTATATATATATATATATATATATATGTTTTAGTAAAACTATAACTATATATATATTTACATATATAAATATATATATTGTGAGCCAGTCAGCATACTTTCAATATATATATATATATATACATTTGTATGTAAATTCCAAGGTAAATGTAATAATACTATCAATATCCACATTATATAAGATATGTGCATATATACATTTATATACATGTATGTGTAGGTATACCACATTGATGCATCTGTATGAGCATATCCATCTGTCAATATATGTTTGTATCAATGTGTATGTACATATGGAAACATGTATATATGCCCATTTCCTATCCACTTACATTCAATAATATTACTATCATAATGATCATAATGACATAAACAAATACATAGATAAACATCACAATGATATACAGAAAAAGAAGAAAACAAGACTCCTAATGCAACATACATGCTACAGATGACTAGTCTAGAACCAACATAACTGACTCAATTCACTTAATCTAAAGTGATGTGTGTGTATGCTTAGATAGTTCACTTTACCGGTTAACTAACCAAACTCCTCTCCCGAGTGATACTTCCCCTTTGCTTGGAGGAATGGTTCATGTACCTACATCCACTGACACACACTTTGGGAGGTCAAATGTTTACAATATAAGCAAAACATCTCAAAAGTTAGAATAAGCATTACTCAATAACTTTGCACATAACATTCATCAAGATAACGTTAATAGAAGCAACATTAAATGAAACAATCATTAAATAGAAGAACACTCATATTGATAACAAGGAACAACATGTTTTATTCAATCATAGAATTCTCATTACAATCATTCGGCCCTATGCAATACTATTACGTAGTAGCTTACAATTTGGAGTGTAACAGAGAAAAAAAGTAACACATCTCCTTATATTCTTCATCGTGAGAGTTCTACATGAATTATTAAAAGACTCCACTTAGTGGATAAACACATATTTCTTAGGCATAAATGTAGGAGAAGCCAATTTGATCTTGTCTTACTTTGGGAAACCAAAATGACTTGCAAATTAGGAAGAAACTAGTATTTTTCCACAGAGAGCAGTTACAACTTACATGTATCAACACAAATCCTCAATAAGGGGCAGAAGGGACTAGAGTTTTGGAACTCCAATAAATTACCACTGATCTTTCATCATTAGATTCTTTGGGTATTTTCTAGTGAATTCAAATTGGTTGGATTTAATTTGAAAATTCTGGTAATTTGCATCTATGGCCTACCAATCCCCTGCATCCCAGTTCTTTTCTTAGAGAACAACGCTTCTAAATAGTCATTCCAATTGGCTAGCATTGTGACAGTTACATCTTCATTGCACCTGGTATAATCGCAGAAAGGGAACACAATTCATTGCAGCCATATTTTTTGGCTTCTTGCCTCTCACACTCAGATAAATAAATCAGATCAATGTGTGTTCAAATCTATATGAGTACTCTACCTAACAATGACCTATACAGTACTCTACCTAACAATGACCTATACAGTTCAACACTCTTTTGATTTATGGTTTTGAAGACAACAATTTTGGTTTGAAAACATGTGGACGCAGCATTTGCACTTCAAAGACAAATTCAGGGAGTGGTGGAGTAAAGGAGACTACGTTCTAGGTGATGGAATGTTCCAATTGGCATAAAATATCAGTCTCCTAAACAAAAAATCGAGAGTTGCAGCTTCAGAAAATATTATGAGTCGTGTGAGATCAAATTAACAAAGAGCAATGAAGAAGTCTTTCAAAATCTCTGATAAGGGAATTCTTCCAATTCGAATGCTCTTAGTTTTCCATGAATTTTATCAAATATATGTTGGGAAACAGGGTGTTGAATCCTTCCTCCACTTGTCAAATGCCTTATGCAAGGAGGATAGAAGCAGATTATGAATCAGAGATCTGTGACAATTATGGTATTCTTTTAGCTGGTATTCAATGTTTTGGCTTGTCTGATATGGATCTTGCATATCCTTTTGCACCTCTGCATTCTGAGGATCTTGTAATCTCATATTCATTTTTTCAGGTTTTTCTTGGTGAGTTGTAATCTAATTTAATTTTGCGAAGTCATCTTGTTAAAGATTCTATAAACTAG
This sequence comes from Sequoiadendron giganteum, assembly GCA_007115665.2. Taxonomy (NCBI): domain Eukaryota; kingdom Viridiplantae; phylum Streptophyta; class Pinopsida; order Cupressales; family Cupressaceae; genus Sequoiadendron; species Sequoiadendron giganteum. The sequence goes on from CM021101.1 coordinate 540,838,667, forward strand.
AGTATATGTATCTGAGTCTTAAGCAAAGAGGGGAACTTGTGATTTATAACCCCCTTATTCTCTTTTGTAATTGGATTCCTATGTGTGAGTTTCATATTTCAAAATTATGTAAAAGACAACTTTGAAGTTAATGTAAAAGAAACTGGTTGATCTATTCCTTTTCTCTATTTTCGGTTTAAGAATATTGAGAGAAATTATATAAGGTGTTATTTACTAGCTCATGGGCATCTGCAGTAGTTTCCTTGTTGAGGTTTTCTGTTTCATTGCTTCAGAAAATATCTTTCCTAAAAGTACTATTTCTTGGAACCGGTAAAAATGTTGTTTTCAAGTTGTGTATTTACTTTTTACTTTTCTTGTGTTTTCTCTATTCTTAATTCAAAATTATCACAGTAATTGAATGGATGTTCAACTAGTGGTGAAAATGGTCAATTATGAAAGTTTAGTTATTTAAAATTTGTTTTCAACAATTTGTATTTAATTGTAAGCCTGAACTAGAACTATTTGAGCTTGGAATAATATTTGAAGAATTTACAAGATTTTTTGTTTAAATTTTAAACTTTACATGCCTTATGTAAAAAAATATTGAGGGGACTGCTCCTAAAATCAATCTTTTTAAAGCTTAAATTTGAGGGACTTAGTCCGTTATGCTATCTCCTGCTGTTTCTAATATCATTGCTTTAGAAATAAGATATTAGAGTGTATACATCACCAGATAACATGGCTCACTACTTTCATAGTATACCATGTAATCCATACTAAAATCCTTATACACAATTGCAAACTGCAAAGACTTGTGGAAGGCTATCTACAGACCTCTAGGGTGCATCCTCAAGGGCTAGGGTTTTTTATGGTTGTTAGAAGAGTAGGGCGCTTAGAAAATCAAACACACAGATGTAAGGGATCATCATTATAGACATTGTCTTCCCAATTTTAATGGACATATTCATCGTATGGTTTTTTCAAATCCTATAGGAGCGGTCTGTTATTAGCATGGATTTCATATGTAATTCACCAATATGAACCTATCTTAAATTCTTAATCTAAAAACAGCCTAGTTGATTTAATGGTTGTTCCCTCTTCTATTCTCTTAATAAAATACTAAATGGTAAAAATGTGCTAGACAGGTGTTGCCTAAGTGCTGTAACAGTTGTAGATTGTTGTATGCAAGAAATAAAACAAAAAAAGATTACGAACATATATAAAATAGAGCTCAGCCAAGGTATTTACTTCTGGAAAAATCAAAGTAGGAAAACACTAGAAAAATAAGGCCTTGCCTTCTCTTTCCACTATCTTTTTTGTAATTTTTCATGCGTACTACCTTAGGTTTTCAAGGACAACAACATATCAACAGTATCCCAACACGTGCAAATGCTTTGCAACCTGTTTCAAAGTGCACACTCTACTACTGCACTCATATCTACAACTCCCAAGAACATTCAATCAAGATTGTATTGCATCAATTGAATGCCAAAGAATAGCTAGAATGCCCTACAGTGATCCCTCAAGATCATAAAACAGAAATCAGCAATAATGAACTAGACAATCTGTCCAAAGCACAAAAGAACATGATGACACCCTTTGCAGCCATTACCCTTCGTTTTTTGACTTGTTCAGGAAAAAACACCACATACATCAGGTTAGAACCATTCTGACATTTTTATATCCACCACAACACATTTGAAATTGCCACAATGTAACCACCATGACGCGTGTAACTACCACCCTTCTGTTTCAAGTTATTTTATCACTAACAAAAGTGTTATCTGATTTATGTTCTACTTTTTACTGACTTCAATTGTGCTTGAATTCAAAATGTTTGGATCATCTCATAATAATCTGCAACCTGTGTAGAACCTTGTACAAAGTGGTGAGCTTTAACTTATTGAAAACAATCATGCTAGGAGAGTTTTAAGAGTGTTTTCAAGTTGCATATTATGTCACCTGGATTTGTGAAAGAGATTAGTGGTTTAGTAAGTTGAAGTTGCTATATTTCCATGATCCAATTCGGATAACACATTATCTATGAGGAATCTTTTGGTCCCGGAAAGCTTAGGGATTCATGAGATGACTAAGCAATTGCCCCACTTACTCCTTGGAATACCACTTCGGTTTGCTTGGCAATTGCCCTTTCAGCCCAACTTATCAATTTTCCTACACTTATCTCCTTGGTGTTCTCCCCATTGGACAATATATCCTTGCCAACTCTTTTTGAGCATTATTTCTAAGGTATTAAATAGAAGACAACCAAAGTCTATCTACTATAAAATATGCAGAGGTGTAATATTTTTGTAGAAGGAATAAATGAGATTCAATAATAAGAGACACAAGATGTATTGGTGCCCATAGGTTAAAAGAACCACTTTCAATATAATGGAACAAAACACAATAGAAACAATTTATTTTTTATACAACAGGGGTGTCCCCGCAGCTCAGCCTAGTGGCCCAATAGCCTGTATCTTGGGTACCTGGGATGAGCTAGGGTGAGACTAGTCCCCTGTGGGTGAGATCCGTCACCCGCAAGAAGTCCCGCCTCTTAAACTCAGGAGCAAAGTCAAACCCAAGACCAATGGGGAGCAAACCCACTGCCCAAGCCAACTCTGCTACCCGTGCAGGCTAAAACACAATAGAAACAATTATCTTAGCATTTATATATTTACACATCTAAGTCATTGGAATATGAAATTGATTAATAAGACCCAATATATATTACACAATGCATGAAGTGTATAGGATTACTAAGAACATAGATATAGGTCCCCCTAAGGAGAGACCAAAGTCAACATTACATATGTTGGCATCCCCTCTTTTGGTTGATTGTTGATCTACTAATGTCGCCCTACCCAACATCACCCCCCCTTAATAAAGACCCCCAAAGTCCAATGCCAAAATGAATCTTAAGAAATGTATCCTTAGGAAGAGCCTTTGTGTCAATTGCTCAATGAGAAAGCATTGAAAATCCACTTGACCATCTTGAAACAATTGTTTGACATAGTGCATATGGATCTTAATGTGCTTTGTTTGTTGATGGTGAATTTGATTGTGAATAATCTTTATTGCACTTTAACTCTATGAATTACAACATGCACCATTTGAGGATATTCAAGTTGTGAAAGAAGAGTTTGAAGCAACATGAGTTGACATTTTTCTTCCTCTGCATCATAGTATTTGGCCTCAACAACAAAAAGGATACAAAAACTTTTTTTTCAATAAATGGGGCCAAATCCTAGAGATAGTGTGTAGTGAGAAGTGATCTCCCAACAACCTAGATCTTTTATATAATCAATATCACAAAAAACTATGAAGTAAGGTGTGCTTCTTGCTACATAGTGAATCTTGTGTTGTGATGTATGCACGATTTATTGATGGATGTGCTTAAAGGCCTAAAGATGACATGAGCAAGGTGTTCCCATGAATATCAAAACAACAATAACAACATTAAGAAGATAGCAAGTCACATGTGGGTGAGGTGTATGAGATTCCCTACAAAGTGCTTGTAGAATGTGGGATCAACCAAAGGGGATTTAAGCATGGGAGAAGTGTGAAGTGGAGTACTTGTGGGTAAATAAGTGAGGGTTGGATTACATGCTTGAAGGTCAAATTGTTGTGAAATGAAAACACTTGTACTCTGAGATGTTTGGTCCCTAAGAAGTAATGCAGAAGGCCCATAATAGTTATTTTAAAGGAATCATGAAGTTTGTCTTTGAGGTCTTGAATAAGAGAGATAATCTCTTGTAATAGTCATGTCATCAATGTATAACACCATATATGAGAACATGGCTATCTTGATGGTGCATGTAGAAATCATAACCATCTTCACATTAAATAAAGCATATGGAAAGGAATAAATTATTAATCTTTTCATACCATGCTTTGGGGGATTGCTTGGGTCTATAAAAAAAAATTCTTAAGTTGGGACACAAGGATTAAATCACTTGACTTCAAAAATCCCAAAAAATACTCCATAAAATTCCCTCCTAAAGATCACTATGAAGAAAAAATCTCGTCAAATCCATCTAATGAATCTCCCACTTGAGACAAAGTTATAATATCTAGTTTGGCAATTGGAGCAAAACTCTAATTGCAGGCAATCCCTTCCTTTTGGGAGAAGCCTCTAGCCACAAGGTGTGCCTTGTGTTTGTCTACAATTCCATCCTCACCAAATTTTATCTTATAGACCAATTTGGGAGCAACAATGTTGGTCTTTTCAAGACATGGAACCAAATCCCAAGTGTTGTAGGAGAGCACCATAATCTTGTTACATAGCTTCTTCCAACGAGCATGACTACAAGCTCGACTAAAAGAAACAAGTTTAAAATGCTAAGCTATGAGAGCCCATCATGTCCCTATCGAGTCCTAAATCAAGCATGGAAGCAATATCCTCAAAGGTAGTAGCACACTAAATAATTTTACTTGGAATAATGTTTTTGATACTAAAGCAAGGAAATGGCCTTGATCCCAAATTTTATTTGCATGTCAATTGAGATAGACTCTTTATACACAATAATATTGTACACGTAAATCCCATGTACAACATAAGAAAAAAAATCCCAACCTGAGAGGACAAATCCCTCCTCGAAGAGAACAAATCCTTTGTCAATTGCATTATGAGAGGCCATCTCTAGGAGTGTAGATCCCTCATAAAGTATATAGTTGGAACAACTCCTCCATGTCCAAAAACTATCAATTCCTCGTGTTCCAAAATGGACACAAAATGAAGAGCTAGTGTCTCTCAAGCAATGTTAAAGAATGTATCATCTCTGAGAAAGAAGCTAATTTGAGATGGGAATGTGCCTCCATTCTCTTGTTCCTCCAATCTCCTCTAGAAACTCCTATGCATGCACCATGTGAATCTTATTCACCCTTAATAAACATGCATCCACATATGATGTTATTTTGCTTTCAAATCATGCCACGCATATTCAAGTTCTCTCACTCTATCATACAATTGTTTGTTTGATTCAAGCTATATCACCCATTATTACTAAACTTTTGAGTTGAGTCTATTGATAACCAAAAAATAAAATTGTAGTTATTCACATAAAAAAATAAGCATATTGACTATGCAGGGTACTTAGATGCGACAAAGGCATATGCATAAGCACAATAGTATTTAGTAGAGGTTCAATATTAGCACAATTGGAGATTAACAAATTACTTCGCTCACAATAAATATGATAGGTCAACAAACAGTTGGCAAGAATAGTCCTCACTTCAAAAATACTCTATAGAGTTACATAGAATATTGTGATTTGTAACCACCAATAACTTCCCAAAATATGATTCACAAAACAATTTGCATATTTTATGAAAACTATTTCATGTGACCACTATGATTACTTGTTCTCCCTCAAAGAATAGAGCTTTGATGCCATATCGAATAAAACTACATCATATTTTTAGAGAATAACACAAATGTAGTATTATTTACTTAGGACTATTCATGACTATTGATAGAATTGGCTTTATAGAGCCATTTCCCCTTGAGACCATCTTTCTAACATCCACACCCAACAAAAATCTAACAAACATGTATGTAATATTCTAAAAAAAATAATATAAAATATTTATTACATTTTGATCACCAAGATCTTGAGAGGGCAAGGTGAGAGCATATGTTGAGATAACATTAATATTTATCACTCTTTGATCACCTAGATCCCATGAGTGCAATGTGAGAGTATATGGTGGATGGATTATACACACAACAATGCTCAAAGGTTGATCCGACAATAATTTGTTCCACTTATTAGACATCCTAATTTTTGTTTGAGATCATGTATATTTTAGAAAAAAGAATGGTTTGAGTCTAGAGGGGTTCCTATAAGGGGGTTATTTCTAATCCTCTTAGATCAAATCCCCCTGAGGCTTAAATCAAACCCTTGATCGAGTCTCTTCCACACCTATCAAAATGTTGACAAAAAATCAATTTAGTTCAAATTTTGGGGGATCAATTGAAGTCATTCAAAAATACCATTAAGTATTTAGCCCTTAGTATTAGCTTCAAAAAATTGTAATGTATTATGTTCTTTTAGTTTTTTTTTATATAATGAATAAACTATGACTTCTATTCAAGACACTAAGAAAGATAACATTGTTAGACAAATCTCAAAAAAAATGTATTACACTCCACATCGATGTCCTTGTTTCAATAAAAAAAGGAAAAAATAATTTTGATATAAATGTTAAGAGACATGTTATGGAATAATATAGGTTTAAACTTTTGTCAGTACTAATTCAAAGATTAATAATAAATTATATTATTTAATAAAAAAATTATCAAAAAATATGCATGCATTAGATAATGGGGTTATTAGTTTAATTCCAATCAATCATGGAGATTTTTTATTTGTAGTGAAATTTATGTATTATGGAATAATGTCATTCAATAATTTAAAAAGTAATTAAAAATAAAAATAAATATGATAAAAAGAATTCTTCAAAAAATTGAAAAAAATATTATAGTTTGAATCTACATAGAAAATGTCACAACTCATTAGTTTACATCATCTTTAAATTCTTAGTCATTTTTTCCCTATAATTGATACAAATTAGAATTTTTTTATTTTGAATATTTCACTCAGGTTAAAAAGTGGAACACATTATTGTGGTGGAAATATGTACTAGTGGTTTGCACAAATAACATAAGTATGTTAAAGTTTCAAAGAATTACACAAATATGAATAAAGATTCCCTGACAATATAATGTTGATTTAATGATTACAAAATATATGCCTTAACACTATGTTGAAGCTTTAGAAATATGTGAAATACAAACGAAGCATGGAAGTACAAATACAAGTTCTATGTAAGATCATCATCAAGATATCAGAGTTTTCATCCTCTAATTTTCATGACATCGAAGGGGTTTCATCCTTTAATATTTAGAATCTAAGGGTTTTCATCCTCAAATGTTATAGCTAAACACAATACTTAAAATATGATAGGAAAGATTGAATAAATTAGCAGATGTCTCAAAGGCAAAAAAAAAACTCAATATATAGCATCAACAAGGAACAAATTCCAAAGCCTCACTTTCCCTCTCAAAGACATCAATTTAACTTCCCCTTTGCTTCGGTCAGATATAAATGATGATTGAATTTATTCATCATCATCATTTATATCAAAATTGCCTAACCCAAGTATAGTACTTCGATATACATTGAGAGTATACAAATTATATATATACAAATCGAATTGCTTGATGTATAAACTCTTTCTTAGAGACTAATCTTTGGTTGTCACGGTTTAATGAAGGGACACGAAATTAAGACACGTCCACTCATGAGACGTGTCTCTCATGAGACGCGCCTCCCTTAGTCGCATCTCCCTTCTCATGGGACATGTCTCCTTGATTGAGGCATGCCTCCATATCCGTATTTAATGGAGATCAGATCCTCAAGAAGAGCAATCAAAATTAATAAATTAGTCTGCTCTTGAGGATCAAAAATATACAACAAAAATTCAGACTTAGTTTTCATATATTTATTCAGAATTAACTTGATAACAAATTCATATTTTCAGTTTATAATCTAATAGGTTTGATCAAATTTAACATGGTATCAGAGCCAGATTAGGAAGATCCAATTAAACTTAATATCAGATTATTTAAAATCTCATTTCCTCTTGAAATCGCAAACACATTCCATTATTCATAATGTCAAGTGTGATCAGATTCGAGGATCGTCTTGAAGGTGCAAACAACTTTACATCATGGAAATTCAGAATCATGATGATTGTGAAAGAAAATAAGTTAGATTCATTTGTGAAAGAAAACAAGAGAGAACCAAAGGATGATCTAGAGAAAACTCAATGGATTGAGAACAATGAGAAAGCTATGAAAATTATAGTAGATGCAGTTAGGGATCATATAGTACCTATTCTGTCCAAACATGAGACTGCATACCTAATTTTTAAATCCCTTGAGAGCACCTTTGAAATAAACAACACCAGTAGGACCCTTGCTTTAAAAATACAACTTAACCATGTTCAAATAAACAAGGGAGAATCAAATAATGCATACTTCATGAGAATCATTGAACTAAGATATCAACTGTCAACAATTGGATATCAAATTGATAGCAAGGAGTTAACACTGATAGCTCTAGGAGGCCTACCAAAATCATGGGAGTCATTTGTTCAAGGAATAAGTGTGAGATCTAAACTCCCTAAATTTGATAGGTTGAGAATAGATTGCTTACAAGAATAAACAAGATTGATAACAAAAAGAAACAATCAAAAACCCATAGATGAGGATATTCATATGCTAAACACAAATTCTCACAAGAAAGGTAAGAAGAATTCTTATGGAAAAGGATCATTCAAGAGAAAGAAGAATTCTTATGGAAAAGGATCATTCAAGAAGAGGAAAGACATCTCTCAAATACAATGTTTCAAATGTGATCAATATGGACACTATGCAATGAAGTGCCCTGATAGAACAAAACAACAAGCATCCTTTGCTAAAGTTGGATAAACAAATATAGACTATGACTCTGAGAAATTTGTCTTCTACTTAGCACTATCAAGTCAAGTATCAAACCAAGTCAACAGCTAGGTAATTGATAGTGGTTCATCTAGGCACATCACAAGGTTCAGAGAACACCTAGATACTATGAAAGAAGAATCTGATGAAGAAGTGACTATTGGGGATGATTCTGCACATCCAATAAGAGGGGTTGGAACTTGCACCATAAATTTGAAGTCTAGCCTCTCTCTTCAACTCACTGGAGTATTGTTTGTACCAAGAATAAAAAGGAACCTAATATCCATTTCTGCTCTTCAAGACAATGGATATAAGGTTACCTTTATGGATGGAAAAGTTCTGGCATGGCTGAAGAACTCCACTATAAAGAAAGTACAAACTATAGGTGTAAGACAAGGATATCTCTAAAAATTGTGCACGGATTCTAAACAAGGTCTTATTCATGAGACCTCTGATTCAAATGAAATTTGGCATCAAAGATTAGGACATCTTCCTTTCCGAGCCCTACCTTTTTTAGAAAAATTAGTAACAGGATTGCCCAAACTAAAACAAATTCATGAAGGAGCATGCAAAGGGTGTGCCCTAGGAAAGAACACAAAAGGGACCTTTCAAAATAGTTTGAGTAAAACCAAAAATGTATTAGAATTAGTATACTCTGACTTATGTGGACCCATGTTTGTGCCCTGCATGGCAGGATTCTTATATTATGTAATATTTGTAGATGACTTCTCTAGGAAGACCTAGATATATTAAGTGTAAATATTCAATAGAAATCCTTAAAAGGTTTAAGGAGTTCAAAGCACTTACAAAAAAATTCTCTGGGAAGAAAATCAAAATCCTAAGAACAAATAATGGGAAGGAATACACCTCAGAAATCTTTAAGGAATTTTGTGTAAATGTTGGGATTAAGAGGGATCTTATTGTAGCCTACAACCCTCAACAAAATGGTGTTGCTAAGAGAAAAAAAAGAACTATTGTAGAAGCTGCTAGAGCAATGTTGTTTGACCAAAACATTGAAACCTCATTTTGGGCAGAAGCCTCTAGGACAATTGTCTACATCCAAAATAGATGTCCCCACTCACATCTAGATAACAAGACTCCTGAAGAAGCATTTACTGGTATAAAACCTTACATAAATCACTTAAGAATCTTTGGTTGCCCTGTCTAAATTCATGTACCTAAAGAAAAGATATCCAAACTAGAACCTTCTAGAAAGAAAGGGGTATTTGTGGGATATAGTGAAACCTCAAAAGCCTATAGAATATACATATCCGGGCATAAACAAATTGAACTAAGTAAAGATGTCATATTTGAGGAAGACATTGCCTTCAAAAGGGAAAATAGTTCAAGTGAGATAGAAATTCAAGATTCTCCTAAAGTCTTAGAAGAGGAGCCTGCTCCTGAGATTCAGAGGGAGTATCTTGAAGAAATCATAAGTGAAAACCAAACTGCTCCAGAAGAGAATCCCAATGACAGTAGCAAGAAGAGACCACTTTGGGCTAGGAAGGTGATTAAAGAAGTTGAGAATCATACAACACCCAAAGGAAATTTTAGAGAAAATTAAGAGACCCAAAAGATTCTCAAGTTATGTTGCCTTAATGAATGAGATCATTAGTTCAAAACCTATTATACCCAAACTAAATTTTTTGCTTCATTAAGGCATTTTGCTTAGAATGGTCTAAACCTTGTAAAAATGAGGTCAAAACTCAGTTTTTGGGAAAATAAAGTATGGGCTTTTAGTCGGTGTGATGTCAAGAAGATACTGGCAAAATTTGAAAATTTTGAATAGCTCGAGACCCTAAAAAATAGGAACTTGTCAGAATTGGCTGAAATTAATTTTGATTGGCTTATTTCACATCACAATCACAGTGGTGAAGTCAGTTTCAGTTAAAAGTCAGTTTAAGGTTGGAGGGTAGTTTTCACTTTTTTAGGAGAAAAGTTAGGACCTCTGAGGTTGTCAATGGCAGTTGGCCAGTACTAGGTATCAAAATCTAAGCCTGAAACTCAAAGCAGAACGCTCTACGGTGAAAGATGTTGAAAATAATGCTTTCTGACAAAGGGGATTTTCAAATTGGCAAAAAGTGCTAAAATATTCTAAGTCTGGGAACTTTTCATTATGTAACGTACTAGACACTTGCGCAATCAGCGTGCGAATCAACTTTACAGTGTCTGTACATGTGAAAATGATGAAGTATAGTCATACACACACCTCGGCAGTCACAGTGCTTCGACGTGGTCAAACCTCAATAGCGGATATAGTGTTTGTAAAGCATAAAATGATGAAAATTAGTGGATTCAAAGAAAATTTGTGCCCCTGTAGCCCAGGGGCACCCTTCTATTTGAAGGTCAAGATTTGATTGCTTTGAATGGAGAATACATTCATTGTGTTTTGTTTTCTATTAGCTTTTCGATTAACTATGGAGCAAGATTATCTGAGTTGCAGAATTTCGGCAGATGAAGACAAAAGCAGAGACTACGAACAATGTATCTCACATGGAGGCAGTCTAGGAATGCAGATCTATGCCCCTATAGCTCAAGGGTGCCCTTTTTTTTGAAGGCCCAAATCTGGATGCATGTGTGTGTTGATGGATTTAGTCTTTGCAAAATTAGTCTGGCTTTTCAACGAGCTATCAAGTGGAAGCGTATCCAGGACAAAAATCTGGTTATCAGCATCAAAAGTGGAAACTGCAGACAGGATTCATATCAACAAAGGTTGTTGAAGTATGGTTTGAGCACCCCTGTAGCCCAGGGGCGCCCTTGAATATGACTTGTCAGATGGATGAGTTTGCAAGTGGGGTCTTCTTGAGATCTTTTCCAGTTCAATCTAGCTTTGCAACGCAGCAGTTCACAAGATGATTTGGTATTCTATGAGATCGTGGCAGAGGTTCTAGCGAGCACATGAAATAGAGGATGGTGAAGCATGGCTACACAAAGCTACACATTTGTAGGCTAGGGATGCCCAGCCTTTAGGCCTGACAGATGGGGTTATTTGCAATTGCAGTCTTCACAAGACTTGTGTGCAATTACTCTAGTCATTCAATGAGTCCAGCCGACAGCCTCTGGGATTTGGTGAGTGCTCGTACGTGTGAGGTCAAGGTGACAATGGTGTAAAGTAGAAGTGGTTGAAGACATTTCAAAAAATGACTAAGTATAAGGCTAGAATTTTCTTTGAAAAAGGCGATTCTCTTTTAAGGGCTTTAGAAGCAGTTTTTTGGCTTCGTCTTCTCCAAGAACATCTCTTGCAAGTTGACCAAATTATATAGAGAGACAAGTTGCATGCAAATCAAAGCATTCCAGCTCTCGGTATCAAGGGTTAAAGTATGGTGCTTGGATGAAAGTAACGACAAAATGGTGTTTGCATCTTCACAGAATAGGGGCACCCATCTTTTTGGGGTTATTGATTCAGTTTGCAGATACCTCACATACCTCATTGGATGCAGAGTACTTCCAGTCACGCAGTGAATCCACTATCCAGTCAGCAAGGTTCATTAGTCATCGTCAATAGTAGTTTGAAGCATCTGAAGGCAATACGGAGAAATGGCCAAGTCTGGAATCAATGCATCAATTTAATTAGAGGCGCCTAATTTTCTAAGGTGTCAGATGATCATTTTAACAATTGTTGCTCCCAGCAGAAATTTCATCCTTGTCATGTAGGCTTCGTGGTGGATATCTCAGATCAGTCGCAGGCTCATTCAGTCAGCCAAAAATCAGAGCTAAACATGGTCAGTTGTAACTTTGCTATCAGCTATAAAGTAGGAGATACTCAAAATCTCATAACTCTTACAAATGGACGCCTAGAAGGTCAAATTTCGGCTTTCTAAAATTAGTGAAGTTTGTTGGGCACATTCAGATGCTATTTTTAGCAAAATGATTAAAATAATATATTTGCATGCAGAGTATTAAAAAGTGACGAATTTCTTCAAAGAGTTAAATATTGGTGCCTCTTTTTAGTGCGCATGTTTTAAATTAAATATTATGTTTATCTGAGACTCAGAGACAGTGGCAGTTCAACTGGTGAAGGGCCAATCAAATTCTTCCTTCACGGTTAGGGTTTGAGCTTGTAGTCTTTCTTTTGTGGTACAATTTTGCTCTAGTTATGCAAGCATGGCATTCATCATTTCATTCATCTAGCTTGAGAAGAGATGAATTATTTCTAGAGTTGGGTGAATTTCTTCATCAATCAGTTGTGAAGGCATCAAAAATATTCTTTTGCAAGTACAAGTCCAGATTCATTAGCAAAATTCAAGGTAGAGTGGCAATTTTGACAGAAGAAGATAATAAATAAATAAAAACTAAAAAAAAATCTTTCTTCTTCTCTAAAATTCTTCCATCTTCTCGTCTTAAATTCTCTCGCATGTTTGAAGAATTGGCGTTTGTGGCAAAACAAATCATCTGGGTTGATTCAAAATTGCTTTCTCAGTAAAACCCATGTGCTAGAATTTTCAGGGAAAATTTGTTCCAGAGCATCAGTTCTTGAGGCTTTGATTTTCTGAAGTGAAATTCCTTTGTGTGGTGGAGTAGAAGTCGATATTTTTCGAATCTAACGTTGAGGGTTGTCTTAGAATTATCTTCTGGACAAAACCCATATCTCAGATTTTCTCAGAAAAAAATGTCCTCACAGCCCCTTAGATCTCAACTGAATACCTTTTTGCATGCGGGCCTAAATCACATTTTTTCACAATTCCGACATTGTGGGTCATCTTATAATTTGATTCTACATAAAACCCACGTCTCTTAATTTTCTGTGAAAATTGCCCTCCGACAAGCTATTTTTAGCCTCATTAGGAGAGATTTTTGGTTTTTGGGAGAAGTTGTCAGAATATAGCCATGTTCATAGTCAACAGGCAAGTTTTTCAGGATACAGTTCACGCATAACGAATTCAAGACCAAGTCAGTCTTAATTCATGATTTCATCAGAAAAGATGACATCGATTTGTATCAAGCGCATCAGAAAGGTTGACAAGTGTAGTCACTCAAGTTCACATGGTTTCATGCCTCGTATAGTTGATTGTCTTCCCAGGCCAGTTTAGATCGTTGATACCATTGGGTTTCTGTGTATGCAGCAAGTTCATTTGAATTTCTCACAACCAAAGTGTTCACAGTCAAACTTTGTGGTTTCATCATGCAACACTCTTCCATAGAGAAAAGCGTCAAAAATGTGAGAAGCGTCAAGCTGTAGAAGAAATAGTGACCATCACTTCAATTGCAGAGCCACTAGAGTTACCAGTTAGTGAAATGCCAAGAGGTTTCTAGGTTTGCTTGAGTTGCTGACAAACAGTGAATTGACAATTAAGACATGTGACGACCTCTAGATGGTGATGCAGTCACTAACCTCGTGGAGGGGTTACTTGCTTGAGATCACAGGCAGTGAACTTCAGATTAGGGTGTCCCACCTTTTCCAAGATAGACATTAGACACAGGAGTTAAACTCAATGTCTCTTTCTGAGTTAACTCGTTGTTACATATTGCATGCCATGTCTTTCTTGGAAACATCGACATACACTTGGAGCATAGATTAGATCTTTCAGTTGACTGATGATAGCACTCTAGTTGACTTGCTTTCAATAAGGACATGCATGTTGCACCTTGTCCATTTAGATTAGATGTTTCAGTTAACTGATGATAGTTTCCCAATTAACTATATAGTTTCATTCAATTAGGGTTTAGGAATAAGATCTTGCATGTCTTGCAAGATTTTAGTTGACTCAAGGTGATTTTAGGGTTTCCTACACCTTGAAGTCTATAAATAAGAGCATTCATCTCATTTGTAAACAACTTTTGCTTGATAGCATACATGTTGCACCTACCTTGCCTGTAGTATTGCTATTACTATATCTGTTCAAGAGTGATTGTTGTTATAATAAATTATTGCGCTTACCTTGCCTTTATGTTATTGTCATGGTGTTTACTCAATCTTAGTTAAATGGGGTTGTTGGTTTGATCGTTATTGCATGCATGTTTCGTCTATACAAAATACTATCCCAATTGCTTACCTTGTGTTTTGTTTATCATGAGCCTATTCAGAAGAGAAAATAGTTGTGCCCACCTTGCCTTCATGTTGCAAAATTGTACTTAAAGCTTATTGTTTGGTGTGTGTGATAGTAGACTCATTCAATCAAGCAGATAGTTGCGCCTACCTTGCCTTCATGTTGTGAAGTTGTACCAGGTTTAGCATTTATTCGTTTGTTTTAATAAGCTTCTTCCCGGATAAGAAAATAGTTGTGCTTGCCTTGCCTTCATGTTGTGAGCCCGCACCTGAAGCTTATCATGTAATACATCCCCACTCCATTTTCTCATGCTTTGTTTCTTGAGGAAACTAGATAGATTTAAAGAAGTTAGCTTAGTTGTAGTTAGATGATCTATGAAACCAGAAAATCCTTAGCTGCAATGTTCTAGGTTTTCTTAACCTTGTGCCTCTACCAACTGTGAACAAAAAGATAGGATATTAGTTTACTTTTCCATTCCATGCATTCCAGCACAACGAGGGAGCTTCCCCTATGTAGTGTGCATAGTCGTGCATACAAACTTACACTCTAGAGGTGTTAGTTTTTACGCCAAGAAAACCTACTAGTGTTACGAAAGCTTTCAAACATCAAGTGTGGAAAGATGCAATGAAGGAAAAGTATCAGTCCATTCGAAAAAATGATGTATGGGATATAGTACCTAGACCAAAAGAGAAATTTGTTGTCTCTTCCAAATGGCTCTTCAAAATCAAACATGTTGTTGATGGTAGTATAGAAAAACACAAGGCATGTTTTGTGGCCAGAGGTTTCTCACAAAAAGAAGGTATTGATTATGAAGAGACATTTGCACCTGTTGCTCGGTACTCCTCTATGAGAGCAGTAATAGCTATTGCAGCAAGTAAAGGCTGGAAGATCCATCAAATGGATGTGAAAACTACCTTCATGAATGGGAACATTGAAGAAGAAGTCTATCTAGAGAAACCTAAAGGTTTTATGATACATAAAACTGACTCACATGTATGCAAATTGAAGAAAGCTCTATATGGACTTAAACAGGCTCTGAGGGCTTGGTATGAAAGAATTAACAACTATCTTTTGGGACTAGGATTTTCCAAGAATGATGTAGATCCAAATCTCTATTTTAAGGTAATTAAAGGTGATATTCTAATAATAATTTTATATGTTGATGACCTACTAATAACAGGAGAAGATCACGTTATTGCTCAAGGTAAAAAGGACCCGACTTCAGAATTTGACATGAAAGACTTGGGTATTTTACATTACTTCCTGGGGTTAGAAGTCTGGCAGAAATCAGATGGCATCGTCCTAAATCAAGGAAAGTATACTATTGATATTTTGAAGAGATTTGGGATGTTGGACTGTAGACCCATGTCTACACCTATGGAAACCAACTTACACAAATTAAAAGAAGTAGCAACATAATCAAAACTTGCAGATCCTACTCTCTATAGATAGATAATTGGATCATAAATGTACTTGGTTAACACCAGACCAGATATTTTCTATGCAGTGAATGCCCTAAGCTAGTTCATGTGTGAGCCAAAGTAAATTCACCTTGTTGTTATGAAGCACATATTGAGATATCTTCAAGGTACTATTGGATATGGTCTTAAATACATAAATGTTCAACTAGATTTACATGGATACTCTGATTCAGATTGGGCTGGAAGTGTAACTGATTAGAAAATCATATCAGGATGTTGCTTCAGTTTAGGATTGGCTATGATCTCCTGGATCAACAGGAAACAATTTTTAGTGGCTCAAAGCTCAACAGAAGTTGAATATATTGCAGCCTCTATGGGGGCAAGAGAAGCAGTATGGCTCTGAAAATTGTTTGTGGGATTATTTGGTGAGCCCCTGAATCCTACTATTATTCACTGTGATAATCAAAGTTGTATTAAGCTTTCAGTAAATCCAGTATTCCATGATAGATCTAAGAATATAGAGATCCCTTACCACTATGTGAGAGACATGGTAGAAAGGAATGTAATCCAGTTGAAGTATATTAGTAAAAATGATCAAACGGAAGATATTCTCACCAAGCCTCCCTCCAGAGTTAAAGTTGAACACTTCAGGAAGAAACTTGGTATGTTTGAAATGTAAATTGTTATTGAAATTGAGATTCAAATTTTTTATTTTGTACTAATGTATTTAAAATATGTTTTATGTGTAAACTCTTTTGTTATGTGTGTGACTCCATGACTTTATGGGCCCTCTCTCCCCCTGTGTACATTATTGAAAGGTGACGATCTTTTTCATAATGAACACTTGTATTTAACATTACAAAGTGACGACTCTACAATGATTAGTTGCACTATCATGATAGATATCATGTGACTTGATATCTACGGATATGTCATGATAGTATCCTGTGGTCATCTTGATAGATATCATGAGAATTGATATCAATTGATGATCATCATGATCCTTATGAGATATTCATGGTAGGTATGTATATATCCGTGGATATGCCATGATTTATTATGGTAGACATCATGTGACTTGATGTCAGTGCACATACCATAATGAAGATGTGTTATGAAGAATGTCATGTGACTTGGCACTTTGAGTATATCATATCTTCTGATATCATGAGTGAGGTGAAATCACTTTATACTTGGTTGGATTTATCTTCCCTTGCTAAGAGAGAGTGTTGAATAAAGATAGCTTTGGTCAGATATAAATGATGATTGAATTTATTCATCATCATCATTTATATCAAAATCGTCTAGCCCAAGTATAGTACTTTGATCTGCATTAAGAGTATACAAATTATATATATACATATTGAATTGCTTGATGTATAAACTCTTTCTTAGAGACTAATATTTGGTTCACATCCGCTCATGAGACGTGTCTCTCATGAGACGTGTCTCTCATGAGACGTGTCTCTCATGAGACGTGTCTCTCATGAGACGTGTCTCTCATGAGACGTGTCTCTCATGAGACGTGTCTCTCATGAGACGTGTCTCTCATGAGATGCGCCTCTCATGAGATGCGTCTCCCTTAGTCGCATCTCCCTTCTCATGGGACGTTTCTCCTTGATTGAGACGTGCCTCCCTATCTATATTTAATGGAGATCAGATCCTCAAGAAGAGCAATCAAAATCAATAAATTACTTTGCTCTTGAGGATTGAAAATATACAACAAAAATTCAGACTTAGTTTTCATATATTCATTCAGAATTAACTTGATTAAAAATTCATATTTTTCAGTTTATAATCTAATAGGTTTGATCAAATTTAACACCCTTGGTTAGTATATTTTTTGGCATTTCAATTCACAACAAGTACCAACTTAATTGACCAAGCATCTTCCATATAATTTAGAAGTTTCAACTTCATAACTTCTCTAACTATAGTTGTGGTGACAACTCCAGCCCACTACTCACACTAGAAAGTGATAAGCCCTTAATGTTATGGTCATTTCTAGATCCATACCATAAATCTTGAGGGTTCACTTATAATGTCCCTACAAAGTATCATTTGTAGGAATAGTGAAATTAATTTCTTCACATCTAGGATGAGATATTCACTTCACTTTTAAACCACAACTATTAATTGAGCTTATACTTCCAATTAATCCAATTACAATAAAATTATAACAAACATGTTCCAATTAAGTGTTGGTTCCATGTCAACATTAGTGTATGAATAGACACCAAACCAAACAAGGACCGTATCATTCCAACATCACATATTCTCACAATGATGGCTCAAGTATACATCCCAACATGGATAACTCTTGCATGTGTCACATTTATGTAGGTATTAAGCAGCACACAAGTACACATGGGGTCAGCTCAAGCATACATCAATTATACATAAAGTAACTAGCTTATACCACTAGTTTAGGCATATGCCACATATACACAATGTGAATAATTCACTTATATCACATATGTACACAATGTGATAAATAGTGCAAGAGTCATGTACACACAATGTGACTAGCTCAATCATCCAACACATATACATAATATAAATAACTTAACAACCTCACAAATACACAACGAGAATCTAGCAAAAGGAAGTAAGAATGGTTTTTTCACAGTCCATGAGATTTAGATAAGAAAATTTTGGATTCAACTGTGTCTATTTATTTGCATCGACATTTTGAATCACACTCAATGATTCATCCTCAAGAAGAGGAAGATAAAAATAGATTGCAGAAATGGCCTTAAGAAGAGTTTGGGAAGAGGTGGGGTAAGGAACGGAAAATGGAGAAAGGAGGGAGAGATGCTTGAAGAAGGTAGGAGAGACAACTACGAAGAAAAAATAATTAAATATTATATATCAATATGAACTAATTGTAACTAGCAAGAAAAATATAATGAACATAAGAAAATTTGAAATAAGTTGACAAGATAAATGATAAATAATAAAGGATTAAATAATCATATTTAATTATAGATAAAACTTCTATTATAAAATAAAAATATTTAGATATTATAGCAATCTATTAAATATTATAGAAGGATTTCATTCCTTCTAATGTAATTATTATTAATTAGATTGCATACTTTAATTACTAATGTTATAAATGTTAAATAAAACTAAGATATTGAAATGCTATAAATTAAATTATTATAAATGTTATAAAATTTAATTAATTATAACCAAGATAACAAGATCTACAAAATTTAAGCCCCCACGGGTTAGAGGAGTTGGTCTAAGTCTTGGGTTTGCTCCCCGAGGTCTTGGGTTCGATTCTCTCTGGCTCGGATATCACCCCGCCGCAGACGTTTGGGGGCGACGTTGGTTACCCCATGGCCATAGGGATTAGTCTTGCCTCAAGCTCGCCCCATAAAGGGATCCGCTGGGCTTGAGTCGCGGGGATACCCTTCGAGACCAAAAAAAAAAAAAAAAGATCTACAAAATTTAAGTTATAAATGTTTAAATTATATAACATCAAGAATGAAAACAATAATTCAAATAGATTGCATTATTAATAGGATTAGTTGAAATGTTATAAATTAATTTATAGAAGTTATAAATTCTAATTAATTATAACTAAGATAACAAGATCTACAAAATTAGATCATTAAATGCTAATTAATTAAAACCAAAATATTGAAATCTAAAAAAAATAAAAAATTAAAACATTAATTTACAAGTAGATAAAACATTAAAGAAATGAAGGAGCTCAATCAATATAACCAACAAAAAATAAGAAAGTGTCTAAGATAAGAATGAGGGTGTGAGTCACAATGCAACAATGAAAGTAAAGAGGGAGAGATAACATGCAAGAAAGAAGCATGACAACAAATCAAAAACAACCAAAAAGGTATGAGAAGGAAAGAAGGACAAGAAGGGAGGATGAGATCCCAAAAGGAAAAAGATAACAAGGTATAAAAAGGACAAGGGAACAAAAGAGAAAACAAGAAAGGGGGAGGGAAACTAAGATAGGAAGGAGAGGGTAAAAGAAGGATGCAAGGAAGGGGAGGGAAAGAAAAGAGGAAGGGTATGGGAGAACACGGGGTGAGAGGAAACAAGGTTAGAGAGAAAGTGGGAAGGGAGGAAGGAGGGGGGAGAGATGGATCATGAGGGATGGGGATTCCTTTGGGAGGAAGTTAATAAGGGTTGTTAGGATGGACTAAGATGTCATCCTTCATCACGATTGAGATTGGTGGGGTGGCCTTTAATAAGGATGGCCTCAAGGAGTTTCCTCTTGAAGAAATTATCTTCCTTCACCAAAAATTTGGTATCCTCAAAGCAGATATGATGCTTGGTGTGGGAGGAGTGTTCAACTAGGGCTGATTTCATGATACGGTCATGCCTAATATCGGCACTATGTTCCTTGATCCTGGTCATGATGGAGCGACCCATTTCTCCAATGCATGGAAACCCACAAGAGCAATTAACCATGTAAACGCCTGAATGAAGGGTGGATGGAAAATGATCTTTGGTAGAAGAGATGCATTGTCTAGTACAATCATGCCTAATATCGGCATTATGTTCCTTGATCCTGGTCATGATGGAGCGACCCGTTTCTCCAATGTATGGCAACCCACAAAAGCAATTAACCATGTAAACACCTGAATGAAGGGTGGATGGAAAAGGATCTTTGGTAGAAGAGATGCATTGTATAATAATTTAATTTATAGCATTTCAATATCTTAGTTTTATTTAACATTTATAACATTAGTAATTAAATTATGCAATATAATTAATAATAATTAAATTAGAAGGAATGAAATCCTTCTATAATATTTAATAGATTGCTATAATATCTAAATATTTTTCTTTTATAATAAAAGTTTTATCTATAATTAAATATGATTATTTAATCCTTTATTATTAATCATTTATCTTGTCACCTTATTTCAAATTTTCTTATGTCCATTTTATTTTTCTTGTTAGTTACAATTAGTTTTTTCATTTTTATCATTAGCATATTTTTATATAATATTTAATTATGTTTTCTTCCTAGTTGTCTCTCCTACCTTCTTCAAGCATCTCTCCCTCCTTTCTCCGTTTTTTGTTCCTTACCCCACCTTTTCCCAAACTCTTCTTAAGGTCATTTTTGCAATCTATTTTTATCTTCATCTTCTTGATGAGGAATCATTGAGTGTGATTTGAAACGTCAATGCAAATAAATAGACACAGTTGAATCCATAATTTTCTTATCTAAAAAGAAGTAGCTACAACTTTATTGAAATAATATTTTCTTTCTCCTGGTTCACTAGCACATAAGTACATCTCATTAATAAAGGGAATTTTAATACATCCCATACTGCATTATGGGGACCCCATCCATTTTCATAATCCATTTCCACTTATGGTGACACGTAATCATCCCATACTACTTATCATCACTTGCAAGGGCATAAATATAACATCGTGCACAATACCTAGGGCTATTTTTACACAAGTGTACAATGATTGAATCACACATGCATAGTGGAAAAATAGCAATAGGAAGTGTATGCAACACTAATACAAATATATTCTCATTACTTGGCTCACTAACACTCACCATTAAGTGCATTGCAACTAGAAAAGGAAATGTCAGTGTATTCCATACCATAATGTGGGTCTCATTCTTTTCCTCGGTTCTCAACACCAACTGTGATGATGGAAAAGCATCCCTACTAATTTTAATCATCTCTAAATAAGGAGTAAGAGTAACAACACACATCACATAAGGTCATTAATAATATTTTCATAGCTCATTAATCATATATACCATTATACAACCATATGCTACATAATTAGGATGTCTTATGTTCTTATCACAAACCCAAGATTAGTGCCTATACTATCAATCACCCGGATTGAATTAACAATATAAATAAATAAAAACCCTACCTCATGTGGACACAAATAAGAGCTGCACACATTTATTTTGATACACCAATGAAATTATTGAACTCTTAAGGTTATTAGATCATTGAATCTATAGCCTACATGCTACTATAAAAATCCTATCTAAATTATATAATATTGGGCAGCTCCTAACATCTATCACCTATGTGCTATTGGTGAAACTCGATTAATCCCATGATAGTATCAAATACTTCTTTTGGTAGATCATACACCCTAACTCTTGATATGCTAGAGAAATGATAAACTTCTCTATAAATGGGCCATATGTATTACGATTTTTGTGATCACCTCAAAATGAGTGTGACAATTGTAATGCCCCACCAAGTAACCCTAAAGGAAGTTGTAATTAACGACTTAAGTGAACCAATTTTTTTTTTATAAAGTGCAATAACATACACATTCACTTACTAATTAATAACAACCTCTAAGGCTACAAGGTTAGGATTACTTAAACCCACACATACATATTACATATAACCATAGCATTATAAACTTTATGAAATAAATATCATACATCATGAGAATACCACATAACATAATAAGATGAACATCCAAGATACAATATCATAAACATTAACTTAATCCAATAGTTACATCACTCATTCTTAGAATGAGACAATAGTACAAAAGTATAACAATTACATAATCTCACCTCATAAACATAAGAGGGATAAAATAACTTATACAATTTGAAATATTACAATGTAAGAAAATACAATAAGAACCGTGGGCTGTCCATCTGGATGTCTCGCCACCAAGTACTGAAGATCAATGGGGACCCAACGGTTTTGGTGCATGTTCCACCCAACCAATGTGGTATTCGAAGGCCCACCCCCCATGCTAGGAGATAGTAACAAGGTAACATGGACAAAGATCTACAACCACTAACCAAAAATAAACTCATACTGACTCATACTGATATAACCAAGCAAATGAACTAACAAGTACAAATCAATCACCATACAAGTACAAATCAAGTACAACTCCAACATCACTGACATAGGTCACATTGCTTCCAGACATAATATTAATCAAGTATGTCACCGAACCATACACATAACACAATTAACAACAGTTGTCTTAGATAGAGTGTCATCCTAATCATCTAAGTATTGTTTTAGCTATCACTTGATTAAATAACTTACAATGAGTTATCCTTGACACCACTTCGGGTGCCGGCCCCCTTACAAGCCACTCTTCTACTAGACAACACACACACACCATCCAAACGTCAATGGAACCAAGGTGCAACAAACAAGATAACACGTCTACTCCTTTCTCAGGAGGCAACAAGATGAAACCACATAACAAGGAGACACGGATCCCATAATCCGCTCCAAAACCAAGGAGGTGCAAACATCCCCATTCGTGAAAACTGGGTACTAACATAGACACAACCTCATGCACTATCAAGAGAATTCACAATAGGTTGACAACCCTCACAAACAACAGACCATCTGGAAGACTTATAAACTAACAGGTATTCAACCCATTCTCAAAACATAAACACGAA
This sequence comes from Sequoiadendron giganteum, assembly GCA_007115665.2. Lineage (NCBI taxonomy): Eukaryota > Viridiplantae > Streptophyta > Pinopsida > Cupressales > Cupressaceae > Sequoiadendron > Sequoiadendron giganteum. The sequence goes on from CM021101.1 coordinate 540,861,974, forward strand.
AGATATAATCATTGAAGGCAATAGAAGAAACTACATTTGGATACTCTAAATCCATTTCTCAATTCATTACGTAATTCATTATATCGATAAAACTGAATTAAGAATTCATCTTTTCAGATAGGGGAGAAATTACACTAATATTTAATTCTCTAATTGCTCTTAACAAAATAAGTATTTTCAACTATAACTCAAAACATTTCGCTTTAAATTAAATAACCAATTGCCCTTGCAAATTAAATCATTATAAAATTAATCAAATTAACATTTGGTCTCTTCCATAACTTATTGTGTTAAAATAAGATCAATATTTGGACTATAACCCAATAACATATATATATTTTTCCAATTAAATCAAATTAATAATTGGACCTTCTACACATGAATTTAAATTTCACAATTAAATCTTAAATTATGCATTCTTTAAATCAGATATTTAACTCCTTCAATTAAACTTTAACATGCCATTTTAGAATAAACAATAATTTCCCCATACGTTTATAATTTTATTTCCACTAATCTAATATACAAATTTTATTTAAAATAATATAAATAAATATAATACTTTAATATTATAATAACAATACATAAAATATTAATATTTATAAATATCAATTTATTATTATTTTATTATCAGAGCAGCCATGGGAAAATAACTTAATAGCAATCTCGTGTTTCAAACATAACTCAAAAACTACGATCTGGGTGTTTGCGATTTTTTTACAGAGATAAGAAAATTTCAAGGTGCAGAAACCCTTTAAATTTCCTGACAACCCAGTTTGTGTATGTGGAGTTATATGTGACGCAACCAGACCATTTTACCATGAAAAATATAACTACCCTGAGGATTTTAAAATCCGATTTTTAATAATAAACAGAGGTTTCATTTTCTAAAAACATTGCTCAATCTCTATGTTTGAATCCAAAACAAAATAATCGATTTCCTCAAACAAATTAAATTCAACTGAGGTTTTCACAATTTTCACTCAAGAATTTTCACAAAACAAAAGCTGCAAATTTATTTGATTCTTTTCTTCTAACAACAAATTTATTTTCTAAAACAAATTTAACAAACGAATCTTTAATCACTACTATTTTAAAAACAATCAAGAACAATAAAAACATAGAAGAAAACCTGGCTCAAAAAGCTACAGGAAGAGATGAATTTATGCTGCAAGCCTCCTCCAAAGATTTTCTGAATTTTCTTCAATCTTCCAATGAATCCAATCCAAAACCCAACAAATGCAAACAATCTTTCCTCCAATCAATTCTACAATCAAACTTTTTTCAAACCCTTCCTTTGTGCAAATTTTTCCAAAATTTCTTCTCTGCTGTAAAAATGAATTTTTCTAAAAACTTTTCTTCCCTCAAATTAAAACATGCCTTCCTTATAAATCAAAAATATCTAATATAACCCTAATTCACATTACATGCAAATTATATATTAATTTCAATTTCAATTTTTTACAACCCTAATTCACATTGCTTGCAAATTAGATATTAATTTCAATTTCAATTTCAATTTTTCAAAAAACCCACTTTTAATTTAAAATGCAATTTCAAATAATAAATTAATTTCCAAAGTTGAAACTCATTTTCCAAATAAACATTTAATTACAATTTCTAATTTAATTCCCACACGTTGAAATTAAATTCCAAAATTAATTTTAATTCTTTTATTTCCTTTCATTTTCTTGCATCACGTTTAATTAATTAATTTAATTATTTAATCACTAAATTCAACCCCCTTGGATTAAACTTAATTGATTAAATAAATTAAATATAATTAATTAATTTTAAATATAAACTTTTATCCACATTGCATTATTTAAATTAAACAATCATCAACATGATTTAAATGCAATTATTCTAAATATCTATTTCCAAATCAAGAATCCTTCAGAATTAAATAACATTAAAGCAAGACCGACAATGACTTGACACACACGACTGACGACACACTAAGGCTAGGGTGTAAACTTGACACATGTTACCTAACTTCTATCTCCCGTTCAACTTAACCGTTGGATTAACACGCTCAAACCTGTGAACCCAGGTGGAGTCGATGTCATGTACCTGCAATCCTGCAACCAAGTAAACAACATCATACAATATATCCAGCATATAATACACACCGTGAAGAAGGAATTACGGATTTGTAGGGCGCTCGCAAGCGAGTGATGCAAACCCGTCTTCTTCACCAATACACTCATCCAAACTGACACTTCCATCATAATTCCAATAGTCTCATAATACCATCTCATGCTAACTCTACAACATCATTAATCCATAATGCATGTGAAACAATAATTAGATCAACACATCACACAATAATAGTTGTCGCTCAATAGTAGCGAACAAAACATCATAACAAAATGTATCCAGTATCAAAGTAGCTACAACCAACATAGCATAAAGCAAACCGAACGAGAAGCAAAACGGAGGGGTATTACAACAACTATTCTCTAACTATGCCCTTGTATAATCCTTGCTCAACCTTAATTGTGATGTCAAAAATTCAAATCCTATAATAATCTCAATACAATATTGAGAGGCCAATAGTGGCATGGTGTGATGGTTAAGTTGTTGTGATTTTGTTCTTCCCATCAAGGTTCAAACCCCATTGGGGTGTAATTTTTGAGTATTTATATTGGGGATTAGATCCTTGATTGTGACCTCATCGGTTCATAACTCTGGGTCAAAAGAATTTACCCCTCTATTAAAAATATACATTGAGAAATTTAGAAAATAGCAAAATTTTGATCTAAATCATATTGTTTGAAAGGTTTACAACCAAGGTTAGTTAGTTTTTTAACATTATCCAAAAGGAATCCATTAAATTAAGACCCAAGGTATAAAAAGGTAAGTGAAAAAGAACACTTTATTATATTTTTATAATTTTGAGGGAATAATTATAAAAAATGTTTCTTTTAAAATGTTATAAAAGGGATGAGTGTTTTAAAAAATGGTATTTTTCTCATTTGACCAATTCATTTCCCAAAAATAAACATGCACTTTTTTTTAGGAGAAAAACCCTCTAGGTTTGATGGTTTCAAGGAAGAAAATCTTCCTATCCTTCCAATACATTTTCACATAGAAATTTCCAATGTGCTCTAGTTGATTTTGATTTTTTTGTTCTATATTTTTGTGTGAGATTATTAAAAAAATTATTGTGATGTGATATATATTATTGTGATTAAACACTTGTCATTTTGAAGGTGTTAATCCCAAAAATGTAGGTCATAACACTAGTTTTTGGTGATTGACTAAAAGAGGGTGTATATAAGGTTGTATTTATTTTATAATCATTTGCACACTATATCACATAATTAATTTGAATTTATACCCCTCTTGTTAGATTGTACTCTTTTTTTGGCACAATTAGATGTGTTTTTTAATATGAATATTCTTTGTATGAGCATCATACCAGTTAATAGTCACTTTTTTAGGTTATGAAGGGTTGTATAGTTCCATTTTCACAATATAGATCAAATTGTACTTGTTTGTTAGCTAGATATAATATTAAAGACATGTCTACAACTCAAAAAATGGTGATTTTAGCATGTTGTGCATATCTAGGAGGGACATACTATTTTTGTGATGATGGGTATTTATTCTGATCAAACTTATGCAATCTATATGTTGGCCATACTTTTATTATGGGTTTTGTACTCAATCACATTATAGACTATGAATTTTTTGTATAATTTATTTACCTTCATTATAGGTAGTATATTTTAGTTTTGGGTCATTTTGTTTGTGTACATAAGTAATTAATAATTATGTAGTTTAAGTATTCAATTTTCTTCAAGTTTTCTCCCAAGTGAAATAGATTTTAGAGCTTCATATATTAATTCCCTCGTAAAGGTAACACTTATTTTCAATAATGTTTTCAAATGAATTTCATATTATACTTGAATAATGTTTTCTAGTTATTTGGATTTACAAATTAACTATTTGTATCTCAAATACTTACAAAATCAAATATTATAAAAATTCTAGTCAATTATCTACCAGATCCTCTTATTTTTAGTATAGTATCTGCCATGTTTGGTGTGTAGTTGAATTAAGTGATATAATCTAACATTTTGGTATTAATTTAATTCCTTTTGTATTCAATTGGTTTGGCTTGATCAAAACTTTCATATCACTATTAACCATTTTGGCTTGATCAATTTTATGACTTTGCTTTGATTTTAAATTGGTTAGTCGGCTACCAATATGTTTTAGTTTAATTTCATTATCTTAATTCTATTCTTTTTATGCTCTCACTTTGTCCACATTAAGAAATTAGTGGTCAAAAAGAACTAGAATTTGAGGGGTTACAAAATAATATTATTGTGGATTTGAGGAAATGCTCTACAAGAGATATTACAATGATATTAGAACTATTGGTCTTGTTAGCACATTTTTTATAGCTAATATGTTCATGTAAAGATAAAATTCTTATGCATCACAATGATAGGGAAAATGTATATCATTAGAGAGAAATAAAAAGAAAATTAGTTCCCAAAGAATCTAGAAGTAATTTTTTTTCCTTTTATTGTGTCAAAATAGACTAATATGGAAAAAATTAAAAAAAAGAGATTTATAGGGGAATAAGATTATCTATAGAAAATGTATAACAAACTTATGCAAAGACAAAAATGCCTTAAAAAGTTAGATTAGTTGCTTCTTACCATGCTAAATGATATGGTTTTGCCTAGATACCAAAATGGTGGAGGAAACACTTATGGGGTTGATAATCCTAATATCAATCATGTCAACACTAAGAGGATTGTCATTGTTTCAAATACTAGACCTTTCCAACCTACTTTTCTTCATAGGGAGGAAGAGATTTTGGAACTAGAAGCTCAAAATTTGGTAGTGGATGGCATCACAACTTTTTATGTTGAGTATAGAGCTCTTCTAGAGGATTTCTAAAGTGAAATGTCACTCATAAGTTTTATGAATATGAAGAAGTCTAGAAATGTCCCTAGACCTCAAGCTATCCAAAACTATTTTTTAATAGCTTGGAGAATTTATCACTTTTTTAATTTGGATGGATCTAGCAAGTGTACAACTAGAGATTGGATATAGAATCTAGACATGTACCTACCACTCAAGTCAATGCTACAAGATAAGGCCATCAAATTTTCCACTCTCTATATTGAGGGTACATCACATGAATGATGGTATCATGGGTTTATTACTCAAAGACACAACCTTATCAACTCCTATGATGAATTCAATAGAATAATTATTGAGAGATTTCATAGGAAGGACCTCAAATTTTATTTTTTAGGAGTTTTCACAACTCAAGAAATACATGTGTTGAGGGCTGTGTTGTTGATTTTTAAAAAAAGTTTTGTTATGGTACCTAACATTAATATAAGAACACTGCTTATGTTGTTCAAAGAATAATTTCCTAAAATTCTCAAAGGTTTACTCAAAATATTTGAACCTCCATCTCTATAGGATGCTATGAAAATGTTCTTGGCACTTGCATCTTCCATTATAAAGAGATTTTCAAAAGAATACTTTGCCTCCAAATAATATTTTTCACCAAAATTTTAATCAAGGTAAAAGTATCTCCAAGAAAAGAAGAAGAAAAACGAATTGAGGAAGATTTTTTTCTTCGCATACAAAGAGAAATGGTAAACAATCCATAGATGCCTTGTGAACTACATTAGGGTAGTTTCAAATGAAGAATTAGGTGTTGAAGAGTTAGAATAGGAAAGTGAAGAATAAAAACCTTTGTGGGAAGAATAGGAATAAAAAGATACGTCAAGAGGACTCCTACCAAAAAATTGGTAGTATGAAGTATAACCCTCTCAAAGTATGTAGACTTCTATGTAGATAACATATTACTACGGTCATTAATTTTGGATCAACACATAATTTTATTCATGAATGGGTGGTTACAAAAGGAGGAATGAAAAATGAATACTTTGAAGGATTCAATGTAATGGTTGATGATGGTTACAACATCCAATATTAAAGAATATTTTTAAATTAATTCGCATGTTGGGAATCTATGAGGTAAAATATATTTTTTATGTTGTGAACATAGTAGATATTGATATAGTGTTGGGAGTTTAGTGACTACATTCTTCAGGGGAGATCATATAGAACTTCCAAACCATGGAAAAAAATTGAATTGGATGGTAAAAAGGTACTACATGGAATTTCTAATGGTATTCTAAAAATTGTTTCAGCCAAATGTATATAGAGGAATTTCTAACATGGTCAAGTTGCATAGGAAACCTAATTCTTGCTTATGCTTTAAAAAAATTCAAATGATAAAAAATAAATCCATTTTTATGTTCAATCTCTTGTAGACAAGTAGAGTAAGGTATTCAATGGCATACCTATTTTGAGGTCACCAAAGAGGATTTGAGAATGTTATTGAGTTAGAGGAAGGAGATGAACTTTTTATCACCACTTCTTATCACCATCCTAGAAGGCATAAGGTATAGATTGAAAATTTTATTAAGAAGCTCCTTTATATGGGTCAAATCAAGCCAAGTTTGATCCAATTTGTTTCTTCAATAGTTTTGGTCAAGAAGAAAGATGTGACAATGAGGATGCACGTTAACTACTAAGTTCTAAAAAATAACCATAAAAAACATATATCTAATTCTTAGGATTGATGAACTTATTGATTAATTACATGGTGCAATCTATTTTTCTAAAATATACCTGTTGTCAATCAGATTGCACTCAAATGCTTGAATAGTTAAATTCAGCAATCTGTTGAAACATAGGAACTAATTCTAGGTTGTGGGTACCCTATGAGGAATGAGACCTCCAGATTCTAGGATGGTTCCTATATGATTTCTTGATTAATGATTGAGTAACTTGTTGGGAAAAGGGAGAAAGACTAAATTTAAATCAAGAACTGTAAATCTTAACTATGGTGATGCACCAATTGAAAACTAATATATAGACTTAACTCATAAAATGATTACCCACCAATTTCATTTTTCACAACTTGATCTAATAGCTCAATCACCTAGATATTTTAAACAGAGGCTTTGAAAAGACAATATTCGAAGGAAAACATGGTTTTCACAATTAAAACTATTCAATCATTAACATGCACAATGTTTAACTAGTGAATTTAAACTAAGATGCATACAGAAACTCATGAAGGAGACAAAAGTGTTAAAGGTTTCAAAATTGCTAACACAATAATTCCGCGATCTAATCCTACATAGCAATGATGCTTGAAATCTTAAAGGCAAATTCTGAAATGTTGGAAATAAAAGGAGACTTTCTACAAATCATACACTAATTAACTTGTAAACCTACTACTGTATTAATCTAAAAAAGGCTAAGTTACAAATAATTCACTTTGCAGAATCCAAAGGATGAAAAATAAGAACTAGAGGAAAAATGAGTAATTTTCCTCAATATATACAAGAGGCATGCACAAAACAGCCAATAATAGAAGTGAAATCCAATTGAAGTAAAAATGATAACTCCAAAGCTGAAATCTGAGTAGAAGAGGATTCCTTGATAAAAATAGCTCAAAAAAGGAGCAAACTGCACTCTCTGCTTTGAAAACTCCACCACTTCATGTGCATGATCAAAATATCTATGAACTAAGGTGTAACTGAAAGAAGAGCCACATCTGCATGATTTGAATAGCTAAACCAGAACTCCACTTGTGCATGATTGAAATTTTTTTTAGTATTTTCAATATTCTCATTCTTCATGCAAGTCTAAAACTAGCAGTTTACATCTCTAACTGGAACTTATAGTCATAGTGTTTTCTTCACTTAACATTTGTATTTGCACTTTGAGATAGTTAAATAAATTAAATGATTTATACTTTATCATTTGATCTATTAACTTTACAATATGTAATGCAAAAATAAACATTAAGACCAATGTCAAATAGAAACCTGACTTTATAAAAACACGAGCCTATGCAAAATCTGAAATTCGCCACCACACTAGCATTTTTTTTTTTAAGAGTCTATATCATGATCACCCTTGAGCATTGTATCATTGATCCGACCACATGATTAATAGTTTCTTTGAATTTAAAATTCATTACCATAGGAAAAAAAATGACTTAGAGTATTATTTTTAAAACCTCAGTCAAAAATACTTCAATTGGAATTAGGGATTTGACAAGATCCATCGAACCTTAAAAACCTTATCATTTTGCACTTGTCTTTTTGAAAAGAAGGCTCTTCCTGGGAGAACTGTTGCCATGTGTATACTAGGGTTCATAGCCAGGGTTTTCAGTTGTCTTCAACTCAGTCGACCTTCCTCTCCATTTGGTGAATTTGTTGCACTCGTCCTCTTCACTGATGGTAAGCTTTTCCACCCATTCTCTTTAACTTCTTTTATTTTTCTTTAATGGACATGGGCTTTTATCCATTTCATATCATTTTTTGGATGTCTTTGTTGTGGTTGCAGCCAAAAGATTATAAAAACTTTGCATAGTCAAGGGTTTCGATGTATTGTTTGCAATACTCCATGCTTCCAATTTGGCATAAGTCGTGGCTACTTCTGTAGATGGGTATTTGTGATGTTTCTTTTCAAAAATTTATCCTTACTGTTTGAGCCATCAATAATTATTTCTCTGTATTTTTCATTTTTTTAGCAATTCTATCACAAGAAATGATTATATCTGCATCCTTAAGCTGCGCCCTTTGATTTTCTAGCTTAATATGCAAACCCCCCAGTGAGTTTGTTCTTTTTGTATTAGAGAGATGAACTCTCATGCCCTGCCATCGTGATTGTTGAATTGAGTATTCTTGTGCTTGTATCTTCATGTTGGCTGCCATAAGAGGGTTAGAGTTGAATTTAAAAGCTCTTGTGAAGGCTTTGACCATGGCTTCTTTAACTTCAGTAGGCAAACAATGGTAAGCCTTTGCTTCTTCTTGACTTCCATTTCTTATAAATATTACAAAAGCTCAAATATTTTGATAGGCCGCAAGCTTTATGCGCTTCCATGATGACATTTATGAGCAAAAATCTCTCTCCAGGCAGCGGCCAATTATGCACCCAAAAAAATGGTTTATGTTATATTTTGGGCTCGACCCAAGAGATCGTTTATATATTTAGCACTTCTGAAGCAAAAATCTTGTATGGGTATCTAATCATTTTGAAGAAATCACCCCTACTTTGTAATTTCTATTGGAAATCAGCATTACCACTGTGATATGGATAAATTTGAGTTTCAAATAAAACCTCCATACATACATTCTACTTTCTCTGATGGTTTTCTCATGAAACCCTCACATGGGTATCTAATATTATGAATAAAATACATGCATCTCAATGTTCTATGTGCTTGTGGTCCTTGGCCGCCATTAGAGGTTGACTTGAAGCTTTCCTTTAGTAAATAATGGTGAAGAACTTGAAGTTATATCCTTGTATCTCTCTTGGAGATAAAAATATAAACACTTTTGTTTATAACACAAAGTATTGTCTGGTTTTTTGCATATGTTTCATTGTGACTGGGTATTCTTGTTGCATAGGCCGAGGCTTTATGGAAATAATAACAATGAGTTGTGTTCACCCCTATATATTTTTTCTAGTTTTGTTAACATGGGCCTCTGTCATGCATGAAGACTATTCTTCACCTGAGTGAGATTAAAGCTCCCCACTACTTTCATTTAATCTTTGTTCTCATCAAACTCTATTGTTCAAATAACTGCTCTTGATAAATTTCTTGTCATGTTGATCATCCTTGTAGCTTCTATCTCTAAGACTATCATCATGCCTTTTTAAATGGCTCCAATTGTGCATTATTGTAGTGACTTCATTAAGTCTCTCTCTAGCATTTTGAAAAGTATAAATAATTTTGAAAGCTCTGGTCCTCCCTTAAAGTTATCTCTTTCAATTTCTTGGAACAATTGATGAAGGTGCAACCCGAGACACAGAAAATCACACAGAAAAACTAACAAATCTTATTATTTTCAAAGTATGAAATTCCTACATGCAGAGGATCTCAAATCCTCCAGTTTTGCAATACATGCAAATTACAGAAAGAAACTACAAAAATTCCCCTATTCGCAGCATGCGATCTTCTTTCCCCAAAAACTGCCTAAAAGAAACAGTAACTCGCCCATAAATAGCCCGTTTCTTTGTTTGGAGCCAAAAACGGGATTCAAATTATGCACCAACTTTCGGAAGCCCTAACTCAAGATCTAACCGTCAGATCTTCAATGATAATACCTTTTCGGAAAGCTCTCGCGAAGATCTCTTGCCAGAAAGTGGGGCCTAAAGGCTAACCACTTTCGTATTCCGCCAATTTTTCAGGCCCATCCGGAGCCTCTAAGTACCTCAAAATTAGCTCCGAAGATTTCATAAGGCAAAAAGCAGAAATTGAAACTTGAATAACTTTTGAACCGGAAATGCTCTTGATCTGATTCTTTCACCAAAGTGTTTATTATTATGTCCTGAAGCTTCCCTTAAATTTTTGTCTCCTCACGCCTTCAAATTCATACCTGCTAAAAATAGCAGTTGAGCAGAAAAAGCAGAAAAGCAGTTCTGAAAGTTGGGAATTCTTCTTCGACGAAAAGGGTATCCAGAAATGCAAAAAAAAATCTATAAAAAAATCTAAATGAAAGTAAATATATTTTTGGGTGATGTAGGATTGCCCTTACACCATTGGATGCTCCTGCATCAGACACCCAGGGTAATTTGAAATGTGACTCCGTCACTTCTCAGATGGTTGAGGAAAACCCAAACGGTCAACCTCTACCTTGGACAACCAGGATGAATCTTCCACGGGCCTTCCTTTCCACTTCACCAGATATTCTTCATATTGCCTATTTCTGGTACTCCTTCCTACACGGCTATCCAAGATTTCTTCAATCTCCTCCTTTTCTGAAGTAGGTGCTGGAATACCGCACTGTTCCATTGCTGGTACTTCCTCTGCGCCACCCTCATGATATTCTATCAAATCTGCAATGTTGAACACAGGGGAAATGTTGAATCCATCTGGCAACTCTACCTCATATGCGTTCCCTGAATCATGCCTCTTCAAAATTTTACAGGGACCGAACTTCTTCATCTTCAATTTGTTATAGGTTCCTACTGGAAACCTTTCTTTCCTCAAGTGGACCATCACTTCATCACCAATCTGAAACTCCTTATACCTCCTCTTTTGATCTGCCTTAGCCTTATACTGCATATTCATCTTGTTAATGTGTTCTTTTACCTTCTCATGCATATTCTTGATGTGTTCTGCAAAGTCTTCAGCTTCAGCACTTGTCTTCTTCTCTTGGTCCATCTTCCTCAATTCTGGAGCAGTCCTAGGACTACTTCCATACACAATCTGGAACGGTGATCTACCAGTGCTTCTATTGATAGAATTGTTGTAAGCGAATTCTGCCTGGGGTAAGATCAAATCCCATCCCTTTGGTTTATCTCCTACCAAGCATCTCAGTAGGTTACCCAAACTCCTGTTCACAACTTCAGTCTGCCCATCAGTCTGGGGATGGTGTGCAGAACTAAACTTCAACTCTGTTTTCAACTTCTTCCACAAGGTCCTCCAAAAGTATCCAACAAATTTTGTATCACGATCTGAGACTATACTCTTTGGCAAACCATGTAGCCTCACCACCTCTTTGAAGAACAAGTCAGCAATGTGGACTGCATCATGGGTCTTCTGGCATGGGATGAAATGTGCCATCTTCGAAAACCTATCAACCACCACAAATACTGAATCATTCCCTCTCTGTGTCCTTGGCAAACCAAGAACAAAGTCCATACTTATATCCTCCCACGACCTCTCTGGTACAGGTAAGGGCTGATACAACCCTGTATTCTGACTCACTCCTTTAGCCATTTGACATACCCTACAACTCTGCACAAACTTCTTCACATCTTGTGATAACTGAGGCCAATAATAATGCTCACTGATAATGGAAATGGTCTTATCCCGACCAAAATGTCCTGCCATTCCTCCACTGTGCTTCTCCTTTATCAGATTCTCCCTCATGGAACTCCTCGGAATACATAATTGACTTCCCTTAAACAACATGCCTTCTTGAATTAGGAAATCCAACCACTTTGTCCTGTCAACTGTAACAGGTTCCTTGCAAGCTTTCCAAGCCTCTGCAAAATCAGGATCATTCGGGTACAATGTCTTGAGTTCACTGAACCCAACCACCTCAATCTGCATTTCTATCAACAATGTATGCCTCCTACTTAAGGCATCTGCAACCCTATTTGACTTCCCACTCCTATGCTTTAAAACAAATGTATAACTCTGCAAAAATTCTACCCATTTCATATGCCTTTGATTTAATTTTCCCTGACTACTCAGGTACTGCAATGCTTGATGATCATTGTACATAACAAATTCCTTCGGCAACAAATAATGCCTCCATTTCTTTAATGTTTGAACTATGGCATAAAATTCTTGGTCATATACAGAGTACTTTCTCTTTGCATCATTTAACTTTTCACTGAAATAGGCAATGGGCTTACCTTCCTGGCTTAACACTGCTCCAATGGCACAACCACTGGCATCACAATCCACTTGAAACACCTTATTGAAATCCGGGAGAGCCAAAACAGGTTGTTCTGTCACCTTCTGCTTCAATAGATCAAAACTCCTTGCTGCTCCAGTGCTCCACTTGAACTCTTTTCTATCCCCTCTCATTGTTTCAGTTAGGGGTGCACAAATACTACTGAAGTTTCTAATAAACTTTCTGTAAAAACTGGCCAAACCATGGAAAGACCTCACCTCAGTAGTAGTTCTTGGGGTAGGCCATTCCAGAATAGCCTTCACCTTCTCTTGGTCCATCTTGAGACCTTCTGTCGAGACAACAAACCCCAAGTACACTAACTCCTTCTTCACAAAACTACACTTCTTCAGATTAATCAGCAATTTCTCTTCTCTTAACTTCTCAAAGACTCTACCAATATGCATTATATGCTCATCCAGTGACTTACTGAATATCAAAATATCATCTAAATACACAATAACAAAGCTTCCTAGGAACTCTTTCAGTACCTCGTTCATGAGCCGCATGAATGTGCTCGGTGCATTGGTTAGCCCAAAAGGCATGACTAACCACTCGTACAGGCCCTCTTTGGTCTTGAAGGCGGTCTTCCATTCATCTCCCTCTCGAATCCGAATCTGGTGATATCCACTCTTCAGATCAATCTTTGTGAAGTACTGAGCTCCACTCAAACAGTCCATCAGGTCATCCATCCTTGGCAGGGGAAATCTATACTTGATTGTTATCTTGTTTATGGCCCGAGAGTCTGTACACATCCTCCACTCCCCATCCTTCTTTGGTGCTAGTACTGCAGGTACTGCACATGGACTCAAACTCTCTCGAATCAAACCCTTTCTCAACAACTCCTCAACTTGTCTGTTTAACTCCTCATTTTCTGCAGGAGTCATTCTATGAGCTGCCTTATTCGGCAAACTGGCTCCTGGGATCAAGTCAATCTGATGACTGATCTTCCTCATTGGTGGTAAACCCTCAGGTACATTATCAGAAACAATATCCTGAAACTCATTCAATAACCCAGAAACTTCTACTGGAACCTTCTCACTACCCTCCTTATCCATTTTAGGAATCAATGCATAACACACACGCTCATGTTTTATGCCTTCTAAAAATTTCCTTCCATCGACATAACAAATTCTAGCACTACTGCATACCTTTTCTTCGGCCTTCTTCAGGGGTTTCAACTTATGGCGGACTCCACCCTTCATCAGGGAATAAGTGTTTGCATGGCCATCATGTACAGCTCGCCTGTCAAACTGCCACGGCCTTCCCAACAACATGTGACATGCATCCATGGGGATGATATCACAGAGTACCTCATCACGATAGCTTCCGATCTTGAACTTCACCAGGCACTGCTCATTGACTAGAACTTTGTGGTCTTTCTGCAACCAGGCAATCCGATATGGATGTGGATGCCTTTCCCTCTTCAGCTTCAACTTTGTAACCATTTCTTCTGACACTAGATTATCAGTGCTCCCACCATCAATAATGACATCACAACATTTGTCTTCACACTTGCACCTTGTGCGAAACAAATTCTTCCTCTGTTCTGGCTCCTTCTCTTCAGTCACCAAGGCTCTTCTAACCACTAGGGCTTCTCCCCTTTCAGCATCATCTGAATGCTCAGATTGAGCCTCCTCATCTACATGCACAACTCTTGCACGACCTTCTGGCCTTTTGTCTGTCCTTCCTTGGTATTGTGGACATTCATAGGCTCGATGCCCTTCTTCACCACATCGGAAACAAGTTCCTCTGAAACCACCTCTTCCAGGTCCTTGCCCAAATCTTCCTCGTCCTCTACCTCTTTGATCACCACCATTCTGATCACGTGGGCGGTAGAAGTTATCATTCCTCTGGCTTCGACTGGTACCCACATCTTCATTTTTCTTCTCATCCTCATTTCGGCTTCCAAAAGATCTTCCGCTACCCCTTCCGCTTTGACCTCCTCGTCCTTTTTGCTTGCTATCAAATCTCTTGTTCAGCTTCTCTTCAACTCTCAGCGAAAATTGGTAAGCATCCTCAATGGTGGCCATTCTGACCAGGCTTAACTCCTCTTGAATGCTCGGCCGTAACCCATTAAGATAACGGGCTACCTTCTCCTTGTTGGCCTCTGCATGTCCCGTTCTGATGATCATCTTGTGAAAATCTTCTGTGTATTCTTTCACAGATCTACTTCCTTGCTTCAACCCTTGCAATTTCTTCAATAGATCTAACTCATAGTCCATTGGCATGAACTGCTTCTTCAGTTTCTCCACCATGCGATCCCATCTGGTGATCTTTCCCTTTTCTCTCTTATTTCTTTCTAGTTGGACCTCTTTCCACCAGATACTGGCGTGGCCCTTTAGCTTTGTTTTTGCAAACTTAACCCGATCTGGGTCCTCTACTTCTTCATACTCGAAATACTCTTCCAACTCATTGATCCAATCAATCAACTCTTCTGGGTCTAGACTTCCAGAAAAACTGGGAACTTCTACTCTAAGTCTTTTTCCGATCTTCGAAATGGCCCTTATCAGCCGCATTTGATCTTGATCAATAGCTTCTTCTTCCTCTTCTACATCTGAATCTTCCACCTCTTCTTCATCCTCACTTTCTTCTCCCCTTCTCGGGTTTACCCCTCTTCTTAACTCTCTTTGTAATGCATTTATTTGTCTCTGGAGGGCTCTGAAACCCTCAGCCGCTAATGGATCTCTTCCACCAGCATTTCTGGCACCACCTCGCCTACCACGTGCCACTCTTGGAGGCATCTTGAATATCTTGAACCCACAACCACAGTCCTGGTGCGAACTGCCTCACGATCGGCGATCTGTCCACACGCTCAAGAAAACCCGCTCTGATACCACTTGATGAGGGTGCAACCCGAGACACAGAAAATCACACAGAAAAACTAACAAATCTTATTATTTTCAAAGTATGAAATTCCTACATGCAGAGGATCTCAAATCCTCGAGTTTTGCAATACATGCAAATTACAGAAAGAAACTACAGAAATTCCCCTATTCGCAGCATGCGATCTTCTTTCCCCAAAAACTGCCTAAAAGAAACAGTAACTCGCCCATAAATAGCCCGTTTCTTTGTTTGGAGCCAAAAACGGGATTCAAATTATGCACCAACTTTCGGAAGCCCTAACTCAAGATCTAACCGTCAGATCTTCAATGATAATACCTTTTCGGAAAGCTCTCGCGAAGATCTCTTGCCGGAAAGTGGGGCCTAAAGGCTAACCACTTTCGTATTCCGCCAATTTTTCAGGCCCATCCGGAGCCTCTAAGTACCTCAAAATTAGCTCCGAAGATTTCATAAGGCAAAAAGCAGAAATTGAAACTTGAATAACTTTTGAACCGGAAATGCTCTTGATCTGATTCTTTCACCAAAGTGTTTATTATTATGTCCTGAAGCTTCCCTTAAATTTTTGTCTCCTCACGCCTTCAAATTCATACCTGCTAAAAATAGCAGTTGAGCAGAAAAAGCAGAAAAGCAGTTCTGAAAGTTGGGAATTCTTCTTCGACGAAAAGGGTATCCAGAAATGCAAAAAAAAATCTACAAAAAAATCTAAATGAAAGTAAATATATTTTTGGGTGATGTAGGATTGCCCTTACACCACTGGATGCTCCTGCATCAACAATCTTGTGCTTATTCACCATACTGTCCTTAATAAATTTTGTTGGAGGTTATGTTTCAGCAGGATAAAAACTATATCAAATACAAACATGTTTACCTTGAGCTACGATGGTGAATACTCATTGTCCCTTGTAAAATCAATTCTAAAGCTCCATGAAATAGTTCAATGTTTGATATTTTGTTTTTGTTTCTCTTCAGTGTAAGGAGGCTCGATACTTCATTTAGATGTAATGTGAAAATGTAAAGTAGATTTGAAACAAAATATTAACAAAATTGATGAGTTCTTAACTTATTTTTCTAAATCTCTTTGAAATAAGGTTGCTTATATGATTATATTCTTTAGTTTCAGCAACCCTCTTAATGATTATTCTGAAAATATCAATGAACTCTCATATGTAACTTGAGAGTGTGTCCTCCTTGATATGTCGAGCTCAACCCTTGTGGGAGCCCATTTTACTCCACATATCTAATAAAATGATCATGATTATAGTGAGCCTATTCCTTCACAATGAACAAATGTGTTAGTAAAATAAAAGAAGTCGAGAGCTTCCTCTTTGAGTTTTATGCCCTTTTTAATGAAATAATTTGATGGATGCTTTATCAATTTTATGCTATATTTTTGTTGGTAGCGTAGGCATATGATAGGATTTGATTCGCATTTCTCTAACCACACTCTTATCATACTTTTAGGTGCATCGGAGCTTGGAGCTAGAGCTGGATCGATTCAAGGTCACAACTGAAGACCTCAACTTCTCAACGATTCGTCATTCCAGAAAATGATGAATCACTTTACTTCATGCACCCCTTATTTGATTATGAAAATCAAATTAAGTTACTCCCATGGCTTGTGTGGGATTTTGGTTTGTACATTATGAATAAAACAATAAAAAAATATGCAATCTTATGATACCATTTTGAAATGTTTTTTGCATAATATCACTAAAATTTACACTGTAATGAAACATTGCACAAAAATGAGTACTTAGCAAAAAAATTTGAACATCTTGTATACCTTTTGGCTTTGAATTTACAATTCATCTCTACTTGTTTGAGTTGGTACTAAAAAATAGGTAACAAATTGGCGACCTCTGCAGAGTGTTTGAATGCTAAACACCATAGACCAGTTATGTAGCTTATCCATTGGGCATGGAGTTCATTCTTTCTCTTAACTTTAGAAAACCTTTGTAACTCAGCTTCGAAACAAACAAACTAAAAGAAAATACTGCAACTCTATTTATGACAGAATCTGAAAACCCTGTGCAATGACTGTACTTTATTGAAAGCAAAACAGTACTAAATGAAAACTAATGTGAAATGAGAATTTATTGAAAACATACTGAAATTGAAACTATACTACTATGTACAGCAGAAATTTAATGCTTCATAACACTACTTGAGATGGATCCCATTGATGAGAATTGGCAATACTTCTCCATCCAGCTTTGAGAGCTGAAAAGCATTATGTTCCTTCTTTGTTATGATAATGTATGGGCCATCCCACATGGCATCGAACTTGGAATTTTTGCCAGGCTTGCTCTTTAATTCATCCCATTTGAACACTAATTCACCTTCATTGAAGACTCTTGCTACTGCTTTCCTATCAAATGTCTTTTTCATCTGAGTATGATGAATCTGAAGCTTCCTGAAAGCTTCTTTTCTAGTTTCATCCAACTCTATTAACTTAGCAAGCCTAACTTGCATTGGTTTCTCCTCAAGCAACTCTAGTTCCTTTATGTAGCTCAGAGTTGGGAATTCTATTGAAATAGGCAGCTTGGTCTCCTTACCATAAACCAAAACATACGGTGAAAACTTGTTGATCATTTTGGTGTAACTCTATCAACCCAAAGGGCTAATTTAAGTTTATCATGCCATGACCTCTAATTATCTTCAATTGTCTTTTTAATGATCTTAATCGGATTCTTGTTTGACGATTATGCCTATCCATTACCCTAGGGGTAATAATTGGATGAAGTATTTAGATAAATTTTATTCTTCACTGACCAATTTGAAACTTTTAAGCCAATAAAGGCTAAAGAATTATCTGAAATGATAGACTCGGGTGTACCAAACCTGAAACTATGTCTTGATAAAAATTTAAAACTGATGTTTCATTTGCATCTCTTAGAGCAACTACTTTTGTCCATTTTGTGAAGTAATTTGTTGTTGTCAAGATCCACGTGTGCCCTGCACTTGACGGTGGGTTAATAGGACCGATGAAGTCAAGTCCCCACTTTCCATATGGGTGCTCAACCTGAATTGGATTTAGGGGCAGAGCTGTTAACTTTTGTTTTCCTGCAAACAGGGAACATTTAGCACATTTTCTGGCATAAGCATGAGCATCTTTGAAAAGATCTGGCCAATAGTACCCTTCTTTCATGATTTTTAGGGTTGTAATACATGATGCAAAGTGACCTCCAACAAGTCCATCATGGAATTCCTCCATAATTCTTTCAATCTGATCGGGGTTAATACATCTGAGGAAAACTCCATTGATTTTTTTTTATATAAAACACCATCTATTACTACATATGGAATTGCTTGTAACCTATAATATCTTCGTTTAGATTTATCCATACCTTTTGGGCAGTCTCCAATATGCAAGTAATGGATCATTTGATGGATCCAATTAGCTAGAACAGTTAAAACAAGTGGTTCTTCTTCATTATTCAGAACTATAGTGACTTCTTCGTTGATGTTTTGTTCCTTTTCTATAAGTTATTCGCACAAACCCTTACCTCAAACAAGCTTGGTAACCTTTATACTAATATCGTACTCCATGACTTTGGTTATCTAGTCTGCTTGCTTATCATTAATGTCTTTGTTCAACAGAAACTCCTTAACTGTTGGGTGAGCTACCAACAAATGTATTTTATTATTAGACAACATATTTCTAAAATTTTTAAGACTCCTTACTGTAGCAAGCACATTCTTTTCAACAAATAAATATCTTGTTTCATAATCATGTAAGACTTGACTAAAGAATGCAATGGGCTTCTCAAGTCCTTGATCATTTTGTTGACATAACATGGCAGAAATTGTATCAACACTACCAAACGTATACAGTATAGAATCTTTATCAAAGTTTGGATTTATTAGTGTCGGGGCTGCTACAAGTGCCTCTTTAATTTGTTCAAAATTGTTCTTACCCTCCTTTGTCCAGCTGAATATCATATTTTTCTTCAGTATGGTTGTGAGAGGTTGCAACAATGTTGCAATGTTAGGAATAAATCTCCTAACGAAGTTTATTCTTCCTAAAAAGCTTTGCAAACCTTTTTTGTGAGCAGGAAGTGGTAAAGCTGAAACAGTTGCAATGCATTCTAGGTCAATAGAAATACCATATTTAGAAACAATGTAACCCAGAAGCTTACCTTCGTGAACAGAAA
This sequence comes from Sequoiadendron giganteum, assembly GCA_007115665.2. NCBI lineage: Eukaryota > Viridiplantae > Streptophyta > Pinopsida > Cupressales > Cupressaceae > Sequoiadendron > Sequoiadendron giganteum. The sequence goes on from CM021101.1 coordinate 540,881,448, forward strand.
AAATACTTTTCTTTGGATTCAAAGAAATTCCATATTCTCTACATCTCTCAAAAATCTGTGTAATATGACGAAAATGTTCATTTGCATTTCATGAGAAAACAGTGATATCATCTAATTAAACAAGAAAAAAATTGTCTATCAAACCTTGGACAGCCATATCCATTGCTATCTGAAAGGTTTCTCCTATGTTTGACAATCCAAACGACATATTTTTGTAAGCCATAGTACCCCACTTGGTGGTAAAGGTTGTCTTGTACTGGTCTTCTTCTTTAACCAATAACTAGTTATAACTTGAATATTCGTTCAACAATGAGAACCATTTTTATCCTAAAATAACTTGCAGTATCTGCTCCATTGAAGGTAGCAGATAGTGATCTTTAAGTGAAGCTCTATTTAGATCATGGAAATCAACGCACAATCTTATCTCTTTGTTCTTCTTTCTGACGGGCACCATGTTAGATATCCAAGAAGTGTGCTTGATTGGAAATATAATACTACCTTCAATCATCTTGTTCAATTTTATTTTCATTAAATGTTCTAGTTTCGGATTCAAGGGCCTTTGCTACTGTCTGATTGGTTTTGCGTTGGGTTCCATCTCAATGGTGTGTTGAGCTAACTTAGGGTTAAAACCCTTTAGACCTCCATATTCCCAAGCGAATATGTCACTAAATTCTTGACAAAGTGAGATAAAAGCTTGTTGTTCCTCCTTTGTACAAACTTTACCAAGCTTGAGGAGCTTGTCTTTGAATATCTCTATCGATTCATAATGTTTTTGCTTCACTGTGATGTTGGATTTATCTCTTCTAACCTAATCATCAGTGTTGAAGATGGATTCAAGAGTCACCAAACCTTTTGGAAGCTTGTTAGATTTGAGTTGCATGATTTGATCACCATATTTCTGATCAAACTTGTGTTGGTTTCCAGCAGAAAACTCAGCTTATTCCATTAGAAAATGAACTATCTACCCATCACTGTCAAAAATCTGCCAACTTACATTTTTATTCGGTACTGAAGGTCTAACAAATACCTTTACATATTGCTGCACTTGCACGTTATGGACTTTAGTTGGGATGTCAAACTATGATCCCATGGCAGCAAGTTTATCAACTTGCATGTTCTAATTACTTGGTGTAGATTGCAGATTAAATGCATCAAATTCTTCAATTAAGTCCCAAACACGATGCTTATACAATTTTAGCAAATCATTTTTTGTTAAATTCAGATTTCTTACTTGATTTTCTTTTAACTCGGAATCACCAAACACTTGTAAACACTTAATTTTCCTTTTATTGGCCCACTCTAAACCATGTATCAATGCTTTGTACTCAACAACATTATTAGAACAACTGAAAGAAAATCTAGAAGCTAAATAATACCTTTCTCCTATAGGTGATATGAGTATTGCTCCTCCACTAGCAACTATTTTACTCCTTGATCCATCAAAGTACAACTTCCAAAGTTTATCAGTTTGTTGTTCTTGCCCTTTTTCCTCCTTGACCATATTTGGAATAGTGATATCGGGCTCCTGAATCATATAAATTCCCAAACCTACTTCATCCATGAGACTGAATGGGTCAACCTCATGATTCTCGACTACCCACTCATCTAAATTAATATCAGGTATTCCTTCTATAGGTATAGTGGGGTTGAGGGTCATGGATTGATCCTACTGATCATGGAAAGCTAGGTTTGCATTTATGGGATTTGGTACATAGGGCTCAATATGGTCTTTAGCCTATGGTTCTGACTTAATGGTAACTCTGGTACCGTATCTGGTTTTGAAAAAAAATGTGAAACCAGTCTGATGACAGATAACCACCTAGTTTTGTAGTGAAATCTTTAGATAGGAAAAAAAAAATAAGGTGGAAGATCAATGACATAAATGTCCTGTGGTATTTGAAAATTCGGACAGGCATGCAATGTAAGGAGCAGATTTTTAATAACTCCTACAGACTTAAAGGTTGTGCCATCCAATTGGACTACCCCTTTTGACAATGGTTCATATTCAAGACCTAACTTGTCTACCAGCTATTTAGGCATAATTGAGTTGCTAGCTCTTGAATCTATCATGCAGTTATGCACTATGCTATTACCAATTATTAGACTAACATAAAAGGGTGGTGGTTTTACCTCTTGAGTTGACTACCTCTTTTTGTTGTTTGAACTGTTTGTAATAAATCATGGTTGTTCTTTAGTTGTTTCGTTATAAATGGATATTTTAGCCAAAGCTTCCTGCAGACCTTCTTTATGCCCAGGTAAGTGTAACGCATCCAACATGGTGATGCTAATAGTTTCCTTCTTCATGTGATCTACAATATTAAAAGCAGGAGAACTAACCTTATGTTGGGTTTTAGGAACATCAGTCTCTTTTTGAACTGGATAAGGCTGAGCTCTCATGTCTTTAACTGGTTCATCTTGTTTCTATTGTTCTTTCGTGGGCTTAGCTTGCTTCCTTGGTAAAATTTGAACATTGTCTAAAGAAGAGAATTGTGACTGCTCTTTATCAACTACTGGAACTTGAATTTTTTGTTGTGCAGCTTGTTGTTTACCTTTATCTGCTTGTTGTTTTTTGTTAGAAATAGCTTGTTGTCTCAAAATCTGTTGCTCTTTTCTTGGATCTTGCATTAGTTGCAATAGATATGTCTGACTGATTTTGACCTTGAATCTTATTTACTCCATAGAATTTGTTGCCTTGCCAATTCATCATGGCAACGTCCATATCATCCTGTTGTGTTTGATCATTTTGATCATTGCTATATTTTGTTATATTTTATGCTGCAACATATGTGCTTTGTACCATAAGAGCCTGATTAATCACTCCATTCATGCAAGTAGCATGATTGTGGGGTTGATTACATGGGTAACACCATACGTAATCCTGTGCTAAGTTGTTTTGAACAGGCACGAGCTCCTTAGATGAGTTGGCAACATTCTAATTTTGATTGTATGGTGGTCTGGGATTGAAATTCCTATGCTGTCATGAATTAACTGACTCATAGGGTGGTTGGTTAGGCTGAAAAGGTGCTTGGTAAGGCCTGTAATTCTAGTTTTGTTGCCTCTTGAGACTGACTAAATCATTGCTAACTGTCTGCAATAACTTTTCCATCTCTTGTTGATTACCTTTTAGCTCTTGGAATTATGATTGTGCTGGAGAAGCATTGTTTTGAACAACTGGTGGATAGCTTAAGGCTGGTTCAACTGGAATTGAGGCAATAAGTGGAAAACTAATTGGCATCAAGGGATGGATATCTGGAAATATTTGCATAGGTGGCCTTGGTGCAATTTTACCAGCCTGAATAAGGTTGTTTTTGCTCTAATAGCTATATCATAGGTTGTTGGTAATGTTAATCCTCCCATCAATTGAATCATCAAAGCAATATCATTGTTTAATGACCTAAGATAATATAGAAAAGTGTGATCAAGAGTAGGTCTTACCGTTACCAAAATCCTAGTCTAGTTTTGTTGAAATCTGAAGTTGATTTCTATCATTTGTTCTTGTGGCGCTCTCTTTATAGTCGTCATCTACTCGACTAGAGATAGATGATCAGACTTGTCAGAAAACTGCTTGCTCAACTTGTCTCCTAAATCATCCCATGTCACAATAGTGCTAACTAGTAAACCACGAAACCACTAAAGCGTTTTTCCTTTGAATGATACTGCTAGCAGCCTCAACGTGACATTTTCTTGAGTAACGTGATGAACTCCACATAATGAAGCCATATCTCTGATATGCTCTATTAGTGTAGTTTTCTCTTCGCCAGTGAAAAAAGGAAAACTCTTTAGTGTTGCAGCTGGTATATCATCATGTTGAGCTAGATTCAATGGGTTTCCCCCATTGAATGGTACAAAAGCATGGACTCTAGCCATTGGAGCTACTGGTATTCTAAAATTTTCAGCTTGTAAAACTGGTATAGGTGAAACAGACACTCAGTAGCTTGGAGAAGCTGAATGTGCACTTGGCTGCCTTGTTGACAATCTGCCTCTCCTTCTTGATATGTAAACTATTAGGTCTTTACTAAAACTTGGAAAAACTGACAGGTTTCTTGAAGGCCTCACAGGTGTTCTTTTTGTTGTCCTTCCTCTTCTTTTTGGCAAAGATAACTACATATATTCAAATGGAGAAGAACTTCTCATCTGAATATTTCTCATAAGCTATTTGCTACTGATCTGCTTTGATTCTTGAGAATGGAGTCGCGAAGCACTCAATCTTTATCTTCTGAAAATTTGGTATGTTGTTGTACATACCAAAACAATAGCTTGAAATTATTAAAATAATGCTCTGAAGAGTGATTCAGATCCCACCGGGCACCAAAAACGGTTATCAATCATATTGCACTCGAATGCTTGAATACTTAAATTCACGAATCTGCTAAAACATGGGAACTAATTCCAGGTCGTGGGTACCCTATGAGGAATCAGACCTTCAAATTCTAGGTTGGTTCCTATATGATTTCTTGATTAATGATTGAGTAACTTGCTAGGAAAAGGGAGAAAGACTAAATTTAAATGTAGTACTGTAAATCTTAACTATGGTGATGCACCGATTGGAAACTAATATGTAGACTTAACTCATAAAATGATTACCCACCAATTTCATTTTGCACAACTTGATCTAATAGCTCAATCACCTAAATATTTTAAACAGAGGCTTTGAAAAGACAATATTCGAAGGAAAACATGGTTTTCACAATTAAAACTATTCAATCATTAACATGCACAATGTTTAACTAGTGAATTTAAACTAAGATGCATACAGAAACTCATGAAGGAGACAAAAGTGTTAAAGGTTTCAAAATTGCTAACATAATAATTCCGCGATCTAATCCTACATAGCAATGATGCTTGAAATCTTAAAGGCAAATTCTAAAATGTTGGAAATAAAAGGAGACTTTCTACAAATCATACACTAATTAACCTGTAAACCTACTACTGTATTAATCTAAAAAAGGCTAAGTTACAAATAATTCACTTTGCAGAATGCAAAGGATGAAAAATAAGAACTAGAGGAAAAATGAATAATTTTCCTCAATATATACAAGAGGCATGCATAAAGCAACCAATAATAGAAGTGAAATCCAACTGAAGTAAAAATGATAACTCCAAAGTTGAAATCCAAGCAAAAGAGGAAACCCTAAGAAAAATAGCTCAAAAAAGGAGCAAACTACATTCTCTGCTTTGAAAACTCCACCACTTCATGTGCATGATCAAAATATCTGTGAACTAAGGTGTAACTGAAAGAAGAGCCACATCTGCATGATCTGAATAGTTGAACCAGAACTCCACTTGTGCATGATTTAAATTTTTTTTAGTATTTTCGATATTATCATTCTTCATGCAAGTCTAAAAATAGAAGTTCACATCTCTAACTAGAACCTATAGTCATAAGGTTATCTTCACTTAACATTTACATTTGCACTTTGAGATAGTTAAATAAATTAAATGATTTATACTTTATCATTTGATCTATTAACTTTACAATATGTAATGCAAAAATAAACATTAAGACCAATGTCAAATAGAAACCTGACTTTATAAAAACACGGGCCCATGCAAAATCTAAAATTTGCCACCACACTAGCATATATATTTTTTTTAAGAGTTTATATCATGATCACCCTTGAACATTGTATCATTGAGCCAACCACATGATTAATAGGTTCTTTGACTTTAAAAGTCATTACCACGGGCAAAATAATGATAGAGTATTATTTTTAAAAACCTTAGTCAAAAATACTTCAATTGGAATTATGGATTTGACAAGATCTATCGAACCCTAAAAACCTTATCATTTTGCACTTGTCTTTTTGAAAAGAAGGTTGTGCTTGGGAGAAGCACTGCCATGTGTATACTAGGGTTCATAGCCAAGGTTTTCAGTTGTTTTCAACTCAGTCGACCTTCCTCTCTATCTGGTGACTTTGTTGCACTCGGCCTCTTCACTGATGGTAAGCTTTTCAACCCATTCTCTTTAAATTATTTCATTGTTCTTCAATAGCCATAGGCTTTTATCCATTTCATATCATTTTTGAGATGTCTTTGTTGTGGCTGCGGCCAAAATATTAATGAATAATTTGCATAGTCAAAGGTTTTGATGTATTGTTTGCAATATTTTGTGCTTCCAATTTGGCATAAGCCATAGCTACTTCTATAGATGGGTATTTGTGATGTTTCTTTTCAGAAATTTCTCCTTACTGTTTGAGCCATCAATACTTTTTTCTCTGTAATTTTCATTGTTTTAGCAATTCTATCAAAATAAATGATTCCATCTCCATCCTCAGGTCGTGCCCTTTGATTTTCTAGCTTAATATGCAAACCCCCTATGAGTTTGTTCTTTTGTATTAGAGAGATGAACTCTTAGGCCGCACCATCATGATTGTTGAATTGAGTATTCCTGTTCTTGTATCTTCATGTTGTTCGCCATGAGAGGGTTAGAGTTGAATTTAAAAGCTCATGTGAAGGATCTGATCGTGGCTTCTTTAACTTCAATAGGCAAAAAATGGTAAGCCTTTGCTTCTTCTTGACTTCCATTTCTTATAAAGCTTACAAAAGCTCAAAGATTTTGATAGGCCTCGAGCTTGATACACTTCCATGATGACATTTATGAGCAAAAATATCTCTCCAGGCAGCGGCCAATTATGCACCAAAAAAAAATGGTTTATGTTATTTTTTGGGCTCAACCCAAGAGATTGTTTATATATTTAACACTTCTGAAGCAAAAATCTCATATGGGTATCTGATAATTTTGAAGAAATTACCCCTACTTTGTAATTTATGTTGGAAACCAGCGTGTCCACTATGATATGGATAAATTTGAACTTCAAATAAAACCTCCATACATATATTCTACTTTCTCCTATGGTTTTCTCATGAAACCCTCACATGGGTATCTGATATTATGAATAAAATACATGCATCTCAATGTTCTACGTGCTTGTGGTCCTTGGAAGCCATTAGGGGTTGACTTGAAGCTTGCCTTTAGTAAATAATGGAGAAGAACCTGAAATTAGATCCCTGTATCTCTCCTGGAGATAAAAATATAAACACTTTTGTTTATAACACAAAGTATTATCAAGGTTTTTGCATATGTTTCATTGTGACTGGGTATTGCTTGTTGCATAGGTCGAGGCTTTCTGGAAAGAATAACAATGAGTTGTGTTCACCCCTATATAATTTTTCTAGTTCTGTTAACATGGGCCTCTGTCATGCATGAAGACTATTCTTCACCTGGTTGAGATTAAAGCTGCCCACTACTTTCATTTAATCTTTGTTCTCATCAAACTCTGTTGTTCAAATAACTACTTTTGATCAATTTCTTGTCATGTTGATCATCCTTGTAGCTTATGTCTCTAAGACTGTCATCATGCCTTTTTAAATGGCACCAACTGTGCATTACTATAGTGACTTCATTAAGTCTCTCTCTAGCATTTTAAAAAGTATGAATAATTTTGAAAGCTCTGCTCCTCCCTTAAAGTTCTCTCTTTGAATTTCTTGGAACAATCTTGTGCTTATTCACCATATTGTCCTTAATGATTGTTGTTGGAGGTTATGTTTCAGCATGATGAAAAATATATCAAATACAAACATGTTTACCTTGAGCTACGATGGTGAATACTCATTGTCCCTTGTAAAATCAATTCTAAAGCTCCATGAAATAGCTCGATGTTTGATATTTTGTTTTTGTTTCTCTTCAGTGTAAAGAGGCTCGATACTTCATTTAGATGTAATGTGAAAATGTAAAGTAGAGCTGAAACATAATATTAACGAAATTGATGAGTTCTTTACTTATTTTTTTGAATCTCTTTGAAATAAGGTTGCTTATATGATTATATTATTTAGTTTCAGCAGCCCTCTTAATGATTGTTCTGACAATATCAATGAACTCACATATGTTTCTTGAGAGTGTGTCCTCCTTGATATGTCGAGCTCAACCCTTGTGGGAGCCCATTTTACTCCACATATTTGATAAAATGATCACGAACATAGTGAACCTGTTCTTGCACAGTGAACAAACGTGTTAGTAAAATAAAAGAAGCTGAGAGTTTCCTCTTTGAGTTTTATGCCCTTTTTAATGAAATAATCTGATGGATGCCTGATCAATTGTATGCTATATTTTTGTTGGTAGTGTAGGCATATGATAGGATTTGATCTGCATTGTTCTAACGACACTCTTATCATACTTGTAGGTGCATCAAAGCTTGGAGCTAGAGTTGGATCGATTCAGAGTCACAACTGAAGACCTCAACTTGTCAATGATTCGTCATTCCAAGAAATGACGAATCACTTTCTACCCTATGCTTTCTCTATTCTCAATTGTATAGTTTACTTTACTTCATGCACCCCTTATTTTATTATTAAAATCAAATTAAGTTACTCCCACGGCTTGTGTGGGATTCTGGTTTGTACATTATGAATAAAACAACAAAAATTATGCAATCTTATGATACCATTTTGAATTTTTTTTTGCATAATATCACTAAAATTTACATTGTAATGAAACATTGCACAAAAATGAGTACTTAGAAGAAAATTTTGAACATCTTGTGTACCTTTTGGCTTTGAATTTACAATTCAGCTCTACCTGTTTGAGCTAGCAGTGAAAAATAGGTAACAATACCTTAGATCAAGAGATTCCACTAGAATAGAGTTTGTGAATATGTTTATAAGACAACCTTTAGGTGTCATCATGGAAACTATAAATTCTTAGCCATGCCCTTCACTTTGATTAATGCTCCTATTATATTTCAATCATGTGTGAACTAAGCTCAATAAATAGTTGAGGAAGTTTTTTTTAGTCTTCTTTGATGACATACTCATATATATATATAAATGGAAAGATAACTTATAATATTTGGATGGAGTTTTGGATATTTTGGAAGCATAATATTTTTCAGAAGAGACTAAATATCAATTTGGTATGATTAAAACTTTATATTTGGGGCATGTAATTAGCACTCAAAGAGTGAGAGTTGATCAAGAGAAGATTCAACTCATCTTGGATTGGCCTACTCCAAAAATCTAAAATTAATTGAGAGGATTATTTGATCTTTGTAACTATTATTAAAGATTTGTGAAGAAATTTTCTTAATTGGTAGCTCCATTGACTGATTTGACACTGAAATAGGCTTTCACATGGTCTAATTTAGCACAATAAAATTTTGACAAACTTAAGGACATGATGATTCCTTGTCCTATGTTATTCATTCCAAATTTCTCTCTTCCTTTTAGGTTAGAATGTGATGCTTCTAGGGAATGGATTGGATTTTTTTATGTAGAATAAGTATCCTATTAGAACCATACAATTAGAGGGATTGAAAGAGGGTTCTCAATTTATGACAAGGAAATATTGTCCATCACGCATGCCTTAGCTAAGTTCAGGAAATACCTTGTTTGTGGTAAGCTTGTGGTGGAGACTAAACACAATAATTTAAACTACTACCCAAGTAAAAAAGATATCAATGAAAGAAAATAGAAATAGGTAAGTAAAATTCAATATTATCATTTTGATATTGAATATGTTAAGGGGGAAAAACATAGTGGTTGATGCTTTGTCTAGAGAGCCTACTCTACATTCTATGATAAAGATTATAATAGATCAGAAGGTTTAAATTTTGAAAAAATATTTAAAATCATATTTAGCACAAACATATTGGAAGGAAAATTAAAAGATGATAGATACATAGTATTTAATGAACTTATCCTTTATAAGGATAAAGTCTTTTTGGCACCTGAATCTAAGATGAAAGATAAGATTTTAAGGCTTGTTCATGATACTCCTTTGGTTGGTCACCAAGGGTATTTTAAAACTTACAAGAATATTTGAAAGAGATTCACAAGGAAAGGACTTAAGGATGATGTCCTTAAGCATATCAATTTTTTTTATCTTATTAGTAAAATAAAACTAATTAATCATTTTCAAATAGTTTGTTGTAATCCCAACCCGTTCCAAATCAAAAATAGGAAATTATTTTACTAAATTTCATCACCGGTCTTCCTAAAGTCCAAGGTAAGGATTGAATTTATATTGTAATGGATAGACTCACAAATAATGCATATTTCTTTGTAATATATTTATATTATAAGGTACATCAAATTATTGAATTTTTTTTCAAAGAAGTGTTTAGGCTCCATGGGTTGCACAAAAATATTATTGGTGTTAGTGTAGGTTTTTTATTCCTTATTATAAGGCTTTTCCTACACATATATTTAAGCTTGCTTAGGTTAATAAAGCATGTTTAATTAGGTCAGAGGATTATGAGGTGTCACCTTCCTACATATTAGCATCCATTATCTATCTTGGGAAGATACTTTGTTATCTTTAGTCTGATAGATGGTTGCTCCTCATTGGTCGGTGTTGCCACCTCTTCCCTCTCTCTAGTCTATATAAGCAGGCTACCTAGCTTGTATTTTCATTCGATATTGGAGATAGTTATCTGATGCTATTTTGCCATTCGAGCATTTCACATCAATCTCTTGGTATTGTTGTTATGTTGTTTCAATTGCTTTTGCATTTACAATATATGTTTCTAACTCTTTCAATTGTCAATTGCTTTTGCATTTACAATATATGTTTCTAATATAGGTTAGATTCTTTGTAGAGATCTTGTAAAATCCTGTATTCTCTTCTCTTGCATTATTTTTGAAGATCTGGAGAATCATAAAGGATTTATGAAGATTCAAAAATCTTGTTTCTATCAATCGGCTTGCATATTTTGTGTTTCAATCAATATTGCAGGTTGCAGCATACCTTTGCTTATCTTAGGTAGCTGATACATCCTTTGCATGCCGTTTTTTGGTTGCTGGAGTCGTTTTTTGTTGCTAAAGGCGACTGATTTACATTAGATCTACATCTTTTGTACCTAATCAGGAAAAACGCCTTCTGGGTTTTGTTCACCGCATCAAAAAACCATCTGGGTATCTTTTATTTTTTGCATGCAGCTTATATATTTTGCAGAATCGAACTCAGAAAGCTTCAGCCGTACCCCTCTCCGTTGGCAGTTTCAGATTTGAAGACAGTTTTCAAAAGCTCCGTTCTTGCTCATACGGACTCCGTTTCTCACGAAATTTTTTTTGATCTTGGCTATTTTTTCGTGCTCTATGCAATAGTGCAGTCGTTTTTTGATTTGGATGCAGAGATTTTCCAAGAAATTACAGATTCTCAGTCGTGACACTGCACAGTCCTCATTTTGGAAACTTCGAAAAGGCATAACTTTTGCATAAAACCTCAGATCGAGGTGATTCTTTTTTTGAAAGTGAATTTTTTTTCGTGTAGCTTGCAGTGGTGTTGTTTATTTTATTGGGTATTGTGCCCAAGTTGTATTTTCAGCATATGCTCCTTTTGAGGATCTGTAATAGCATTGAGATCAAGTCCACTCAGTATTTCTTGCTGATGGTAATTGTAAACACACTAAATATAAAGTGCCAAATCAAATTTTCTTGGGGGGGTTCTTTGATTGAGTGAAAAAGGGGGGGTGTCTTGTGTGTTCGTGCATCTTTTCTTTCCTCACAAACAACAACAATCTAATTCTGCATTAAAATGGATCAATTAATAGTACCTATACTCACACCCTACAACTACTATGAGTGGAAGTCCAAGATGACTATACAACTTAAGAAGTTAGGATTGTTTCGAGTAACTATGGGTATTGAAACTGAACCATCTCTAATTGCAGAAAAGCCTAAATGGTTTAACAAACTTGATGAAGCTTTTGGAACTCTATGTATGTCTGTATCTCTAGATTTACTTTTTCATATTGAGTCTTCTACAACACCAAATGATGTATGGACTACTTTAGAAAAACTCTTTGGTGCACAAGATGAACTAAGAGGACATTTATTGGAGAATGAGTTGATAGGGTTAAATCCATGTAATTTTGATACAATTCAGGATTTCTTCACAAAACTAAAGGCTTTAAGATTGCAGTTGAAACAGTGTGGGATAGAAAAGAAAGATAGTCAGTTGATTCTTAGCATTCTTTCCAAACTTGGTCCTAACTACTCTGTGTTTGTTTCTACATTCTATGCCACAAAAAGTGCCTTGGGAACCACATATAAGATGCCTTCTTTAGATGATTTTGCTAATGAACTCACTAAGGAGCAAGACAAATTGGTTCAAATGGGTACAATTAAGCCCTCTAAATCTCATGCCTTGACTGCAAATCAGGGCACTAAAGATCAGAAGGGGGTTGCTAAGAAAGAGAAGAAACAAAAGAACCAAGAAGAAAAGAAGCAAGAACAAACATCAATTGCTTCTAAAGCAATGAATAATGCCTCTTCTTCAAAAGGCGACAAGCCTAAGAAGGAGAAAATTCAGTGTTCTTATTGCAAGAAACTTGGTCATGATGAACATAAGTGCTTGAAGAAACAGATTGATCACCTGTCACATCTTCTTGAGAAGAACAATATCCAGGTGCCTGATTCTGTCAAACAAGTCTCATCAGAAGGGTCTTCAAAGAACACAGAAAAGAGTAAGGGGAAAGGAAAGGGCAAGGCCTTAGTTGCAAGAGCTTCTCAACCAAATTCTTGGGTAATTGACTCAGGTGCTTCTCACCACATGGCCAATAGAAAGGAAAGCTTCTCATCCTTGGAGTCATGTTTTGTGCCTGATATTCTTATGGGTAATGATACACCAGAAGAAGTTCTTGGGAGAGGGTCTATTGACGTTGGTGATGGGACATTCCATGATGTTCTTTGTGTGCCTTCTTTGTCAACTAATCTCCTATCTGTCTACCAGATTACCCATACAGGTTCTGGCAAGAGAGTTGAATTTACACCTGATTCTGTGGTTATTAGTGATCTGCACAATGGGTCTACAGTTGCTATAGGAAAAGTTGATAACCATTCTCGGCTCTATCAATTTTCTCATTTTGTTCTTGATTCTCCTTCACTGGCATTGCTCACTCACTCAGATGAGGTGAGTCATTTGTGGCATCAGCGGTTTGGGCACTTGAATTACCGCTACTTGCAGCAGCTTAGTCAGCATGACATGGTTACAGGGTTGCCTTCTATTCGATTCTCTGATGGAGTTTGTCAAGGTTGCATTCTTGGCAAGCATCCTGAAGAAAAATTTGACAAAGGCAAAGCATGGAGAGCCACACAGCTCTTGGAGTTAGTACACAGTGATTTGGCTGGTCCATTTCAGCATCCTTCATTCAGTAGAGCTAGATATGTATTGACCTTCATTGATGATCTTTCCCGATACACCTTTGTATATTTTCTCAAACAAAAGTCTGAAGTCTTTGAGTCCTTTCAAGAATTTAAAGCTTTTGCAGAGAAACAATCTGGGAAGGTTGTCAAGGTTCTGCGCACCGATAATGGCGGGGAATATGTCAACCAAAGGTTTGAGCAGTTTTGTGCCTCAGAGGGTATTAATCTTCAGCACACAGTTCCCTACAGTCCACAACAAAATGGAGTTGCAGAAAGAAAGAATCGGTCATTGAAGGAAATGGCCAATTGCATGATCCACTCCAAATCATTGGCACCTCAGTATTGGGCAGAGGCCATCAACTGTGCATGTTATATCCAGAACCGGGTTCCTCATCGAGCTGTGAAGGGGGTAACTCCTTTTCAAGCTTGGACCGGTCGGAAACCCACAGTCAAGCACTTCCGAGTGTTTGGGTCTCTTGCATGGGCCCACATTCCAACAAAGAAATGCAAGGCAATGGATCCGCAGAGTAGGCCTTGCATATTTGTTGGCTATCCAGATGGTGTCAAAGGCTACAGGCTACTCCACCCTACCACACATGAGCTCTTCATTGAGAGGAGTGTTCAGTTTGAGGAAGATACTTCTTCTACCACTTCTCCATCCTTCATTCCCATGGAGACACTGCGACTTCATGATGATAGTTCTTCTGAGGATCAAAATCCTCCTGAGGAGTCTTCTTCCTCCACTTTAGATGGTGATGATGAGGGTTCATCTTCCTCCTCTCTTAGTCATCATTCAGAGGATGATGATTCTCCTCCAAATTCTCCTACCACTGGGCCTCTTTGGGCTTGTCAGACTTTGGAGTCAGCAGGTGATTAGATTGGTGATCCTTTAGATGCGAGACGAACAAGGTCACAGTTCAAGCAGGCTCCTCATCTCTTCTTTGCTTCAGCTTCTAATCCACAATTCTTTAGGGAAGCTTTTGGTGTCCCCAAGTGGGATGCTGCTATGCAGGAAGAATTTAGTTCCTTGGAAAGGAACCATACTTGGGATTTAGTCCCACTTCCTAAGGGAAGAAAACTTGTTCGATGCAAGTGGGTCTATCGAACAAAATTTGTTGCAGATGGGTCAATTGAAAAACATAAGGCTCGCTTGGTCGCAAAAGGATTCTCCCAAGTTCCTGGGATTGACTACTCTGAGACTTTTGTGCCAGTTGATAAGATGACTTCAATCCGACTTGTCCTTGCCATTGTTGCAGCCCATCGCTGGGACGTTCATCAGATGGATGTGAAGAGTGCATTTCTTCACGGTGAGCTTCAGGAGGAGATATATATGGAGCAGCCACAGGGGTTCATCCAGGATCCTTCACTTGTTTGCCGACTTTGGAAGTCTCTCTATGGTCTTAAACAGGTCCCACGAGCCTGGTATGCCAAGATGGACTCCTTTCTTCTATCAGTTAGGTTCACTCGATGCCATTCTGATCCGAATGTCTACATTTTACAGTAGGATGATACTCTCACTTTCCTTGTTCTCTATGTTGATGACTTGCTGATTACAGGGAGTTCCTCATCCACCATCAAGGCAGTGAAAATTGCCCTTCATGATCATTTTCTGATGTCTGACTTGGGTCATCTTCACTATTTCTTGGGCATTGAGATTACACAGTCTTCGGCTAGTATCTTTCTTTCTCAGCCCAAGTATGCTCTTGATATGCTCTCTCGATTTCGCATGGCTGATTGTAAGCCTGCACCAACTCCATTTCTATCAGGGGTCAAACTTGAGGCTTCTTGTGCTTCACCTAAGTTGATAGATGCTACCTTGTATCACCAATTGGTTGGGAGTCTCATATACTTGACTCACACGAGGCCTAATATTTCTTATGCAGTGGGCCTAGTCTCCAGGTTCATGCAAGAACCACATGAGCTGCATTAGAAAGCAGCTAAGCGGATTCTTCACTATGTACAGGGCACTCACAATTATGGGATTCATTTTGCAGTAGGCATGGATATTGACTTAGTGGGATACACAGATTCAGATTGGGCAGGTGATTCTCAGGATTGCAAGTCTACTTCAGGGTATTGCTTCTCTCTTGGTTTTGGTCTGATTTCTTGGTCGAGCAAGAAGCAGTCTGCTATTGCTCTTTCATCTATAGAGGTTGAGTATCGAGGAGCATTTAATGCTACTACTGAGGCCATTTGGCTTCAACACATTCTCACTGAGTTTGGCATTTCCTTTCGGAAGCCTACAATCATCTTTTGTGACAACCAGAGTGTTATTCAGATCTCTCACAATCCGGTCCATCATCAGCGGACCAAACACATTGAGATTCACATGCACTACATTCGGGAGTTGATTCATGAGCAGATTCTTGATCTTCAGTATTGTTCGACATCAGATCAGATAGCTGACATCTTCACCAAACCCTTCACTGAGAGCAAGTTCATTCATTTGCGATCTTTGCTTGGGGTGCGACAGGTGTCCTCCTTTTAGGGGGCTTCTTAGCTCCTTTCTTTCTCTCTCTATTCTGGGGGGGGGCATACTCTCCTTTGTGGGGGGGGGCCTACTTCTCTTTTGGGGGGGGGATTTCATTGTACATGGGTACCTCATCAGGCTTGATTTGTCGGGACCCATCTCTATACCCACCTAAGCTATGCTTAAGGGGGGGTGTTAGTGTAGGTTTTTTATTCCTTATTATAAGGTTTTTCCTACACATTTATTTAAGCTTGCTTAGGTTAATAAAGCATGTTTAATTAGGTGAGAGGATTATGAGGTGTCACCTTCCTACATATTAGCATCCATTATCTATCTTGGGAAGATACTTTGTTATCTTTAGTCTAATAGATGGTTGCTCCTCATTGGTCGGTGTTGCCACCTCTTCCCTCTCTCTAGTCTATATAAGCATGCTACCTAGCTTGTATTTTCATTCGATATTGGAGATAGTTATCTGATGCTGTTTTTCCATTCGAGCATTTCACATCAATCTCTTGGTATCGTTGTTATTCTATTTCAATTGCTTTTGCATTTACAATATATGTTTCTAACTCTTTCAATTGATTCTGGGTTATAATCTGTTTTACGGATTTTAACAATTGGTGATTGTGATAGTAGATTCTTAAGCTTATTTTGAAATAATTTATTTCATTTAAGAAGAATTGAACTTACTCCCAATACTAGCCACCACCTCCAAATAGGTGGAAAAACTAAGATTTTCAACAGGTGGAAAGCTACTTGAGAAACTATGTTTCTATTTATTAAAAGGCATAGATCAAATTGCTCCACTTAGGAGAGAATCGGTATACCACCTATCATATGTCTATCAAGATTATGCCATGTATGGCTTTGTATATTTACGATGCTCCAATTTTTATTGAAATTGTTATTTTTGACAACAATGTTCCAAGGGCTAAATATTTGATTCAACAATGATGGGATATCTTTAAAATATCAAAGACAACTTCCATCATACTCAAAATCAACATAAAATATATGCAAATCAACACTGTATTAAGTACACTTTTGAGGTTGGTAACATGATATACATGAGACTACAACCATATAAAAAATCCCCTCTTAAGCGAAATGGAGTAGAGAAGATTAAGTCCTATTTTTTTAGACCATATAGAATTAAGTAGAGAATTGGGGAAGGTTCCTATGAGTTGGAATTTCCATAATGGAGTAAGATTCATAATATGTTTCATGTTTCTTATTTCAAGAAGGTACTTGGTTATCATGTCATTTCATTAGTTGATCTACATTCTTGGATTAAGAAGGTAATATGATTTTGGTTCTTGAAGATACTATTGATATTATGGAATAGAAAATGAGAAAAAGAAGCATAAAAGAATATGTGGTTAACTAGAAGGATCTTCTAGTTGAGCAGGCCACTTGGGAAGGAGAGTGGAGTTTGGAGCATCTTAATTCACAATTGCTCATGGAAAAACAATTTTAGGGAGGGAGGATTGTTATGTCTCCTTATTGTGCATAATTCTATTGACGATCGTTAGCCTATTTTTTGCAACTTTTTTCGTAGGCTAATAGAGTGGTGAAAAAAGAAAAAAATATTTAAATAATTAAATTAATTTGATAAAAATTAAATTTGATTTATAAATTAAAATATGATTTGTGTTTAATTATTTTAAAATATTTTTAAGTAATTAATTAAAGTGTTACTAGACTCAAGGTGTAAAAAGGTGAGTTAAAAATGACATTATTATATTCTATGATTTTGAGAGGATAATTATGGAAAAAAGAAAATAATATTATTTTATTTCCTAGAAAAAATTATAAAAGTGTAGAATTTTTTTGGAAAGGATATTCTTGTCCATTTGAATAACTCATTTCCCAAGAATGAACATGCATTCTTCTTTCTTTTTTAGGATGAAAACCCTCAAGATTTGTGGTTTTGAGGATAAAAATCTTCCGAACCTTTCAATATATTTTCACACAATGATTGCCATGTATTCTAATTGATTTTTATTTTTGTGTCATATTTTTGTGAGATTATAAAAAAATATAATGAGATAATATATTTTATTTTATTTAAATATTAGTTATTTTGAAGGTGTTAATCCCCAAAATTTTGGCCATAATAATAGTCATCTCTAGTGATTGATTGAATTAGGGCACATATAATATTGCACTACTTGTGAATTCATATGTTGGCCATAGCATGAATTTTATTTGAATTCATCCCTTTCTTTTCAAAGTGTATGACCTATTTGGAATGATTTGATGTGTTTTTAGTATGAAGATCCTCTTTATGAACACTGTACCAATTAGTAGTAATTTTTGTAGGCTATGAAGGGTCCTACAATTTTATTTTCACCATAAACATTAAGTTATACTTGTTGGTCAACTAATTATACTATTATAGGCATATTTTTAGCTTTAAAAGGTAATTTTACCAAGTCGTACATATCTAGGAGGGTCATACTAGTTGTGAAATGATTAGTATTTATCCTAATGATATTTATGAAATCTATGTGTTGTTTGTACTTTCTATTATGGTTGTCATACTCATTCATATTATATTGGACCTTTCCTTGTATGTTATTTACCTTCATTATGTCATACATTTTTAATTTTGAGTCAATTTTTTTGGGAATGGTTACTATAAGTTATTATGTAATTTTGGTTTTTAGTTTTCTTCAAGTATTTTTTCCAAGTGAAATATATTTCAAATACTTTAGATAAAAAATTACTGTAAAGGTATCACTTATTTTCAATAGTTTTTTCAAATGAATTTCATGTTATATTAGAACAATGGTTTTATATTTATTTAGATTTACAAATTAATAATTTGTATCTTATTTGTGTAAAAACATAATATTTTCCTATTACACCCTTGCCTCAATCAACTAAATAATTACATTATCTAGTTGAATCTCTTTCACCTAATGTACCCCACCTTTAATTAGTTTTTTTTTTCCCTCTCATATTTTTAAATAATTTTATTTTTTAAGTACCCCTATTTTTCACCTCATGTGGCTAAAATAATTAAAAATATATATTATTTAATTATGGCTATATTCTCTTTGTCAAATTCCAAGAATAAAGGGGAACTTAAATTCTCTTGTCCCACACATTCTCTATGGTTGGAAAATCTTACTATTTTTGGTAAATGCATCGTATTCATTCACATTCCAACAACTTCCATCATGACCCTTCATTTTCTCGTCAATCCTAGAGAATTCTTCTCATTCATCCTTTACCATTGATCTCTTCCTCACATTTCCACAGTTCATTACCTCTCCAAAAAAATTATAAATTGAGGCATCACCCCATGCATTTCATCTATTCCTTTTATTCTAACTATATGCCATCAAAATAGGTATCCTTTTGTGCACAATAGCATCCACATTTCAATCACTTGGATCAAATCAAACTTGCAATGGATTTCATTGGTAACTTTGGTTTGTTCTTGCTTTGTTTCTTTTTTAAGAATTCCTTTGTGTGTTATTTTTGAGATTTACTTTGGTTTGGAATATGAGATTTCATTTTCATTTGTTTATTAATCTTATTTTAAAACTAGTCCTTACACTTTGGTGAATCTATTATGGAGCATATGCCTTTGTATAACTCCATTATGTATTTAGTGCTTTGTAGTGGTTTTTGGCTAACTTGTTTTGTAAGTTCCTGCTTGATTTTGAGTGATTTTGGATATTAAATTTTTACAAGAGCTTATAGGGGAAAATAGAGGTCATGATTACATCTAAAGCAACTAAGAGATGACTTTTTTTGACATATAACTCGGTATATTTTTTGGAGAATTTTTTTGACATTTTTAAGGAAGGTCTAGATTCTTGTACAAAATGTTGTACAACCATAATAAATCTATACGATCGTACAATTTTTGTTGTACGTAAAAATCTATACACCTACATAGGGATAGGTTTGATGATTTACATGGATAGATACATTTTAAAATGTATATACACACTTGGACAAGATATGTGCATAGATATATAGGAGGTGATATACATATAATTTTGGATTTATACATGTTATTATTTGAGGCATACACTATATATATGCACACAATTGATGGATACACATGGTTTTTTACTTAGTAGGCGGATATACATAATATTATACACACAAACATTAGGACATACACAATTTTTGTATCGTTGGAATGAATGATCAAATAGCAATATAATTCAAACAATTAGGACCCTAAAAACATTAATAACTTATGAGATTAAGATAAAACAAGGTCATAATCAATGAAATTCACTTGTAAGACATTCAAATTAATTAATCTAAAGAATTAAACATAATTCAAAGCTATTACATAAATTGAAAGTGCAAAACCATCAATCTCATTGTGGATTGATGCATAATTATGATGTGGATTGCTCAATTTCACACATAATCCATTTGCAAAAGCTTGGTTGAAGAGGGATGATTCACAAAATGCTCTGAAATTATCAATATTGGCTCAAGAATTCTAGAGAGTAAGTATTCTATGAAGATTGTGAATTATTGATGTTTGAACAGGCTTGGTATTTATAGATTTTAGGAATTTTGATCAATGGTTAGATTTAAAAATGCTAATCAATGGAATGAGAGGAAATCAAAGAGGTGAGTGTGGATCAAGGATTAAATCAATGTTTCATAATCCATGAAGGTGTGGAAGAAGGATTAATCAAGGGTTCATAATCCATGAGATGCTCAATAACATCCCTTATTTCATGGAAATGTGTTAGAGATAATTTGAATTGGAGGGAAGAATTCAAATTTGAAAAAGAAACATCCTCTGAGGAATATTCTTTGTGCAAGTTGGAGGATTGGAGGAAAATTACTTAATTAAATAATTATCAAAATAATTTAATTGTGCAAGTTGGAAGAATTAAGATCTTTAGTTAAATAATTAGAAGTTATCTAATCAAAGGGGGAAATTAGCATTTTAATTAAATAATTTATAATTATTTAATCAAAAGGGAGAAAATAGTATGAAGATGATGAATTAATCAAATAACCTTAATTATTCAATTAATAGGAGAATAAATTGAATTTAACTAAATAATTGAATATTATTTAATTAAATGAAGGAATTGGGTGACAATGAGGGAAAATTATGTTAGTAAGTGAAATCAAAAGGTGTGTTATGCTTAGGAAATTTTTAGGTGTCTACATTTTTCCCCTCTTTGAAGTGAGGTACCTATTGTGTTGTTTCAAAGAACTGATTTTACCTAATGCCCCATTATGCCCCAATGGACAAAATAATCTTGTTGTGTTGCCCCCTCGAGAGTTCAACCGAAAAAATTAATTTTCAAGTCAAGATCGTGACACGTTTGTGGGAGTATTTCTCTTGAATAAAGGATGAAAAATGGCATAGAAAGCCTCAATATGATCAAGACTAATAACCAAGGTTGGAAAAATGAGTTGCAAGATGTAGATAGATTTTATGATGTATACACATTCATCGGCTATGGATAGCCTTATGTATATTTTGATGTATATCACACATGTTTGAAATGTATCATGATAGTTGTTTTTATATATGTGAGATGAGATGATTTTGATGTGATCATGCCATGGTGTTTCTTACATGTTTATGATTTTTTTATTATGTATGATGTATAAATTATGCTATGATTATTAATGAAGATGCATGTGTATGTATGGATGAGATTTATGAGATGGTACTAATAGTTTATGGATGCAGGATGGGTGTACTTATTTTATTATGTCATGGTACTTAGATAGAAATATTAGTATGGATAGAAGAATGAGAATAGAATGATGATGATGTTGATTAGGATACCAATGAACCTATGATTATTTTGAGATTTTATGATGATATGGAATAGATGCTTTGCTTTTTGTTTTTTAGATTATGCAATATAACCTAGATAAATCCTTATTTGATCTAGCAAGTAAACATTATGCACCAAGGTATGAAGAAATTGTTTTCATTTCAATTTGTACCTCTGGAATGTGGATTAAAAATGGATAGTTATGCACAATTAAACTACTCTTCAAATTAGGAGGGGAAGCTCCCTCTTCATTGATGATGCTTAAAATAGAATACTAAACTATTGCCAATCTTTTTTGTTCTGAGCTAAGAGCACAAGGTTATAAAATCTTTGCATTGTAGCTTAAGTTTTCTCTTTTCTAGAACTTCAACTACAACTAGGCATAAACTATAAATGCTTCTACCAACTCAAGTAAACTTAGAGCTTGAGAGCTAGAAGTAAATGAGGAATGATTTGATAACACATAAGCTTAAATATACTTACTCCCAAATCACACCCGAAGACTCATTGTACTTATAAGATGTAAGCTGAAATAAATATTATATAAGAAAAACACATACGACAAAATACTGAAAGAGATTGAGATAGTAGATCAGAGAAAAGTAGGCATGAGATTTCCTTCCTCAAATTTCCAACAACAATTACACTTTTGGCATAGCAGGTTTGTAACAAATACATGCTTACAATTTAGTGACCAAACCAAATTATACTTGACACGAATTGAACATTAACTGAACAATAATTTTCGGTGAAGGCAGGCTTACAAACTTGATCTTACAAAAAGTGAACAAACACTAAATAACAAAGTTGCAAAAAAATTAAGCTTAGTAATTTTTTATCACAATAAAAATTAAGAAACTAATGGGTAAGGTTTCCCTCATTTATACACAAACAAGGAGTAGGGAACCCTAAAATCTCCTTTCTTTAAGCTGACTAGACTTTCCAACTCGCAAGCTTTATTTCTAAAACCAACACGAGACAACTAACTAACCACCTGCTAAAAATAAAAATCAAGGAAGGTTCCAACTATAAATTTGATTTTTTCTATTTCACAAAGAATAGATAAGCATGAAACATGAATAGCAAGTTAAAATTGAAAAAGGCATTGAGTTAACTATTTATTTTAGTTCTATTCTTTGAAATCTCCACTACCCCAAAAAGATGACTCACTCGTTGATAATTTAGGAAACAATATTTTCCAAAAAGTTGGCAACTGCCTCCTTGAATGTTGGTTTCTATTGGTGAATACAACCTGTTTAAAGACTTGAATTTTAACTATGAACATGCCTATATCCAGAAAATTTATGTGCAAACTAGTGAAAATAAGTTGCTATTTTTTCTTTAAAAAGCATATTCTCGAAAAAAAATCTAAAGTCTAGGTTTTGTAGACAGTCACGTTCTAAAGAGACCCAGTTCGTTGGTTTTTGAAAAAGCTAAGGGTTTCCCACAAAAAGCACTGAAAAAGAAGATTTTTGAAAATATAAATTTTTCCAATCTTTAAGAGTAGCAAAGGGCAGATGGACCAAGAAAGATGAAATTTGAAAATTTTGACCAACTATTTTTGAATTGTGATGCCCTAGAAGATTGGACCATGAAAAAGCGTGCCTTTGTGCTTCCCAATCCCAAATCCATGAAAAACACTGAAAAAGCACTTTGTTTGAGCCTCCAAATCTTGATGAGAAGAAAATTCTATCTTTCCTCCTCTGGATGCCAACTTGCAAAATATGAAGAATGAATACCAAAAGCCTTCTTGAATAGATTTTTAGGGAGAAAGAGTGCTTTCTTTGCAAATCCCTAAAATGTTGAATTCTATCCATGAGAAAATCTAAGTTGATTTGCATGTGCAACAGTGAATTCCTCGTTTGGAGGGAAAATGGAACACATGTGTCAGGGGTTTGTAGATGATTTTTTGAGGACTCAAACCAAGTCGATGGAGGATTTTGGTGAATTTTTGAATGAGGCAAAAGATAAACTGTCATAAAAAACCCAGGCACCCTTCCTTGATAAGGGTGCTTAGCATTGCCAAACTTAGTCATTTTTTGATGATTTTTATATTTTCCTTCGATTTTCTTCATTTTTTGTTCGGTGTGCTCCCATTCTATCTATATTTCCCTCTATCTGATAGATCTTCAGTATTGTATGATGAATCAACTGAGGAGCCTAAACATAATTGAGATGATCTCATGCTTTTCCTAGCCCTAAAAATTGATTTTGATTGTTCCTCTACATGACTGAATTGGGCTGACAAGGAAAATTGCACATTTTTCAAAAAGAGGGTGAAAATAAACTAAGGCATGAGATCTCAAGCACCCTTCTTGGCCAGGTGCACCTGACATTACCAGAGTTAGAAAAAAATTCACCAATTTCAACTTTTTCTCATTTGCCTCCTCTTTTCATCGTTCTATGTGCATCATTCACCATTTGTCATCATTTATGCATCACTTGAGACTTTGAATCTGACACCCGGCAATTGACCTTCCTCCATTGATGACTTCTAAGCTCATTCTTTTCCCTCTAAAAAAGCAAAATAGGCCCAATAGAGAAAACCTGACCTTTTGATGATTCTAACCAAACCAACCTAATTAGGAAGTATTTTTGACCAATCAGAATCAATTAGGACCCTTCAATCAAAGATTCTATTTTTAGAAATTTTTGCTAGCATCCATTTGACATCAAACCTAGTAAACCCTAAATCAAGTCTATTTTTAGAAAGTTTTTATTTTTAGAAATTTTGACTTTTGACAACAATTTTTGTAAGACTTAATGAAGCAAAAACAATTGATTGGGCACAACATAAATCATGGTGGATTTATATCTATTGCATAGACTTTGACTCTGCAAATAGATAAGATTATCCTTGTTCATACCTGACATACAAACACCTTGTTTAGTCATGCAAGAGAATTAATTCATCGAAGTAAGGAAACTAATACACAAAAGGTATGACGAACTCGATATGCACTAGTCATTATGTTACTCAGGAACATCCTTGCACACACAAGGAATCATTCACCAACGTCATTTACAAGAGCATCCAAAAAACACAAAAAAAAAAAGCAATGATCAATTCCCCACTCCTTTCTTTCTAAATCATTCTAGAGAGATCATTAGAATAAGAGAATAAGATAAATTAAAGAAAATATAATCTCTCTTTTTTATCTCCTCCACATGAATCATCTACTCATGAAATCCTGCTTCATATTTCTCACCTACTAACACTTCATCTCATCCATTTCCCTATGATCCATTCATTTACCTCCCTCCATATCTTCCATTCTATTTTATCATTCTTCATCCCACATCATTTCCTTGATTTTATGCTCAATCAAGGGAATTCCCTTGCTAATAATTTTCAAGCAATATTTTTTGCTTATATCCCCACTTGAGCAATTACATTTTCACCTCCATCTATTGTCCTAGCATATACCTTCACATTCCTCACATCATTGTCCAGTATTCATTCAAAATCATCCCCATCCCACTCTCTATTCCCCAACCTTCCCTCCCATTCATAATCCAATATACCCTTAGCTTTAGCATGTCATTGGATGCAAACTCAGATTTTTTACATTTTTTTTATTAATTTTTGCATGTGCTTGTCTTTCTTTGTTTCCTATATTCCTAGTGCTCTATCCATCACTCCATCATAATTTCCTTCATCCTTCATATGATGGTGTGCCTCAATAAATGTGTCTTTGGGATAATTATGGTACTTTTACCTCTCTCTTTTTTGTGTTAATCCATATGCACATGGAACAACAACATTATGATCCATTATATCATAGTGTGTAATATCATTGTTATAATAAATAATAGGTTTCTCTTTACATGCAAAGTTATTTTGACAAATTTCATCTATCATCCATTTCTACCATTTCACATCTTACTTTCCTTCTCTTTCTAAAAACCATTTGTCATTATAGTTACATTACATCATTGTTAGATATCACTATTGTCACGTGGGACCCTCAACCCTTTTCAGTACCCTTTAAACCTCTTTGATGTTTCCCTCACTAACAACTTAGGTTGTTGGTGTAGTGGCAGTCGGTTTGTGTTAACAAAACTGGCAACTCTATTGGGAGGGTTCGACTCTCACTCTTGACACTCTTTTTGTCTCGCAGTTGACTATGTCTATTGACCTCTCGACTAGGGGGTAATTTTTTGTCACATGGGACACTCAACCCTCATTGATACCCCTTAAACCTTTTTTATGTCGCCCTCACTGACAACTTAGGATTTTGGTGTAGTGGTAGTCAGTCTATGTTAATAATCACCATTAATTATGTACAACCTGTAAGAGAGGGGGACCAACCATTGCAAGGCCCTAGGTCATGGAAGGCCAAGAGCAATAGGCTTCCCTAACTTACCTCAGTTTAAGTAAAATGTTAGGAAAGGCGAGATGAGAATGATGAGGACTTTAAGGTCCTCCAATCACATTGTGAACCCAAGATTCTAAAGGAGACTAGGCGAGTCAGTTTTTAGGGTCAACTTTGGGTCTCGCCTAGCTCTCTGTCAAAGGAAAAAATCATGGTTATAGGATGACAGTGCGGCATGCTAGTGTCTCTCAGGTGTGTTGGCGTCTGTACGGACAAAGAACCAAGAAGACAAGGTCTAACCGCTCAAAAATGAACTAATAGCCTAGTTACTAGTTTCTAAGGGAGCATAATAACACTATGAAATACGAAACATATAAACAGGCATGATAAAACAAGTATATTACTACAAGGGTGATCAAGATGATCTCACACAATAACTTGTTTTCCATCTCGCTCCAAGATGTCTCCACCTACACATAGAAGAGAAAGAAAATATTGGGGGGTTTTTTAGGGGTTTTTCTCAGTCATACCCCTGTTTTGGTGTTTCCACCTCCAGAGATGGCCAAGTTTGCAATGATCTAGAAATAATATGATAAAGAAGGAAAAATGAAAGCAATAGAACACTAAAGCACTACAAAACAATAATGTGCTAACTCAACCAAGTAATAGAGAAGATGAGTGAGGAGCTTACCACCTCCGCCCAAAGCGTTCAAGGCTAGTGGGGGAGAAAATGAGAGGAACTCAATCCTCTATTGCAATGGTGTTGTCCTATGCTTTCTCTATTGGATTGATGGAGTGATGATATTGTTGCTATGGAGTGCAAAAAATTTTCTTGAATGCTTGAAGTGAATGTCCAAGAGTGTGTAGAAGCTTCAACCAACCTTCAAATGAATGAATGAGAGGTGAATATGAAGAAGGGAGATAAAGAAACGGACATGTTTGAGTTAGCAATCCGAAGGGAGGCATTACAATTTGAATTCCAATAGGAAATGTAACACCTCTAAAGACTCCAACCGCAAGAATCTGCCAGGGACGTAAGCGCGCCACGCAGACGTCTGCACATTGCGCGGGTGTCCCCAATATAAAAGCCACTACCAACACTCAAAATAGGCACCAAGTGGAGGGAGGACAATGGGCTAATGTGGATTTAAGCCTCTAAATTTGGCTTTCTAAAGTGGAGAGGGGTAAAAGGGGAATTTGCATTAAGGGTGCAAATTCGCTTCTATACATTTCGCCCCCACTTTAGCAAGCATGAATACTAATGAGTGCTTCGGTAAAGTAGATTAAATGAGTCGTAGGGTTAGAAAAGTATACCTGAACCATCAAGGGATTAGATCATGATTTGGTGAACGCGAAAGTGTGGGATAGGTGAAGAACTTCATAGCTCCACAGAACTATAAAGCTGAAGAAAGAAAGTGTCTTACAGGCCCGCGAACCTGCAAGGGAGGTATCCTCCAAGAACTCTCACATGAAGGAAATCAAGGAAAGCACCTTATAGACTCATAGACCTGTAAGGGAGGTGTCCCCCAAGAACTCTCACATGAGGGAGACCAATAAAAATGGACTTCGCAGAGTTAGAAAGTGGCGACATGTTTTCTCATAGATAGAACATATCAGGAAGCGATCGCGCAGGCCAATGAACAAACAGTCATGCAAACCGTCGCCAAGTTGGAAGAATTTCAAAGGGGTCCCCCGGGAACCCTTCAAAAGCAAGAGGGGTCCACTCAAGGGACGCACTATTTGAAAATTGAAGTCTAGTTGAGTTGTCCCCAAGCTAGACACAAGGATGTGAAGTAGGTCTAGTTAGGCTGCCCCCGAGCTAGATGCCAAGACAAGAAATAGGTCTAGTCGGGCTACCCCCAAGCTAGATTTCAAGATGTAAAGGATTTTTGAAGGGGTCCCTTGGGAACCTAATGTGAAAAGAGAGGTTCCACTCAAGGGACGCGTTGTCCAGAAGCTAATGCCTTATTTCTTGAATCGACTCATCATCAAGGAATCCTTTTGAAATATGTTTTCATCAAGGAATTTGAAAGGAAGGATATGCCCCCACATGAGGGGAAAATAAAGGTTGTTCCTACTTTAGATGAAGGTTCTCAATTCCTTTGTTTACGAATTTGTGATGAAGGAAACATGTTTCGTTAGGGTTTCAAGTCAAGAATGCAATTCTAACAAAGAAGTGTGTGAAGGGTCTTGAGAAAAGATTTAGTTTCAACAAATACATTTTCTAAAGATCCAAGTAATGTAGAAGTGGCATTGTCACACATGAAGGGACAATTCAAGAAAAGAAGAGAGAAAGATAAAGAGAAAGCAAAAAGGATAGAAACCACAAACAAAGGGCATAGGAGGATCTGGTTCTACAAGGTCAGATCTGCACTTTCTCATACAAACAGTAGGTAACCATGGTGCAAGTTTAAAAGATCATCAATCCCCAACCAGATTAGGAAGAATGTATGTAAGACAAAGTAAAAATAAAAAATTGGGTCAACATGGAAGGAAGCCTAAATTCTCCCAACGCTTTGCATCATCCCCAATTTGTTGAAATTCAATCATAAACATGGAAGAATGATGATACACATAGAAGAAGGTTTACAACACAAATTCCACACCTATATCCAAGCACCAACAAGGGTGACGAGGGTCATCCAGGCACACATATCACGATTATGGGGGAACATATTAGACACACACACATCTACTCTAAATATTAAGAAGGGGTCTCGCCCTAACACTGATCAACCAAGAGGTCATTTGCCTCCCACTCTAGATCATCGTAGGGGGTGATGGAACTTCAAATTTTTTCTTTTGAATTCCATTTTATCTTGCCTTGTCCTGGTCTTTCATATTGTTTGGAAAAAACCTAAGGTTGGGGTTTTTGCTTTTGTCTTCATGAAAAACCCTAGTGTTTTATCTTATGCCTTGGGTGGGATCTATTTGGATGTTACTCTATGGAAAGGGTTTCAAAACAACTTATTCCCTATCCCTTCGTCTAAGCTGAGCCCCTTTTGATATATTGATTCAATTCTTTTGCCTGAATTTATTATTCCCTAAGTCTAGGTTGGCCCCATGCCCCCACATTTAAAACAACTTTAAGCCATTGTTTTTCGTCGGCCGAGGTGATGTCCCCTTGTGCCTTTAATAAATTTTTTATATTGTGTAGGGAACAATTTTAAGTGATCGTCGATCAACCAACATTTGATCTCAGTCGTTCGCCACAATCCTGTGATGATCCCACCACAGAGTCTCACCTGATTGTGATATCACAAGTGAGTGCCACATGTCTCACCAATAAAATCCGAAGAGATGATAAAAATGCTTTAATATATCTGTCAAGTTTTTAATATGTTATATGGCAGGTTACTAAAATGATTGCAAGATGAGCGTGCTTTAAATCAATGGTGATGTTATAATCTTGATGGGAAAGTTTCTCGATGGTTAATTACAATGTTGATGACTATGTTGAGTGAATAGGATTGTTGATGGTTAAGATCTACAGTTCCCTGCCATCAAGTGATCAGAAGTTGCGAGGTTTTTATTGATCACGATATCATGAGCAGGGGCCACCTGGATTTCTTCAGTGATGCATAGTGTGGTGGGCCCTTGTTGCCGTGGAGATTGTGTCAACTTGTTTTGAAGGTATCATTTGATGATCTAAAAAAAGTGAAGGATCGACGGTTGATATTTGAATTTGCATCAAATGCAATTGGACTTGTTTTTTTAGCATGCGAGCAAGCTTTAATGGAAAATGAGACATCTACTGCCTTGATTTGATCGACATAAAGTCGTTTTCTTGTGCTCTATTTTCTCACAAAGCATTCAAGCATCTTTGCAAAGTAATTTTAGAGCCAAAGATGAAGTTACGAGTTGTCACATAAAGGATTTGGTTTTCTGCAAAGTACAAATGCCATGAGTTGTTTTCTATGCTTCCTGGTTTATTTGATTGAGAATTTGGGGAAAGTTGTGGTAAAGCTTATTAATAGTTGTTTTAGGGCTATTGGTTATTTGAATTGTGAGAAGTTGCAAAGCTATATTCTATAATTTCATTCTCTGTTTAGCCCTAGTCTATTGAAAAGTTTGAAGTTAAGGAAGCCCTAGTTTACCTAAGATGGCACCGCCAAAGCAGCATTTTGGCCATGTTGACTATTTGCAGAGGAATTTATATGATGACTTCCTAGATCAATTACCATTGTCAATTAATGATAGGAAGAAGGGGTTGGTTTTGATGCATGGAAGAACCCTAGGGGAGGGATTAGTATATAACTGCTCCAATATTTTTGATGTTAGGGTTCCCATGGCAGGTTTGGAGATGTTTAGGTTGTGGTATGGACAAAGGAATTCTCCCCAACCCTTCTCGAATGGTTGGATATATGACATGGGGAATCTGGTGGTACCAAATGTATTCCCTGATGTGGATTTTCTTAGGGTAGTGGCAGCACATTA
This sequence comes from Sequoiadendron giganteum, assembly GCA_007115665.2. Lineage (NCBI taxonomy): Eukaryota > Viridiplantae > Streptophyta > Pinopsida > Cupressales > Cupressaceae > Sequoiadendron > Sequoiadendron giganteum. Next base: position 540,911,600 of record CM021101.1, read on the forward strand.
TGACCCTATTACAAGAGTGATAAGAGATAATGACAGAGGGATCTTGCTAAGTATAAATAAAGAAGAATTTCAACAAGTTTTTGACCTAAGTGAGCTTAGCCCATTCTTGGTTCATATTGATCTTGAGGAGATGATGCATGAGTATGCAAGGTCAAAGTCACTTTCCAGGGTTAAGCTACTTCCACCTCACCTGGCAAGGGCAGGCGGTTCAAAGTTTTATATTAGCCCTAGTGACCAGGAGCCTTTCAGGCTAAATTGTTTTGCTAATCATTTCTTGGCCACTTTTTACTCATTGTGCTAGATTTTGGGTTTTAACCCTAATACGGTGATGTAAATTACTTATATGTTTATGGGGGTACAAATACAATACCCTAACTTATCAGTGATCTATGATTTTGCATCCTTTTTGGCCAAGAAGATACATGAAGGGTTGTTAAAGTTACAACAAAAGGATGCATGCACTCCATTCTTCTAGTATTCTCTGTAGATGTACATGTTCTTGTACAAGAATGTTGATTTATTCTCTAAGAAGATGGAGTTGAAGCAAATGGTTAATGGAGAAATATTGTCGGTGCAGGCATGGACTGCAAATTTATCTTATAATAGAGAGAGGGTCAATTTTGTGAAATTTGATAATTTTTTTGCTTCCAAATTGAGGGCTAGATTGATGGTGAATGTACCTAGAATCCCTGAAGACTTACATGATTTCCTCAGACTAAAGGGGAGGAAGCCAGAATTGAGAATTTTTCACAACTGGGGTGACATTATCATGTACCTAGTCAGCATTATCTTGAGAGTGTATGGATTCCAAGGAACTCCACATATCCTTCCATACAATGTGCCACCAAGAGTAGGGTTTGCAGAAGTTATGTGGCTGATTGGTTGTATCCATGAGGACAACTTTACAGGGAAAGGTAAAGGAACCTTTTTCCCTGATTATACTATTGTATCAAATTTTGTGTTTTCAAAGGGAGGTTGGGTCCACTTCGGGAATTTTTTTGATGATTATCACTTGAAGTGTGGTCCCAAGAGACAACATGATCCCGAGGGCTTATTTTCCCTTTTCAGACAATGAATAAAGGGTGGTAAGTTTGTATATGAATTCAATTTTCTTGGGGATCTGATTAGGAATGAGTTTGATCCGAATAATCAAGAGTTGAGCAAAGAAAAATGGATAGCTTATGAAAATCTATTAGCCATTGTGCATAAAATGCATCCTAAATATGATCCATTAATGGAATTTACCCCATTTCACAAGAAAAATGATTTTTTGATGGACAACTTCAAGGAAATCATGGGCATTTTGATGAAAAAGAAGATAAACCTGGAGTTGGATTTTGGTACACAAGAGCCAAATGTGAGGCCTACTGAAATGAGGCCAACATATCAACCTACAATGAATTGGCCTCTTTATAAAAATAAAAATAAATGACAGTAGTGATGAGGAAGAGGAGGATAAAAAAGGAAAACAAATTATGAAAGCATCAGCACAACTAGGTTCAAAGGTCGAGGCACCTGGGGGAATAAAAATCATTTATTTGGACTCATCACCAAAGGATAGCCCTTCATCACCACCATCAGAGCCAAACCCTAAGAGGCAAAGGATCGAAGAGGTACAAGAGGATCTGATGGATGAAATTTTTGTTACAGATCAGGATATGCAGGTTGGTATGTCGTCTCCTCCCAGGTCAGTTAAGTTGGTTTTCTCTGATTTGGATGTGAAAGGATAGTGTGTGCAAGATGTCAGGATGGAGGCATGTAAGGAATTTTTGGATGATGATGTATTTTCCAAGACTCCGGTCGTTTTGAAATTAGTATGGAGAATGAGATTAGAGGAGTATCAAGATAAATGCAAGAGGAGAAGATATATGAGGCATGATAGGTCAGACTAGGAGAATGATGATGAAGTGAAAGTTCAATTGATGGAAGAGTTTAAGAACATCACTCCTAAGGATGGGAGAAAACTAGTGACTCAGGCTAGTGTATTGATTTTTCTTGAATAGGACATAGCAGATGCAATAGCATTTAATGCTATTCTAAAATCCAAGCATCCTTTATAGAATTCTGAGGAAGAGGTCAAGGTAGCATTGGAAAGAATATGAGACCCTAGCAATTTGGGCTTTGGCTCCTCAAGGTAGAAAACCTAATGTCACTGAAATTAACCCAAACCTAAGTGGAGGGTTAATAATGAAGAGAGCCTCAGAAACTTCAACTACAGAGGCTACTAACTTAACTATGAATGTGGCCAAATTGGCCCAAAATATTGTTGAGAGGGAAGAAGTTGAAGAGAAGAGCTTAATGGAGAAACACAACTTAATAATTGGAGAGTACAACAAGGTGCGGCAAAGGAATGTTGAGCTAAAAACTGAGGTGGATAGGTTGAAATATAGGAAAATTGGGGAGACCTCAAGTGCTCCAGGTATCATGACATTTCCTTCCACATTAGGATCAGTGCCTCCTGCTTCTCTAATTGTTTCTACACCAGGGTCCCCCAACCAAACTCCTTCTCTAAGTCCTGCATTGGAGCCAATTAAGGAAGAAGAATAATTCTCTATGTATCCCACCAAGAAGCAGCTAATGCACAAGATTACAGAGTTATAGGAAGCCTTAAGGGAAAGTGAGGAGGGAGCACTTGTAAAATAGGGTGAGATTGTTGACATAGTTTTGAGGCATTTGAATAAAAAGTTGATGGCAAATTTCCATCAATGTATTCTTTATTTTTGGATGCAATAAATAATATTAGCAGGGATCAAGAGGTAGTGTTACCCTTAGTTGAGAAGTGGATCCCTAAGGCCAATAATTTAGATATAATGTACAAAGCTTCAAAGTTTGATATAAATAATAGGCCCCAATAATTAAGGCCTACTCAGTTATTTGTAAAGTCATTGTAAGGTTTTCAAGCCTTACCAGATGATTTTAGTAGGAAAATCAAAGAATTGGTAAAGAATTTTGATGATTGGAGAGATACATATTTACCTGATATAATTGATGCACAAGGAAATGTTAAATCACTACAACAGTGGCAAGATGAGAAAATGAGGTCATCAATGCACAAATCAAATTGATTTGTGATGACTTAGACTATGAATTGTTGGTGAGTTGTATGGACAAGATCATTAGTACCAACACATTTTTGGAATCTTTCGAGAGAGAAGAAAATCAGGTAGCAGTTAAGTACACACCTTATAGTGCTAAGGTGAATGAGGTAGTTAGTTTTCATTGGTCGGCTGATGAAGAATACCAGAGATGGGTAAATGTATACTTAACCAAGGAAGAGTAAAAAAGAGTTGGCTATTAGCGATTAACAACTTAGCTGTTGTAGTTACAATAGATTCTGGTTTGTCTTTGGTGGTAGTTTTGGTGCAAGATTCTTGAAGTTTTGTGGATGCATCAACCATATTCAGCTGGCATGATGAACAAGAAGATTCTTCGAGGATCAGTTGTTATAACAATTTTTTGAAATATCACAAGACAGTCCAAGTGACTGATGACCTGTGTACTTCTGGTCCGATGCTTTTTTTCTCTTTCATTTTATATAATAAGGATTTCAAGGCCAAAAGCACGGGTTAGAAAGTTAGATAATTTTGGTCGAGTCTAGGTAGAGTTACAGAGAAATTGTAAAGTCTCATGGTTTTTAGTGAAAATGCAATTTATGTTTTGAGTCATTCTATAGTAGGTTTTAAACTCATGGGAATTTGATGTTTTGTAACAATATTGGAAGTTGAATGGAAATTATTTTTTTGAACTCATGTCTCTCCATTGTATAAGCATATCAGAATTTTGAATAAAATGATCAAGGGTTGTTTCATTCATCTCACTGTTTTGGTGTGTATGATTCTCATTTTGGCTTTAATTCAAGGAATTAATTAAAGTGCTTGAATGGGATTATAGGTGGATATGTTTGTATAAGGATTTGATAAGTAGTATTGGGTTAGAATACAAATTGGTGATATTGTAAGGCAATATTATCAGAGATCTTACATGTTATGTGTTAAATTTGTCATGAATCCTTAAATGCTTATGAATTTGACTCCTCCAATGGTATATGGCACTGATCTAAGTTGCACTTATTTGTGAGGTTCAGTATTTGTTTGTCTTTTCTTAGAGCTTGCTACAAATTGCAAATAAATTACTATCTTATACTGTGAAATGTTGTTGTAGTTATTTCATGCTCCAAGTAGTTGATATTATTGATGAACAACCAATTCTATTCAGTATTATCCTATTGCGTTGAGCTATTAAATGAGATTATTTTTTTATTGTTAATGTTGTTTATGATAACAGTGCAAAGGTTGTAAACGCATTAAGGGATCACCCTCCTGAGTCTTGAAGATCCCAAAGTGTAGGAGGTTTGTTAAAACCCTCATCAATTGGTCTAGGTCCTTCAAGATGCCCTTGATTGGAATTGGCAATTCCTTTGGTAGATTAGAAGATAAATTTGGTTATAGTGAGAACAACCAATAGGGTGAAGGAGGATGAGCCTGTAGTGGTGTAATTTTAAGAGGAGGAGCTTCCGACCCTCTTGCAACAAGGGCTAAGGAAGAAGGACCTGTGAGATCTCTATCGTTCAACTCTTGTGGGTCTAAGTTCAACGAACTAGCAAAGATCACTGACAAGGTCAGAACTTCATCCACTGAGTTAAACATGCACTTAATAGGAGTGTCATTTTTCACCTCAACGGATGGAGGAGTTTGCACTTGAGGTTCACTTCTAAGCTCACCGAAAGATTCAGGAGCGGTGATGAACTCAGAAGAGGCTAGAACTGGTTTGATCACTAGGACAGAACAAGTCAGCATGGGACCACCTTTCGGGGAAGGTAGGCTCTTCTTATGTCCTTCATTGTTGGAGGGACCACTCTCTACTTTCTTCTTCATCGAAGGAGGCGAACTCCCCATAGATGAGGCAAGAAAGGTAGAGGGGGAGGAGGAAATAACTATAGTAGATATAAATGAAGTGTTAATCATATCTATGATCTTCAAGAAAGGTGGGACATCCGGAACAGATGTCAACAGGGGTGACTCCACCTAAGGAGTGATGAACACCTATACCTTTCCAAGTGCATGTGCACTCACAGCAGAATCTGGAAGCAATACATAGCTAATTTGGATAGAAGGGAAAGAGGACACAACAAGAGGTCTTGATATAGGAGTGGTTATCTACTCTTCCTTCTTCTATGAGGTGGTCTGCTCAGCGAGGAGAGCCTTTCACCGGTGCTTACGCTCATGCGCAAGGAGGTTTCTATAACTCTTCTAACTAGAGGCCATAGGTTGTGGAGGAACTAAAGGCTCGACCTCAGCCATGGGAGTATCCTCCATAATTTTTTCCAACAGAGAAACAAACCCCTAGATGGGAGCGAGAGGGACAGGTTTAGAAACAACATGAGGAATCGGCTCCAGCACCTCGACGGTGGGCCTCTTTCCATTCACTTCTTTAGGAGTAGGAATGGTAGGAGGCCATGGAGGTCAGGACATAGAGGATTATCCATGGGGGGATTTTTGTCTACCATACCGAATAATCCTAGGCTCCATAGGTAAGAAAAGAAGCTCAAACGCAGGATGCTTAGACTTTCACCAAGCGGGAACCATGGGATTCTCTTGCAAACGTAAGATAGAAGTAGAAGGTACCATAGAAAGGTGAGAGGAAGTATAGATTGGATAGTAGAAGAGGAAGGAGGATCTCAAGATCACTTCTCTTCTTCTCTTTTGTGTGCCTTGGTGGCATCACTATTAGCTTTCAGGCAAGCCCTATGCGAAACAGGATAAGGCAAAGGAGGGTATCTTACTTTCGGCCTAGAACACCCTTTATTGTAATTATGACATGTGCGATATAGGAGGTCCTTTATGGGTGGAAGAGGACCAATAGGTGTAGGCCAAAAGTAATCCAAGGTATACCTACCATGCGCAATCGATGGTCTATATCTGGTATCATGGACAACATGTATCGAACCCCCATTAATAAATTTTTGACACTTATGCACAATCGGTGGAATTTCATTCATATCTACTTGATAGGGGATACCTAGCTTCACTCTAAAGAGTTTAGACCCCAAGATGATGTCAAACATTAGGTTTATAGACTTAGATCCTACGAGGATTGATAGGACAATACTCCTTATAGAAGGTATGAAAATTTTGTCATGTGCGCAGACGGTACTCTCGAGTGCATCATATCCATCCTTATGCAGGAAGTTGATTAGCATAATCTCCTCAATTATAATGTTTACTTGGGATGTCGGATCAACGAGAAAACCTACTATGATATTCCCATTTATCCTCACACGAATGTAGAGAGGATATGGTTCCCTATTAAAAGGTGAGAGTTATACCAGAACCACTACTCATAGGTTGCATAGAGGGAATAGGTTGATTTAAGAAAGAGGTCATCATGCACACTGAATAGTACTTCCACTAAGCCTCCTAAAGGTTACAGGATAATATAGTGAACTAATTCTAGTTTTGTTACGCAACACCTTTGGAACTTTCCAACTATGCCTACTAGGGGTCGTAGGTTGGGTTGCAAGGTGAAATTCTCACAACACTCACACCTAAAATGCTCCTAGAATATGAGGAACGGAGCTTTCAGTATCACAAAATAGAACCAAAACGGTTCATGTCGGGTTCACCAAAAATGTAAGAGAGGGGGACCAACCACTACAAGGCCCCAGGTCATGAAGGGCCAAGAGAAATAGGCTTCCCTAACTTACCTTAGTTTAAGGAAAATTTTTAAGAAAGGCAGGATGAGAATGATGAGGACTATAAGTTTTTTCAATCACTCTACGAACCCGAGATTCTAAAGGACACTAGGCGAGTCAGTTTTCAAGGTCAACTTTGTGTCTCAGATAGCTCTCTATCAGAGGATAGAAGTGTGGTTCTAGGATGACAACACGGTGCATTGGCATCCATACGGCCGGAGAACCAAGAAGACAAGGTCTAACCTCTCAAAAATGAACTAACAACCTAGTTACTAGTTTCTAAGGGAGAAAAATAACACTATGAAATATGAAACATATAAATGGACATGATAAAACAATTATATTACCACAAGGGTGACGAAGATGATCTCACGCAATAACTTGTTTACTAGCTCACTCCAAGATATCTCCACCTACACATAAAAAAGAGGGAAAATTTTGGGGGGTTTTTAGGGGTCTTCCTCAGTTAGACCCCCATTTTGGTGTTTTCACCTCCATGGATAGCCAAGTTTGCAACAATGTAGAAATAATATGATAAAGAAGGAAAAATGAAAGCAATAGAACACTAAAGCACTACAAAATAGTTATGTGCTAACTCAACCAAGTAATAGAGAAGATGAGTGAGGAGCTTACCACCTCCTCCCAAAGTGCTCAAGGCTAGTGGGGGAGAAAATGAGAGGAACTCAAGCCTTTGTTACAATGGTGTTGTCCTACGCTTTCTCTATTAGAGTGATGGAGTGATGATATTGTTGTTATGGAGTGCAAAAATGTTGCTTGAATGCTTGAAGTGAATGTCCAAGAGTGTGTAGAAGCTTCAACTAGCCTTCAAATGAATGAATGAATGAGAGGTGAATATGAAGAAGGGAGATAAAGAAATAACCATATTCGGGTTGGCTAGCCAAATGGAGGCATTACAATTAGACTTCCAATAGGAAATGTAATACCTCTATAGACTCCAACCACGGGAATCTTTCAGGAATGTAAGTGCACTGAGCGGAAGTCTACACAATGCATGGGTGTCCCCAATAGAAACACCTCTACCGACACTCAAAAGCAATGTCAAGTGGATGGAGGATAGTGGGCCTATGTGGATTTAAGTCTCCCAATTTGGTTTTCTAAAGTGGAGAGGGGTGAAAGGGGAATTTGTATTAGGGGTGAAAATTCGCTCCTATACACAACCATGCAATCTAGAATCATATCATCCAAGCAATAACAATCAATATTTCCAATCCTCACCCATCATTAGTTATATATCCATGGAAAGTGCATCATCCTAATATTATTTCTTTCAAGTAATATTTTATCCATCATGACATCTCATCTTCCTCTATATTTTCAAGAGACCTCCTAGGCCCCATTTTTCTAATAACTCTCTTGAGGGGGTATCACTTCCATTTCCATTCCTTTCCTTCTAAGCGACCAAGTTAACCTACCATGAAGCTCCACTTCATCCTAATTTTTATTCTTCTTTGACACAATGCAACTTAGTCATGACATTGTATCAAAGAGGGGGAAAATGTAGACACCTAATATTTCCCTAGTATATCTTTTCCCCAATCGACTAAATAACTACATTATCTAGTTAAATCCCTTTCACCTAATGTACCCTACTTAATTGCATAATCCTATTATTTAATTAGTCCCTTTCCCCCTATCACATAATTAAATAATTTTTATTATTTAATTACCTCTATTTTTCACCTCAAATGGCTAAATAATGAAATAATATTATTATTTAACTATATTTATATTCTCTCCTCCAAATTCCAAGATAAAGGGGGTCTTAAATTCACTTGTCCCCCAGATTTCCCATGGTTGCAACAACATACTATTTTATTTAAAATGTATCATAGCCCTTCGCATTCCAACAACATCTTGCATGACCCTCCACTCCCTTCTCAATCCTAGAGAAGTATTTTGATTCATCCTCCATTGTTGATCTTTTCATCATAATTCCACCATCCATTGCCTCTCCCAAAAATATATAGATTGAGACATTATCCCATGCATTTCATTCATCCCTTTTATGATATAACTAAATCCCATGATTTTTATCAAGTATTCCAAGAAGGATTTTTTACATAAAAATCTATTTTAAATTTGATGCAATTACTTAGGGTTTCATGTACTGCAAATTCATCATTAATTTATAGAGGGTTTTGTGGAATTTTTCTAATCTATGGTTTAAATTTTAGTTTCAAGATAGGATAGAACCCTAAACAATGGTTCTCTAGTTTACAAATCAAATATGTAGTTTTTGGTGGAGTCATCAATGGTGAAACCTAGGGTTTTTAACTAATAGTTTCATTTTTCCATGAAGTACATCATACTCAAGTCACCAGGTTGGATTGGTGAGGTTGCCAAAAAATTCATGGTGATTATTTTTTAGTTCCTCATATAATATTTAACAAGTTTTAGACCAAAGAGCTACACTAGAACCTCAAAGTTTGTCTATGTGTAAAATTACTATTTTAGTGATAGTTATTTATATAATCTTTTTGGTGGTCCTATTTCTAGACAAAAAATTGAGTTCCTATTATTAGGTCACTTTAGTAAGATTTTATTTCAATATTTATCATAGATTGGTTTTACTTTAAAATTTATTTATTTCCTAATGTTTCAATATATTTAAGTGTTCTTCTTTGAAATATTAATTTTGGGATAAAATGTGATTATTCTAAAGTCTATGCTACACTTCTACTACTAAAGTCATTATTACAGTGGGTGTACCTAAGTTTTTAATTTCATTAATTATATTAAAATTAAATCACATTTTTAACATTTGTATTAATGTTGTTTGTTTATCTATGCACATAATAGATTTACATCCAACTACACTACTTGGTCCTTGGAATTACATGTCATACTATGTTTTAGTTATTTTTCCTTTCAAAATATATTTTACACTGAGTTATTGATCTCTAATATATCCATTAGCATATTTTTGCCATTTATGTGTTTGGGTAGTTTGCATTCATTTAATATCTAAAATTATTACTTGTGAGACAAGAGTTGTTCCCAACCTTGTTCTCATACTTGAGTAAAAATACAAGTGGATAGGTCATTATTTCATTAATTAGAAGCACTCCAAGATTCATCTAAAGTGATTCTAACTATATGTTGTGTTTATAACTTAGTTTATAGGCTATTTTTCAATCTCAAGGAGCATCCCCTTAAAATTTTAAGAATTTTTATTGCACATACTATAGTTTAGTCTGATTTGTCTCAAAAGAGACAAATTAAAGTGTTAATATTTTTTTGTGTCCATCATGAGGCATGAGGTACAAGTTTATCTTGCAATAAATTAGTCTTATCATCTTCAAATTAATTTTTCATTCCCATAGATAAATCTTATACTAGATCATAGGGGATGGTAGGTCTTCTTGATCCAATATTTCAAACACTCGATCAAGAACCTTCAAGAGAAGGTATTTCTTCTTCAACTAATCCTAAATTTATTAAGATATTTTTATTATTGGATGAAGAACCATTGTAAACATTGATTACACACTCATTTTAATCTATTTGTCCACAAATCTTATGAGTCATTTAAACGCCAAAGGGATTGAATTGTATATGAAATTTATAAATTTTAGAAAGCATATGATAAATATTTTTTGTTATCATATCAGGGTACTTTCACTACAATCCCATCAAAAAATATACTATAGAGTGATACCATGGATATTCTCTAAGATATAATAATATTAAATTGCATTTTTAACCATATAATTTTTGGACATAACATTATCTAATCCAATTTGTAAGCATCAATTCTCAATTCAAGATATGATACCAATTGGTGAGATACTAGGCTTAGACTACTAAAATATAAAAATCTAAAAAATTATATGTAAATCTATAATTAAGTTTCATAAATATGAATTATTATGTAGAGATTAAACTTCTTTATGATGCTAAAAATATCCACATTAACATGCTTAAAACCACCTTAGATGAAAAATAGAAATAAAAAGGAAGATAACATCACCATAAGATATAAGAAACAAATAGGCATAGATCAACAACACAAGAATGCAAGAAACTCTATACGATCATCTCACAATAAATTATTTATGTGTCCACCAAGAAAAGAAGCCAAACATGTGTTATTTTTAAATTAAATATCACAATTAGTTCTCTTCAATCACTCATTTTTTGTCTTCTATCCAATAGCACCCATGTATAGATATTTCCCTCACATCTCACATGCTCCCTCAAGCACTTACAAATATGATTTTATTTCTTATTAATTTTCCTTATACTTCCTATCACCTTAAGCACCTCTTAAATAGTGTTTTCATCCCCTAAATGGTACATTCAAGTTGGTTTCACATCCCAACAACCCTTCTTATAATTCTACAAGTTTTATTAACATAGGCCAATGTAGGTTTCAACCAAATTACAAAGCTACTCTATTTGGGAACCTAGTTTTTGTTAGTTCCAAGGTGGTTAAATATATTCAATAGCCATCCAAAAATTTATTCCAAGTATAAAAATGACCTCATGGGAAGTTGGGTGCCCAAAACCACTATAAAAACCAAGATACTTTATATTGATAAATAGTAACTAGATTTTGGTAAATATTTTTTCACCCCCCAATAAAAAAAATTTATTGCTCCAATTAAACCTTGATTGTAAAAAATAATTACCACTACCAACGAAACCTTCATACCTTGTGAGTTATTTATAAACAATATTTTATATAGATAGAAATATTCCTATAGGTTTAGAAGGCACTTAAGATAATTCAAATGGCTAAGTTAGAGGTAGGGGCCTTATTTAAATCGAATGGGTGGACTATATATATTATGGTGCCCCTATGAATGTTAGGGCTCAAAAATTGGAGGATTGGGTTTTGTGGAATCAATAAAAGATTGTATCCACTACAAACTACTAATCCCTCTGATCTTGCAATCACTATACAGTTTTTGGGATAGAAGAAGTAGGGTATATTTATTTGACCCCTACACCATAATGAAACAATGCAATCACTACCCAACCCCCACCAACCAATAGGGATTACCACTAAATCAAATTGATTGGGTTTGTTGTATCCCATAGGAATTGACTATTTGAATATGAATTACGATGTAATATTGATCCATTCAACCATGTAGACATTGAATCAATGGAAAACCCTAATACAATTATTCTCTCTTATTTATACAATTATATAGATGATTTCCCTAGATATATAGGTAGGGGGCCTAGCTAACTATAGTAGGGGCTACCCTTTATTATATAGAGGGTATACCTTCCTATAGTAGGGGTTATAAGTAATTTACCTAGGGATAAAGAACCTAATAAACCTTCATCACCTATCCCACCCCTCTCCCCTCTCCAACTATAATAGAATAGGTTGGAAAATAAGGTAACCTATCTATATTGGCCCTAAATCTACCACAAAAATACCCTAAATTTGAAAGGCTAGGTGGATTCTTCGCCCTAATGTTAGTCAACAATTGACATGCATGCTTAATGGTCCCTTTAAGTTACACTTTTATTCATTGCATTCATCATATAATAATGACCCCACTTACCCCCTCAATTTCCTCATCCTCTTTAATTTTATATAGAGGTATGTGGCATCCTCTCCCTTGATAGATCCTAATACCAAACCAATACTTCTATTAGATGAGATTCCTAACTATAGGGGAACTCGCACTAGCCTAACTACTATCTAAGGGGCCCATGAGTGAATTAAATTTCTCCTCCAACTATAAAAGAGGGGTCCATATGTTACCTTATGTATCCCTTGACTAGATAAATCCATAGATTGGAATGGGTCAATAACAACATTTAGGTAGTTAGAAATTAATTAGTAGTAAGCATCAAGTGGTTTAATGGAAAAAGGTAGTTGAGTGGCTAAGTAGCTAGGAATGAATTGTTTGGAGCATTCATTATATATAATTAGAGGATTTAATTGCATGGTCTTCTAATACTAGTTCCTCATGCTAGCTTAATTTATCATTCATTCAATCCCACTCAACCATATTATGTATATAATATAAAATAAAATGTGTTAAATTCTATTATCAAAGGATCCAAATTTTGGGGTTTGAATTTAGCGTGTATGAATCAATTGTTAGGGTTGGTACATGCAAATCTGTGTGGATAAGGGATTATTATGAAGAACTATAGTTTGATATAATGATTGGCTATTGAATTGTCTAGGATAGTATCATTATTGGTCATTTATGTGCTCGATTAGCTTGTCCAGCCAAATTTGATGGCATATCTATAATAGAGGAAATAACATGGTATAAATTCCTCACACCAATAAGAGGAGAAACCAAATTTTGGTGGGGATGGTTCATATGATACAAAAATGGATAGTATAGATGTATCCTTTAATCTTCAATTCAGGGAAATATATTGAGTCAACTACTATAATACACGGTTCTCTTACTTCATATGCCTTAGCCAACTATATCTTAGAGATAAATTTGGATATGTGATATCACTCTATCTCTCAATTAGATCACCATAATTATAATTGTTAGGGATACCTATATACAATTATCTAGGTAGGGGGCTCATAACTGTCTAGGTAGGTCCAATTATTCGGATCAGTCTAATTGATGAGAATTTTCAAGTTGGTTCCTTACCATATAAATGTGATCGATAATCGACCCAATTGAACCAATCTAAAAGTAGGTCCTATCTAGAATGGTGGGAAATATATAGGACCTCATAACCCATAGGATTAATTTATATTATGTTGTGGAACCTATATCTTTCATGGAGGATCACTCTAAATATAGATCACTCACCTCATCAATCAATATTATCTCTCCTAGTTAGAGAATAGAGTTTTTCTCATTAGATCTAGGAGGGGGCGCATCATCCTATGGATAGTAAGGCATTTTCTAGTTATATAAGATATAGGGTAGGTCCTATGAGTCATTCATACTCATGTGGTGGAACCCTAGGCACTCATTTAGCTGACTTAAGGTTGTTCACACATAAGAGCCTACCTATCTTTTGTATTCATTGACTTGGAAAGTATTTGACCATCTAGGGTATGTAGGATGGGAACCCACTTATCCATTAATGAAATGACCTTATTTTTTAATAGAGTGATTAAAACATTGAATTGGATAGTGTCCATCCATCCTACATCCCTCACTTATAATGACCCAACCCCATATTACCATCAATTCATTATTGTGTCATTTCACTCCATTACCATAGAGTAGAAGCTATAATAAATATATATATATATATATAATGGCATTGGATCGGGTACTACTAGGATGGAAAATATTCACCAAATATGTAGGTAGGGGATCAACATTAAAATAATTGAGTTGGAGGGGGAAATTCCACTCATCAGTCATGGATTGATCAATGCTTTCATCTATATTGATAGAGGTGCAGAGAAAGGATTTATTATGGAATATACATAGTTGGTGTTGATCCAATAAAACATCTCAAGGAAAGGAGATGACAATTTAGTGGAAGTGATGCAACTCTATCCATAGAGCCTTAATGGTTATATAGGCCTTTCTAGTTCAACATATTTAGGGGAATTACTTGGTGTTGACTAAAGGGTATGGTTTGAGATGCTCAAGTGAACATTAGATAGGTATCTACACCTAACCTCTCTTGGAGTGGGTCAATGAAAACTATTTCTCCCTCCCCATGGAGGTTTGGGTAAACTAAGGAAAAAGGGAAACCTAAATATAGAGGTAGGAGCTTTATGGGACAAGTTGTGTCAAAATTTCATATTCTACCACATCCCATACCACCAAGGTGGGATGAACCTAAAAATTTTGTGGTCCTGAACTAAAATTAGAGAAGACAATTGTATATATATGCACATATGTTTTGTAATGTTATAGTTGTATTAAAAATTAATTTTTTAAATTTTTCTTCGATGTATGAACTTTAATTCTTATAAATCACATTTATAGTTTCAATTTTATCTTATGTACAAATTATGTCTTTAATATATATATTGTTTTATTCTTATTTGACCTTCTATATGTGACCTTGGTGTGAGGTCAATAAATTTCCAAGTAGTTAATTGCATTAGATTTGGATTCAACTAAGTGTGTCCAAAAGGATTATATAGATTTTAGGGATCTTAATAAGTCATCATTTAAGGATGACTTTCATTTATCCAATATTGATATATCGTTGTTGATTTTTGTATAGTTCATGTGAGATTCTCTCATTTATGGAATATTCTTACTCATATAACCAAAGACTCATTAATCCCTGATATCAACATAAGGCTACTTTTACTATTTCATGGTGGACAATTTTGTATGTTGTCATGCTCTTTGAACTTAAGAATGTTAGAGATATTTAGTTTAAGATTCATTGTATCAAGGTGAGGTAGATCAAGTGTCCTATTTTAGGTTGTATTGTCTATTTTCCAAGCCATGAAGGAAAGCATGAAATTAATATAGATGAATTTTAAGAGTGAGATATTGGTTTTTGTATTGTATAATTAGAAAAGAGTTGTGAGTACACCTATTAAAGTGATGTGATAAGTTTGCATTAAGTGTCATATATGTTGTATAGATTTTTGTCTAGTGATGAATAAATTTGCTAATTGGAAAATAGTTAAAACTAGGCCCTTAGTTTATTATGTCTTTGATAAACTATAAGGAATTTATTAAATTGTCACATTTAACCAATATTTAGTTTAGAATTGGTTAAATCACCTAACCATGTGATTTTATTGAACTTTTAAAGTTAATCATTTTTTCATATTAAATTATGTGTTCAATTGGACCCTAGTCACTTCAAATTTATAACATATACACATTATAAATCTAAACCATTAATGCAAGATGTGGATATATAAGGTGCATAAGACGATTTATTTTCTATCCAAGGTACATGTATTTAATTCTGACAAATGAAATTATAGTTTAAATTAAAATCTTGAAAACTTCATTCAACAATGTCATCTAAATATTATAATTTGATTAGACATGAATTTATAGTGGATACTTGAAAATGTCTAAAATGTATATGTGAGTGCATTTAATCAACACAATAAACATAATGTACATGAGTGTGTAATCAACTGTCAAAGTCCACATGAAATGCTAGATATCTAAAGCTAGTTTGGAATAAAACATGCACGAAAATGTATCTATAAAAATATTAATCAACATATAAATAAATACAAATGATCATATAGAACTCATGAAATGTACTAAAATATGTCTAGAAGTAAACATAAAATAACATGTGAAATGTAAAATAGTCATATATAGTCAAATGGCACATATATAAATAAAATATACATATAAACATGTGTATGTGTATATATAGTCCATAAACTAACACTAGTGTAGCTATCAGGATCATCGATAAAATCAAGAGTCCTCTTCATTCCACATGAACCAGATGGACATGTAGATTCATGTTGTAGAAGAGTTCAAGAAACTTGCAATTAGATAAAGTTAAAGAAATTTTGATTTAATTTAACTTAATTGATAAAATCATAAAATATAATTTTTAAATCTAAACTAGAAATTATGCATAAATTACCATTTGATCATGTGAATCTACTGGCACATTTTATTCAACAAGTGGTATAACTGTTGATTGAGGACCAAATATATGAGATGATAATTCTTGCATATTCAAATAAAGCAAACAATATGTTATAAAATATTAGTGATAAAAATGATTTTAGTCATCTATATATTTAAGACCTAAAAAATTGTATAGGAAATTTAGTAAATTTTAGGACCTCAAACAACATGGATGACTCATGAAAATGGCCTTGACCAGAAGCCTAGACAACACCTATTATTGGGATATTGCTATCATCCTACATATACATATGTATGAAACACATATATTTAAATTTAAATATAAATTCAATTTGATTTGATTTTTAAATTTTGAAATAATAGGTTATCTAGTGAATTTTTAAAGTACATGCAAATTTCAAACTTAAATAAATTTTGAAAACACACACCAAAGATGGCACATGCATAAAAAATGATGATGGCTCAGGAGCGCTCGCCACACCTTATGGTTGGTCGATCATAGATATCACATGACCTCCCTACATAGATACAATATTATTTCACACATGTGTACAATTGAATTAAATTATATGGATGTAAATTAAAATATATAAATAAGAAATTAAATGATGCAACTTTAAATTAAAACTAGATCTATACATATGCAATTTTATAGGGTCAATATATAAATTAGTTTATCTAAGTGTAAGGTGTGCCCACTTGTACAATTGTCGATGTAAAACAGATGATCTAACTGAGATTATGTCCTAAAGCCACACATCTACACCATAAACTACAAATTAATATTATATATAATTTAATGTTAATTAAAAATGAATTTTGATACATGTAAATGATGCACATTTAAAACAAATTAAAATGTGACTCAATGTACATACCTATGTAGGATGATCATTGGAACATAGTAATTCCACAAATCATTGGAGCATCTGAAGTGGATGCCTGAGAAGGGCCATAACATGGACAACTATAACTCTACAAAAAATGTGGCTTTGGCATATGATATTTGTTAGGATCATCTCCTCCATGCTCTCTACCACCTACTTCATCTACCATGTGGGTATCCTGATCAATGAAATCTCCTGAGGGTGAACTCAATGCTCCTAATGTTGAAATCATTGTATGGTGCTAAAATGGTGTCAAAATACTAAGATATGGAGGATTAACAATGGGTGGAATTAGAGCATGTCAATTAGGATTGATCCATGCTCCTAATCTATGTTGGGACATGCCACACCCGACTCCCTGAAATGACCTCATACCAAAATAATTGGGTTTTAAAACCATCTCAAACTCTATCCATATTTTTCTCAAAAAATAAAGGGGCACCTCACAATTAGCATGTGGTGGATGATCAAAGACCATCCACCATCACTCCCAAAAATGTGTGGCTATCTGTGGGTGCCTATACCATCTAATTGAAATTCAATTTTTATTTGTAGGAATGGGTAGATTGGTAGGAGGATCAATGAAATATGGGGAAATGGTTTGTTTGGTAATGTGGAGATCTAGGATATCTTTATATGATACTCCATCTACATAAAATTGTCTCATCTCCTCTCTCCATCAAAATAAACTATCTAAATCTACATCAATGGATCAAACACAGTTGACAACAATTTGCATCGAAGATACAAACCATGATATATGGGGGGCCATATTAGGCTCATTTTTTATCAAAATATTTTTTCTTGAATAATGTTTATATTTGCATTGATGTTTGCTCACAATTGAGCCTCCTCAAATGCAGGGGTGGGGGTTAGGAGGTGGGGGCTTTTGAGATGGAGGCTATGAGGTGGAGAGTGTGGAGGTGAGGGGTTTTGAGGCTGAGGGTCTAAAAGATCATCTATCAAAAACTCATCACCTGATGGTATTTTCTCCATCAGGGGCCATTGCATGTTAAATAATTAGAAGAAAAATATCAACAAACTAATTACATAACATGAAGCATTGAATCTACTAATTTTTTAAATAAAAAATATTTAAAATAAATTTTGATACAAGTGTTTCAAATAGCATTAAGTAATGTATAATTTGAACTAAAAATTTCATTGGACACACATTCAAAATACATTATTTAGACACATTCAAATTTAACATAAATGTACAACATGAATCTGAAATAATTTATAAAAAAAAATGTACAATGAAATTAAACATATAAAATTAGACCACATGTGACATCAAGTGAACATGGCTATAATTACTTTGTGGTTTTGATATTGACATCTCTTATATCAAAAAAAAGAAAATAATGTTCCTAATGAGTTAATAAAATATAGCATATGCTTAAAATAACTAGTCTACAATTTGAATTGACAAAAAAGATAGTTTCAAATAATAGAAATTTGATTCATTTCATTAGGAAATTAGTACTTTATCTAAATTTTAAATGGAAAACTGAGGATATTATTTTGATGTAACTAGATTATCAAGATATTAGGGATGCATTTATTTCATAAAAAATAAAATAAAATAAGTCATATAATCATGTATGAGGCACATAAAATACCATCTCATACTCATCTTGGAGTAGAAAAAATATTGCATAATTTGTTCAAGAATGTTTTTTTGGCACAAAAATAAGGCAAATGTTTAACTTACTTCATGGGTAGATATTTAGAGTTTCAGAAGGTGAAGGTATAAAATGCACACCCTAGTGGTATATCAAGTAATCACATAAAATTTTGGGCCATTAGTGGTTGATAATTAGTATGAATTTCATATTAATTTTTCCCAAAAATTAATATTAATCTATCCTAACATCGTATATTAATCATGAATTTCATCCTAATAAATAGTTGCTTTAGGAGGGATATATACATGATTATCATCATTAGATACATGCTTATTATCCATATTTCCTAAATTTGATGATAATGTTGAAGCTAATGGAAAAACGAGAAATTTCCACTTATATGATAATGTCTAGAGATAAGGAGGATGTGCCTCAATACAGTAGGTTGAAAAGTACTCAATTAACATTTTGCTAGATATTTTAAAGATATCTTGGAGTTAATGTGTATATGTTTTGGTCACAAGTATTACACCCATCTTATTGGAGATAGGGTCCTATAGTTACACATTACTTTAGAGAATTAAGTTCTTCCAAACTATATTGGAATCTTATTTTTGTATCTCTTAATAAATAATTTGTAAAGGATAAAAATAGAGTATAATTTGTAGCATAGTGATGAGATTCAAGTAGCATACTCTTCTTGGATTTTTTCACTCATTTGAAGGGTTTTCACTAGTAACATTTGGTATTTGGTATTCTTGTTATGGTGTATACCCTATATTTCTTCTAGTTCTTTTATCATTATTAACATGTATATACACTAGTACTTTGTAAACATTTAAAATAGAGGGAAAATATTAGGAGAGAGTTTTTGAGAGCTAGCATAGACAATCTGTGTTTAATGTATACTATGGTTATACAATCAATGATTAGATGAATTTTGATATCATAGCTACTTGTTCTTAGAATTTATGCAAGGATTTGGGAGTATTATGCCAACCAAGAGGCTAAAAGTGGTAGCGGTGATTTAATTCCATAGAAGGGATTACATTTTATAATACTAGTGACCATTCATATTCTTAGTGATCATTCATTTATAATGGTAGGAATGAATGAGGAATGCTATGAGGGAAAATGAAACACCTAGATATTACCTCTTTGTGAGTATGATCTCATTCTTGCTTGAGGAAACAAAGGAGTGTGTGCATTTTTTTCTATTATATGTAAGAATAGAGTACATGATTGAAGGAGTTCACAAGCTATTGAAATTATTCCAATTAATCATGTTGGTGATATTTTCTCTATGTATTGATGCTAAAAATAGTGATGAGGTGAAAGTAGCATACTCTTTTTATATTTTAGCACATTTGAAGGGTTTTCTATAGTAGTATTTGGTATCTTGTGTTCTTGTTATGGTGTATTCCCTAGTTATTTTAATAACTTTTTTTCCCTAGTTATTTGGTATCTTGTGAGTTGGAGCAGTACTGGGATGGGTGACCTCCCGGGACGGACCAATGCTTCACTTCTGTGAGCATCCCCTAGATGCAATGAGTACTAAGTGGACCATTCATTATCATGAGAGATGGGTTCTTGTGAACTGCTACTCATGAATCATGGGTCAATGAGTTTGACTCAAAAACTACACGGTTGAATCCTGATAGCAATATCATAACTTTTTTTCCATTCATAAAATTTAGAGTAATATTTTTCAAACATTTAAAGTAGAGAATAGTGATTAGGTATGAGTCACATATTAATACCTAGCATATAAAATCCATGTTTTATGTAAACAAGGGTTCTAAACCTATTGATTATAGAACGAGTAATACTAGAGTTGCTTGATTTTGGGATATAAGTAGGGTTGTGGGAGTTTTATTCCAACCAAAGGTCAAGTGATAGTGGTGATTTAATTCATACGAAAGGTTTATTTTTACAATTGTGATCACTTTTAACTAGAGAACACATTCAATATAAGGAAAAATATACTTTATAATTTAACCAGGGAACACATTCAAATGAAGAATAAGAAGATGATGAGTGTTGTGATATTTTCCTAGAAAAAGGGGAAAATAAAGATACAAAGGTATATGCAAGGTCTACTTCACCTACAATGACTTTTGCAAGTATTAGGTCTCATAATATATACTTGAAGTTTCTCATTATCAAATAATAAACATCTAGATGAGGGTTTGATAGTTGATATATGACTTATGAGTATTATATAAATTTGGGATGATGTAAGTTTAGTTGCTAAACCTTTTTTAAATGGTAATGTAAAAAATATATTTATTAGTGTACCAAATAATTTGAATGTGGTTAGTTCTATTAATTTGATTAATCAATCTAGTGAGGTAATTTCATTTCACAATTTTGAATCCCCTATTGATAATATGAGAGGTGACAGTATTTAGGATTTAGGATTTAGGGTTTAGGGTTTAGGGTTTACAATTTAGGGTTATGGTTTAGTTTTTAGGTCTACGTTCTAGGTTTTAGTTTATTATATGTATCCATTATTTTGATGAATATATTTAAAAATGGAATCTACAAACTATTGAACTCATCCTAATTACAAAAATTAAAATAAACAAAAATATAAACTAGGAAATTATATACCCTAAATGTTGCATTATATAATTAAAATTTAAACCATAATTACCAACAAAAAATGTTAAATATAAAGAAAAGAAAATCACAAATACTAACCTGAAGGTTTCTAAGATTGAGTACATCAAAGGGAGGTGGCAAGCACAATTTGGTGACGTAGACGGCTTGCAAAATGGGTACTTGTTTTCCTTAGGTCACTCTCTCTAGCCACGAAACTTATAGGTGAAAATGAATCGACAATCGATTTTTTTTTAAATAAATACCTTTTCAAAATGGGTGAATGTTTTCTAACAAGTACCTGAAGAAGAATAGGTACCCATTTTGATTTAAGCTCAAGATCCCATTCCAAAATGGGTACTTGTTCCTTTTGGCATTTTTTCTAGTCGAAGCTTCCCCTCTTTGTGGACCCAACTTCTTGCGCTTACCTTGCACAAATTTAGACATTAGAAATTGAGGCAGGAAAGTTCTTGTAAGTAATTTTTTCTAGATTAATTTTACAATTCATGGTTTATATTTGTACTTACATATGGGAACCAAAGAGAATCATAGTCAAAATCATAGATTTTGAGAGATATGTATGATCAATCCCTAAAATTATAGTACCTCAATGAATTAAATTATGGCATCCATCACAACACATTTGCATCATAAATTTTTTACCTAAGATAATATTTAATTTATATAATTTTATATAAGAATTAATTTTATTGCATATGCCCTTATATCACCTTCTCCAAAAACTAGTTTATTTACTTATTTGGTAGAGCCATGCAATTTTTTTTACCTAATTATATTAAAATTAGTGATCCACTTCCTAATAGTGGATTAGATCTTGTTTAGTGGCCTTGTCTATTGTCTCATTGGTTTATTTGTTAAGGTTTTACCTTGTTTGGACTTTGGTGTGTGACTTTTTTCACCCACCTTTTTTGTGGTGTAATATTATCTTTTTATTTGAAGTAGATATAAGAAAATTATTCCACTATGTTAAAGTTGCAATGATCTACAATGGTATTAAATTAACTCATTCTAAGGGCTATAAAAATTCTAGCTTGAAGGATATTCTCTTAACATAACCCAATTTCTTAAATAGGAACAAATTCCTAGTTGGTTGATTAAAAAATTCATTAGAGATTCCCTCAACATGATAAAAACCTTTGATGTGATAATTATATCCCATATATACCATCAGGGGAATAAGGTTTTCAATGCATTTTCTAGTGTGGGTGTGCACTATCAATCATTAAAACAATGTGATAGGTACGATACCATATTCATCAAGGCTCATTCCATCATAAAATATGAATTCCAAAAAGATTAAGGCCCAATTGGATGTGGATATAATGATTATTGGAAACTTCAAACACTTTTTGGGTGGTTCAAGTGTCTTCCTCTATTTTGACTAGTGTTGCTTGATATTTCACTATTTTGTCTTGGTTTATGGAAGACTGAACAATATCATTATCAAAGTGGTTGATATGGGTGGAGAAAGGAGCTATGTGGAGCCCCTTTCTTGTGATAGGGTTTGTAGAAACCAAAAAATTTAGAAGATTGTCAAGGAGGGGGGTTGGTTCCCTACATGAAGAAGCTTCATGGCCACAACCTTGAGGCAACAAAAATATTCATGAAAGGTTGGAAGAATAGAATGTTGAACACATTTGGGAGGGAAATTGTTATTATTGAGGATGTTATTTCTGAAATCAAAGGCCTCTCGACGCAAGGGGAATGAGTGTAGCAATTTGGTCAAAATTTCATCATGGGTTTATGATTGACTGTCAATAAAACCAATTTGGGTGGAGATTGTAGAGGTCATCATGAGGTACATTACTCTAGATGGTAGATTTACTATTATTTGTGGTGCGTACTTCATTTTTCTTAATCATTTTTATCATAATTTTTTGTTCCTTTCTCTTCTTTCTTCTAGCTTCTATGGACCATAATATTAAGGAGCATTGCAAAAACCCTAAGCTCCCTATGTTGCACAAAGGTTTAATATTAATAATAATCAAATTTATGAAATCTCAAACCCTAAAGATTAAATCTAAGGGAAAGTTGAATGTGAAAAGAAAACAAAAACCTATGGTGGTTTAGTGTAACAAGCCAATTTTTCATGCAAGAAAATTTCACAAGTTTTCAATTTCAAGTAAATAAACTATGTTTCTTAACCATTGCTGTGAAAATATTCTTTTTCAAAAGAGAACAAATGAACATAGATGACATAACAAATTCCAAATTTTGATTTTAATTTCAATATAATATTCCACATGTATTACAATATTTCCAATGAATGTATACAAATTGCATACATAGCTCAATTGATCTTCAAAGAAAAAGATATAGATGTTCCAAGAATCTCCTTTCGAGTCTTGGTTGCCAGCTAAGGAGGAGAAGCATCACTCAAGCGCTTTATTTCCAACCACAGACTCAAATATGGTCCCCCACACATCTATCATCTGATAGATGGCCCTACTCTTCGACAAAGAGATTGGTGGAGTAACCTCGTAATGACAACCACTTTCAGCTTAGTGTTGTGCCCTGCATAACTAGAAATTTTAGACACTACAATCTTGAACTAGCATGCATAAAAGGAACATGATGAATTGACAATGGAGCCAAAGTAAATCACACTACTTTGGCTAAAGTATTCTCACTCAGTACTTTGAGTGATAGTCACCTTATTCACATACACTACTCTAGCTCGATTTGAATTTAGGCCATTATCATCTTGCATAGGTAGCTTCCTTTAATAGGTATTCATTAACCTAAGAAATAACCCGTTCCCTTTTCCCAAAACACAATGCTATCTCTAGTAATAAAGTACCAAAAAAAGACTAAGTTACCCCCCTTCAATGGATATTCTAATCTCAGCTATAACATATGATATTTCTAAGTCTATAAATTAAATTTGCATAAAATAACTTAACAAGTCATTAACATTTTGTCAATCCTAGTATGTAATACTATAGATGATAATCAATCACTCCTTAATATAAAGTAAGTACAAACAAGTTTATAAGGAATTCACATCAATAATTATTTTCCTTTCCTATAGAAAATAGATTATAACTCTATTCAAGCAAACAAATGCAATTTCCAATTTAAACACACAAGGTAATCAATCTTCTAGATAAAATTTAAAACGTGGAGAGAATAGAATTGCATTCTTGTTAATTGCTTATTCCAATTGACTCATTGGATCTCAAGCTTGGTACCCTCTTAAAATAAACTTAGCAACAAATCCCTCTCAATTTCTCTCACTAAAGCTTCCTCACAAAAACTCTCAGTAAAATAAGAACCTCTTAATGAAAACATAATAGAATCGATCAGTGTAATGATGCACAAAATAATTGTATCCAAATGAGGTCAGAATGCCTCATATTTATACCCAAAAACCAGCATCCTTTGGCTACAAACAAGGCTTGTGCTACGACACTTCACATCCAAATACCATCAACTTAGCTTAATAATGAAAAGGTGGCAGATTTCTATCTCAATACTCACTCACATAGGACAGTGGATCGACCCAATGCTTGTCAACAACAATTTGAATGGTTCATAAATCACATGTTTCAATTTGGAAATCGACTTATAGGCTAAAAAGACTTCTAAAAGAAACACAAAATTCATAATATGTGGCTAGATATTCATCACATTTCCTATTTACCAACTTGTTATTAAAACAAAGGAATCAGTCAAACTTTATATGGTTGTGCTTTACATAGTCAACTTGGTCCAAGCCAAGCATTCAACACATCTCAATGCATTAGTGTCCCTCATTATAGTGTTGTTTAATGTTTGACTCATTACATTGCATTATATAGTGTGCAACACTTTATCACTAAGTTTAATAAACTTCATGTTAGGGTTAGAAGGAAGATATCTAACAAGTTAAATGCAAATTTGATCAATAAAACAAAGAAATAAAACACACAGAAAATTATAGCAGAAACAAGACAACACAGAGAATTTAACATGGTTCACCCAATTTGGGCTACATCCACAAAACCGCAGCCATCCAATGATTTTATTATCTAGTACAAAACATATTACAATCTCGTGAATAATGCCATGCTACAACTCCCCATCCCAACTGCTTATAATAAGCTTTTAGAAGATTCCAAAAATTAGGGTTTTACAAAGTCGACTTTTTTCTTTTTCGATCACGAAATGAAAAAATTACAATACAATATAGCATGATTAGTCGCCACATACCAACAATCTCCCACTTGGAGACTGATCAAGCTCCACACCAACACACTTCACACAACTTATTAATACTTATGTATTTCCATTTCCCATTATCAATAGTGATAAATATGGTTTAATACTTAGCATTGCGCTATTACATGTAGTGCTACATTCACATTATATCGACCATGGAATATATTTTATGAATCGGCCATTAGTATATAATATATATACATATATATAATACCATTGAATAGCATTTAACACTATTTTTATATATATGTATATATATATTCAAATATATATTTATTTTTATATATTCAAATACATATTTATTTATATATATTCTTTGGCAAATAAGTTTGTCTAGATATTCCATTTGATATTCGAATAAGTGATATAAATTTAACACTTCCTATATATTATCGTTTGTATATATATATATATATATATATATATATATCTATATTCATGTATACATACATATACATATATCGACATACTCATATGGACATACCCATTATTCAACACATACGTGTATATCGACATGTGTATACATATGTGTATATGTATATATCTCATATATATACATTCGATTATATAATAAAACATATAAACAATTGTTATCTTATTGATAGGTATATATATGTGATGTATATATACATACATGTCTCATTTTCCTCTCAATATCACCATGCCCATGAGCAACCCCTCCATAAGCATGCATAGGTACATCTACCTACGTACTCTCATGTTCATGCTACCTCACATGTATGGGTTATCATTGACATACATATGTATGCATATATACATTCTATGTATATATGTCTCATCAATCAAGTATAGTAATATGAAGAAGAACTCACATGCACCAAGCACTAAACACAATCCAAGAATGATCTTAACAGAAATCAAGATCCTTCCTAATGCAAACACATCATACTAAAGGATGTATTACCAATTCCCAAAACTATGACTTGACTCAACCATTCTATAAGTGAGTGTGTATGTAAGCTGAGTTAGGTTTCGTTACAGGTTACCCAACCAAGTTCTTCTCCTGAGTGATACTTCTCCTCACTTTATGAGGATTGAATTTGAACCTGCATCCAACTTAACACATTTTCATGGTATTCAATTGCTAATGAAAAACAAGAATTTATACATTTCATAGTTAGAACATCAAATTCAATAACCATTCATTCCATATTTCAATTCCATTATATAACATCAAATGAAATAAACATTCATTCATAATTTTTTGATGATTTAAATACACAAAGTGCAACCATATATATTTCTCATTCAAAATTTCAAATACACTCACATATATAATAATTTACCCTATCATAGTAATTTAGTGAATAGGTAAATGCACAACGAGGTGTAACATACTCCCCCCTTGTGAATCATCATCCCTGATGATTTTATGTAGCAAACATAAACTAAACAAAGCAAACAAAACATTTTTTTTCAAGAACTTTCAAAAGCACATAAGACATGTGGGAACTTTTTTTGTATCTCAGCATAGTCTTCCCAAGTGGCAGAATCTTTTGCATACTAGTCCCTCTAAACTTTGTACTGCAAAACCTCTTTGTTATGAAAGTGAAGCTTACGCATTCTGAGCACCCTGATAGGCTCGAATTTTCCCACTCTGGGATCTTGTACTTGTAAATAATTCTAATCAATTACAATATTATCTCTTGGTATATACTTATTTATGTAAAAAAAATGTGAAATATGTTATGTATATGGGAAAGAGATGGTGGCAACCCAATTCGGTAAGCTACCGAATTTACTTCCTCAAGGATCTCAAAAGGACTTACATAGTGTGAAGATAGTTTGGATGACTTTCCAAACTTGATGGAACTCTTATGAGGTTTAACCCCAAACAACACTTTATCACCTACTACAAAATTCCTAGGTACTCGCTTTTCATCTACATAACTTTTTTGTCTATCATTGGCTTCAGCTAGCCTTTGCTTAATAATTTTAACATGTTCCTCCATTTCAACCAGTATCTCTAGCCCAAGACTCACCCTATCCTCAAGATTATCCCAACTTATAGGGGTTTGACACTTTCACCCATATAATGCTTTGAAAGGAGCCATTTTTATTGCATAATGATAGTAATTGTTATAAGAAAATCCCACTAAAGGAAAGTAATCTTCCCAGTTGTACTTTTGATCCATGCAATACATTCTTAGTAGGTCTTCAAGTAATTGAATCACCCTTTCTATTTGTCCATGTGTTTTTGAATGATATGTTGAACTTATATTTAGTTGAGTCCCAAGTGAAAACAATAAGGTTTGTCAAAACCTTAAGGTCACACGTGCATCCCTATCTGAGATAATCTTCTCAGGAATTCCATGTAGTCTAAACACCTCTTGAATAAATTTTTGAGCTATGACAGGAGCTCTATCAGTTAGATTTCTAGGCATGAAATGCACTACCTTAGTAATTTTTTCCACAACTACAATAATGGTATTGTGCTTATTCCTTGACATAGGTAATCTTTGCATAAATTCCATACTAATAACTTGCCACATACTTTCTAGAATACCATGTTGATATAGTAAGCCTGTAGAATGATGATGTTCAACTTTCACCCTTTGAGATTCCAAGCATCTAGCCACAAATCAAGAAATTTCCCCTTTCATCCCTTTCTAAGAATATAATGGCTTTACATTAGCCAACATTTTTATCACACCAAGATATCCAAAGTATGGTGCTTCATGAACTTCTTTCCACAAAATATTTCTTAACTCTTCTGAGTCAAGCACATACATTCTTCCCTTATACCTAAGCAATCCATTAGGTTCAAAGTGAAATCCCTTATACCTTGCATCTTGTGGATTGTTTGTGAGTTCTTACTTAACTTGCATATAGTACTCATCCTCCTTGCATTTCTGCAATACTCAGCCTTTAAATTTGGTTTGGATTGTCACTATTGAGGCAATATGATGTCTACGACTTAAGGCATCACCAACCCAATTTTATTTTCCTTTGGTGTAGTTGATATTGAAGTCATAATCAAATATCAACTCCAACCATATTCTTTGTTGTGCATTCAAATTATGGTGAGTAAATAGATATTTCAAACTGTGATGATCAATTTTCATCTCAAAGGGCTTTCCTAACAAGTAATGCCCCCACATTTGCAATGTGTGTACCACTATTAATAACTCTAAATCATGTGAAGCATAATTTTGTTCATAGGTTTTCAGCTTCCTTGATTCATAAGTAATTACTTGCCCTTCTTGCATTAAGACTAGTGGAACCCCTAACAATTTTTTTGTTCCACTAATAAATTTTGTAAAATCTGGCTAATTTTCCTGGCTTGGAATTGGTCTCATGGCTTAGGGTTTCAAATTTTTCTTTTCTCTAGGGTTTTAGTGTGTCATAAATCCCATCAAAAACCCTAGGTGTTGATTACATTAGCTATGACTTATGTCATTGAGCTCGTCCTTTTTACCGATCTCTTTTCCTAGTCTCTTTGATCGATTTTTCAATGGGAAATATTTGTATATCAAAGTCTAAAAGGGTTTTGATTTTATCTTCAGTCTAAGTATTGACTTAAGTTTCATATCCCCTATTACTTGTCAACATAGTTAGGCCCCTTTTTTAAGTTACTAACTTTGTGTACGTGCAGATTTAAGTTTTATATAGGTCATCACATCTATATGTTTTAATCCCGACCACTCCTTGTACCCCTGTTTGGTTTTAATTTCCATTAAAATATTCAGATAGGCTAGCGAGTTGGTGATGCATGTCCCATCAAGTCAATGGGCCCATCATCCCTCAAAGGTACCGAACACTAAGCTTCAAGAGATCAACGATCGAGATGAAAGGGTCTAGTTTGATCATGATTATTTTGTACCAACCCGTGGGGAACCCACCTGAGTCTCTCATCCCTTAACAAGGAAGTGGGGAGGCTCCACGTGGAATGATCACAACCAAAAATGGAACTATAATGAGACATGAAATACTTGTGAAATATTTTGGCATTGGATTAAAGGGCATAACTCACAGGATACTAAAGGGTTCTTCCAAGCACATGGTAAATAGTGAAGCAATATGTTATGATCGTGTTCGTCCATCAAATCCAAGGTTTATGCACTAAGGTGGACACTGTGAGATGTAAATAGTGCATAGGTTCAAGGCACCAAATTTAATTTGGGTCACTCCCCGCCTCCTCATTGCAGAAAGATGCAGGTGGGTTAAACCCAATGGGGAAGTAGGGAGGCTGACACATGGATATTTTCAAGGCTTACAGAGATGATGGAGCCCATGAGTGACTTGGAGGCAAATTACACATGGTGAATTTTGATTGGTTGATGGCGACAGTTGTTTTTTATCAGGTTTTCAAATTAATTTGATTGGATCTAGTCTATTCATCAATCCATCTCAGATAAGTTCGATGACTAAAATTCAAAGCTGAAGATAAGGGAAAATGAGCCATTCTGGTTCGTGCAAGCAAACCATAATGACAGATATGACATAGAGCTACCAAATTGGTAAGCTTTAAATGCATAAAAAAAATCTTTAAAGCACAATTGTAGATTGTTAAAGCATTCAACGCATCTAAGGAGTTCTCACAGCAATGTTCAAGCTCGTTCGACAATCAGAATTAGCGTTTTCAAGCATCTGCGAAACTAGTAAGTGAAATAGCTATATTTCTTCTCAATTGATTGAAATTTTGTTGAAGGTGATTTCTCTATCATTCTGTCATTAGATTTTTTGGTTTGTTGCTTTTCTTTTAAGTTTTGATGTTCAATTTAATGAATTAGCTTGTTTAGTCCTACTATTGCTTTACGTCAAACCCTTTCCTTAGCTGTAAAACTATAAATTATTTAGAACAAAACCCTATTTTTCCTAAACACTAAAACTATGGCACTAAAATTTAAAGCATATGCATTCAATGAACAACACTCTAGTTTGAAACCTTTAGTCAGACCTCTTGCTCAGGATTTGATTGAACAATTGAAACCCTCTACATCTAAGAAACCCAAGGGTTAGTTGTTATTCTGAGGCAAGAAAATTGTGGAAGAGCCTATAGATAAATAATGCATTATTAAGGATGCCACATTACCATACACTAAATGGGTACGATTTAGTTGTTGGTTTGGCAACCAAAATTGTGGCATCCTTGTGGGAAACCCCTAGAGATTGGACATGGGGAAGGTGGTAGTGTCAAATGTTTATATGGATATTGACCTACTAAGGGAAATTACAACAAACTATGACCCAATTTCTAGAACGGTAAGAACATTTGATGGGATTGAAATGGTTAAAGTCACCAAGGAAGAAATTGTTGAGGTCTTCGACTGAGTGGAGTGAAGATATGGTCAAAATTGATGAGAAGGAACTCGGGGCTAAATATGAGAAAGTGAAACATACTTTCAATATTTCAATATTGCAACACTATTTGGCAAATGTCAAAGGACAAGGGAAGATTATCTTAGACCAATCGGATAAAGAGCCATACCCCATCAACTATTTTGTGTCCTATTTTCAAAAGATGTTCTATTCCTTGTGCTAATTCATAGGCTATGATCCAACTACAGGCATTCCAATGGGTGAAATTTATATGGTTTCTAATATCCAACATCCTACATACGACACACTCGATGACTATGGAGGATACTTGGATGAAAAGATTCATGAGGGTTTGTTTGCATTAAAGAAAGGTGAATTAGGGATAAGATTCTACTATTATTCATTATTCATGCATGTGTTTCTATTTAAAGGGGCTACATACTTTGGAAAAGACACGACATTTGATAAAAAGGAAGGTGATATAGATTTACCTATTCGATGTTAGACCAAGCTCCTTGATAAGGATGACAAAAAATCTAGTTATGTGGTGTTTGAGAATCTATTTGCTTCCATGCCGAGAAGAGTTTCTTATTATGAATATGCCAAGAATCCCTGCAACTTTACATGATTTTTTGAGGCATAAAGATAGGAGGCTTGATCTAAATATTGATCATAATTGGGGAGACACTATCCATTATCCTAGCTACACGATTCTGAGAGTGTATGGCACAATTGTTTCACCTCACATATCGTGAAGAGATGTGCCACTAAGAGTAGGTTTTCTAGAAGTGATATAGAAATTAGGTGATGTAAAGAACAACCATTTGAAAGATCAGGGTAAGGGAACCCTTTTCCCTGCATATACTTGTTTCTTTGAATTTTTCATGATAAAGGGAGGATGGAACAATATTTATGATATACTCAAAAAAAATTGGATGAATAGAGTGAGAGCAATAAACCATGATCCTGGGAGATTCGTGGCATGGTTAAAGACAATAATTTGAAGCTCCAAATTCATTCAAAGCTTCTTCTTTCCAAAAGATGTAATAAGGAATATTTTTGACTTCCAATTGCAAGATGATAAAAAAATGAAGTGGATTGCCTTCAATAAATTGGAGAAGGAAATAAGAGAAAAGGATCCAAAATTTATAGCTCTTGGAGAGATTAAAGATGTAATGCAAAGAATCGAATATGCTTTTCAGAATTTTGAGATAGTGGTTAGGAATTTGAAGGGAGAAATATTAATTTAGGATAAGGGAAAAGTTGTTATATTAGAGGAGAAAGGTGAAGGGGAAACCCCTATGATGGAAGATATACCAGCCTCTCAGCCCCCAAAGAAAGTAATTATCTTCAAAAGGAGGAAGGACAAGGTGAAGGAGAAGAAAACGACTATCTCTTCTCAACAAGAGGATCCAAGAGTCCCCTCACTGGTACATCAAATGCCACCACCATCTCTTCCAAAGTCAATTGGTCCTCTGGTTATTAAGATTGATTCACCACCAAGGAAGCCACCTAAAAAGAAGAATTTTTTTTAGTCAAGTGGCCTAGTGGATTATGATGAGGATTTTGATGATGATATTTTGGTCACTGAAGAATACATACAACAGGGTATTCCTTGTACAAAGTTCATGGACAACGACTCATTTTTCAAGCCCTCAACCTTTATGGAATTTTCTTGGAGAGCCAAAAATGATGAATATGTTAATAACATTGCAAAGAAGAGGAGCCTCCACCCAAATTTTCCTAATAAAGTCATTCAAGCCCAAGTCATAAAGGAGATGAAAGAAATTTTCCAATAAATAACTACACAAGAGGGCAGAGAGTTAGTGAGAAAAAGTGGTATTCTCTTATTT
The DNA here is from genome assembly GCA_007115665.2 of Sequoiadendron giganteum. Taxonomy (NCBI): domain Eukaryota; kingdom Viridiplantae; phylum Streptophyta; class Pinopsida; order Cupressales; family Cupressaceae; genus Sequoiadendron; species Sequoiadendron giganteum. Next base: position 540,944,291 of record CM021101.1, read on the forward strand.
TTTAGAATTGGACTTAGCCTCTGCAATAGCCTTTGACATAGTGAAGAGGTATGATAGGCCTCTATAAAATTCTGAGGAGGAAGCAACCATTACACTACAAGGATCTACATTTAGTGAGCAATGGGATACATTGGTTATTTGGGCCCTAGCTACCAACACAAAAAATCCAAAATTTGTTGAACCATATTCAAATTATAGAGGGGGCTTGATCATAAAGAGGGTATTTGATACCTCTGCTATTGAAGTTATGACTATGTCAGTTAATGTTGCCCAATTCACCAAGGCAACTATAGAGTCTATAACAACAAAGAAGGAAAAGTTTACAAATATGTATAATTATTTATTGGTTGTGTTGGCATTTCAATTAGCACCTCTGGAGTGCTTATTGGAAATGGATAGCTATTGCAAGTGTGTTAGCACATGCTCTTCAGATTATAGAGAGGAAGATCTCTCTTTGCTGATTATTTCTATGTAAAAAAGGGGGCATACTAAGATTCCTATCTTTTTTACTCAACGGTAGGACACAAGGGTGCATAAACACAATGCGTCGTAGCTAAGATTTTTCTCTCGTTTCCGCAGATTCTCAACTATGACTAACTAGCTTCTAGACTATCCTACCTCCTCAAGATAAACAGAGCATGACATCATAGGAGCGAAATGGGTGGGTTGGATTACTTGAACCCTCTGTCTCAATGGAATATAGTCGAGGCTCTAAACTCTTTGATATATACGAAGATAAGGTTTGATGCAAGTAAAAACTCTATATGGTAGGCTAGATCTGAGACTTGCCAAGGAGGAGGAACCCATGTCTGAGGTATAGGCTGGGAAACATCTTATTGGAAATAGAAAAGTATGATGATTCGGCTAATAAGATTCCCAAGGAGGTGACGACACCTGTCCAAAGTGTAGGCTGAAATATGACTCATTAAACAACATCAAACGATAGTAACTAATAACAAAATATCCAAGGAGGTGATGAAACCTATCCAAGGAGGAGATCGAAACAATACACTATTTAGAACAAGACTTTGAAAGAACTCAAATATTTTGAACAAGTAAGCATGCACCATCTAATTTATTTCTTCAAGCTTCTCCAAAGAATTACAAAGGTTGGGACAACAAAGGCACAAAATCATGCACAATTATGATCAACCAACAAACTCTTGTCCAAGAGTGAACAAAATGAACAAGCTAACTCTGGCAACAATGAACCAACAATTTTTCTTAGCAAATAAAGGTTAAATAAATAATGAGCCCAAGGCTCTTATTTATAGAAACTTAAAGGAGAAGGAAACCCTAAAATCTCCTTGAGTTAACAATCAGTTCTTTCCAATCATCAAGATTTATTCCTATGTCTAAAAGTAGGTGAGAAAGAAATTAAGTGAAACCTAACTAAAAGTGAACTAAAATTACAAATGTATCTCCAAAATAGACATTCACCTTTAAAGGATATACGAGATCCACAAATCGTGGGAGTCAATTAGACATCCTAGATCAGTGGGATCTAACATGCATGATCTATGGAGGTTTGGAGTCAACCTGGAAAGGGGTATCGAGTTGACTTCAATCATAGTTATTGTTGTTTTTGAGGGTAGGATGTCCTTCTTTAGGTGTTTGACACCTCATCACTATTGGTCAACAGTACTTTTGTTCATTCATTGAATTCTTCATACGAAGGTCGTTACATGTCTATCAATTGTTAGCTTATCGCTTGTTAGCAATTTGATGTATGCATATCCTTCATTTTGCTTCCCTTAGGAAGGTTACTCCTTTTCTTTTTGTCTTGTTTCCACTTTGGCATGGAAGGTAGTGTATTTTTAACCGATTGCAGCTCTGTGGTGGGAATGACTACTTTTCACGTTCTTTTGTAGCTTTTACATTTTCCTTGATCTTTCTCAAAGGAAGAGTGTTGTATGATGAAACCATGAAGTTTGATCACGATCACTCCAACAGTGAGAAATGCACATGAACTTGTTGCATGTGTAAAATTTCAATGGTTACAATCCTCTAAACTGGCCTTGGAAGGTGATCAGATATACGAGGTGAAACCATTATGGAACTTGTGGACTTGTGTCTATGCTTGTTAATCTGTCCAGATTGACCTATGGGTGTGCCCGACACAGATTGGGGGAAATTTTTATGAAAAAATCTTAGACATGGTTTTTGTTGAGAATAATTCTTTAAACAAATCCAAATCATTAGAAATTTGAAAAAATGTGCTTTTCCATGACATGCAAGAGTTGTTTGATGGCAGAGGCAGTGCGGCACCAAAAAGTGTTTTTTCTCCAAAAAACATCCAAGACATGGGTTTTGTTCATGCTTCGGACCTGAACAAACCCAATCTGTCTATTTTTCAAAATTATGACTTTTTCGGAAACCCTAAAAAATAGGGACAACAGGGCTACTTTTTTTTGGAAAAATCTAACATGTGGGTTTTGTTGAAAATTTTGTGTTGATCATGCCTAGTTGGCCAGATTTGTGATTATATGTCGTTTTCTCGGACATGCAAGAATTTTAGACAGAAATAAAGGAAGTAGGTAGAAGGTGGATTGGAAGTTATTGCTTGTCAATCTAGAAGAATTATGCCTTTTGATGCAAACTCTGTTAAATAGTCCCTCTATGCAACATATCTTCAAAAATATGAAGAATGGTGAAAACCCCTCTGTCAAATCTTCAAAAATGTTGGAGAAGAAAAATATCCATTCTTAAGCTCCTCATCTTGCAAAAAAATAATGAATAATGGATGCCTAGATGCTTTGATATGTCAATTTGGAGTTGCAAGCATCAATTGGTCATCCAACTCATGATTGAGCCCAATTTGGAGTTCAAAAAGGTGATTTCCACTGATTGTGGAGTGTTTGGCCTCTTTTTGAATCCAAAATTTGTTAACTCAATTCAACATTTTCTTTTGAATTTCTTAGGCGTCTCTCTTGGAGTTTTGATCATTTTTATCGTTTTTGGAGGCTGAAGTGCTTCCGTTTGATCTTCGATAGTGGATGTTTAGTTGATCTTCAGCAGTTGTTGAAGGATTCATTGTTGAGATGGGATTAGCATGATGAGATATGCCTGAGAGAGATTAACTCAGAAAACTAAGTTTGGACCTCCAGAATGAAGGGTGCCTTTCTTCAAGAGGGGCACTTTTGGTTGTGCCTTAGTCAATTTTCATTGACTGTTCTTCGTCTTGGCTTTTTCAAACCCTTCTTGCTTTGATCTAATGTTCCCGTTGATGGATGAGTTGGATGACTCTACTTGACGATGCATCGGGTAACCAACTCGTTCCTGTATTGGATGACTGACTTCGCAATTGATGACAGTGAGTTTATAGCCTTCAAACTCAAGGGCACCCCTGGCCAGCAGGGGCGCTTTTAGCTTGTTGACTAGTTTTGTCTATTCTAAAAATTGCCTTCCTTGATCTCTATCATTAGATGATTCAGTTGTCGGATTCTTTTGTTGACAACCTCATTGTTGAGATTGATCGTGGCTGAGAAGGTCATTCTGGAGAGTAGTAAGCATTCAAGCTGCATCTGCATGCCTCAAAGAAAGGGTGCCTTTCTCCAAGAGGGGCGCTTTTCTTCTGTCCTTAGCCAATTTTTGGCTTGTCCTTTTAGCCTTCAATTCTGGCTTTTTCTGCTTGATCTCAACACATGATCATTTGGCGTGTCATGTGAACCTACTATTAGATTGATCAAACAGTTGGGAGGAAGTTGAAAAGATGTCATGTATGAAGCAGTTCTTGGTGGATTCATCTAATACCTTGAACTGAGGGGCGCCCCTGGCCAACAAGGGCGCTTTTAGCTTGAAGTCCTCTTATTTGGCATTTTTATTGCTTATAGATTTTTAATACTTTGTTGATGCTTCAATAGTGATCCCTGAATCAGATGATCTGATTGATAGATTTTTTGTCGAGCCAACACGAACATGAAGGAGATGAATAATCTAAAGATACAAGGTGATTATATTTCCCCTCTAAGATCCAAGGGCACCTTTCTTCAAGAGAGGCGCCTTTTTCAACTGTAGACTATGTTTTGCCTTGGTAGCCAAAATGTGCACCTTCCAAAGTTAGCCAATATTTTGGCCTTTTCTATTTTCAGAAACTCCTTCATCTAGACAACATCATGTTTACCTTTCCTGCCATGGATTCTTCATTAGAGCTTTTGAGGTTTAGCTTTCAACAATTGGTACTGGCCAATCTGCCATTAATGGTTGTGGAGCTCCTAACTTTGTTCCTGAAAAATAGAAATAGACCCACCAGAGTAAAACATGTCTTTTGATGATTCTGACTTGATCACTTTGATCTTGAAGTCAATTAACATGATCAAAATCATTTTTGATTGTTTCCGGGAAAGTCCTATTTTTAGGGTTTCCCTAAAAATAGGGGCATAAAACCCTGATTTTTAGTTTTTCAAAATTTTCACCATAGGTTCCTTGACAGAAACCCACAAATACCTTATGCTTGGTTTGACCTAAAACATACTTTTGATGGTAATTTTACATGATTTAGCTCAATTTAAGCATAATGCCAAAAAAAAAATAGGTACAACATTAGGCTTTGTCTGGTGACCATGTCGGATACCTACAGCATAGGAGAACCGAGAATCTCAAAGTTCGTAAACCAATACTTTTATTAGTTGGGAAATGGAGTCAGGACTTATTTCCTAATTCATATAAGAATTTTAAGTTCAACTTCGTTAATGGGGCTCACCTATTTATTCACCTAAAACAAGACTACCTAAGAAATCACCTAATACACAACAATACTTTATGGAACGAGGAAAAACATAATAACATAACGTTAAAGAAAAATAAATTTATTTTACAAAGAACTCACCCCATCCCCGAAGGGATGAAATGTTTCAAGTATTTCTTGCTTCATGGCAGCACGAAGAGCCTCCCATCAATGCTTCTTCTACCTAAAAGGCTTTACTTCTCTTCTGATGGGAATTGTAAGAGACAATCCTTCTGGAATGAAGATTCTCAGGTATTTGTATATCCAAGAAAAATTACTTTGACAAAAGTCAGAATATAATGCAAATGGGAAAGTTGATACCCCTAAGGCATTAGTTCGGTTGTATTCCATCTTTGGGATGTTGAACTCCTCAAACTAGACAACCAAGTTCCAAACTCGATTTCTATAATGTTGTAGGTGATCTTTGTTGATTTGAAAATATCCTTTGACCGGCTCATGGATCAGCTCTATATCACCTTTAACACATAGGAGTTTGATTCCCATGTCTTCGGCATCTTTGAGGCCTAATAAAAACACCTCTTTCTCAGCTTCAGTGAATTCCAATTGCACAGATGGGTGCAGCTGTCCTTTAGGAGAGATGATCACTTCCCCTATTTCTAATATTGTATTTGAACAACCTCCATTGAAATGTGTTTTCCATGACCTTGTGTCCTCTATCAATATCTTTTCAAAACATGCAATGTTCTGATCTTCAATTTCTATCTCTGGCAAAGACATAATTACCAGGATTTGTTTCAGGCTTTGCTCCTGCTGGAACAGATGACTTGAGCACAACCTTCTTCTTTACAAAATTGGGAATATGATCCATTTGTTCTAGATGATCTTGAATATATTCCAGTTGAGAGACTTGTACCTTGGTCTTCATCATGGAAGCTATGATGTCAAAAAAAATTGAAGAAGGATTTTGAGCAACTGGCATAGCTTTCTTCTATGAGGACTTGGGATTGGAAGTGGAAGGAACCTCTTCACCCTTTTCGTTTGATCTTCCTCTTTCTTCCTCTTCTTTCTATGCTTTGAAGTGTTGAACACATGTAGACACGGGCATTGAAATTTTTCATGATTCACTGCAAGATAATAGTGATGGTAGTTTTCTTCTTCTTGATTCATAACGAGTTTAAAATATCTCATTGCGGAGTTTCCATTGAAGTTGTCCATCTGTGGTAAGACAACGTTCGAACTTGTTGGTACAAAAATAGAACTGGGAGAAACTTCAGCATATCCCATGATTTATTTCAATCTCAAATTCTCAGAACAAGTGAATATGGTATGTGCATCAGTGTCATGGAAACAGAAAAATATTGCATTATGTGCAGCTTCAATCATTGGTCTTGATGGAGATGTTGGCAACTATGGTTGAAGATTGTCTCTCTTTAGCTGGTATGATTGTTGAATTGGAGATTTGATAGAATCTTCTTTCATCAAGCTGGAAGTGATCATATTATACTCAAATTCGATGGCGTGTTCTTGCACACTCTTCAACTCTGTTCCTTTTGCCATCTTCGGGAAGAAGGCTATCTCTGATGGAAGATAATTTATGAAACAGCTTATTAGAATCTCCAATGATAGATTGAATGTAAATGAAATTTTTGCAACAAGATGATCAAATCTTGCCACAAAATCTCTCATGTGCTCATCATGCTCCATCTTTAAATTTGCAAGTTGGGTGAACAACAAATGACTGTCTTCAACGGGTTTGAATCTCGCCAAAAAATAATCACTCATAGATGCCCAACTTGTAATAATATCTGGCTTCAGGTGACTGAAACAATCTGTAGCATTCCCAACAAGATTCTCCACAAAGAGACGTACTACGATGTCTTCGTGTGGTACTTTCAAGATGGCGCAAGCCATTGTGAATGCAGAAAAATGTTCATCTGGGTGTTGTCTCCCATCACCGTGAAATTGGGGAAAGTGCTTCCTTGACCCTTTAGGCAACTCATGATTTACTTGAAAATCCAAGGGTCCAATGTTATTACCCCAAGGTAATGAAGGTTGACACCTCTTTCCAACATTATTGTTGTTACCATCCATTGCTTCTTGTATGGATCATGCAATTGGATGTCATAGGATCATTCTCAAACCTCTTCAAATATTTTCTCCATGTTGGATGCTTTTACAATGTCTTCTTGAAGTCGAGGATTATTTCTCCTTTGTATGTATACTCGATGAGCCAAGATGCTTACTGCCATGCGGGTGGTGGTAACACTGGTCTCTCAACTGCAAGATCAACCTTTCTTTCTTCCTCGTCTAGGTTAATAGTCACAGCTCTCCATTGAGCTAGTGATGTATTCTTTTCAAAGATGAACGTACGCAAGCTACTAATGATATCCATCTACTCTCCTTCAATGAATGTAAGATCTGGTTCGAGAGTTTCTGAAGAAAATCAAGTTGTTCAACTAGAGCCCAAGGATGCTAGATGCCCATTTTGTGTCATAAAAGCGTTTAGCTTTTCTTCAAGTTTTATGCCTTGTTGCCCCACGGTGCGCGCCAGAAAGTTGTTGGCGTTTCAATTAGCACCTCTAGAGTGCTTATTGGAAATGGATAGCTATTGCAAGTGTGTTAGCACATGCTCTTCGGATTATAGAGAGGAAGATATCTCTTTGCTGATTATTTCTATGTAAAAAAGGGGGCATACTAAGATTCCTATCTTTTTTACTCAACAGTAGGACACAAGGGTGCATAAACACAATGCATCGTAGCTAAGCTTTTTCTCTCATTTCCGTAGATTCTCAACTACAACTAACTAGCTTCTAGACTATCCTACCTCCTCGAGATAAATAGAGCATGAGGGCGTAGGAGCGAAATGGATGGGTTGGATTACTTAAACCCTTCGTCTCAGTGGAATATAGTCAAGACTCTAAACTTTTGGATATATACCAAGATAAGGTTTGATGCAAGTAAACACTCTATACGGTAGGCTAGATCTGAGACTTGCCAAGGAGGAGGAACCCCTGTCTAAGGTATAGGCTTGGAAACAACGAAGTATGATGATTTGGCTAACAGGATTCCCGAGGAGGTGATGACACCTGTCCAGAGTGTAGGTTGAAAGACCACTCATTAAACAACACAAACGATAGTAACTAATAACAAAATATCCAAGGAGATGCGACACCTGTCCAAGGAGGAGATTGAAACAATACACTATTTAGAACAAGACTTTGAAAGAGCTCAAATATTTAGATCAAGCAAGCATGCACCATATGATTTATTTCTTCAAGCTTCTCCAAAGAATTACGAAGGTTGGGAAAGAAAAGGCATGAAATCATGCACAATTATGATCAACCAACAAACTCTGATCCAAGAGTGAACAAATATGAACACACTAACACTGGCAACAATGGTGGAGCAATTTTTCTTAGCAAATAAAGGTTAAACAAATAATTAGCCCAAGGCTCTTATTTATAGAAACTCAAAGGAGTAGGCAACCCTAAAATCTCCTTGAGTTAACAATCAGTTCTTGCCAATCAACAAGATTTATTCCTATGTCTAAAACTAGGTGAGCAAGCATTTAACTGAAATCTACTTCAGTTAACTGAAACTAAACAAAATTCAAACTAGAAGTCTACCTCAGTTGACTGACACCTAACTAAAATTGAACTAAAATTATAAATGTGTCTCCAAAATAGACATCCACCTTTAAAGGAGATCTGAGATCCACAAATCGTGGGAGTCAATTAGACATCCTAGATTAATGGGATCTGACATGCATGATCTGTGGACCTGGAAAGGGGCATCAAGTTGACTTCAGTCATAGTTATTTATATTTTGGAGGGTAGGGCGTCCTTCTTTAGGTATTTGGCACCTCATCACCATTGGTCAACGGTGCTTTTGTTCATTCATTGACTTCTTCATACGAAGGTCGTTACATGTCTATCAATTGTCAGCTTATCACTTGTCAGCAATTTGATGTATGCAAAAACTTCATTTTGCTTCTCTTAGGAGGGTTACTCCTTTTATTTTTGTCTGTGTTTCCACTTTGATGTGGAAGTAAGTTAGTTTTAACCGATGGCGGCTCTATGTTGGGAATGACTACCTTTCGCGTTCTTTTGCAACTTTGACGTTTTCCTTAATCTTTCTCAATGGAAGAGTGTTGTATGATGAAATCGTGAAGTTTGATCATGATCACTCCAACCATGAGAAATGCACATGAACTTGTTGCATGTGTAAAATTCCAATGGTTACAATCCTCTAAACTGGCCTTGGAAGGCGATCAGATATACGAGGTGAAACCATTATGGAACTTGTGGACTTGTGTCTATGCTTGTCAATCTATCTAGATTGACCTCTGGGTGTGCCCGACGTAGATTGGTGTCAGTCTTTTTCAAAAAATCATGGAGTAAGACCGTTTTGATCTTGTATTTGTCTTGGGAGAACTATGTTTTGAAAACCTTGAAGATAGATTGTGCACACGATGCTGCTTGGACAAATTTTTCTGGAACTGCTAAAAAATAGCCTCGCCGGGGGTAATTTTTACGAAAAAATCTTAGACATGGCTTTTGTTGAGAATAATTCTCTAAACAAACCCATATTGTCATAAATTTGAAAAAACGTGTTTTTCTATGACATGAAAGAGCCCTTTGGTGGCAGAGGCAATAAAGCACCAGAAAGTGTATTTTCTCCAAAAAAATCCCAACACATGGGTTTTGTTCGTGCTTCACAACTGAACAAACCCAATTTGTTTGTTTTTCAAAATTATGAATTTTTCTGGAAACCCTAAAAAATAGGGGCAGCGGGGTTACTTTTTCTAGAAAAATCTAACATGTGGGTTTTGTTGAAAAAGTTGTGTTGATCATACCCAGTTGGCCAGATCTGTGATTATATGTTATTTTCTCGGACATGAAAGAATTTTAGACAGAAATAGAGGAAGTAGACAGAAGGTGGATTGGAAGTTATCGATTGTCAATCTGGAAGAATTATGCCTTTTGATGCAATCTCTATTAAATAGTCCCTTTATGCAACATATCTTCAAAAATATGAAGAATGGTGAAAACCCCTCTGTCAGATCTTCAAAAATGTTAGAGAAGAAAAATATTTCTTCTTGAGCTCCTTAACCTGCAAAACTATAATGAATAATGGATACCTAGATGCTTTGATATGTCAATTTGGAGTTGCAAGCATCAATTGGGCATCGAACTCATGATTGAGCCTAATTTGGAGTTCAAAAAGGTGATTTCCATTGATTGTGGAGTGTTTGGCCTCTTTTTGCCTCCAAAATTTGTTAACTCAAGTCAACACTTGCTTTTGACTTTCTTAGGCGTTCCTCTTGGAGTTTTGATCATTTTCATCATTTTTGAAGGCTGAAGTGCTTCCATTTGATCTTCGATCCTGGTTGTTCAGTTGATCTTTGACATTTTCTGATGGATTCATTGTCGAGATGGGATCAGCATGATGAGATATTCCTGAGAGAGATTAACTTAGAAAACTGAGTTTGCACCTCCAGAATGAAGGGCACCTTTCTTCAAGAGGGGCGCTTTTGGTTGTGCCTTCGTCAATTTTCATTGATTGTTCTTCGTTTTGACCTTTTCAGACCCTTTGTGCTTTGATCTGACGTTCCCGTTGATGGATGAGTCAGATGAATCTGCTTGATGATGCATCGGGTGACCAACTCGGTCTTGTACTAGATGACTAACATCTTAGTTGATGACAGTGAGTTTATTTCCTTAAAACTGAAGGGCACCCTTGGCCAGTAGGGGCGCTTTTAGCTTGTTGACTGGTTTTGTCTATTATGAAAACTGCCTACCTTGATCTCTATCATTAGATGATTTAGTTGTTGGATTCTTTTATTGACAACCTCATTGTTGAGATTGATCATGGCTGAGAAGGTCATTCTGGAGAGCAAGCTGCATCTGCATTCCTCAAAGAAAGGGCACCTTTCTCCAAGAGGGGTGCTTTTCTTTTGTCCTTAGCCAATTTTTTTCTTGTCCTTTCAGTCTTCAATTCTGGCTTTTTCTGCTTGATCTCAACGTGTGATCGTTTGGCGTGTCATGTGAACTTGTTGTCAGATTGATCACATAGCTGGGAGAAAGTTGAAAAGATGTCATGTATGAAACATATGATATGTTGATGGATTCATCTAATACCTTGAACTGAGGGGCGCCCTTGGCTAGCAGGGGCACTTTTAGCTTGAAGTCCTCTGATTTGGCATCTTTATTGCTTATAGATTTTCAATATTTTGTTGACGCTTCGCTAGTGATCCTTAAATCAGATGATCTAACTAATAGATTTGTTGTTGATCCAACACAAACTTGAAGGAGATGAATGATCTGAAGATGCAAGGTGATTATATTTTCCCTCTAAGATCCAAGGGCGCCTTTCTTCAGGAGGGGCACATTTTTCAACTATAGACTGTGTTTTGCCTTGGTAGCCAAAACGTGCACCTTCCAGAGATAGCCAGTATTTTGGCCTTTTCTTTTTTGAGAAACTCCTTCATCTAGACAAGATCTTTTTAACCTTTCCCGCCATGGCTTATTCATTAGAGCTTTTGAGGTTTAGCTTTTAGCACCTGGTACTGGCCAATCTGCCATTAATGGTTGTGAAGCACCTAACTTTGCTCCTAAAAAATAGAAATAGACCCACCAAAGTAAAACATGTATTTTGATGATTCTGACTTCATCAGTGTGATCATGAAGTCAATTAACCCTATCAAAATCATTTTTGATTATTTTTGGGAAGGTCCTATTTTTTAGGGTTTCCCTAAAATAGGGTCATAAAACCCTGATTTTTTAGTTTTTCAGAATTTTAACCATATGTCCCTTGACAAAAATCCACAAAGACCTTATGCTTGGTTTGACCTAAAACATACTTTTGACAATATTTTACATGATTTATCTCAATTTAAGTAGAATGCCAAAATAAATATTTTGGGTACAACATTGAGTATGGTAAGGGCTAACAAAATATAATGGAATTGCAAAATTAGACGGTGTTGTTAAAGGAGAAAATGCAAATTATGCAATCCAGTGAGCCCATGCAAATAGGTTTTTCTTCTCCTGATTCACCACAAGAGAAAACACGTGTTTCCCCTACTTCTCCCATGGATACTTCATTGGCAATTGTGCCTTACAACATGGTAAATGTTCCCATAGCAATTGTGGAGCCAAGTACATCAAGTGCATAGAAAATAGAAGAAGTAATCAAGGAGGACCTACTTGAAAAGTGAAGACTTATGAAGAGAGGTGTAACTAGCATGACAAACAATGATCCTGGTTAGAAATTTAAATATTGTTACTTCAGTATTGGTGCTTTTGAACAAAGGGGTTGATAAGAGACTAATTAGAATCCATGATAATTACTCTTCCATGATTGATGCTATAAATAATTTTGATAGAGATAAGGAAGTGGCAATACCACTCATGGAAAAATGGGTTCCTAGACTACAAGACTTGAGGTTGATGGTTGTGGGATCCAAACATGATGTGAACAATCCTGACAACATCCAACCAACCCTTAGGCTTGTGAATGAAATGCAATATTTTTAAGGAAAGATAGAACCTTTGGAGGCTAAAATAAGGGAGTTGGTTAAGGGATTTGATGAGATTAATTTTAGTTTCCACCCTGATATTTTGAAGGAAAATGGTGAAATCAAATCTCTACAAGATTGGAGAGGGTAGGAAAATGAGGTAATTTCAAAGAAAATAGATTTGATTTGAAAAGGGACTGATATGAGCATGTTAAAGAAAAATATGGACATTCTTGCTCAAGCACGAATTGCCTTGGAAAATTTTGATAAGTACGCTAAACAAGTTGTTACCAAATATGCTCCCTACAGAGCAAAGGGAGATAGTGTCATTACATTCAATTGGCCTTTAGAAGACGAATTTCAATCATGGAAGGACAAGTACCTGGACATCTTGGAGGATTAAGCTGCTACTATGGGGATGGTAAACACAATTTTTTTCTTAATTTTGCAATAATGGAGAATAATATATGGGAGAATATAGTACATGGCCTAGAACCAATACAGATTAGGCCTTTGATAAAGTAAGGATAAAATATTGTATTTATCTCCAGTTTGAAATGGTTGACATGGATTCAAACATGGAGGTAACTTTGTCCTCTTTCTCTTTCTTTATTGTATGCTTTTCTTTCATTCATGCTTGGCATACGTGGACACAATTTTGAAAGCACGTGGTTATAATGCTAGAGCAAATAAAAGGTGCCTTTTGGAAGACGAGACCAGATCTTCATCAACGAATTTAAATGGTTTTTGTCCCATGTGATATTTCCCTCCATTTGAAATGCAAATGTAACTGCATTAGGGAATTTTTTTTGTATCAATCAAATAGGATTTTGACATGTATACATTTTTGCCTAAAGCTTGTTTGCTCCTTCATTTCTATAAGAAGGAATTCAAGGCCAGATGTACGGGTTGGTTGTTAAGTGATCATAGAGAGAACTTTTGTAATGAGAATACAAAGAACATTTTAGAGTTTTTGCCTTAGGTTTTGAGTCTTGTCAATATGCATATGTAATTTTTGATAAAAATGCTAGTAATTGAATAGAAAATGGTGCAAATCCAAGGCCATTTCTCTCCTAGTGTATTCATTTCATGAATTATTAATAAAATGGTCAAGGGTTGTTTTATTAGTCTTCATTGTTTTTCAGTGATGCATGGTTTTTTCCTTGTTTTTAATTCAATGAATTAATGAAATTTCTTGGATGAAGCTATAGGTCCATGTAATTCAAATATAAGTATCTTTATAAGAATTTATGGTTTGGGATACAATGTTGAAATTTTGTAATGTAGTGTTGTCAAAGCTTTATAATACTATGTATTGTTTTGTTATCCAATTATATATGTGTTGATATTGACTCCCTTTCCTAGGTTAAGGCACTGATCTGAGCTATGTATTCATGATATATCTTCTTGGTCATCCAACAACAAATCAAATTATAAGCACTTTCAAATGAAAATAAAATGTTATTATTTTATGTTAAATCATTTCGTTCTCATGCTCAAAATGTTGAGTGTTTTAAAGGAGTAGCCAACTTCTTGAAATGTTCCATTTATTTGAACTATTATATGATAATTCATCTATTACTTGCAATGTATCTAGTTATTGAGTGTATAAGGTTTAAAGTACATTGTAGGATCACCCTCTTGGGTCTTGAGATTGAAGTGCAGGAGGAAATCATTGCTTCTTTCACTCATTCATTGGCCAATCTCTTCAAGTTTCTAAGGATTAGAATTGGAAATTCCATAGGCTTCATTGAAGATAAGCTTGGTTCTTTAAAGTACATTGTGGGATCACCCTCTTGGGTCTTGAGATTGAAGTGCGGGAGGAAATCATTGCTTCTTTCACTCATTCATTGGCCAATCTCTTCAAGTTTCTAAGGATTAGAATTGGCAATTCCATAGGCTTCATTGAAGATAAGCTTGGTTCTTAAAAAACAACCAATAGATTGGCAACTTTGCTGGGGCGATTTGTGAAAATATTCATGTCCTAGTATGCTTTGTCCAAGCATTACAAATTATATTCATATACATTCACAATGGGGTGTCAAATTTTGCTAAATATTGTTAAATTTTCTCGCCATTTATCATCCTGAGGTCATTTGCAAAAGTTTTTTTCAAGTCTTTGTGTTTTTGTGCAATTCTTCCACCTAGAGTGTTGAGGTTTTGCTTAGGATTTCTTTGTATTTCCAAATCCTTTTAATTATTTAAAGATCTACATAATTTTCATCACTATTTTACAATTTCCAATCATTTTGGGTGGTGAATCTGAAGTCTCTACACCAGTGTGCATTATTTGAGTAAATTAAGAAAGTATTGAAGAAGAAGAATTGTGAAAGAAGGATGAGGAAAAGTAGAGCTCACATGAAGCAACATCTAGAAGAAAAGATGGAAGGCAAGCTTCAAAAGACTCCCAAAAAATCATGGGTACAAAAGGACACAAATACAACTAAGTATACTCCACGTCCTGTCCCTGAAAATCAAATTCCTTCAAAAAAATCTAGCAGTCATGAAAGCCAACAGAATTTGTTAGGGTTAACCTATGAGGATGAAGATGATTTCACAAATATGAGTGTTGTAAGCATCCATAAATCTAGACCCAGAAAAAGTAGAAGTAGAAGTAGGAGCCACCATTGCAATGTTGCTACTACCAATGCTATTGTTGGTGTCATTCTTCCCCCTACATCCAATGGATATTCTCCTTTACCACTCGACTTGCTAATTGGATCCAATGATAATGCCTAGAACCTAATAGATATGGAAGAGCCTTCAAATTTAGAGATTACTTTCCTAGATCCTGAGGATTTTTTTGGAGATATTAATTCTCTCAAAAGGAGTTCAAATCCAGGTTGACATAAGGAGAAATAAGGAAAAGGAAAGAGAGGATAAGATTATAAATTCTATGGTTGAAAGAGAAACATTAATAAGGCAACTAGATCAGATAAGACTTTTGAACCAGCCTAAGCCTGAACCAATTACTACAAGTCCTATTGTATATGAGATCATTGATAAGAAGAGTCAACCTGACCCTGTAAAAGATATCAATATCAATTCTGAATTAAATCCACAATCACCAGTATTGTTGCTTCACACCCTGGTGCAAATATTTCCAACCCACTAGTTGATAAAGGCAAACAACCTATGAAAATATTGGCTATTAATGAAAAATCCAAATCCGAAAACCCTTCCCTGCCCCCTAAATCTAAGTCTAAAGTAGACCAATTAAGGAAGGAAAATGAAGATCTACAAAAGGAGTTAGAAAAATGCAAATCATGGAAATTCATGTTGAGATGAAAAGAAATATTTATTTCTTGAAGACCTCATGCTCAACAAATGGTACCATAGAATCTAGTTCATAAGATCCTTCTCAGTCCACAATAAATCCTACACCCACAGTTGATGGGAAGACTTTTGGTCATATAGATCAATCCACCTACAATTTTAAATCTTTAAACATAAGTAGTAATTATTGTACTCATAATCAATTTACTAATAATAATATGGATCGTAAGAGAGGTGGTGGAGAAGCTAATAGGGGTAATGAGCACAAAGATAATCAATTTCATAGGTGGCCTTTGTGATTAGAACGGCATAGGAAATTGTGCTTTGATGGGATTCTTGGATGCCCAAATCCCATTGACAATGATATCAGAATTGTGAAGAGCAATTTTATTGGAAATAATGCAATATCCGGGGAGGATCACTTTAGGGTTTTCCTAAATATGCTTAATGATTTTGAGGTAGACATGAGGATGTGGTTATTAAATTGTTCATGCAATCTTTGTCAAAGGATTCCAAGGATTGGTATAGAGGGTTTATCGGATGATAGCATTGGTTCATTGGAGGAGTTTAAGAGAGTTTTTAGAGAGAAATATGGAGATAAGACTAACCCTAGTTTTATGCTCAATACCCTAGTTTTATGCTCAATACATTCAATAATATCACCAAAGGATGGAATGAAATGGTGTCTGATTTTAACATCAAATTTCAAAAGGCTATGAATAGACTGCCACCAAATTTGAGGTTGAATGATTCAGTATGTCTCATCACTTATTGTAATGCATTTGATGCTAAGATGGATTGCACCTTGAGAGATAAAAACCCCCAAACTTTGAGGGATGCATTCAAAATTTCCTTACACATTGAAATTAATAGAAAGTTGATAGCATTGGTTCATGGGAGGAGTTTAAGAGAGTTTTTAGAGAGAAATATGGAGATAATACTAACCCTAGTTTTATGCTCAATAAATTCAATAATATCACCAAAGGACAGAATGAAATGGTGTCTGATTTTAACATCAGATTTCAAAAGGTTGTGAATAGACTACCACCAAATTTGAGGTTGAATGATTCAGTATGTCTCATCACTTATTGTAATGCATTTGATGCTAAGATGGATTACACCTTGAAAGATAAAGACCCCCAAAATTTGAGGGATGCTTTCAAAATTTCCTTACACATTGAAAGTAATAGAAGAAATTCAAGCAAGGTGGGAAGAAGAGATGATATCAAAATATTGAAGAATCCCAAGGATAAGCAAGAAAACACCTCTAGCTCAAATCCTACTTATGATGAGAGATGAGATAATGTGATGAATACCCTCAAGGGAATCAAATATACTATTGCAAAGAATGAAAAGGGGCTTGAAATAACAAGCAATAGTTCCAAAAGAATGAAAATTCCCCAAGGCTTCAAGATTACCCTTACAAAATAAACTATCAAAATCGAAAGCTAGTCCCAAGTAATCAGAAAAATAAATAAGATCACGTCACACCTGATCCTTTGCAAAAACATTCTACAAATTTCACTGATGAAACTCCTTGGTGCATGGTTTTTCAGCTACCTCATTCTCCTCACCAATGTGTAGTTGCATAATTAGTGGAAGTTGGAGAAGATGTTTCAGAAGATTATAATCATTCTCATGATTATGATGTCAAAGTCAATGTGATCATGAGAAGGTCTGATTTTTCTAATAATAAATTATCATCTGATGTGGAGTCTCATGAACTTGATGTGGATAGGTAGAGGCAATGAGAAAATTCATATCACCACAAGTTATCTTTTATGAAGATAATGATGGTTGTCATGATATGTGTACATTAGAAACAACTGAAGATGATGTGTCTTTAAGGAGACCTTCATATGATGAGATTGCAAGGTTGGCAATAGCCTTGGTCGCACATGCAATAGGTTCCAATCATCTTAGAAATATAATGGTGGGTGGTGACCAAGGCAAGGCTACTAGCCTCTTCATTAAAGAGAAACGTGTTAAAGGAAAAGAACCAAGAACTAATAGTAAAGTGGATGGGGCAAAAGACAAGAAAGGTAAGGGGGATAAAATTTGGGCAAGGAAAGCTAAGAAACCAAAGGTTGATGGAGAATTCAATTCTCTTACTGTGAAGGTGAAAACACAAAAAAAAAATCTTGATATTGAGAAGAAGGATGCCAAGCCTAAATTTAAAATAAAAGGTGAGCAAAAGAAGCAGAGAAACATTGAATAAGGTATTGTTCCAATTGATCTGCCTAAATATACCCCTATTGATATGTTTCAATTACTTAGTCAAATCGAATTTTCTATTCCTTTGCCTGAAATGATGAGAATTGATGAGCATAAACAAAAGGTGGTAGCCCTTATCAATGGCACTACTACAGCCTATAATGAATTAGTGGTGTCTAGTCCACCCAAATTGAGTGGGAAAGAGAAAAGAAAAGGAGGTTGAGGGAGAAATCACTAAAATCCCTCACATCTATCTAGGAAATTCAATAGCTGCTTGTCCAGGAAATATAGATCCATTTTTTGTAACTCTGATTGTTGATGGAAAATTCTTGAAGAATTATATGATTGATTCAAGATCATCTAATAAAATTATACCAACTAAGATTATGGAAGCAATGGGTTTAAAAATTGATAGTTCTCATGGAAAATGCTATGCAATGGATTCTAGGGAAGTCCTTGTGATTGGTGTGATTAATGAACTCCTGTATAGACTTGTTGCATTTCCAGAAAAGGAATTTAGAATGAGTGTAATAGTGGTGGAAATTCCACCAAATTATGGAATGTTGTCTATAAAATGGAGTTCCTCCATGGGGGGTAGTATGTAATGTTATATGTCTTTTTCCACCTTTCCAATTGATGGTAAAGATATCAAGATGGTTAGAGAATCAAAGATGCCACACATGATTGAGCATGTTCCTGAAGATGATACAGTCCACTTTGTTGATACTGACATCAATGATTTCAAGGTAGAAGAGTTACCAAGAGAAAGTGACAGGCAACCTGCACCTATTGAAAAGGATATGACCAAATTATTTGGTAATAATGATCTTTGGACAATGTATTTTGATGGTGCAAGTTCCAAAGAAGGATTAGGTGTAGGAATATTATTAGTTTCACTCAGTGGCAACACATTTAAATTTTATTTCAATTTGTATTTTGCTTGCACAAACAATGTGGTAGAGTATGAGACCTTGCTACTAGGGTTGAGGTTAGTAGAAAAACATGGGATAAAGAAGCTAAAAGTAATTGGTGATTCATAATTGGTAATATCCCAAGTTAGATCTAAATATGCATAAAAAAATAAGAGATTGAAGCAATATAGGAATGTTGTTTTGGATTCCATTGAGCAGTTTGATGCATTTGGAATTGATTCGATAGAAAGAGGCCAAAATAGAGAGGCAGATTTGTTTGCAAACATTGCACTTAGGCCTGATGATATAACATTTTTTGGTATCTCCAAGGTTGAGATACAAACAAGGCCTTCAATCCTTGATAATATAAACAATTGGCAAGTCTTCAATGATGGTGAAGACATCTTTAGGTTTTTGAAATGTGTAGATGAGTATGAGAGTCAAGAAATTGATTTTAGAGATTTTGTTGAGAATATGGATGGAAAGGACACAATCTTTGGTAATGAAGTCATTTAGTTAAAGATAAATAAGATTCCTAAGGGCCTTGTGGCCTTAGAGATATTTTTTGGCAACCAAGAAAAAAGCAACGCCAAGACAATTGCCACCCATCCAGAGGATTTAAAAGAAGTAAACCTAGGAACTAAAAATTCTCCTAAAAAGGTTTATGTGGGCAAGAAAATGAAGCCCCAGATCAAGGCAATGTTGATTGCTTTGTTGAGAAAGTGTACACATGTTTTCTCTTGGTCATATGATGACTTCAAATCATACAGGGATGAATTATTTTAGCATGATATTCCTCTAAAGTTTGATGTAAAGCCTTTCAGATAAAAGCAAAGACCTATCAATCCAACCTTAGCACCAAAAATGCAAGAAGAACTAATGAAGCTAAGGGATGCTGACATTATTAAGCCCATTAGGAACTCACCTTGGGTATCTAACCTAGTTCTTATTAGGAAAAAGAATGGGGATATCAGATTATATGTTGACTTTAGAAATCTAAATGTGTCCTCCTTAAAGGATAACTATCCATTACCTAACATGGAAGCCATGTTGTAGAAGGTGACTAGTTGTGAGTTATTTTCCATGATGGATGGACTTTTTGGCTACAACCAAGTTAAAGTGAAGGAGTATGAGCATAATAAGACTACATTTACTACTCCATAGGGCACCTATGTCTATGTCAGAATACCATTTGGATTAACTAATGTAGGTGCAACATTTTAGAGGGCTATGGATGTAGCCTTTTCTGATTTTATTGATTTATTTTTTGGATATCTACCAAAATGATTTAACTTCTTACTCCAAGAAAGAGGAAGAACGTTGCATGCATTTGAAGAATATTGTCACCAAAGCCTTGGAATATGGAATCTCCCTCAACCCAAAGAAATGTCCCTTTGGGGTTACTGAAGGAAAACTATTGGGACACATTGTGTCAAAGGAAGGAGTGAGAATTGACCCTGAGAGGGTAGCTACTATTGATAAAATCCCACTACCAAATAATGTGAAAGGCATACAATAATTCTTTGGTCAAATTAAGTTTCTGGAATATTCGTTACAAATTTTGAAGAAATCACTCACTCTTATCTGAGATATTCAAAAAGGGTGAGAAAGTGGAGTGGACTGAAGAGCCAAGTAATTATTTCCAAGCAATTAAGCAGGAAATTAAAGAAGCACCAGTCGTAAGGACTCCTGATTTTTCCAAGCCACTACAAATCTTCTCATTTGCATTATTTCACACTATTTTGTTGTAGAAATCTAAATTTGATCACTTCCATATGATCAAAATCATCTACTCTATTCATTTATTTCATTAATAGTGATTAAATAATTTATTTAATCATTATTTCATTTTCTGCCTAAGGTTCCTAAAGTATGTAATTAAATAAATTAAATACTTTACCTTACACCTTTTCTTCTCTAAATTAAATAAATGGGACAATTTATTTAATCTAGTCATTTGACTTATTTGGATTAAAACTAATTTTTAATTCCTCTTTTTCTCTCTCCTTGTCACATTCTCCATAACCTTCTTTTAATCCGAATCAAATTAATTAATTATTGATTAGGATGTGCACCACTTAATCAAGATTAGTGTCACGTCCTCTATAATCTCCCACTTGCCTCTAATCTCTCATTAATTATCATAATCCTGTGTTTGCACAAACTTAATCAAAATCATTAGCCACATTTGACATATCCTTTCTGGTCAACCTTTCCACTTGCCTTTCTTGGTCTTGACTCTCTTTCCCATGTGAATTTTTAATTCACATTTATTCACCCAAGGCTCCTCTCTTCCCCATGTGAATTTTTAATTCACTTTTATCTTTCCAAGGTCTACCCTATCCCCATGCAAAGTTCTAGAAGGCTTGACTTGTCACTTTACATGTGCCAAGGACTTCTATAATCTTTGACTTGTCACATCACCCACATATGACAAATCTCCAGCTTTTTGGAGACCCTCTCTTATCCACTAGATTCTTCCACTAATTGTGAATTTTTAATTCACTTTTATTCTTCCAAGGAATCTTCTCATCCCCCAAGGTACCTACAAGGTTCGTGTCCTTCCTCCACCTCATGTACTTCTCTTCCACCTCATTTCCACAACATCCCACCCCAAAACATCTCACATTCCACATGTCAAGATGTGAGGGCTTGTGAGTCCTCAACTCACCATAGCCCTTCATCTTGATCTTGTTGGATCAATCTCAACTGTTGAATTCTCTAGAGAATTCAATTTATCCCATAAATACCCCCTCATTTCTCTCATTTTGGGAGATAAATCTTTTGCTATCCAAACTCTTACAAAATTACCATTTGAGCTCTCATCCTCCATAGCTTTTAACATCACACCATTATCATATCTCCATCCCTCTTGCATATCATTTTGCATGTTCATTTTAGCTTGTCATCCAAAGAGCACACAAATCTTCAAGGATCAAATGGCCAACCAAGGAAGGAGCAGCATGAAGGTATAATCAATCAATTTTTTTAATCTTGCTTTCATGTTTACCATTTTTTAGGCTAATCATTGAGGTGTCCTCTTTTGTGTTAGTTCTTCTTATTGCATCGTTAGTTGTTTAGCATCTCACATTAGAACATAGCATTTTAGGAGATCACAGTTGTAGTTTTGTTGCAAAAGAATCAAGAGGATTTTGAACAACCCATCACATTTTTTAGCAAGTCTCTTCAAGCTGCATAATTAAAATATGACTTGATTAAGAAGTAAGCATGTGCACTAGTTAAAGTTGTTAAGAATTTTAGAACATATCTAATGGGAACTATAGTTGTGGCATATGTTCCTAATGCAATTGTTAAGGACATCTTCACCCAACAAGAAGTCACGGGTAGAAGGTGCAGATGGATAAACAAAATACAAGAATTTAATATTGACATCTAGATCACCAAATTGGTGAGAGGTAAAGGGTTACCCAAGCTAATGTCTAAAGAAAATTTGGATGCCAATCAAATAAATATTGAAGATAAATTTGATAGATCACATATTTGTGATATGCAAGATTTTGATCGGTATAAGAATAATATCTATTACTTGTAGAAAATGCAATGCCCTGAAGGATTGACTGCCAATGAAAAGAGGCCTCAAGTTGCAGGTCATCAAGTATGTGATTATAAATGATGAACTATGGTGGAGGAATCTAAAAGTTGTTATGTTGAAATGTGTTGATAAGGAAAAATTTGTTGAGCTACTAACTGAGATACATAGTGGAGTGTGTGGTGGACATTACATGGCTAAAACAATCACTCACAAAGTCTTAAGAGATGGATTTTGGTGGCTTACAATCTTCAAGGATGCTCATAAATTTGTAAGAAAATGTGATGTATGTCAAAGATTTTATAGGAAGCTAAAATTCTCAAGAAATCTACCACTTAGGCCAATTGCAGTTCAGGCACCATTCCAGCAATGGGGCATTGATTTCATTAGAGAGATATTTGACAAGTCTAGTGGAGGTCACTCTCGGATCCTTGTTGCTATATATTAATTTACAAAATCGGTGGAATAAATTCTAACAAAGCGAGCAAAAATTAAAGTAGTTATTGATTTCTTGATGGATAATGTACCGACCAAGTTTGGAGTCCCTGGAAAAATTGTTTCGGACAATGCAAAGTGTTTTAGGTCTAAATAATTCACTAACTTATGTTCAAAGCATGGGATTCAAGTTTCCTATTCTTCACCATACCACCCACTAGGTAATGGTCAAGTAGAGTCAAGCAATAAGATCTTGATGAATATTATCAAGAGAATTGTTGAGAAAAATGTAGAGTCTAAGCTAATGTATTGTAAACTTGGTAGAATCTACTCAATTCAGAGGTTTAACTGGTTGAATGGTCCACTTTACATTGCTTAAAACTACATTAAATTACCAACCCAAGGCTTGTAATATTATTATTGTGCAAAATTATATATGCCTTCATGGACTTAAAACACCTAAACTATCCTACTTAAGTTATTCTACTTGCTGGAAATTCACAGAACTACAAAATAATAAAAGCATAAACCAAAACTAGTTGCTACGGGTACCTACAGTAAAGACTGTAACTAAACTATTGCTAATAAAATAATGTTGTATTAACTAAAAACTAAATAAAACTAATGACTTAACAAAACTTTCCTCTGGAGTGCTACTAATGATCATTACATGCATATTCACAAGCATTCATTTATAATAAGCAATAAATGAAATTCCCATTAACTTGCATATGATTCATATTGAACAATGATAAGCTAATAACAACTATTAACATAAATAAATAACTGAAAGATGAAGTGAAGAATGATACCTTGAGTGGCCTGCTCAAGTAATTGTTCCCACTTAAACTGAACTCGATCTAACTAATAGATTATATGCATCCATAAGATTAACTCCATTAATTGTATATTGTAAAAGATTACAAAAGATCTTCCCACATATTGGACTCAATCATTTGGAATATTTTTCATGTCTTGAAACTGAAAATAAATAGTAACATAAAATTGATAAAAACCAACTAACTATCCTATGGATTCAACCAACAACTATATACAAATTGAGGGAATCTTTATTGAAAGCAACAACTAACCGAAATCATTAACTCCACTCCTAGATAATGGAGTGTAGAATTAAGACTTGAATTATTTAACCTACTACTATTTTATTCAGTTCCATATCTCTTTTCTCCAATTCTTGTTCATATTTTTCCTTTTCCTTTTTCCACTTCTCTTTTTCCTTTGTAAACTTATTAGTTACTTTCCACAATTGGTATCCAAGTGAGAAGATTGTATGATAATCAGGAGTTTCAAAAGGAGGGGTTTCTCATTTGACATTTCCAATTCTTTATCCCCTATCTTAGTAACAACCAACTATGCTAGCACATCTATTTTAGTGTCATGACCATATACCTATAGTTTTTCTTCCATCTCCTTCATTTTTTCCTCTCTTTCTTTATCCTTTTGCTCATAATTCTATACCAATTCCTCTAGGTGTTTAATTCTATCTAGTGCCTCCTAGAGTTCCTTTCTTACATATTTGTCTTCAATGTAAGTTTCCTTTGCATTCTCAAACTACTCATTACTCTCTTCATAATCTCTAGGAATGGGGAAGGCTTCTGTCCATAATTTCTTGGTATCAAATATGTCTTTTGATTTAGAATCAGAAGTGGTCTCTACATACCTTCTCTTTTTCACTGGTATATTCTCATTACCAGGAACATTCCCCTCCAATTCAAAGTCATTTTCTACAAGCATGACATTTTCTTAAGGTTGTTCTTTCTGGTGTTGTTCTCCTAGAGTTTTTCTTCTACATTTTCTTTTGTAGAACATTGTTTCCTAAGCCTACCAGAACGTCTAGGTGTTAATACTTCTTCCTCAATTTTCTTCTTTTCCTTTTAACACTCTTTTTCTTCTTAGGAACATCCTCCTTTTTTTTCTTTTGAGTATCTCTTTTTTTCTTTGAAATATCTTCTTCTAGTTTCGAGGGTGTAGTGGAGGTAGTTACACTGCCTCTCTGGCTCTTAGATTTTCATGACTTAGAAAAAGAAGGTAATTCCTCATTTATGGGCAAGCTAGACTTTGGATTTTTAGGTTCTTCATGCTCTCCTTGGCTATGGGTAGGTGAGGCCACAAGAAAAACATGAGGGTTTTACTCTTCGGGTTCATTTTGGGGCTCATTTTGGTTTTTTATCCTTAGGAACTACAGATGCATCCAACAAAATATTAACATATATGCATTCCTCAGCCCTGAAATCCTCCCACCTCACTTTTGGGTATTGGATTCTTGAACTCCTTTTTATCAATAAGGTAACCAAGGGATGACGAGAGAGGCAAGTATCACATTGCCTGTTTTGGTATTTCAAGGCCATTTGTTTCAACAAGTTATAAAGAAATTTTGGTACATTTACCACCCTATTATGCCTGAGATGACTTAACAATTTGAAATAGGTTGTATACAAAATATTTTTTCTACCATCATAGGTAATGTATCTAATAATGTAAGAGGCACATCTTGCCCACAACTAGTGGAGATAAATTCTCTTCATACCTTGTGATGAGGAATCCGATTTCTCTCCTCTTATGCAAAATTCTTCTTGAGCTTTAAATGCATCTGACTGAGCTAGGAATTTTGTTCATGTCCTTGGTAGTCTTGTAACCTATGCAATGGCGGTTTTAGATGCATCTATAGAAATTACCTTTACCATGGCTTCATCATATTGAAGAGTTTATGCAAATATTCTTATTAATTCATTACAAAATTATGTTAATTCTAGAAAGTAGTCAAGCCAACCAACCCTCGTCAAGATAGGTAGGACTGCTACGTCCTCCAAAAAAAATTGGTGAGCCATTGGCTCTCTTCTTATAACATCTCCTCCCATCCTTGTTGTTTCCTCTCTAATCAATATACCAAATTCAGCTTTGGAAATTCAATTCAATCTTCCCACCACCTTTGAACTGCTCTACCACTTTGAAACCTATGTTTCCTCATATATTCTTACTACTATACCATACTGCAACTACAAATTCCCTTTTAAGTTAATCTCTAGTCTAACTAAGTTGAAGTTCTCATAAACTCTCGAGGTTTCAAGCTTTAGCAATTTTGAAAATGGCAGCGGAAATAGCAGCAAAAATAAAACATAACTAAGGGTTTTTCATGTCATAATATTCATTAAATTTTGTTTCAAGTGGTAGATTCAAAAGGACTGGCGAAAAGACTCGGTAAGGCGTACCCTCCCCCAACTTAATTGGTGAAGTGACCTCACATCATGTTGATTATTTGTAGGTGGCATAAATTCATAATGATGGAAACTAAAGATAATATTTCACATGCATGGAATTAAATGAAAAAGTGTATGAAAGTTTAAAGAAAACT
The DNA here is from genome assembly GCA_007115665.2 of Sequoiadendron giganteum. Lineage (NCBI taxonomy): Eukaryota > Viridiplantae > Streptophyta > Pinopsida > Cupressales > Cupressaceae > Sequoiadendron > Sequoiadendron giganteum. The sequence continues at coordinate 540,970,256 of CM021101.1, forward strand.
AGATTAATCATAACAACATACCTTAAGTACTTCCTTGTAAAAATAACCATCTTTTGCGCATGGAAACTAAAAGAATATATTTATTTGTTGATTTGATGTGACACATATTAACTATGAGATAATCAATAGTGGGTTACAGGTGGATATGATGGGTCGAAAATGACAAGTATGAGTTGGCGATTTGACAACTCAAGTAATTAAAGTTAGAGTGAGTAATAAAATAATTATGCCACTTTATTTTGCATTAAATTATGGATATGATACGTGAATATATTTGAAATGAATGTGAATGAACTTGTAGTAAATATGGTGCCAAGTGAGTTAATATTCTTTCAACTACTAGACATTGCTACAAGTGCCTATAGTGTTAGGTCCCATTCTAAACGTTGATAGTGTGAAGTTACAGGTCCCCTCGACATCAAGGCCCTTATAAATATTGATAATAGGTCCCTTTGAAGATATTTTGAACGTTGTTATAATGTGCAATGTGTGCTTGTGATAAAAAAACATGAAAATTTAGTGCCAAGGAAGCTTAGGGACTGAGTTGTGTAACTCAATCTCCAGGCCACCAGAAGTGCTAGGTATATCACGTATTAGTGAAGTAGGAATCTATGTATCAAATTCTATATTAGATTCACTGGAAGCACCATATTGTTGGATCAATGAAAATATAAAGTCATCCTTTTATAATGGTTTTTTCTACAACTTCAATATGTGGCCATTGATAAGAAGGGAAAACCAGATTGCATCAATGGTGTGCAACTATACTACCCCATTAGGGTAAACCTTGCTAATTTCATAGGGGCACAACCATCTGGACTGGAATTTTCCCTTGAAATATTTATAGGGTGAATCATATAACAATGCCTAATCTCCCACAGTGAACTCTTTTGTTTTAATATACTAATCATGCCACTTCATCCTTTGTTGTTGTACTACCTCTATATGATGTACTACTTACATTCTTATTTCATCCAACCCATTTAAAGAATAAATCCTTTCCTTTTGTGCTTATGTTAAATCCATTCCCACCTCTAATGTTGTCCTCAATGTTTTATATTCAAATTCAATAGGAATGAGTTGTATTTCCATAGACTAAGTCATAGGGTGTAAATCCAGTGGTTGTTTTTTCGTGTATTTTTGTATGCCTAGACTACTTAAAGTAACCTTGAAACCTAATCTTTCCTATGTATCTGCATTATCTTAGTGAGAATGTTATCTCCCGATTAGTGACTTTCACCTGACCATTAGCTTGTGGATGATAGGGTGTTGATTTCTTATGTCTAATTTTTTATTACTCAACCAACTTGGAAATTAGGTCAGAAATAAATTGGGTCCCTTGATCAGTGACTATTTCTCTAGGTACTCCATACCTAGTAAAAATATCTTCATATAAGAACTTAGCCACATTACCATCTCTAGAAAACTATAGAGCCTTAACTTCCACCCATTTTGTCAAGTAGTCAGTACAAACAATGATATATTCCTTGTTGTTAGATGTAGGAGATATTGGGCCAATGAAGTCTAAACCCTATTTTTCAAAAGGTGTGAATGTCAACTAAGGTTGTAAGGGCATCTCATCACTCTTTTTTGTTCTTCCCATCCTTTGACACCTATCACAACTCTTGGTGTATTTAACATCTTTATGCAAAGTAGGCCAATAATAGCCAGTTGTAAGGATCTTAAAGGTTGTTCTACTTGCTGCAAAACGACCTCCACATGGCTCATCATGACATGCTTTCATGATATCAAAGATCTCACCTACCCTGATACATATTATCATGATGTTATCAGGCCCTATTAACAATAAATAACTAGATATCCAAGAGTAGGAAAAACATTTATGAACCAACTTTCATTTCTCTCTTGGTGAGAAATATGGTGGAATCTACCTTATGACCAAATAATTAGCAATATCTGCATGCCAAGGTATTTGTGCTTGTAAATCAAACAAGTGTTCGTCAGGAAATGAATCATCCACCACTCCTTCAGTTGATTGTGTTGGCAATCTTGACAGGAAATCTACCACCACATTTGCATTACTAGGTTTGTCTACTATGGTAATTCCAAATTCTTGTAAGAGAAGTAACCATCGTACCAATCTCCCTCCAACTATTAGCTTGTTCATCAAATACCTAATTTTTGTGTGATTTGTATGGACAAATATTGGATAACCAATAATATAGTGCTTGAATTTATTAATAACATAAACTACAACAAATATCTCTTTTTATGCTACAATATAGTTTAACTTTGTCCCTTGAAGATTCTTGTTGATATAATAAATTGCATACTCTTTGTTGCCATCCTTCTGACCCAAGACTGCTCCAATGGAAAAATATGAAGCATGTGCATGTATGTGAAATGGGAGAGTCCAATTGGGCCCTCTCAATATTGGTGCTTGAGTTAGAGCTTTCTTTAGTTCTTTAAATGAGTGTTGAACCTCAAAGGTCCATTCAAACTCAATATCCTTACTCAGCAAAACAAATAAAGGTGTGGCAATCTTACTATAATATTTGATGAACCATCTGTAATACCCTGCATGACCAAGGAAGCTCTTAATATCTCTTTATTTTTTAGGAACATGTAAATTAGATATTATCTCTATTTTGTGTGGATCAACCTGAATTCTTGCATTGGATATCAAATGTCTCAATACAATTCCCTATGTCATCATCATGAAACACTTTTCATTGTTGAGTTATAGGTTGTGTTCTTTACACCATTTTAGCACTTTTTCCAGATTATTGAGAGCTTCCTCATAACTTTCACCATAAGTGGTGAGGTCATCCATGTATATGTCCATGCAGTCATGTGCATAATCAAAAAATATGTTTAGTACAACTCTTTGAAAGGTAGTTGACGCATTGCATAAACCAAAGGGCAGAATAGAGTAAGCATAAGTCCCCTAAGGACATGTAAGTATAGTCTTGTCCTCAAGCAATTTTAATTTGGTTATAACCACTTAAACCATCAAGAAATGAGAATTACTTCTTCCCAACTAGTGATTCAAGTGCCTGATCTATGAAGGGTAGAGAAAAATGATCTTTCCTAGTGGTTGTATTTAATTCCCTCTAGTCTACAAAGACTCTCCATTTCCCACATTTCTTGGGAACAATTACCAAAGGTGAGACCCATTCACTATCTAAGATTGGATAGATAAAACCTACATCAAAGAGATTTTGTAGCTTAGCTTTCACTATCTCCCTGAGAGTAGGATTCATACATTGTTGTGGTTGTTGAATGGGTCTATAGTCATCATTAGTATAAATATTTTGCATACATAAACTAGGATATATGCCCTTCATATCAGGGTAATCCCATGAATATGTAGCTAAGTGTGCTTGTAGCGCTGATTGTAGAGAATTATGTTGTTCCTCTATCAAGGCATTATTAATATTCAGCTTCCTTCCTAGCATGATTTCTAATTCCTTTGATCACTTTTGAATTGATGAGAGATCAAGGATTGGTATGATGGGTAAACATTGTTGAGGTAGTAATGAATGAAATAGTTTTGATGTCTTTGATAGCTTGGATAAGTGGGATCTTTATGTTCACATCTTTCAATTGTCCTAAAATATCTATCTTATATTGTGTGTGATGTTTTTGTATAGCTAGGTGTTCAGGAAAAGGTGGCTTGGAATTTGAGGTAGTTTGGTGTACCTGATTTGGATCAAGTTCCAAAGATGGATTATCAGAAGCCTCAACTACAGGTTTCTAATCCTTCATTTCTATAATTTGGGGAGATGAAGGTCTAACAATTTGTTTTCCTAATATGAGGTGGACATCACTCACCTCTACCCCATAAGTGGGGTATTGCATAGCCTCATTAGTATAAGCCTAATGAACAGGCTTAGTGTTAGGGTTAGGCGTAGACTGGGTAGGTATTTTTTTGTTGCTTGGGTGGTTGGGATGCATGATTTGATGAAGGAATTAGAGCTTGTTGTTGTTTTGGAGGAGGGAGCATAGGTTTTTGGTAGTTCATATTTTGTTGCTACCATTGTTTTCCCTTCTTCCACTAATGTTGCCACTAATTTTGTTGGGTTGTCCATTGTGGATTGTAATTGGAACCCCAAAAAATTTGTTGTGGTTAAGGATTTGGCTATTAGTTCCAATTTGGTTGAGCTTGTGGCCACCACTGAGGGTTTTGCCATTGGTTTTGGTTTACTTGCTAGGGCTAAGAGTTCCAAAAAGAAAATTTTTGATTCCCAATAGGAATGGATGAATTAAAGTTAAGGGGATCTTGTGGCATACCATGTATCTACTTCTATGGCCTCCTTTGTGCTATATACAATATTTTTCCATCATCTCCTTCAATTAGTTAAAAATCAAGCTTCTCAACTTTATCCTGTTAGATACTGACCACTCTTTTGCATTTACAATTTGTTTTTCTTTGCCTCCAGCTTGGACAATATTTAGTAAGTATAGCCTCAACTTCCTCCTACTTTTTCTTAATGTGAAGAGTATCCAACTAAGTTTCTAAATTACTGATGATATCCTCCTTCATGTTGGATAACAAATTTCTTATCTCTAATTTTGAAACTCCTTTAGATGATTTATCAATAACCGATGTTCTATCTCTGCTTGTACTTTTTGTAAAGGTCCTAGAATAATTCCTGAGGGCCTTACAAAATTTCTGAAAATGGTAGCTGATAAATATTTGCCTATCCAATGAGGTTCAAAGCATCCATACAATCTTCACTGATTCCCCTCAAAAAGACTAACTTGAGAGACTCTTATGACAACTTGTTCTAGGGGTTTTTCCTTAGAGAAAACTAAAATATTTCCCCATAATCTTCTAAAGGCTCATCATCCTTTTGTGTCATTCTAAATATATCATTTTTCATCTTGTCAAGTCCTCTACAGTAGTCTTGACACTTTTCTATAAACATTGTCTTCATGGTGTCCCAATCAGGAACAACATCTTTACTTAATCCCATGAAACATCTCAAAGTTGCATCTTTGAGAGTGGCAGGGAAAAGCTTTAACCTATGTGCATCAAAAGTATAGTCATAACTTCTACATAAGACATCAAATTCAAAGAGAAATGTATTTGGGTTTTTAGTCATTAACCCATAGAAGACTAGTAATACTAAGGGGGGAATGTTCTTCAATATTATATCCCTTTGTTGGTCAATGATGGGGAGCTCAAATGTTGGTCAATCAACATCATTTTTTGCTACATCACCCATGGTGCGGTATGTTCTTTTTGTATGTGTGCTAGAGGTTGGTGAGAACAAAAAATATTCTTCAGTGGTACCTTCACTCTTAGTACTATGGTCACCAATTTTTTCAATAGCTTCCTAGCGTGTGGAGGGAAGGAACCTACCCAAGGAATCTCTCTGCCTCCACATACATGAAATATGGCTTTAGATTTAGCGGTCTTGCACAATGTTAGTATATCTTCAGTGTTGAAAAAGATGGTATCTAACAGTCCTAATGCTTGAAAAGAGAAATTAACTATGAAAACTATAAAAACTAGTCTATGAAGATAACACCATCCCTAGCAACGGTGCCAAAAATGTAGATTCTAAGCTAATGTATTGTAAACTTGGTAGAATCTACTCAATTCAAAGGTTTAACTAGATGAATAGTCCACTTTACATTGCTCAAGACCACATTAAATTGTCAACCCAAGGCTTGTAAGCTTATGATGGTGCAACATTATATATGCCTTCATGGACTTAAAAATACCTAAAATTTCTTACTTAAGTTATTCTACTTGTTGGAAATTCATAGAACTACAAAATAGTAAAAGCATAAACCAAAACTAGTTGCTACGGGTACCTATAGTAAAGACGGTAACTAAACTGTTGCTAATAAAATAATGTTGAATTAACTGAAAAATTAATAAAAACTAATGACTCAACTAAACTATCCTTTGAAGTGCTACTAATAATCATTACATGCATATTCACAAGCATTCATTCATAATAAGCAAGAAATGAAATTCCCATTAACTTACATATGATTCATGAACAATGATAAACTGATAACAGCTATTAACAAAAATAAATAACTAAAAGATGGAGTGAAGAACAATACCTTGAGTGGCCTACTCAATTAAATGTTCCCACTTTAATTGAACTCAATCTAAATAATAGATTATATGCATTCAATAAGATTAACTCCATTCATTGCATATTGTAAAAGATTACAAAAGATCTTCCCACAGATTAGACTCAATCATTTGGAATATTTTTCATGTCTTGAAACTAAAAGTAACTGGTAACATAAAATTAATAAAAACCATCTAACTATCCTACAGATTCAACCAAAAACTATATACAAACCACGAGAATCTTTATTGAAAGCAACAACTAACCAAAATCATTAACTCCACTCCTAGATAATGGAGTGTAGAATTAAGGCTTGAATTATTCAACCTATAATTGAAAAGGAAAGAGAATCTTATCAGAACTAGAACTCTGTCAAAACAGAAGTATATGTAAACATACAAACACTTGTCAAAATTCCATAAGTGAAGGAGACCTCTTCTTCAGTGTTTATTAAACTGTTTATAATAATGTACGCCCAATCTTCATTAAGATCCTTTGATCAACGACCACCATGTTCATCTTAACTTGGAACTTCCCCTGCTTCAGTGTCTAGTCATCCATTTTGCTACGATTTCACCCCACAACAATTGCACTATGGTTCATTTTTAGCTGCAAACAAGTTAATTCCGCAAAACATGTACACAATGATAACTATCACAATTAACTCATAGAATTCCATCAACATTCCATACATTCATTCATATAAACCATATAATACTAATATATTATAACCACAATTTCATCATCATAATTAAGGTTTGAGTCTTTATAATGGATATGAAAATATAGTATAGTGTATGAAATTTTTTTGGAGAATGTATCTAAAATTATCTTCAAACATGTATAAAAACAATAGAAAATAAGCCATTATCTAGACCTATCACAAAACAAATGAGCTTGGGATTCCAAGTTAAAACTAGCTTTACAGGCAGATAGAGTGACAATCAATAAAGATACTGGTTATGCTCCATTTGATTTAGCCTATGGTATTGTAGCTAGGTTTCCTCAGAATAATCTCATGAAGATGTATAATTTTATCTAGGAATACGACGAAGATATGTGTGATGAAATGCAACACAAAATTGACGCATTGATGGAAGTGGATGAGATGAGAAGGGATGCTCAAAAGAAGAATGTCAAGTTGCAGTTGCAGGTCAAGAACTTGTATGACAAGAAAAAATATCCAAGGAAGTTCCAAGTAGGCGACATGGTGTTCATGTGGAATGCTAGGTATGAACATAAGGGAAAACATGGAAAGTTTGATGCATTGTGGCTAGGTCCTTATCTAACCAACAACACCCATGGTGAAGACTCTTAATTTTTACAAGATTTAACTGGTGAACTTCTTGAAATTCCAGTACATGGACAGTTCTTGAAGCCATATTTCTCTTTAAATATGCTCTTTTCTATGTACATTGTAAATTTTGTGTATAGGTTTGGTTTGTTTTAGTTGCATCTGGTCTGGTTTGACTACCTTGTCTGGGTAGTTTTCCTAGTTTTGGTTCTTTGTGATTGGTCTACTTCAACCTTGAGATTCTATGATCTCACTCTACTCTAAAGAAACATCCATCCCCAACAGGAGCCACTGGTCGAACCCCTAATTTTTTTGTGTCCCACTAATAAATTTTGCAAAATATGGTTGATTTTCCTAGCTTGGAGTTGGTCTCATGACTTAGGGTTTCAGTTTTATCTTTTCTCTAGGGTTTTAGTGTGTCTTAAACCTCATAAAAAAACCTAGGTGTCGATTCCTTTGCCAACATTCTAATTTGTTATTAACCTTAAGTCACCCATTCTTGATCACATTATTTATGACTTATGTCATTGAGCTTGTCCTCTTTACTAACCTCTTTTCCTAGTCTCTTTGATCTTTTTGTCGATGGGAAATATTTGTACATCAAAGTCTAGAAGGGTTTTAATTTTTTCTTTAGTCTAAAGTATTGACCTGTGTTTCATGCCCCCTATTACTCGTCAACCTAGTCGAGCCCCTTTTTAAGTTACTAACTTTGTGCACGTGTAGATTTAAGTTTTATGCAGGTCATTGGATCTATATGTATTAATCCTAACTGCTCCATGTGCCCCTGTTTGGTCTTAATTTCTATTAAAATATTCAAACGGACTGGCAGGTGGGTGATGTGTGTCCCATCAAGTCAGTGGGGCCCATCATCCCTCAAAGGAAGTGAACACTAAGCTTCAAGAGATCAACAATCGAGATGAAAGGGTTCAGTTTGATCATGATCGTTCCTCGCCAACCCATGGGGGACCCACATGAACCTCTCGTCCCTCGACGGGGAAGCAGGGAGGCGCCACATGGAATGATCACAGTCGACAATGGAACTATAATGAGGCATGAAATAATTATGAAATATTTTGGCATAACATTAAAGGGCATAACTCATGTGCTACTAAAGGGTTCTTCCAAGCACATGGTAAATAGTGGAGCAAGAGGTTATGATCATGTTCGTCCATCAAATCCAAGGGTTATGCACTAAGGAAAACACTGTGAGATGTAAAGAGTGGACAAGTTGAAGGTGCTAGATTTAATCTGGGTTGCTTCCCACCTCCCCATTGCAGAAATATGCACACAAGTTAAACCAACCGGGGAAGTGGGGAGGCCAACATGTGGATATTTTCAAGGCTTATGGAGATGATGGATCTTGCAGGTGACTTGGAGGAAAATTCCACATCATGAATCTTGATTGGTCGATGGTGATAGTTGTTTTTGGTCAGATTTTCAAATTGATTTGACTGGATTTGGTCCATTAATCAAGCCATCTCATTGCAAGATCGACGACTCGAATTCAAAGATGAGGTTAAGGGAAAATGAGTCATTCTTGTTCGTGCGAGTGAACCATAATGGCGGATATGATGCAGAGCTACCAAATTGGTAAGCTTTAAAACCATAAAAACATGCTTTAAAGCACAATTGCAGATTTTTAAACCATTCAACGCGTCTAAGGAGTTCTTGCTACAATTTTCAAGCTTGTTCGACAACTAGAATTAGGGTTTTCAAGCATCTGCTAAACCAATAAGTGAAACCGCTATCCTACTTCTCAATTGATTGAAAATTTGTTGAAAGTTCTTGCTCTATTATTTTGTCATTAGGGTTTTTGGTTTGTTTCTTTTCTTTTTTAGTTTGGCATTCAATTCAAACGAATTAGCTTGTTTAGTCCTACTATTTCTTTGCTATAAATCCTTTCCTTAGCTATAAACCTATAAATTACTAAGAAGAAAACCCTAGTTTGCCTAAACCCTATAATTATGACACCAAAATTTAAAGTGTCTACATCGAAGGAACAACCCTCTGGTTTGAAACCTCCAATCAGACCTCTTGTTTAGGATTTGACTAAAAAATTGAAACCCTCTACATCTGAGAAACCCCAAGGGTCAGTTGTTATTTTGAGGCAAGAAAATTGTAGAAGGGCTTATAGATAAACAATGCACTATTAAGGATGCCACATTACCATACATTGGATGGGTACAGTTTAGTTGTTGGTTTGATAATTGAAATTGTGGCATCCCTATGGGAAACCCCTGGATATTGGATATGGGGAAGGTGGTAGTGTCAAATTTTTATATGGATGTTGAATTATTAAGGGAAATTACAATGAACTATGAACCAATTTCGAGAACTATAAGAACATTTTATGGAATTGAAATGGTTAAATTCAATAGGGAAGAAATTATTGAGGTATTCAAATTGACTGAGTGGAGTGAAGATACGATACAAATTGATGAGAAGGCACTTAGGCCTGAATATGAAAAAGTAAGACATACTTTCAAGATTTTAGTATTGCAACACTAATTAGAAAATGTCAAAGGACAAGGGAAGATTATCTTGGGACCATCAGATAAAGAGCCATTACCCATCAACTATTTTGTGTCTTATTTTTAGAGGGCATTCTATTCCTTGTGCCAAATCATAGGCTATAATCCAACTATAGGCATGCTAATGGTTGCTAACATCCAACATCCTACATGCAACAAGCTCTATGACTATGGAGGATACTTGGCTGAAAAATATTCATGAGGGCCTGGTTGCGTTAAAGAAAGGTGAATTTCAAATAAGATTCTACTAGTATTCATTATTCATGCTTATGTTTCTATTCAAATGAGCTACATACTTTGGAAAATACATGGCATTGGATAAAAAGGAAGGTGATATGGATTTACCTATCCAATATTGGACCACGCTCCTTGATAAGGATGACAACAAGTCTCGTTATGTGGTTTTTGAGAATTTATTTGCTTCCAAGATAATAAGAGTTTTAATTATGAATATGCCAAGAATCCCTACAACTTTACATGATTTTTTGAGGCCTAAAGATAGGAGGCTTGATCTGAATATTGATCATAATTGGGGATACATTATCTCTTATCCTAGCTACACGATTCTGAGAGTGTATGGTATAGTTGTGTCACCTCACATACTGCCAAGAGATGTGCCACTAAGAGGGGGTTTTCTAGAAGTGATATGAAAGTTAGGTGATGTAGAGAACAAACATTTGAAAGATCAGGGTAAGGGAACCTTTTTCCCTACATACACTTGTTTATATGAATTTTTCATGATAAAGGGAGGATGGAACAAGATTTATAATGTACTCAAAACTTTGGGGATGAATAGGGTGAGCAAAAACCATGATCCTAAGGGATTCATGGTATGGTTAAAGACAAGAATTCGAATCTCCAAATTCATTCACAACTTCTTCTTTCTAGAAGATGTAATAAGGAATATTTTTTACTTCCAATTGGAAGATGATAGAAAGATGAAGTGGATTTACTTCAATATTAGAGAAGGAAATAAGAGCAAAGGATCCACAATTTACAACTCTTGGAGAGATTAAAGATGTAATACAAATAATTGATTTTTTTTTTTGAATTTTGTGACAGTGGTTGGGTATTTGAAGGGAGAAATATTAATTCATGACAAGGGGAAGGTTTTTGTAGTAGAGAATCAAGGTGAAGGGGAAATCCTTATGATGGAAGAGAGACCAACCTCTCAACCTCCAAATAAATTAATTATCTTCAAAAGGAAGGACAGGGTGAAGGAGAAGAAAACAACAACTATATCTTCGTGACAAGAGTAGCCAAGAGTCCCTTCACCAGTACATCAAATGTGACCACCATCTCCTCCAAGGTCAACTATTCATGTAGTTATTAAGATTTATTCACTACCAAGGCAATCATCACCACCAAGGCAACCACCAAAAAAGAAGAAAAAGGTTGAGTCAAGTGGCCTAGTGGATTATGATGAGGATTCTGATGATGAGATTTTAGTCACTGAAGAAGAGATGCAATAGGGTATGCCTTTTTCCCCTAGGGAGATGGTTCCATAGCAACTTGGTCTCAAACTAAGCAAGGAAGACCTCACAAGCATGGATAAAAAAGATGATATTAGAGAAGAGGATTTTACAAAGTTCATGGATGAGACAAATTTTTCAAGTCCTCATCCTTTATGGAATTTTCTTGGAGAGCCAAAAAATATGAATATGTTAATAACATTGCAAAGAAGAGGAGCCTCCACCTAGAGTTTCTTGATCAAGTCATTCAAGCTCAAGTTATAAAGGAGATGAAATAAATTTTCCAAGAAATGACTACGTAAGAGGGTAGAGAGTTAGTGAGAAAAAGTGGTATTCTCTTATTGCCAAAATGGGACTTAGCCTCTACAATAGCCTTTGCCACCGTGAAGAGGTGTGATAGGCCTCTAAAAAATTCTAAGGAAGAAGCAACCATTGCACTACAAGGATCTGCATTTAGTGAGCAGTAGGATACATTGGCTATTTGGGCCCTAGCTCCCAACACAAAAAAGCCAGAATTTGTTGAACCATCTACAAATTATAGAGGGGGATTGATCATAAAGAGGGTATCTGATACCTCTTTTATTGAAGTTGCCACTATGTTAGTGAACATTACCCAATTCACCAAGGAAACTATGGAGTTTGTAATAGTAGAGAAGGAAAATTTTAAGATGTATAATGATTTATTGGTTGAGTATGGTAGGGGCCAAAAAAAGATAATGGAATTGTAAATTGAGATGTTGTTAAAGGAGAAAATACAAAATATGCAATCTAGTTAGCCCATGCAAATAGGTTTTGCTTCTCCTACTTCACCATAAGAGAAAACACCTGCTACCCCTACTTATTTGATCAATACTTCATTGGAATTTGTGCCTTACAACATGGGAAATATACCTATAGAAATTTAGGAGCCAAGAACATCAAGTGCACAAAAAAAATAAGAAGTAAGCAAGGAGGACCTGCTTGAAAAGTTGAAAACTTATGAAGAGAGGTGCAACCAACATGACGAAATGATCCTCGCTAGCAATTTAAAGATTGTTACTTTAGTATTAGAGCATTTGAGTAGAGGGGTTGATAAGAGATTAATTAAATCTATGCTAATTACTCTTCCATGATTGATGCTATAAAGAATTTTGATAGAGATAAGGAAGTGACAATACCACTCGTGGAAAAATGGATTCCTAGACTACAGGACTTGAGGGTGATGGTCATGGGATCCAAACATGATGTGAACAATCCTTCCAACATCCAACCAACCCTTAGTCTTGTGAATGAAATGGAAGAGTTACAAGTAAAGATAGAAAATTTGGAGGCTAAAATAAGGGAGTTGGTTATAGGATTTGATGAGATGAATTTTGGTCTCCTTCCTAACATTTTGAAGGAAATTGGTGAAATCAAATCTTTGCAGGATTGCAGAGGGCATGCAAATGAGGTAATTTCAAAGCAAGCAACTTTGATTTGTGAAGGGACTGATATGAGCATGTTTAAGAAAAATATGGACATGCTTGCTCAAGCCAGAATTGCCTTGGCAAAATTTGATAAGGAAGCTAACTAGGTTGTTACCAAATATGCTCCCTACAGAGCAAAGTAAAATAGTGTCATTACATTCAATTGGCCTTTTGAAGAGGAATTTCAATCATAGGACAAGTACCTAGAAATCTTGGAGGATTAAGTTGTTTTTGTGGGGATGGTAAACACAATTTTGTTCTTAAGTCTATAATAATGGAGATTAATAGATGGGAGAATACAATACGTGGCCTAGAATCAGTACAGGTTAGGCCTTTGATAAAGTAAGGGTAAATTATTGTATTTCTCTCTAGTTTGAAATGGTTGACATGTATGCAGACATGGAGGTAATTTTGTCCTCTTTATCTTTCTTCACTTGATGCTTTTCTTTCATTCATGCTTGGAGTACGCGGACACAATTTTGAAAGCACATGGTTATAATGTTACAACAAATAAAAGGTGCCTTTTGGAAGGCAGGACAAATCTTCATCAATGAATGTAAATGGTCTTCATAAATGAATGTAAATGGTCTTCATCAACGAATGTAAATGGTTTTTTCCCATGTGATATTTACCTCCATTTGAAATGAAAATGTAACTACATTAGGGAATATTTGTTGTATCGGTCAAATAGGAATTTGACATGTGTGCATTTTGGCCCAAAGCTTGTTTGCTCCTTCATTTCTATAAGAAGGAATTCAAGGGAAAATGTATGGGTTGGTTGCTAATTGATCATAGAGAAAACTCTTTTAATAAGAATATAGAGAGCATTTTAGATTTTTTGTCTTAGGTTTTGAGTCTTGTCAATATGTATATGTAATTTTTGATAACAATACTAGCAATTAAATAGAAAATGATAAAAATTCAAGGCCATTTCTCTCTTGGTGTATTCATTTCATAAATTATTAATAAAATGATCAAGGGTTGTTTTATTAGTCTTCAATGTGTTTCACTGATGCATGGTTTTGTCCTTGTTTTTAATTCAAAGAAATAATGAAATTGCTTGGATGAAGCTATAGGTGCATGTAATTTGAATATAAGGATCTTTATAAGAAGTTATGGTTTGGGATATAATGTTGTAATGTAGTGTTGTCAAAGCTTTATAATGCTATGTATTAGTCTGTTATCCAATTATATTTGTGTTGATATTGACTTTGTTTCCTAGGTTAAGGCACTGATCTGACCTTTGTATTCATGATATATCTTCTTGGTCATCAAACAAAAAATCAAATTATAAATAAACTTTCAAATGAACTACAATTATTATTATTTTATGTTAATTCCTTTCGTACTCATGCTCTAAATGTTGTTGTAAAGGTAGCCAACTTCTTGAAATATTCCATTTATTTGAGCTATTATATGAGAATTCATTTGTTACTTGCAATGTATCTAGCTATTGAATGTTTAATGTTTTAAGTGCATTGTGGGATCACCCTCTTGGGTCTTCCAAAGCCTGAATTGCAAGAGGAAAGTATTGCTTCTTTAACTCGTTCATTGGCCAATCCCTTCAAGTTGCTAAGGATCAGAATTGGTGATTCCATAGCCTTCATTAAAGACTAGCTTGGTTCTTAAAAAAAACTAACAAAGACTCCACATAAGCCTTCCCTGATCCATATGTGATAACATCGAAGTCACCATCAAAATCTGGTACTTTCAAAATTAAAGCAATAGTCAGCTTCTCCTTGAGTAGATCAAATGTTGCTTGGTATTTTTTAGTCCACTCAAACTTCTTCCCTTTCCTCTACAAAAAATTAATTGGAAGGCTACTCTGGAGAAGTTTGCAACAAACTTCCTATAATATCTCGCCAGACCCATAAAACTTCTTACCTCAAAGACATTTTTGGGCACTGGCCATTCTAGCACTACCTTAATCTTGGTTGGATCAACTGAGATACCATCGACTAAAATCACATGTCCAAGATACTATACTTTCTTTTCAAAGAAGGTACATTTAGAGAGTTTCGCATACAACTTATGTTCTCTTAGTCATTGTAGAACTATCTCCAAATGCTTGCAATGATCCTCTTCATTCTTCAAATAGATTAGGATATCATCCAAGAAAACCAAGACAAATTTATCTAGGCAATCTCTAAACATGATGTTCATTAGATTCATTAATGTTACCGAGGCATTAGTTAGTCCAAATGGTAGAACTGTAAACTCATAATTCCCATATCTAGTTCTAAAGGTAATCTTAAAAATATCCTCACCTTTGATCCTCAATTGGTGGTATCTAGATCATAGATCAATGTTAGAAAACACAGTGGCTCCCCGCATTTGATCAAAAAGGTCATCAATGTGTGGAAATGGATACTTGTTCTTTACTGTAGCTTTGTTAAGCATTCGATAATCTATGTACAAGCAAAATGTACCATCCCTCTTCTTCACAAAGATTATTGGCGCTCCCTAGGGTAATACACTAGGTCTTATCAATCCCTTAGATAACAATTCATCTACTTGTGCCTTAAGCTTCATTAACTTAATTGTTGTCATTTTGTAAGGCACTTTGGAAACACGTTCTGATCATGGCACTGTATTTATGGAGAAATTAAATATCCTTTTCGATGGTAGTCCAACTAGTTCCTTTGGAAATGCATTCACAAAATTTTGTAAGATAACATATCTTTCCATATCCATCTCTCCAATTTCCATCATTTCACCTTCTTCCACCTCTTGGTAATTCTATGGCCCACAATTGTCAATACCATCTTGAGAAATAAATTACTTATATTCCTCAATCTTTTCCATCTTTACCGTAAAGCGTTTGTATCCTTTCTTCTTAGCCTTAAGCAATTGCATGGTAGAGATTTGACCCAACTTGACTTCCATAGGTATACCTTGTAACATCACTTGGTTACCTAAATTATCCAAGCATTCTACTATTTTGGCATGAAATTCTACCTTGGATCTATGCTTCCAAAGCTAGTTCATTCCTAGGATAACATCATAGGATCCTAAGGGTGCTACATATAGGTTTACCTCCATGGAGAAACAAGGTAGTTCGATCCTAGCTTCGAACAAACATTGTTCCACCATTTCTCTTGTCTGGTTTGCATATTCTACAACCCATGACTTTTCCATATAACCAACTTTCCTAGATATTTGCTTTGCTATTCTCGGTGAAACACAATTTTTTAGTAGCTCCAATATCTATAAGTATGAAAATAGGCAAACCAAATAAAATACCTGGAGTCTCCACTAGAGTAACTTGATACTTCGCTTGACAATTGACAAGGCAACATGAATTTTCTGCTAGAACACCATTTTCTGAGAAGGAAGTGGGTTTCCATAAGGTATGACCCAGAAGCTTTATTGGGATAATTTGAAGTATAGTGGTCTCCACCACATGTGAAACATCCCATTTTTGGTACTTTCTTCCTTGCAGGTTCACTAGGTCTACTGGCATTACCTCCAACATTGTTAGAATTACCACCATTGAAATTATTCCTTTTGTGTTCCCTCCTTGGTTATCTTCCATTATTTTGGGGTCCCTTATCCCCTTCCTTTTGGAAATATTTCACCCCATCAAAATTCCTTGGAGTTGGTTTAACTTCAACTCTTGCAAACTTCTTACGGTTTCTATTCGCTTAGCGGATGGAGATGGCTTTGAGTTTCTACTCTTTCTCAACAACCTTCTCATACACTAGGTCTATAGTGTTTTGACCATGAACATCTACCTCACCTCCAATCTGGATATTAAGCCCCACAATGATTTTCCTTATGCAGAAACGTTCATCCTTCTAATACATTGGTACATAACGTAATAGTCGGGTGAACTTTTCCCAATACTCATTTACTGAAATCTTTCCCTATCTCAGGTTTTGAAAATAAGTGAGTCCTTGGTCGTAAAAGAGTTGGGGTAGCCATCTTTTATGGAATATTTCCAAAAAATTGTTCCATGTAAGTTTCAAAGAACTAAGCCCGAGTTCCATTTTCTTGTCCATCCACCAATTAGAGGCTTCTCCCACTAACTAATAGGCTCCTCCATATTTCTTTTGTGACCTCAAAATAGTTTTTGATCTCAAAATATTTTTCCATCTAGATCAATCATGCTTCAACTTCTTCCTTGCTGGTGCTACCTTCAAATTTTGGTGGGGTTATTTTCCTCAAGTCCCTATAAAGTTTAGTAGCTAAATTCTTCCTACTAGTTCCTTTAGATTGAGAGTGTGATTTCTCATTCTCATGTTCATGGGTCTAAACATGATTGTGAGAATTCTCTCCCTCATGTCCATTGATAAGAATTTCTTCATTAATCATAAATTATTGTTCTAATCTATCTCTTTCCCTTACTTCTTTCTCAATTTTTCCCAACCTTGCATTGGTTTCATGGATAATAGCCAAAATTCAATCCAATTTAGCTTCAACACCCTTCAGACCTTGTATGACTTCTTGAATCCCTCCAGGGTTAGTCCTTGTTCTCACCATCCTTGCAAGAAAAAGGGTTATACCTGAAGGTTCATCTTTATTAGATTCAATAATGTTCTTATTATCTTATTGATAACATCTAAATGAGCATTCATTTGCACATAAAAGAAATTTCACATAATATTTGAGCACAATCTTTTGATAAACACATATTTTTTATTATTCACGAGGATCTCAATATCCTTTCAATTTACATAGAGTGACTATTTAAGTAGTCAAGTGGAGAGTGTCCCTCAGATTTTCTCTCTGACACATAACTCAACGGGGTATACCCCTCAAATTTTTGTTCATCTCTTATTTGCTCATATCTATCCAAAAATGGGTAATAACCTTCGAATTTATCATCTGATACATAGCTACGAGGAACATAACCCTCTGATTTATTACTTGAGGAAATTACAATCACTTCTGACATAGGAAGGACACTCCCTTCCGAGGGCATATCCTTGGAAAGTGACAAGGAATCATAATTTTTTGGTGAAACTTGAGGTAGATAGTTGAAATTGGCCTCCTCCTTCATCCTTATCTTTACTTCACTAATCCAAGAGAGAGTGTGACTAAAATTTTTAGTATCGTTTAACCAAACAACATTATCATAGTTGGTATTCTCAATTGTATGAACAATGACCTCTTTTTCCTTCTTGTCTTTCAGGTAGAACTCATTCTTGATTACTGAATTTCTTGCAATTAACTTGAGACGCACCATCATGACATAAGAATTTTCAAACATTAGTATCATTCAATGTTATGGAAATTACGGTGAGAACATAGGTTCCAAAGCTAAACTTGGTAGCTCTGATACCACATGTAACAAGCCAATTTTTCACACAAGAAAATTTCCTAAGTTTTCACTTTCAAGTAAATAAAATATGTTTCTTAACCATTGCCATAAAAAAATTCCTTTCCAAAAGAGAACAATGAACATAGATGGCATAACAAATTCCAAATTTTGATTTCAATTCCAATATAATATTCCACATATTACAATATTTCCAATGAATGTATACAAAGTACATACATAGCTCAACCGAGCTTCAAAGCAATATCTATATAGCTGGTCCAAGAATCTCCTTTCAAATCTTGGTCGCTAGCTAAGGAGGAGAAGCATCACTCAAGTGCTTTTCCACCAACCACAGACTCAAATGCAGTCCCATGCACATCTATCATCTAATAGATGGCCCTACCCTTCGATGAAGAGATTGGTGGAGTAGCCTCGTAATGACAACCACTCTGAGAGCTTAGTGTTGTTCCCTACATAACTAGAACTTGTAGACACTACAATCCTAAACTAGCATGCATAAAAGAACACAGTGAATTGATAACAGAGCCAAAGGAAATCACACTACTTTGGCCAACGTATTCTCACTCGGTACTTCAAGTGACAATCATCCTATTCACATACACTACTCTAGCTCGATTTGAATTTATCCCATTATAATCTATGCATAGGTAGCTTCCTTCAATAGGTATTCATTAACCTAAGAAATAACCTATTCCCTTTTCCAAAAACACAATGGTATCTATACTAATAAATTATAAGCAAAAGCATAAGTTACCCCCCTTCAATGAATATTCTAATCCCAGGTATAACATATGAGCTTTCTAAGTCTACAAATTAACTTTACATAAAATAATTTAACAAGTCATTCCCATTTCGTTAATCCTAGTATGTAATACTATAAACAATAATCAATCACTCCTTAAAATGGATTAAGTACAAACACTTATGAGGAATTCATATCAATAAGTCTTTTCCTTTCCTATAGCAAATATATTATAACTCTATTCAAGAAAACAAATGTAATTTCCAATTTAAACACACAAGGCAATCAATCTTCCAAATAAAAGTAAAAACATGAAGATAATAGAATACCATGCATGTTAATCACTTATTCCAATGGACTCATTGGATCTCAAGCTTGGCTCCCCTCTTAAAATTGACTTAGAAACAAATTCTTCTCAATTTATCTCATTAAAGCTTCCCCACAACAAATCTCAGTAAAATAAGAATCTCTCGATGAAAATATAGTAGAATGGAGTAGCATAACGATTCACAAAAGAATTGTATCCAAATGAGGTGATAATGCCTCATATTTATACCCAAAACCAACATCCTTTAGCTACAAACAAGGCTAATGCTATGACACTTTTCAACCAAATACCATCGAATTAGCTTAATAATGAAAAGGTAGTGGATTTCTATCTCAATACTCACTCACACAGGACAACAAATTGACCGAATGCTTGCCAACAATAGTTTGACTGGTTCATAAAGCACATGTTTCAATCTGGAAATTGACTTACAGGCTAAAAACACTTCTAAAAGAAACACGTAATTCATAATATGGCACCAACTATTCATCACATTTCCTATTTACCAGCTTGTTGTTAAAATAAAGGAATCAGTCACACTTTATCTGGCTATGCTTTACATAGTCGACTTGGTCCAAGCCAAGCATTCAACACATCTCAATGTGTCGACCTCCTTCATTATAGCGTTGTTTAATGTTTGACTCAGTATGTTGCATTATATAGTGTACAACACTTTATCATTGAGTTTAATAAACTTCACACAACAAATTAATACTTATATATTTCCATCACCCACTATCAATAATTATAAATGTGGTTTAATACTTAGCATTGCACTATTACATGCAGCGCTACATTCACATTATATTGACCATGACATATTCAATGAATCAACCATTAGTATATTATATATATATATATATAATATCATTGAATAACATTTAACGTTATTTATATATGTATATATATATTCAAATATATATTTATTTATATATATTCTTTGACAAATAAGTTTGTCTAAATATTCCACTTGATATTCGAATGAATGAAATCAAGTTAACATTTCATATATATTATCGTTTTTATATATATCTATATTCATGCATACGTACATATGCATATATTGACATACTCGTATGGACATTTCCATTTGTCAACACATACATGTATATCAACATGTGTATACATATATATATGCATATATCTCATGTATATATATATATATATATTCGATTATACAATCAAACACATAAATAATTGCTATCTTATCAATAGGTATATATACATGTCTCATTGTCTTCTCAATATCACCATGCCCATGAGCAACCCATCCATAAGCGTGCATAGGCACATCTACCTACGTACTCTCATGTTTGTGCTACCTCACGTGTATGGGTTATCATCGACATGCATATGAATACATATATATAGATTATATGTATATATATCTCATCAATCAAGTATAGTAATATGAAGAAGAACTTGCATGCACCAAGCACTAAACACAATCTAAGAATTCTCTTAACAGAAATCAAGATCCTTCCTAATGAAAACACATCATACTAAAGGATGACTTGCCAATTCTCAAAAATATGTCTTGACTCAACCATTCTATAAGTGAGTGTGTGTGTAAGCTCAGTTAGGTTTCATTATAGGTTACTCAACCAAGTTCTTCTCTTGAGTGATACTTCCCCTCACTTTCGAAGGATTGAATCTGAATGTACATCCAACTTAAAACATTTTCATGGCAGTCAACCATTCATAAAAAAAAAGCATTTACACATTTCATAGTTAGAACATCAAATTCAATAACCATTCACTCCAAATTTCCATTCCATTATATAACATCAAATGAAATAAACATTCATTCATAATTTTCTGATGATTTAAATAAACAAAATGCAACCATATATATTTCTCATTCAAAATTCCAAATATATTCACAGATGCAATAATTTACCCTATCATAGTAATAGTAAATAGGTAAACGCACAATGGGGTGTAAAATTTAGATATGAGATTTGATATTAGTGACTAGGGATATGAACAAGGGGGAAAGTAGAAGAATCACTGGGATGCAAAATCAAAAGACTAAAGAAGGTGAAAGAGACAAAGGGAAGGAGAAGGCAATGGATAAGAAGACTAGAATGGACCCTTTGCCTAATGTGTGTAGCGACATGGATGGTTAGGGAATTGATAATATCCCTAATATGCCTGAGGACTTTACCCACCTACATGCGAATAGGGAGGAGATATATGATGTTCTAGGCTTGACAAAAGAAGGGGTTACAAATCAATTTAATTTGTCTAAATGGTTCTTCCTCAAAATGAATAAAATCAACATCAAACTCAAAGATTTGTAAGAAAAGAGCTCTGATGAGGAATGTGATAAACACAATCTAGGGGACAATTCAAGGTGAAGGATAGAATGGATGAAATAGAAAAATCTATTAATGATTTGAAAATGAGTTTGAGAAAATAATTGCTAACCTGGAGTGGAAAATCTAGAATATTAAGCAAAATTTGGATTTTTTTTTTTAAATTATCCATTATTCCATTAAAAATGACACAAAGGGAATTATAATTTTAACTAAAATTGTAAGGAGTTGAAAGAAGAGCAAGTTTTTGAGATGACATATGTGGGGATAAGGAAGGAGGAACAAAGAAACAAGGATAAAGGCAAGCAGATGATGCAAAGCAATACAAAGGGGCTAAGCTCCAGGACTAGAGGAAGCAAAAATAAATCATTTGAGGAAGAAAATAATGAGTTGTTGGGCCTTGCTAATATTCACCAGAACTTATACAAACAAGAATTGGAAGTTGTTGATACTTTGAAGAAGATGAAGTAGAAGCTTCTTTTTTTTGTTGTTTTTCTTCAAGTTTGCTTGGTTGCTATTTGGTTGTGTCTTATCTTTTAGCAACATTTTTTAAGTAGGGTTTCAGGTCCCTTCAAAACCTATTTTACTTGTTAAAAAAATAAAAATAAAATTATTCATCAAAATTATATTAATAATCTTTTGTGATTTTTATTTTTTATTTCTCTTTCTTTCTCTTTACCTTTCATTTAATTTTATTTTTTTAGTGACAACAAGGAGTCTTATGTTGTGACCATGTACATACAACTCTTACCTTTTACCTAAAATTTGATTTAATAAAAACAAATTTTAAGTAAAATATAAAGTAAACAAATAATGTATTTTCATTTAAACATAATAAAATACAAATAAAGCTCATGATCATTTTTTCATTCAATTTATAACATAAATAAAATAAACAACTCCAAAATGATATATCTTACATAAACTTATCTAAAATATAATACTAATTTTACATTTATTTTAAGCTAGACTTACAATCCTCATTTCATTTGTTTAACAAGTTAATAACTAGTACTTGCACCTAAAGGAGGTTTAAGGATTATGCCGATAGAAAACTATATGTATGTTAATATGTTAGAGAGTATGTGTTTGTGTATGGATGCCTTACCTAAATAATAGAATGAAATAAACTTAGGCAAATCTAGATTTTTTCCTTAAAGATTTTAAGTATTTTCTCATTATGAAATATTTGCATACAAATTTAAAACATAAAGCAATGCAAATGAAAAATGAAAGTTACCATCAAATTGACAAAAAAACTCTACAAATGAAAATAGAATGTTCCCATCCAATTGTCAAATCAATATTTATCTAGCTTTTATGTTATAAGTGAGATTTTGGAGGCAAAAAATTTACATGCATGAAACTTGTTTCAAACTCAAATCTTACACTATACAAATCTCACACTATATATAGCTTATCCTTTAAAAACTAGCACTTGCATCGGAGGAGGTGCAAGGGTTACACCGATAGGAATGTATGGAGTAGTAAGAAGGGGAGTGGCATGCACTTTAGAACTTTTTAATTTTTTTCTTCTTTTTTTTTCTTTGACTGCAGGAATCGGGTAGCACGACCCCCTATAAACTGCAGTGCGCCTAGTAAACTTTTTAACGTGACCGACAGCGTTGGCGCGACAAGGTCTTCGGTACCACGGGGGGTGGGGAGACTAGACCTCATGACCAACCTCCTACAACAAGAAAGATTTAGCCAATCGAGCTAGGGCCCCAACCCCTAGGACTTGTTTAGTATTGTTTTTATTTATTTTTACAAAGCGCATGTAATACATATTTTCGGGATACACCCAAATGCAAGTAGCATAAGAAAATAAACATTACAAAATGATAATAAAGAAGTAAACATACATTTTTTTCATTCTATCTTGTTTGAATTATATAGAAGTAAATATACAATGTGTTCATTCTATCTTGTTCGAATTAATAAAGAAGTAAACATAAAATGTGTTCATTCCATCTTGTTCAAATTATATAGATAATGCAAGTAATATATAGAGAACACCTTTGGCATGTTTTGCGTACTCCCAAATATATACAATTTTGTTTGAATTAAATACAAATTGTTTGGAATATATATTCTATGAAAATAATAGATGTATGTGTAAAATAAGATGGCATAATCCTATAAATAGACAAGCTCTATTTTAAATTATGATTTGATGGATATAGATCATGATGTTCTTGAAGCAAGATTCAAGCATTTGGCCCTAGTTTGTAGCAGTGTATGGGATTTAATGGGCGGATGCATGGATAAATGAATGGATTAATGGATATTCGAGGCATGCAAACGATAGTAGGCATTAAAATTTGGATGGTGGATGATAATGACCCATGTCAAGAAATATATCATTAGCAAGTGTTAACTGTACACTAGTTGTTGAACAAGATAACAAATGAATTGGAATATGAATGGTGATCAGTGAACATGGAATTGATAGCTTACATTCATGGGTGAATGAATTTATCATGGGTAATCTAGATCGAGTGTTGGATATAATATGGATAGGGTGAGTGATTTGGTGTACGTAGATATTTTATGAAGTGTTTTTTGTTATTTGCAAATATTGGAGTTTGCCTCATCTAGATGCACACATCACGATATGGAGCTAGTAGAGTCCATATGATAAAGTGTTGTTGTTAACACACGGTTAGTGTGAGATTTGGATAGTGTATGTTGAGAGATATGAATTTAGATTGTTTGGTTGATAGTTTGGATCTTTTTTTTCTGAACTTGGTAGATGAGCAGTGGTAGGTGGAATTAGCGAATCGGTTGGGAAAAAACTTTTTCATACATCTTGTAGGTCACTCTTGAAGCTTTCTTCTGCATTGTTGGACTTTTTTGATGGATGAACTTCCCTTTTTCATTTTTTTCCCCATAGTTTCTTTGACTAATGGAGGTTGATAGGGATGACTTTGTTTTGTAATTTTTGGTATCCATTTGAATTTTATTTGTCCATTTTTCTTCAATGATTATTTGACTTCAGTTATTTGTTCCTTTCTTTGGTATACCTTGTCCTCATGTGGTTGGGCACAATTTGTGGATGGGATGATACATGAATGTTGATTGAAGTTATAAATAGTTGTAGCATTGATAGTGGTTCTTATCATAAGGACTCTACATTCTCCCCATGCTTATGTTTGCACTAGAAAAATTTCCCTCTATTGTTTAAGAGTTATCTATATTCCTTATTTTCTAGAAAACCCAAAAGTTGCATAGGATTGTAGATATGTAACAGTAGAAGACTTTTGCTCATTGATAATGATGTTTAGAGTGGGAGACCCTTGTTTTTGTAGAACATCTACGTGTACAGTTAAGAGTAAGCATCTCATGGGTAGATGGAGGACTAGGTGGTTTATGGCTATATGATCATCATGTGCATCATCTTGTATGGATTTGGGAATTCTCATCAGATCATCGTAGCATATTAGAGGTATAGATTCTTACATGGTATTTGTGTATATATTTATGAAGAAAAAGCATGTTACATGGTATTGTAGTAGGTGACATATTGTATTTTTTTTATCATGAATCAAAGTGCCTTGTTCATAGTATATTGAAGCTTAGATTTCTTTTTGGGATTTACAAAATATCCAACTATCCATAAGCTGGTAAAAACTATAGTTACATGGTTATATCACATACTATATACATAGTTACAAGGAGAAAGTGTATTAGACATCATTCAAGTAGTTTTGAAATGATTCTTTTATGTAGAAAAAACCACCTTGTTCGTAAAACTCATTTGCTTTCATTTCACGGAGGGAAGTGTAGAAAGAACCCAACTTCTCACAAGTTGAGTGGAATTCATGTATTGTAACTTCTATTGACTAAATGCCACATTCTTGCACACTTTGGATGTTTCTAGTTGTGGCATTTTCTTGTTGTAGCAAGTCAAGTCAACTAACAGTAATGTCATTTGAAAAAGCTTGAATGTGGCTTGTAGAAGTTGCACTGGAATTGATCGACGGTGAAGAGTTGGTCAACAAGATAGGGCTACAGGAACTACTCGAGATTTCAATAATTTCATTGGGTTGATGTGAATTGTCCATTCCTAAATGAAATTGCATTTTTAAAATGACAAACATTATATTGTATGTTTAATATCCTAAACAAGTGGTAAAACTTATACATAGAAGAATAAGTAAGAATTTATAAAAGAAGTTAACAAATGATTATTTGCATACTAATCTAAGATAATTTCTCAAAATTTAATAACTATTGGAAAATGATTCCAATGGATCGTAAATGTTATTTGAATGCTAACCTAAGATAATGTCTTACAAGTAAATAACTATTGGCAAGGGATGTTAGGTGGTCCATAACTGTGATCTGGACATCATTGAAAACCAAATTTATAATAAATATTTGTTACTTTTCTTTTATGGATATAAGCTTGGGTTCTTGTTGGATTCAATCGTATGGGTGGGTGTTTTCCTAATGGAGTGACAAGTGTCTATAATAGAAATTAAGTAAAACAAAGTTTGCATGATATAATAGAAATTGAGTGAAAATAATATAATAGAAATATAAATACTAAAAGAAATATAATATGAATACTACATATAAGTTTGTTTATAAGTGTTTACAATAGAAATTTAGATTGAAATATATACAAGTTTGTTTGCAAAATTTACAAAATATTTGTAATACATATTAGGTGCAAGAAAATTGAATAAAAGATTTGTATCTATTTCATTTGTGGCGATTGTGTAGTTGGTGATTCCATGTGGTAGTATGAAATGAGACGACACATATTTTGTTTCCTTTTCATGTATTTTGTTCCTACATAGTTAAAGAAGAAGTTAATGGACACACATAAAAAATTGTATAGGTTTTACATGGGAAGAAGAGTTTCTATACAAGTTGCACATGGGATACATAAACTAGCACTTGCACCAAAAGGATAGAAATATAAATACTAAAAGAAATATAATATTCATAAACCCTAAACCCTAGAAGGTACGTTTGCATCGTTGTGGCTCCATAAGTATTTTGACGACACACTTCAGGATAAAAAAGGACGACCGCTTACAACCACATAGCTCACCCAACTCATCCATGCATTGATTAGCCGATATGATATTTTTCTATGCTATACCAATTGGCAAGTGGGTTCAGGAGTTAAACAACAACCCGCAAGCTTTTCTTTTGCTGAAAATTTTGAGTGGATAAGGGTGTGGAGAATTAGAATACTACCTCTAATAAATTAGAAATATATTTTCAATTGATAGTGCAATATGAATGTGATTTGAAGTTTATAATTTTTTATTTCTTGAGTTTGTGTCATTCCAATATAAATTCCCTTATTAAAAAATAGAAATATTAATTCTTATATAGAAATAGATTAAAATCAAATCTTTAGAGCATAAATTCAATATTTAAGTTACTTTTTACCTTGTTTTGAATAATTAACAATGAAAATTATTTTTGAAAATAGTTAATCTGGAAAATGGAATTGTTGGGGTAATTCCTTCCTAGGACCAAGTCTTTGGGATAAGGTATCTGTAGTTAAGTCACTTTAGCTATGCTTCGGTTATTAGGTAAAGTGGAAGTTATATTTACCATTTTTAATCTCTTATTTTAAATAAAAGAGATCAAATATAACAAAATCTAATAAACATAATTATAAATTTGTAAACTATTTGAGTTAAATTTGAATAAAAATTTATTTAAATATAAAAAATAGAATGCAATTTAATAGTTTATCATAATTAATTAAATAGTTAAATTAATTGTTCCTTTTGTGAACCAAAAATTTATTTATAATATGCAAAAGAGGCTCTTGCTTTAACCTCTTTTTACTAAGTACAATATGTCATTACATTAATATCTTTTTTTTTTAATTAGAATTTCAACTGCTATAACAACTAATACAAGTCCTAGTTTCAAATACTCACTGGTGAATGAAAAATTAACCACAAAATTAAGAGTTCCTTATCAAATTGGAGGTAGTCCATGGAAAATTAACTGCTACAATTAATTATAAATCAAAATATTATAACTGCCTCAACAAATAGGGTTTCCTAAGTTGAAGTATATTTTTTTTTGATATATTAATAACTAGTAAGGCCAACACCATATATATTATTTGACCAAAAAAGTATTACAAGGTTGTCTTGCGATACAAAATATACTTCAACACAACTTACATACCAGGAGCTTTACTATACTGCTCCTATCCTACCAACCTAACTTATACCCTAGTTATTGTTATACTTGCTACTAATCTTCGCCGGTTACCTTGACTACTTGGTCCTTCTTCCCTTCAACTTCCATGGACCACGAAGAGTAGTGAACAGAGGACTGGTTGCATCATATCTTGATCCCTGGGCTGCAACTTCCTTGCGCATTTGTTTAGCATGTGCCACACGATTCTTTACTGGGCGGTCTATTTAGCACTTTTTGTGGGCCGGGCCATTTGCTATATCCTCCACATCTCGACCATCATCCTCAACCCAATATTCCCCTGAATCTGGGAGAAATGGGAGTATAGGTCCGGAGTACACCTCGTCATCACTGTCCACATCAAATCCTTCCCTTTCCAAGTAATTACCCATCTCCTCTTTTGACATCGACTCCATGAGTCTTGCCGCCATCAGGAGAAAACTGAGATTCCTATCTATGTCCTCACCACGCTCTGCCAGAGCCTAAGGTTCCACCGTAGTCAGGATAGGGAATTTTGGAACAAGCCTTCCACCACTCTGCTTTAGCAAGTAGTAATGTTGTGACATTGGAATTTGGCCTTGCTCATCGATGTTGTCTAGAAGTGCATCTATTTCACCCAAGTAGGCATGCTTGAAGACGAGTTGACAGAGATTTTTAACCCTAGCCTTCGGCACTCCTCGATGGATAGAAATTGCCAGAAACATTTTCGTAACATCTGTGTTGAGGCAGTGTTTGTGGTAAGACCAAATGAACTCTCGCCCCAGAACCGCTTTCACTGCATGAATTACATACTTATCCTTAACTATAAGGATACCTCAAAGCCTCATATCTGTGACCTCTCCTTGAAAAGGAACCATGGTGGTGGTAGTTTCCAGACACATCGAAGTATCCATTGCTTCTTGCCTATCTTATCACCAACCTTTCCAAATGCTTTTACTAGTGTGGATTTTTACCTTTATTCACACACTTCTTATAGCCTACTAGTATCCTTTACAAGCCTACAATCTAGGTATCAGTGCTTCACACGAATGAGCCTTACCTTTGTCCTTCGTTCTCGAGGCCACCAACCTGATGTGACTATAATACGCCTTGAGACGATCTGTAAGATTTGAAGGGATGTTTTAGCTGTCATTTATGACGATCGCTCAAAACCCCTGACGTACTTGGCATGCCAATGCGATTACCAATATCACCACCAAGCTTCTACATTATTAAAGACATGACCCTTCCCACAAAGTGGCTTAGTTGGCTCCTACCAATTCGTACTGCGACTCCGTAGCCGCATGCTTAGCTAGGGTATCAACCACGGTATTTCCTTCACGGTGTATGTGGTTGACATGAAATTCATCAAATGATGATGTCAGAGTCCAAATTGGGTTTAACCATCTTCTTAATAGCCAATTTGGTGTGGTGTTACACCTTATGGCATTCACTATAATTAGTGAGTCACCCTCAAGATGCAATTTTGAAGCTCCGAGCTTTTTTCCTAGTTTGACGCCACACAGTGCTGCTCTAATTTTTGCCAAATTGTTTGTTGCTTGTCCTATATTTTTTGCTTCTTGAGCTAACACCTTTCCATCATAATCTCATGCCACACATCCAGTGCCAGCTACTCCCAGATTACCCAAAAAGGCGCCATCAAAATTTATTTTTATCCACCTAGGTTGCGGATGTTGCCAAACTGTACCATGCTTGATTTCTGCCTTTTGATGGGCCTTTAGATTACTTATAATGGGGGGGATATGAAACCCAATGAATTTGTTTGAGAGTTCAATGTCTTTGTTGGAGAAATTTTTTTTGGGGTAAGTAATTTTTTTTGCTACGTTATTTGTAAGTTCCATAATTGCCTTAGTTATTCTCCCTGTTAAATGTTCTCTCCCTAGCTCTTGCTCCTGGAAGATACATTTGTTTCGCTCCTTCCATAATTCCCAACAAATTGTAGATGGAATTATTCACCATATATTGCTGAAAATCCCTTTGTGTTGCTTAGTTGGCCACGTCGCTAACCAATCCCAGAGATTTGAAGCAGAAGGGGTAAGGAAATCTAGGATTCAGAGGATGCGTTTCCAACAATACTCCGCATAGGGGCAGGAGAGCAGGAGGTGGGATGCAGATTCTGCTTGATGTTTACATAGTACACACCTGTTGGGACCTCTGAAACCTAACTTGGATATCTTGTCCTGGGTTAGAATCCTCCCCTGAGATGCAAGCCCTAAGAACACACCCGCTTTAGGCAAGACATCTCCCCCCCAACATAAAGAGTTAGGCCATGTTTTCCTTGCTATCCTTTTTTCCTTGATTTTGTAACCCAATTTTACTTTATATGCCCCATCTGCAGAGGCACTCCACCTCAATACATCATCCCCCTCATTGACCGGGAAGGATCTTGCTTCCATTATCCTTTTCAGAGCCTTTTTTTGTGCTTTAGGGGCATTGAGTGTATCTAGGTTTTTCCATTTCCATTTCTTGACTCCATGCTTCCATATAAATCCTCCATAGTTATTTATCTTTTGACCCCACACTTTGATGGTTTCTTCCTTGATGTCCTCCAAACCCTTCATGTTGATTAATTTGGTGAAGCCGTCCCATGAATCTTCCCAAAAAGATGCTTTTCGACCATCATGTACTTCCCATGAAACATGTTTGTGAATAATATCTCTTCATTCACAAATAAAGTTCTAGATTGCCGACCCTTTTGGAGGATTGAGTACCCTAATTATGCTTATGGGCTCATTTGAGTCAAGATATTTCCTCCTCAGGATTCTGACCATTTATGGTTGCTTGTGTACATTTTCCAGACTAGTTTTCCCCCCATGGCCAGGTTCATTAATTTCAATTGCCTAATTCTTGCACCACATGAAGCCTGTGGTTTACAGACCTTATCCTAGGCCAGTAAGGGAATTTTGTTTAAGTCTTTCGGGCCATTCCAAAAGAGCTTTCTCATAATTTGGTTAAGTTGGTCTATTACACCCTCCAAAATTTTTAGGCATGACATTGAATAGATGGGAATTGCTGCCAAAACTGTTTTAGCCATGATAAGCCTCCCAGCTAATGTTAACCATTTACCTTTCCATTGTTCCATTTTATTTTTACAATTACCTACTACTCTGTCCCAAAAAGTGAGGTGGTTATCACCGGTAAAAAGTGGCATTCCAAGAAATTTCCCTGGAACACTGGCCGGTTTGACACCTGAGATTCTTGTGAGGTCGCATTAGAGGCTAGGTTGGGTGTTGAGAAAAAGACTTCTGATTTCCTCCAGTTGATGGCTTGACCGGAAGCTTTGTTGTACTTGGTAAAAATTTCTTTGATCTTTCTTGCCTCCATTCTTATGGCTAATCCAAAGAGGATGGTGTCATCCACAAATTATTGATGTGTACTCGCTCCTACTCCAGGAGCGGCCTCAATTCCTTTCCACGATCCTTCCTCTCTGGATTGGCTTATTTTCCTACCCAGGGCTTCAACCATTATGATAAAAAGAAATGGGGAAAGAGGGTCGCCTTGTCTTAACCCCCGAGTAGAATCTATGAATCGCTGGGCTAGACCATTTTGAAAATCTTGGGCCATTTATACATCTTTTAATCCAACTTACTATTTCCTTATCAAAGCCAAATCTAGCTAGCACATCTAACAAGATACCTATCCACCCGGTCGTAAGCCTTTAATATATCCAATTTCAGGATCATACTTGGCAACCTTAACTTCCTTGCAGAGTGCAATGTTTCGTGAGTCATGATTATCCCTTCCACAATTGACCTACCTGGAATGAAACCACTCTATTCTTCTGAGATGATTTTGCTTATTACCAATTTGAGCCTATTGGTGATGATTTTAGAGATTATTTTGTATATTGTGTTGCAAAGGGAAATAGGCCTGTATTCCCCCATGAAGTTTGCCTCCTTCTTTTTTGGGATAAGTGCTATGAAGGTGTGATTGATTGCTCCTAGCATTACTTTTTTCTTCCTTAACTCATTTGCTGCTTTGACTAGATTTTCCTTCATTATTTCCCAATAAGCCTGGAAGAAAGAAGTCAGGAAACCATATGGGCCCAAGGATTTGTCTACTCCTAGTTGGAATGTTGCCTTCTTAGCTTCTTCCATACTTATGGGTTTTGAGAGTTCTAAATTTTCATTGTTTAAGATCAGTTTCGGTATACTCCTGATGAATTCCTCCCTTGCTCTAGAATCCACTTGAACTTCTTTTTTAAAGAGTGATTCAAAGAACCCCACAACTTCCTAATTGATTTCCTGATTTGTTCTAGCAAGAGTCCCATCATTTCTCACTAAATTTGTTATTTTGTTCACATTTATTTTAGCCAAGGTTGAGTTATGGAAGAACCTAGTATTTTTGTCTCCTTCGTGGAGCCACTATTCATAGGATTTTTGTTTCCAATGACATTCCATCCTTGCTAGGGATTCAGATTGAGCTTCTAATAATACCTTTTCTCTAAGATACTCCTCCCGCCCCATGCCATCCTTGATTATTTTCTCATTTAAGGTCTTTAGCTCGTTTTCTATCTTGTCACTCTCTTCGAAGATATTTTTAAAATGTTCCTTGTTCCAAATTATCAATTTTGTTTTCATATGTGCAAGTTTTTTTTGGAAGGCAAATAGGTGTGAGTGGTTACATATCCAAACCTCTTTCCACCAAATCGATATCTGTTCATAGAGGCTTGGATCTCTGATCCACATTTTTTAAAACTTGAAGGGAGAACCCCCTTTAAAATTATCTGGCTGCAGAACAAGTTGAATTGGAAATCGGTCTGGGCCACTCCAAGGGAGTATTGAAGCCTCCAACACTTGGTTTCGTTCCCCCAACACCAGAAACCTGTCCAATTTTTCTGCTATTCCAGAGTGTCCCGATCTTCTATTGGTCCAAGCATATATTCCATTCTTAGTGCTTATCTCTCTCAACATATTTTGATCTATAAAATCCTGGAAGTCCATTTGAGATCTTATCAAGTTTTGCATACCTCCCATCTTCTCTAAGTTGTTTAGAGTAGCATTGAAATCCCCACCAATTATAGTTTTAACTTCTTTTGTTTGGCTCAGGAAGGTGGAGATTTTAGCCCAGAGAATCCTTTTATCTGTTGGTGCAATCAGGCCATATACATTGATCAAATTGAATTCTGAATTATTATGATAAAGACGAACCGAGACTACTATCTAATTCTACTTATCCACCAAGGGTTTGTAACTTACTGAGGTAGGGCTCCAAAATACCCCAAGTCCCCCAGAAGCCCCTATTGATTCTTTATAAATTCCTTCCCATCCTCTCCACCACTTCATTTTCCTTTCCTGTTCCTCCTTACTCCATTTTGTCTCCTGAATAATTAAGATATCTGGCTTATCACTGTCTATCTAACACTTGAAGTGGAGCCATTTACTAGGGGTGTTTAAGCCGCTAGTGTTCTAGCTTAAGATCTTCATGACTCCCTAGGAAGGGGGAGACCCTTCCCATTTCTAAGGATTGTTTGTCCTTTGGTGGCCCCTGCCACTTTTAATTTCTCCTTATTAGGCTTACAACCCCTTTGACTGTTTGTTTTGATTCTTGGGATTTTTCTTGTCGAAGGTATTTGCTCAATTCCTCTTTCAGCCAATATTCCCTCTTGATATTCTTCAAAGCTTTCATTGAACTCTGATTATGAATCCATACTCCCTACCTCCAGATTTTCCTCTAATCCATCCTCTGGGACCTTATTATTAACTAGTAAATTTGCGGCTGACAACTCACTTGACATCATCTTCTGGTCTCCCAAATCATCATCCTTTGTTATTGCTACCTAATTTTCCTGCCTAATGTTTGTGAGATTTGGTAACTCTTCCCCCTGGACTCCGAATATCGAGCTGATTCCACAATTATCTTGTATTAACCACTGAGTTGATTGGTTTGGCTCCTGGTTGATGTCCAGGATTGATTTCCACCCAGGCTCATACACCAACTGGTCTGAATACATTGAATCCACTATTTCTTTTTCGTTAAAAACTGAAGCTTGTCCCACCTCTACTTTATTTCTACTTTTGTCCAGCTTCTTTTCCTGTACTGAAGTTCTTAATCTGTTGGTTTCCCATTTTTCTGGGTAGTCTTCCTTAACCTGCTATGTTGATTTGAGGTTAGGGCACACATGCAGGTTGTCCTCCCTGCACACCTCCTGATTCCACAAACCTGGTTCTGATATGAGCTTTATCACTCTAGGCACCTCCACCTTCTGAGGAATTGCTACACATATTCAAAAGAAAGGTCCTTTCTAACTATCCACTTGAATGTTGTCGAGATTTTGAAATTTGCCTAGAAGATTACCAATTCCTTCTAATGTTTTTTCAGACCAATAATTTGAAGGAAGGTTATAAAGCCCGATCCATACAACACTTTCCCCCACCCCTTCTGTCTTTGGGTCAAAATTTGGCCTCTAATTTACAGGGTGAACTTGGGCACCCTCCAAAAAATAGGGTCTAGATTCTAGAGCCTTATTCTTTTTTTCCTAGCTACGAAACTTAATTAGAAACTAGTTATATCCCAGGGTGTTTACCGAAGTCTCTTCCCCCCAACTTGCCTTACACCATTCTTCCATGGCTTTCCAACTTTTCTGACCTTCTCCCCTCCATTTTACCAACATTCCAACGTTTCTCAAATTTTCACGAGTTATGTTAACTACTTTGTTGTTGACATTAAAAAACGGTATGGAGGTTGGTATGGAATTACCTTTATTCATTAGTCCCCTACTCGCACTTGCATTCATCGTTGCATCTTTGAGTGGTAGGGCTTTAATCGGGTCCATTTGTCACCAGTTTTTGTTCAGATCTCTTCTCGCTCCTACTTTTTCCCTGAACCACCCTTTCGATTTTGAAGCTTTCCACCCCTCGCCAACATTGAATTCCAGTTTCCTTCCTTGCGTATATCTATTAGGTCTCACCCACGGAGGTCCTTGACCTAACTAGGCCCTGTTACTCCTACGCCTTTGATCCATCACAACCTGCTCTTGTTGTTGATAGTAAGGATGACATTTGTCCACCCAGACACCATTTTCCATCACCCATTGGGGTCTATGGATTTCTGAACTGGGGTTTCGGCCAGGGTTTCCGTATACTATCCAACCCTTGTTAATTTTTTCTCTGAATTCATCAAAGGGAATTGTCCCGTCCGTTTCCTCACTCCATCTCTCCTTGTTACTTCCTCCCTTTGCTGGTGATGCTTTCAGCTACTGGCTACTGGTTGCCTCTGGCATATTGTGCCTTTGCTTTTTCTCCTGCCTCGCCTCCTGGTTCCAACTGGTTTGTCCGACCATCTTCCCTAGTTTGCGAGCTATCATTTTCTCTAGCACACCCTCCTTTGTAGCCTCACTGGCTTTTTTCGGTTCCCCCATATTTTTTGGCACTACTCAAAGTAAGCCAAATATTGCTCCATTTAGTTCCTAAGTTGAAGTATTATTCCTTCCACAACAAATTAAAAACTGCAGTAAACTGCAATTTTAAAGTCCTGGGTTCACATCCTGACTTATCTATGGAAAATTAACTATTACAATAATTTAAAAGTTATAATTGCCCCAACTAATAGGAAATTGCAAGTTCAATTTGCTAGCCAGTTATGGAAAATTAACGGCTATAATAATGATGTGTTCTATCAAAAAAATATGTATAGTAATATTCATAAAGTTTGCTATATTTAATCGAAAAATAACAACCACAACAAATCAAGACGTTACAAGTGCCTCACAAAAGACATTGGGAAAAGGATGTGTTCTACAAATCAATGCATTTTCGTCATTAACCTATTTTTTAGTAGTTTAAATCATATGCCCCACAACGTGCCAGAAAGTTGTCAAAAATATGTATCTACCATATTATCACATTCATATATTACTTGCAGAAGGACTCTACAACTTTTATTTTACTTACAAAATTACAACACTTATTTTTGAATACATAAAATCATAATTTTCAATAACTGTAACATAAAGCCGATAGCTGAAACAAAAAGCTGATAGCTGGGAGTTTATAGCTGGAATCTATTTCTTTGAAAATGATAAGCCATAGGGAGGTAGCTGTCCTCCCAACCAAATTGGGTCCTCAAGCCTTTAAAGACTCTCACCATTCCCCCGAGCTCTTAGACCAACCAAGAACAGGTATAGACACAGGAAGACACACGAGCTTTTAAGGCCAAGCCATCAAGCATGTATCAAGCACTTTAGGCATTGTCAGTCATGATCAAGAATAGGAGGGCTTCAACAAATGTATTCAATTGTAATAGCATGGAGAAGAGAACCTCTATCAGCCAATAATAGGCTCAATCCACCAGAAATAGCCTAGCCAAAAGAAAACTGACTAAAGTGCAAGCCTGTGACTACTGATGCTATAGGAAGGTAATTTTTAAGCAACAAAGAATATAACAAAAGAATTGCTTGAAAATGAAAACATAAAATACATATTTGATGAGTGAAGCTTCCTCCTCTCTACTGAAAGAGGGATAGTTGAACAGGTGAACTATGGGAGAATGAAAAACTAAGCAGCACCAAACTTTGACAACAGTTCTAAAAAAAATGTTGCATGTTCAAACAAAAAGGAGAGGCATCTATTCCTAACTGCCAAACTACAATGAAAGCTAGAAGGTGGAGATTACCGTATACTATGTGACCTCTACAATTTGCGTAGATTCTTTGTCCTGATGCATCGCCTATCTTCTGCGTAGTCTTCGTGTGCAATTTGGTGCAAGAAATATGGTTGCTTCAAGTACTGGTCTCAATCAAAGATGGCGGTTGATATTTGTGGAAATTGATGGTGGTTGATATTGCCGTAGGCTTCTTACCAGCCGACGAATGATATTTTTAGAATGTACGGGAATTCAATTATGGAAGGCATGTTGTGCATCCCATTAAGCTAGCTTCATTAAATCGTCCTCCAACAGATGGCGAATCGTTAGTTTTGCATTTAATTCGAAAACACTGCAAGTACTAACAACTACTGGAAGACACTTCAACGCTTCAACTTGCCTCTGACACAACCTTCCTGGAGCTGCAAACATTTAATTTGATCTATTGCCACA
This sequence comes from Sequoiadendron giganteum, assembly GCA_007115665.2. Taxonomy (NCBI): domain Eukaryota; kingdom Viridiplantae; phylum Streptophyta; class Pinopsida; order Cupressales; family Cupressaceae; genus Sequoiadendron; species Sequoiadendron giganteum. The sequence goes on from CM021101.1 coordinate 541,006,945, forward strand.
CTATCTCATCGACGGTGAAGTTTACCTGCATTCCAACAAAAAGTTTGATGGAAAACCATAGCAGTTTCGCGACATGAGACTTGTTTCCGATCGAAAGCCCATGCAATATATAGCCTATCGGCTAATAACTAATATAAATTCTCTTACTCAATAACTCTATATTTATGATTACTTTTAAAACATTAATAAAAATAAAAAATATATATTTTTTGGTACAATCTATTTTTTTAATTTTAATAAAAAATAAATCATGAAATATATAATATATATACATATACTTGTAAAATTTGTAAAAACCTAAGTACTTTCGGGCCGCTTCGTGTCTTCTCATTTTTTCTTGCTACGAACAATTAATTTTTGAACCTGTAAATAAAAAAAAGCCTCGTGCAAAGACAATTGTACCCTTTTATATTTGAAGGGCCAAGCAATCCTCACCTGAGCGCCTCCTTTTCCAACGTTTACAGGTCCAGTGTTCGAAACCCCGCGAGGCGTAGGAGGACTTAATTCTTGATCGTTCATCACGAGGATAGAAAGGAAAATAAAGTTAGCTCGACGGAATTTTGAGTGAGACTGCTATGTTAAAATCTGAAAAACTCAAGCATGAGCAATGGCGGATCAGCAGCAGCAGAAACAGAAAAGACAAAGAATGAAAAAAAACCGTTGGAAGCGGGCGTCGACGCATTCGGGCGCGCGATTGCCCGCATTGCAGTGGGACAGATATGCGAAAGTGCGGGGTTTCAGTCGTGCCAGGAGTCCGCCCTAGAAGCCCTCGCGGACATTGCAGTGCGGTACCTCCGTGACCTCGGCAAGTCAGCGCACTATTATGCTAATCTGGCGTGCCGCACCGAGTGCAATGTCTTCGATGTAATTCAGTCATTGGAAGACATGAACCACCCTCAGGGTTTCGTAGGCGCCTCTAACATCCTCTCCCGTCGTCTCTCCGCTTCCGCAACAGTGAAGGACATCATTCATTACAGTAATAGGTAAGCTATATTTTTTCATCTTCGTTTTAAAAGAATTCTCTGCTAATTGGACAGTTCCTAACAGAATTTAAAAAAAAAAAATTTGCTTATTGAAAATATTGGAGTTCTGTGGAAGTTAGCTTAAATGAAACTTTATGACGGAGCTGTTCAAAGGTTAGCTCTAGTAGAAGTAGGGAACAAATTTCGGTAAAGATGGGGGAGGGCTTTAGAAAAGATTTATCTTTTGAGTTCCAAAAGAAATTTACACTTATGAAGCTCTATATTAGTACATCTCTGCACAGATTGAGTATTGGTTCGTCGTTTTACAAAATTTACAAAAATATTATTTGGTAACTAAGAAAACATTAGCTCTAATAGAACTTCATAGGGAAGCGTATTCAATAATTGTCGGAGAGAGTTAAAGATAAGATTTTTTATATGATTTCGGAAGAACTGCATTGCGTTTGATTCCAGACCTGTTTTGCCCATTTGGACTAATCAGCTATGTACTACTCGTCGTATTCAATGAAAATCTTACCTTTAACTCTTGCCTTTGTTATTCATCATTGAGTATTTTCTAATATGAAGTTCTATATTAACTCAACCTTTTCACAGATACGAGTATTGGTTCTTTCATTTACAAAGTTAACAAAAACATCGTTTTTCAGCTAAGAGAAGATTAGCTCTAATAGAACTTCATTGGGAAAACTATTTACTATTCAGTAATGACAGGAGAGAGATAAAAAAAATATTTCTTTGAATTCTAAAAGAAGTCTGTTACGACTGATACCCGACACTTTTTTCCTTTTTGGATCGATCATTCCTGTACTTCTCTTCGAATTCAATTAATTTTTTTTCTTTGACTTTAACCTTTGTTATTTATTATTGAATATCTTTCCATATGAAGTTCAGTATTAGCTGACATTTGCATAGCTCTGAGTATTTGGTTCTTTCTTAAATAAATTTACAAAAATATCATTGTCAACTAAGGAAAGATTCACCAAATTTATAGATTCCCCAAAGAAAATCCTGTCTTTTCCTTAGAAATTAGCATGTAATGCTATGATACTTATTTTATCAGTATGGGAATATTTATTGTAGGTTTATTTAAAAGATTTGATTCCTTGAAACAGGTCAGAAGAAATCCCCTTTGCAAGACCTGTGCCTCATTTTCCTGTTGCAAAGAAAAGGGAACTTATGCCTAGTTTTGCACAGATGGGGGAAGCGCCGCCTAGTTCTCATATACCACAGTGGCTGCCTGCATTTCCTGATCCACATACTTATGTGCATACGCCTGTGTGGAATGAGCGGAAAACAGACCCTAGGATGGATAAAATTGAGCAGGCTAGGCAAAGACGTAAGGCAGAAAGGTCATTGTTGAATTTGCAGCAGCGGTTGGCATGTGCTGGGGGACCTTCATCTTCTCAACCATTTGCTGCCCCAGTGGAAATGGATGACATTACCAGGGCCAAAGGGAAAAGTCTTCAACATCCTAGCCCAAACCTGAACCCTAATTCAAATGCTAGCAATAATTCAATCACTAACCCATTTCTGGCACCACCTGTGAGTGCAGAGGAGAGAGCTGTAAGCCCTGTTCGAGTCCCAGAGCAGGTTTCATTCAAGGTTGGCGATCGGAATTGGGGGGGTGGGGCTGAAAAAGGACTCAAAATGCCTTCTGTTTTGGAGGCCTTTGCACCTGCAATTGAGGCTGCCAAGCAGGGGCTTGACTGTGCCAATGAGCTGGCTGGAGGTGCTTCTAGAGGAGTGCAGGTTTTGCCTGATGAAAGGCCACTTGTGCATTTCAAATTTGATTTTGGGAAGAAGGCAGCTTTTGCTTCTCATGTGGCTTCTGCTGGGCTTAGGAACAGTGGGGTGCCCCCACCTGGTTACTGGTTTGGCAGGGATGAGGAGAAAGATGAGAGGAAGAGGAGAGCAGAGCAAATACTGAAGGCGGCCATGGAAAATCCTCAGGACTTGGCACAAGTATGAAAAAGGAATTTTTTGGGAGCCTGCAGCAATGCTTGTAAGCAATTTGTACTCCTTAATTCTTAATCATCCATTTGCACAGGTTTTAGGCAGAACTATGAAGAAACAAAACCTACTGGAATTCAGCATGATCATTATGTATGCAAAAATTCATGTTCCATATGCCCAACTGTCCCTTTGAAAATGAATTCTGTTTGAGAAAGCATAAAAGAATGAGTGTATCTTTGTCAAATTTTTAATTTATATCCAAGGAGGTCAAGAGGTTGCTGTATATATGCAGCAAAATTTATGTGCTTTCATCTGAGCCAGTTGGATTGGCTTGTTTTCCTTTAAAGAAGAAACTGATCATTCTTCATCTGATTGAGTACAGGCCGCTTCTGGCAATTCTTTTAGCAATGGCTCCCAAAAGTTGTTCTCTATATAAAAATATATATAATCTAGTTCACCAAGTGCCATTAAGTAAGATGGTACATGCATTTTCCTCATGTTAGAGTGAATTTTATTTTAACATTCACATTTCTTAATTCTTACTCTAAGCATGGTAAAGATAGTTCATGTACTTGTGATGCCATTCAATCCTATAAATCACTACTAAGTCACTTGGCCAAAAGTTCAACAGAACTGTTCATTACAATATAATGATGATCTGAGTTCAAAGATTAATCTTGCTAAATTATGGCCTGACTAAACTTATTTATGATTACAAGTCATGTTCCAGCTTCATCTATAGCTTGAATATGCTTATGTAACATTATAAGTGATACTCCGCCTAGCATAGATCAGATGTAAATAGAAAACATCACTACAAGGTCTTTATTAATATACTTTAGCTGGCAGTTGCTAACCTTTATATAGCAAATTAAAATAAAATGTCATAAAATTTAACACTTATTATGTTTTTTATAAATAATAAAAGATCAAAAATTAAAATTCAATAAAACCTAACTAAAGCTGACAGCAACAAAGATCAACTCGGACAATGTTAACAACAAAAAACATCAATTGCAGACTGCAAAACCTGACAGCAATTTTTGTGCTGAAATCTTTGAAACTGGTGCCATTGCCCTTTGAAATAGTGATCAAGTTGTAGCATAAATCACAGCCTTTTTAAGCGTGACCCAACAGATGCAGCATGCAAACAAAGAGGCAACAAGCAACAAAGCTTAATGAAAAGAGTGCAGCCATGGCTTGAAATGAAACAAAACAAACCCTAGCAGAAACTGTAACCGATGCAAATACTCTTTATTTTAATAAATGTCAAAACACTAATATAAAAATTGTTCTGTATGAATTTCCAGGCGATTCTAAATGAATTTAATGTTTTCAATTAAGTTTATTGAATTTTGAATTTTTACATAGAAATTTGGCAAATTGTTTGAGACTGCTTATAGTGCTTTCAGCCCCAAACACTAGTTATTGAGATGGTAGAATTCTATCGTTAATACTGAAAATCAAACTTGAATACGTTGATTATAATTGCATATCAGGACAAAGATTCTATATTCCAAAAATGAAAAATAACAGCTGTCATTGCAGTTATCAGGTACATTTGAACAGTTCTGAAAATTAACTTCTCAAATGTATCATGATAGGATGGGAGAATTCGCCAGGTTCCAGTATTGTCTCAGCATTCAACACACGGACACACTGAAAGTACAAATTATCCAGGACTATTAAAGTGTAAATGATAGGAGAAACACAATTCTCAATTTCTTTGTATTAACCTTGATTAATTGTTAACTTTGAGGTAGTCTTTCACCTTCTCAACTTAAGTTCTATATCAAATTTTCCCAAGTCTGCTTAGACTTGGGATGGATGATAGTGATTTTGAATTGAGCCAGGCATCCTCCCAAAAATTGGTTCTGTTGTCTCCCATTACTTTTCAACAGAGATAAGGTTTACATAAGCTTTGTTGAAGCTCCAAATGGCAGATCCATTAATCAACCTGTTACAAAAGAAGATTTGAATCATGGAGTTCAGATACTTGTCTTGCAAGATCAACCTTAATAGTTTTTCCCAGTTGCTTGGCAATTTCCAACAGCTTTACTTTGAGGGATTGGTTCATCATTTTACACCATTTCATTTCTGCTCTATACCATTCTTTAGGAAGGCATAATCCTTTCTAAGCCAGAAGAAAAGTATTTTTGGAATTTTCAGAATTTCTCCTAAGGAAGGTTCATGGAGGCAGTTTTTAATACACTTAAGAGGGATTTCAAGACCCAACATCTTATGGATTAGCATTGCTTAGAGATCAATCTTCTTTAATTCTCCTGCCACCATCAACCATCCACCCTTCCATTATTATGGGCTAGAGTCATACACTGTATTTACTTTTAGTTAACTTGCTCAATTTTTCACAGATTTTTTTTACTACAAAATAATAGTGATTTTAATTTCAAAGCTATACACCTTGCTTAAGGGACTTCATCTTCATCTTCAATATACTTATTCCCCCCTGCAAATCACATGCCATGTAAAATACAGCAGAAACAAATGGTAAATGCCAAAACATGGTCAAATTATCATACTTTAGCTTGCAATTGCTAAATTCTGCTGCACTAGTGCCTTATTCAATAGATCATCATTGAGTTCAATATTTCAAATATATCAAATCTCCTTCCAGACTTGATTGTGATTTGGGATCACGGCCTTACGGTTTTTACTTGTGGATAACCTTAACAATATTGTTCATAGGCTATAATAGCATAGAACTTATCTATATTTTTCTAAATATGACTAAGAGATTTCTTGCCAAATATATTTGACTCTCATTGTTATGTTGACTTAGGACAACCATTCATTGCCCGACTAAATTTTTTCCTATTATTTTTGCAATAAATGCAAGCAGGGATGTTGCAAGCTTCATATAGCCTTGTGGAAGTTTTGTTTTCTAGTGATGATACATATACACGTGGCTTTGCTTATCAGTATTCGTATTCTTGGCATTCACATGTCAGCATTAATAGTATGTAATTTTAGTGCACCAGTTTATCTCTAATTTTGCCAGTGCTGCTATGAACGTGGCTGACAATGAAATTTGCTGTTACAGTAACTTTCTTTAATGTCCTGAGGCATTCTGTAATGGCAGCAAGGGGTGGAGTGTAATGGCGCGAGTGTGTTAACAAAAACTCTTACCTTTTATCTTAAATTTGACAGACATTTACATGTCAAAATATTAATATTTAATAAGAAACATAGTATTTCTAAAATAAGTAGTAGTAAATAAAATAGTTCCAAAGTAGAATAAAATAACTTTTAATTAAATAAAATAGCTCCAAATTGATACCTCTTGGCATGTTTTAGATAGAGGTATTTAAGATATCTATACTAGCCTGAACAACTTATGCCATTTTTTGTGGTAAACAGATGGGCCAAGGATATTTAGCCATTTAACAGAGGAGATTCAGGGCAACATAATCATTTGCAACATTTGGTGATGAAAACTTTATGTACTCGTGGTTCATGAAAGTTTTCAACTGCAATGACCTACATGGTTTTCCAACAAATTCTAGGAAGATGTAAGGGAGAGGAGCCGGTGGTGGGCAGGGCGATGTTGAGCGAGGGGTTTACATCAGCAGCATCCGAGTCGACCGACTTTTTTTTGGACATTTCCCTTCACAGTCCTGCTGGCACCCCCCCCCCAGTTTTTGTTCTCGCGAAGTTTGCCCACATTTTTCAATGTTTTCAGACCGTTTTTTCAAAAACCACAAAAAAAGAGCCAAAATGTGTCATCGACAAATAGTGGGTCACCAAGTCATGTATTATTGGTATGCTGATGTGGCATCACATGATTGGTCAGTTTGTGTACTTTATGAATTAAAGTGTTTTGCAGTTGGATATTAAGTGTAAATTTATTGACTCTTTTATTACCCAAAACGGTCCCAGGCTGTCATATTCTATACCCACGATATGTCCCCTGCTCACGATTGGCCCCTCTCCCTTAATTATCTAAAATGCAGTGATGCATCTACCCCCTTTTCTCTGTTCATTTCCTTGACAGCAAGGCTTTTCACTTTTGATTTCCACTTAATATACAGAATACTTTCAGAGAACAAACATTTCTGATTACCTCTGCTTTTTTTCTTTGTCAATTCTTTAGCTGTCTATTTTGAAAACAATCTGTTTTTGAAATTTCAGTGCTTTTGCATTATTCTAAGGAAACCTTTGCCAAAACTGTTGCCGGTCATAATTATCGGCCCTGCACAAAGCTCTTGTTAAATGCATGGACTTTCTATTTGTTAAGTCCATGCTTCCCTTCTATCGCAAGGGCACCCAAAGAGGAAACACTGCTGTAAATGATGGTGTTGTGAGTACGTGGTTATTCTCTCTGTTACTGGGTCTGCCAGAACCCTGGCTGAAAGCAGACCTGGGATGGATCCCAGACTGGATCCAGCCAGGTTCCTGCCCTGGGTCTGTGGATTTGGCCTGAGCATGTCTGAATTTACCTGGGTTAAATCCATGCTGATGAACCCAGCGCAAATTGACAGGCCTGGGCAGGACCCTGGTTGAACCTGGAGAAAAACGAAACTAAATGAAAAAAGAAAACACTTTAAAAAAAACTTAACCAACCTTAAAAAGTGACTGCACAGTGCTGCTAGTGGGGGTGGCACTGCCACCACAGTTCCAATGAGCAGCTGAGGACACTGATGTTCTTGAATACCGATGTGATATTTTGTATTGATTTCCATGTGCAGTTGCACTTATATAAATCATTTTACTATTGACATTGAATTATCAATTAGTAGCTGTGCTCTGTATTTAATTTTATACATTTTGTGCAAATTATGGTTAGTTATATATATTGGCTGGCTGAACCCAGGAAGAAAAGCCAGTTAACTGCTGAACCTAAATTCCCAAATCTGAACCTGAACCAGCAAACTCTGGACTTATTCTCTCCCTCACTTGACATAGGAGAACAGAAAACACAGTTTTCTTCACTTCTATACATTTTTAAACCTTTATATGCTAATGCTATTCCTGTTATGTTTTTCCAACTTATAATCTACTTAAATTGACCTTCAAAAATTATTTAGTTTTCCAACAAATTCATGCATTTCCATATCCCACATACCTATCTGATTTTGACACATGCTATGGATAGAGTTTGGTAAAATGAAATTCTGTTTTGTTAATGTTTATAGTGGCAGGAGATATTTTCTCCAAGAATAAAATTAAATAATAAATCTACAAGGCAGGTCAGCCTTTTGGTTTTCAAAATAATATTATATTTTCTAGGGCCGACTTAGAGAGGAGGTCGCCTAGACTTGTATATAAGCAAGGTGAAGATCTCTCATTTAGACATCAATTCATTTTCTCACTTCAATTCACACTTTCTAAGAAGAAGTTCACACCTTCAGCAGCAGATCGCCATCTTGTAGCAGCAGATCAGATTTCAAGGAGAAAGATATTCATTTGTATCCTTGCATCAAGGAAAGGTGTCACTATTCATTGTATTAAATTCGGCCTTGTGTAAGGTCTGATTTGTAAGCAGATTTCTGCCTTTATTCTGCTAATATATAAGAGATCTTTTGCTGGGTTTTTCTCCCTCGAGTGGGAGGGTTTTCCCAGGGTAAAATAGTGTGTTCATTGTCTCTAAGTTGTGTATTTCTGCTTATTTGCATTTCTAGTCTGAAACTAACATGGTATCAAGGCGGGTTTAAGCAAAGATCTGATCAGATTTGTTTAAGCAGTCAAGACATCTCTTTATCTAGGGTAGCCTATCGAAGAATCGAAGATGGTGAGCAGAGTCAAGGTCGAAGATAGGTTTGATGGAGCATCAAATTTCACCTCTTGGAAATTCAGAGTTTTTATTGCCTTAGAAGAAAATGATCTAGATTTTGTGGAAAATGATGTGCTCGAGCCATCCGATGATGCAGAGAAAATTCAATGGAAGAAAAATGGCATGAAGGCTAGGAAGATTATGATAGATTTCGTGAAGGATTATTTAGTTCCGATTATCTCTAAGATGAAGACAACCAAATAAATGTTCGAGGTTCTACAAGGATTGTATGAGATCAACAATACCAACGAGCCCTTGCATTGAGACAATAGCTCCATCATATAAAAATGGCTAAAGGAGATTCAGTCATTTCTCTCTTCATGAAGATTTCTGATTTGAGAGATCAGCTATGTACTATTGGAGACATAGTTGAAGATAGAAATCTGGTTATGTTGGCATTGAATGGTCTTCCTCAATCTTGGGAGCCTTTTATTCAAAGCATCAATGGGAGATCTAAGTTGTCCAAGTTTGATCGTCTTTGAGCTGATTGCATTCAAGAAGAATCCAGATTGGCAGCAAGAGGAAATGGGTGAAACTCTCATAATGAAGAAAGTCATGTCCTTGTTGCACATGCTTCTAGAAGAAAAGGAAGAGAAGGGAAAAAAGCCAATTTCAAGAGGAATAGAGACAAAAAATCAGATTCTATTCTTGACCCAAAGAAGAAGGATCTCTCTCACATTCAATGTTTCAGGTGTGACAAGTATGGTCACTATGCTCGAGATTGCATATCAAAACCAAAGCAGCATGCTTCTATTGCAGATGTTGATGATGTGTCACCTCAAAAGGAATCTAGAGACGACTCAGGGGGATTTCTATTCATCTCCGCTCTTTCAAGCAATGTTCCAATTGACTGTGACACTTGGTTGATAGATAGTGGTGCTTCACGACACATTATAGGATATCGTGAGCATCTTACAAACTTGGTAGAGAAAGAAACTAACTTGCAAGTGATAATCGGAGATGATGCTTGTTATTCCGTAAAGGGAGCTGGGGCCACTTCTTTTCAGCTAGATTCAGGTATCCCTCTTCATTTGAGTGATTTTATGTTTGTACCAGGGATCAAAAGAAATCTGGTCTGCATTTCAGCTTTGGAGGACAAAGGGTACAAGGTTGCTTTTTTTGAAGGGAAAGTTCTTGCTTGGCCTAAGAACTCTAGTATAAAATCAGCTCGTGTAATTGGCGTTCGATAGGAGAGCCTATATTGATTATCAATTCGTCCAGTTCATGCTTTATTGCACGACTTGATCAGTTTGAGTGAGCTATGGCACAGGGGACTTGCTCACTTACATTTCAGAGCCCTTTCATCCATGGAGAAGATGGTTATTGGTCTTCCTAAGCTTGGTTTGGAGCACGATGGCATTTGCAGAGGATGTGCACTTGGTAAGAATATCAAGAGTCCCTTTCATAGTAGTGATAGTAGATCAAAAGAAATTTTAAATCTTGTTCATCCTGATTTATGTGGACCTATGTCTGTGGCATCCTTGAGTGGATTTTGGTACTATGTGATTTTCATTGATGATTATTCTCGAAAGACTTGGATTTACTTCTTGAAATCTAAGGAGTCTGAAGAAGTACTTGATAGATTCAAAGAATTCAAGGCTCAAGTTGAAAACATGGCCGAGAAAAGGATTAAGGTTCTGAGATCAGATAATGGAAGAAAATATACTTTTGGAGGTTTTCGGAACTTCTGCATTGAGGCAGGGATCAAGAGGGAGTTATGTGTTCTGTACAACCCTCAACTAAATGGAGTTGCCGAAAGAAAGAACAAATCCATAGTAGAGGCAGCCAAGGCTATGATTCATGATCAGGATCTACAAACCTTCCTATGGGCAAAAGCTTCCAGAACCGCCGTGTATGTTCAGAATAAAAGCCCTCATCGAATATTGGGAAACATGACTCCTAAGCTCCTGAGGAGGCCTTCACAGGTGTGAAACCAGAGGTTAGTCATTTAAGAATTTTTGGTTGTCCTATTTACATTCATGTGCCCAAGGATAAAAGATCAAAGCTAGAACCTTTAGGCAAGAAGGGTATATTCGTGGGTTACAGTGAGTCTTTAGAGGCCTACAAAGTTTATATTCCAGGGCAGAAACAGATTGAGATCAGCAGGGATGTCTCCTTCGAAGAGGAAGTAGCATTCAAAAGATCTAAAGGATCTTACATGGAGATAGACAGTGAAGAGTAGGAGGCTTCTCAGGATATAGACATATCTCTTGATCTTACTCCTGACATTCAGAGGGAGTCCAACGGATCGACCGAGACTATTGATCCAGTTGATCCTATAGAACCAACTGTTGGGCCTAGAGACATTGCAGTAGGTCGGAAGAGGCCTCTATGGGCTCATCAAACTATGCAAGAGGCAAAAAAGTATGCAGCTCCTCGAGGCACCTTTGGAGAAAGCAAGAGATTGTAGAAGTTTCCAGGTTATGTGGCATTGATGAGTCACATCATTGATTTCTAGCCTTCCAGTTTTGAGGAGGCATCCAACCAACATGTATGGAAAGATGCAATGACGAAAGAGTATCAGTCCATCATTAAGAATGATGTATGGGATGTTGTTCCAAGACCTGAAGGGAAATCAATAGTGTCTTCCAAATGGCTCTACAAAATCAAGCATGTAGCTGATGGCAACATTGAGAAACACAAGGCGAGATTTGTGGCAAGAGGATTCTCTTAGAAGGAGGGAATAGATTATGAGGAGACATTTGCTCCTGCTGCTCGATACACTTCTATCAAGACAATTATTGCTATTGCATCCGCTAAACGCTGGAAGTTCCATCAAATGGACGTAAAGACTGCATTTCTTAATGGTGTGATTGAAGAAGTGTACATTGAGTAGCCAGGGGGTTTTGTGATTCATGGGAAGGAGTCTCATGTTTGCAGATTGAAGAAGGCATTGTACGGCCTTAAGCAAGCACCTCGTGCATGGTATGAAAGGATTGATAGATATTTGATGAGCTTGGGATTCTCGAAGAATGATGCAGATTCCAATCTTTACTTCAAGATAGTTGATGGTGAGGCTTTGATATTGGTTCTTTATGTTGATGATTTATTTCTCACTGGAGTAGAGTATCTCATTGTCAAATGCAAGAAAGAATTAGCCTCCGAGTTTGAGATGAAGAATCTTGGTCTTATGCATTACTTCCTGGGATTGGAAGTGTGGCAAAGACCTAATGAGATTATTCTAAGTCAAGGAAAAATGCATTATAGACATCTTGAAGAGATTTGGGATGATGGACTGCAAGTCCATGTCTACACCTATGGAGACAAATTTGAAGAAGTTGAGTGATTCAACAACTGATTCAGATTTGGTAGATCCCACCATGTATAGACAATTGATTGGATCATTGATGTATCTAGTCAACACTAGACTAGACATTTGTTATGCAGTGAGTGCTCTTAGTCAATTCATGTGTGTGAACCAAGACAAATACATCTAGTTGCAGCAAAGCATATTTTGAGATACTTGCGTGGCACTATGGGATATGGCTTGAGATATGGTTCCTGTGAAGATCTGAAGTTACAAGGCTATACTGATCCTGATTGGGCCGGGAGTGTAATTGATAGGAAGAGCACCTCTGGATGTTGCTTCAGTTTGGGTTCTGCCATGATTTCTTGGTGTAGTAGGAAGCAGACTTTTGTGGCACTAAGCACTACAAAGGTTGAATATATTGCAGCATGTGTGGCAGCTCAAGAAGTAGTGTGGCTTCAATAGATCCTTGTAAGATTGTTTGGTCAAACATTGGAGCCGATTGTGATTCATTGTGATAATCAAAGTTGTGAGAAGCTCTCAGTAAATCCAGTGGTTCATGATAGGACAAAGCATGTGGAGATCAAGTATCATTACATCAAAGACATGGTGCTGAGGAAAGCAATTCAACTCAAGTACATTTGCACCAGTGTTCCACGGGGACGTGTCCCCCCCAAAAAAATCGCGCGTTTCTTAGAGGGGGACGTCTCAGAGACTTGGGGACTTGGGGGAGACGTCCACCCACTAGGCCACCACCAACGCCACCATCCCACCACTAGTGTCGTTGTCTCCAAGACGCTAATAGGACTTTGAGGACGTTGGGGTGTCCTCAAGACGTCTAGGGGACTCCTAGTTGTCTCCAAGATGTATAATTCTTATACTTATACATCTTTTTATAACTTTTTTTTCAAGTACTATATGTATTTCAACACCCTACTGCCGTCCCCTCGCCGTCCCCCTGCCGTTCCCAAACTTAGGCTCCCCATCCCCACGTCTCGGAAACACGTCCCCTGCCGTCCCCCCGTCCCCATCCCCAAAACCCCGTGGAACACTGATTTGCACTAATGATTAGACGACTGATATTCTCACCAAGCCTCTTTCTTGAGTGAAGTTTGCATATTTTTGAGACAAGCTTGGAGTAGTGGAGAATGTCACCCTTGTTGAGAGGGAGACTTAGCATTAGTGAATTTTGCTATAATGCATATTTCTCTGAGACAGAGAAATATGAGGTGAAAGCCCTTGTACATCTCTGAGACGGAGATATGGTTCTTTCCACACATGGGAGTAAGCCATGGTGGACGTCATGTTGAGAGACTCCGTGATGAACACTTGTACAGATGTTTCTTTCCACACATGGGAGTAGCCATGGTGGATGTCATGTTGAGAGACTCCATGACAACATCACGTTGAGAGACTCCGTGATGAACTCTTGTACATCTCTGTGATTGAGATGAGGTTTTCCACAAATGGGTGTAGCCATTGTGGGTGTCATGTCGAGAGATTCCATGATAAGGATATTTGGAAAATACCTCCCTAGCTAAGAGGGAGTGTTAATGTTTATAGCAGCGGGAGATATTTTCTCCAAGAATAAAATTAAATAATAAATCTACAAGGCAGGTCGGCCTTTTGGTTTTCAAAATAATATTATATTTTCTAGGGCCGACCTAGAGAGGAGGTTGCCTAGACTTGTATATAAGCAAGGTGAAGATTTCTCATTTAGACATCAATTCATTTTCTCACTTCAATTCACACTTTCTAAGAAGAAGTTCGCACCTTCGGCAGCAGATCGCCATCTTGTAGCAGCAGATCAGATTTCAAGGAGAAATATATTCATTTGTATCCTTGCATCAAGGAAAGGTGTCACTATTCATTGTATTAAATTCGGCCTTGTGTAAGGTCTGATTTGTAAGCAGATTTCTGCCTTTATTCTGCTAATATATAAGAGATCTTTTGCTGGGTTTTTCTCCCTCGAGTAGGAGGGTTTTCCCGGGGTAAAATAGTGTGTTCATTGTCTCTAAGTTGTGTATTTCTGCTTATTTGCATTTCTGGTCCAAAACTAACATGTTTAACCAAAAAAAGCTAATTCCTTCGGGTGGCTTAGAGGGAATGGTTTCAGAAGTTTTATTATGAGTGGTATGTTACACGTTAGCAATAGAAATAGAAACCTTTTGTTTGGTATTCTAGTCTTTTTCCATGCTTGGGCATCTTGCTTGCTATGGGTGCAGTTTTCTGCATCTTTGGTATGTATAATTAATAAATTAAATGCCAGGAAAGGACATGTTTGGGGACGACATTTTAAAAAGGCACTGTTGTTTCTCTATCCGATTGTTATGGACCATAGTAGCTATATATCAAAGAAAGTGTAAAACAACTGATCAGAAAAACAAGAGTTTTGTTTTTTTCAAAATTAGTTGAAAAATGACAGGTATCTGGAAATAACCTGCAGTTTCATGTGTGCTTACTGTTTCCTATATGAAACAGCAATTATAATGTATTGTGTCAAAATCAAACCTCCACAAGCATTTTTTTAAAACATCTTGGGCACCACTACCTTTGAATAACAAACAACATAAACACCTCAAATCATTTTGATTTTTTATTAATTAAAAATAATAAAATTAACCTGGGATACTTGATTGAATAAATCATATGAATCTGTTATTGTGTGAAACCCCTCTTTTAGAACACTCATTAAACACAGCTGGATTTACGATAATCATACTCATTTGCTAGCTAGTAGAAGTAATCATCAAAATATTCTGCAAAACACAGACTGCACATTTATTAGCACACCATGTCTCTGTAACCTCAATGAAGAGAGGATTTTTCTGTTCATGCCTCAGTAGTAAGTGGTAGCATCTTAAAAAATTAAACAAAATGTTTGTTTAGATTATCAGTAGAAATTCTTATTTTTCCATTCCAAACTCAGTTTTGTGCTTACTATGATGATGGGGGTAATATCTTGAAGAAAATGTTGTATCTATAGATATTCTGCAACTTAAAGCACATTTAGCACGATGCATCACAAGACAAACTATAAAATACTGTGGACTGTGGTTCTCAGTTTTGAGATAGGATTTGGTGGCAGTAGAGTGGACTGCTCTTGTTGATTAGAGTTGGCAACATGATAAAGATGGGCACACTTCTAAATGGTAAGCTTAATCCAAGAAAGCAAGTTAAAGGTACAGCAAAAGAACAAGGAATAGTTGGGCATCATTGATTCAAAAAGCATTTCATTCATATCATGTATATGAAGAATCATAATCACGAGTTCCTTGGCTGGACATCAATCAGGTTCAATTGCCAGGTTGTCTCTCAATTCCTCCTAGTGGCCTGCCAAATGTTTTTACAGAAATGGCTAGAAAAGAAAAACTTATTATTTATTGATAAAGAAATTTCTTGGCTTAGTTGCTTATATCTATGATGATTTTTTTTTACTTTGTTTCAGTCAATCCAGAAAGTATCCATGCTGCAAACAAACGGTGTATATCTATAAATATTACAGCTGTTTGGAATCTTTCATTGTTTGAAGTTACAGCTGTTAGGAATCTTTTTGCAGTCAAAAGTTTATTTTGGAGTAGTAGTTTTTCTAGCTGCCTTATCCCAAGTGTTTTTTGTTGAACTTTTAGAGGATTGAGAGCAACACTTGTGATGGGACTCAAATCCGTTGTGTTTTTTTGCTTGAGTCTTTTGTTTTAGCCTTTATTGGCTTAGGTATATGACCAATCTGAGAATTAATGATAGGCCTTTGTGTTTGTGTGCCTCTTTCTTCAATGTTGCTTTCTGTTTTCATTTCAGTCAACCATCCAAGTTACAAAAATCCAAAATTGACTAAGTCTCTTTGTTGCCGGCCCTTTGTTGAGGTTTTGAAACCTTTTTCAATTCTCGACAAAGTTTTCACAACCTTGTCGGTGCTCGACATGCCTTTTGAAACTTTTGAAGGCAAAGAGGAGGCTTGTGTTCATTGGCTTGGTGGAGTTTTAAGGTGGTTCGAGAACCACTCATGGTTCATGCATCATGGAGACCTGACATTTAGTAGAAGGGAGCTTGCGATAAGGAGGAAAAGCAAGTTCAAAAAGGTTTATGGCCTCAAATGAAATGTCACTAAATGAAATAGCGTTGTGCACTTAATCACCTTAATGATGACATTTGATCCCATTGACATGTCGTGATTGCAAAAGGTCACCCACTTACGAGAAGTTATTACCAATGCTATTGTTCAATTCAAGGCGTTTGTCTTGGGTGGGAGTGCATTTGGGCCATGGATTTTTCTTGTGCTATAGTGCTACAGATTAGGGCTTTATGCCCTACTATTGTTATAAGGAAGATTGTTGTCATTTCTAGAGGGGGTTGGTTGCCGCATGGTTTATGCCCTACTATTGTTATAAGGAAGATTGTTGTCATTTCTAGAGGGGGTTGGTTGCCGCATGGTTTGTTTATGCTTGTGCAGTCGCTAGGACTTTGTAAGGCACACACTTTGCCAATCTAGACCATTTTGAACAGGATTTTGTGTTCTTCAAGGACACACATCAATGTTTTATGTGCCATATGTATATGAATGTCTCCATAGACGCTTGTAGATCTTTAAGGGACTGTTAGAGTTTCTCTTACCACACTTGCTAGTACGATTGTAGCATGAAACTGGTGAATGTAACATCACACTAAATGTTGCAAGCTTTGTGGCTTTTGTGTGTCTCAAATGGATTTATGTAGTGTATTTATGGATAATTAAGTATGTTTTGTACAATGATGCCATTATTCTTGTGTGTATGGATGCATAGTTGTCATCTTTGTCTTTCCAATTTGTTGTTCCATTTGTTATTTATGATTATGTACCTAATAAATAGGCATCAATTTGGGATTATGCACCAATCTAACATCATCAAACAAAACATAAATTAGTAGTGTAGGAGTAGGAATAGTTTTGTGCATTCATGACTTAAAAATATAATTAAAGATTTATCTTCAAGAGAGTTGCTAAATGAACCTATCTCTATGTGGTTTAGTTTGCACAATCAAATCAACTATATAGGGGTTTTGAGATAGCTAGTTGTACTTGGTTTAATGACAAACTTTGGGACCAAGTCAATAGGTTGGGTTTGGCTATTGATTGGTTTAGTTGTCTTTTTGTTTGATTTAATACCTAGTCAAGGATACATCTAGGAATACTCTATTGAGTCTAAGTTGAGCTTGAAGTGTAGGAGAGAACCCATTCTTGTAGAGTTGGCCTTTAACACTCCATGATTTGTGGATGAATTAATTTCACTTGCATGATTACAACTATGGCCTTGTGAGTGAGATCTGGTTCTAAGAAGTGGAGCAACAATTTTAGAACTCGACAACATGAAGCATTAATATGGTGGAAGTATGTAATAGGATGCAAAATGCACTAGGATGGCTCTTTTTGTATTGAGTTCTTAGGAACAATATAGGAGAGTAATATTTTTTACTATAGCTAATTAAGGTTTGAAATTATTTTTCCAGTTTCAAAATTGTAAAAGTTGTGCTTATCAACAATTTGGAGAGGTTAATTAAATCTTTGCAGATGGTTTTTGGTTTGTTTATGGTATATAATGGTTTTCAACCAAAAAATAAATACAAAATTAGTTTAAAGTTCAAAAATGTTTTTCTTGCATGCATGTGAAAGTTGGGAGTTTCCAAATTGGAGGATTGCATGAGCTTTAGTGGACGATATGGATGTGTATTGCATACTTAGGTTCATTTACACATGCATAACCTACTTGTCAAATAGTGTTTTTGTGTTTTGTGAATAGGGGAATGTGGTTTCAAGAACGAATAAAAGTTTAATGAATTTAGGAGAGAGTGAAAAGCATTGCAATTATCATTAATTTAAATATGAGTAAAAGAAGATGAAATTTATATAAATGCTTAAGTTTCAAAGACAAATTGATAATCAATTGATACAATTATCAACAAGCAAAAATTGTTATATAAAATACAATGGGTAAAACTAACTTGTACTATCCATCAAGTTCAAGATATCAAATATGAAGTTATATAAAATACAATGGGTAAAACTAACTTATTGTCAGATGCAAAAATTGTGGCATACCCATTGCCAAAATTGCTAGACTTGCCTAGCTCTTATGTTGGGATTTATGCACAACTTGATTGTCATTAGTCAACATCAATCCCTAGAGGTTACCATGTTCCTATCAATAGAGTGACTGACATCATATGTAGACTAGTTCTTCTTAGTAATGGAGAAGTTGCAAAGTTGTGAAAAGAGCTGAATGAATGGAGGTCCATACATTTGAGTTCTTTGGTTACAAAGTTTTCCTAATTATTTTTGTTGAACTCATGTAGCCCCTAATTTCATCATATCCAGTCCATATGAGTCAAGTTAATGCAACCCTTTTTTGGGATTCTATGTAGATGCCTATTTGTCCCTCACATTGTCTCCATAGATGATATATCATGTTTATATGCTTAATAGGGTGATGCCCCCATGTATGACCATGTGACCTATGGACATTCCCTTGTTGGGCCATGGTGCATAGGATGGTGACAAGATGTGTCATCCCTATCTCTATCTTTGAGACATCTTGGTATAGAGTTTGGGGCCAAGGATGGGCCCTTGTGGATCCTAGAGTTTACAGAAGAGAATGGACTTTCTTTCTTTGTAGATGATGTCAATGTTATGGTTTTGAATTAGTTCATATATTGTGTGAATTGATATGAGTTGTGAAGTCATATTCTAGTTTTTTAGCATTATGCCTAGCACACGTACTTTGAAAAGAGGACATTTTTGTGGAATCAAATGAAGAAAATATTTTTATTTTTTAATACTATTTTGAACAACTAATTTTAAGCTAGATTATTTGTTAGAAGAATACATGTAAATAATAAGAATATACAATAGAAATATATAGGACATACTTGATAAGGATTTGGAAATTTCACCAAACTCTTCAATTTACTTAATTATTATTTGAATGATGGAAATGCAAGTATGGGGGAGGTGGAATGTAGTTTGTTTCCAACAATAGTCTAATAAGACTGTTCTTCACAATTGACTTATGTAGTTTGATTATTTTGTGTTGACATTTTGCAAAAAATGCCTTTATCTCTAATTTGCACTAGGATTTGTCTCACAATTTGCACTAGGATTTGTCTCACAATTTGCAATTAGTATATAGGAGCACCATTGTCTTGAGGCTTTTGAATTAATCTCATGTTTAGTTATTTTGAATTTGAATTGTACTTTGACTGCATAAATTAGTTGTATTGTGTGTTATGCAAATTACCATTTTAGTAGAGATGCTTCCAATTTAAAAAAGTCTAACCTAGAATCGTGTCTCCAATCTTTAATAATATAATTTATCCAATTTTATGATATTATAGTTGCAAGTGCCAATATTACTAAGGTATTTGTCATAAAACATGGCCAGTCTTCAAATTATTAATTCATTGGGTGTGTGATTAGGTGCAATCAAGCCTTATGTACTTAAGCACCTTTAATAACTCTAACATATGGCTTTGTTTGAGGCTATTTCATTGTAATCTAGGAAAATATCTTGGCATTGCTTTAAATGTATGCCATATAGTTATCTTATTTAAAGTAAAAGTTATGACAAATGTTTGCATTGAAATTGTGTCACCATAAATATGCACAAAAGATCTAATCATTCTAATTAAACATGTTAACATCAAAATTTGTATGCTTGGTCTATAATGACTAAATGTATATGCACTAAGACAAAGTCTAATAATATCAACCTCTAAAATAGACAAAAAATAGGCAGCCTCCCTTATTGGACAAACTAAACTCTTCACAACATGTGTGGTATGGGCCTCCATTGGCATACATGAGTCTTTAATTGGTTTGAACTCATTGAAAATATTTGTCTAAACCAAATTCTACTAAAACAATCAATCCAATCCTCCCTTATTGGACAAACTCAACTCTTCACAACATGTGCGGTATGGGCCTCCATTGGCATACATGAGTCTTTAGTTGGTTTGGACTCATTGAAAATATTCGTCTAAACCAAATTCTACTAAAATAATCAATCCAATCTTTGAGATAACATTGAACTAAATATTACAAGTCATCCTCCATCTTCATGTGGTCCTCCAACCTACCATGTATTTCTTCTACACTTAGACATGTCGATCCATATGGTCATGTAGACGCTAATATGCAATATGGAACTCTTGGACAATATTGTCAAGTTCTTTGAAGACGAGCATTTTTTTTCTAGGAATTTTATCCTCCATGATGTTATACTCCCCCAATCAATCAAAATATCTATGTAAGGTTGTTAGGTTCCATAACACACCCCTCTTAAAACATGTTTACAGAAGGATTTTCAATAGAGATGAAGTGAAAAAACAATTTCATATCTCAAAATAAGAATGTTGAAGAAAAACCCTTTTGTTGGAAAGTTTATAATACAATTTGACACATTGGTATGCTTTTGATAGAATACACCACTGAAATGAATACAAATGTGAAATTAAAAATATTTATGTAGACAAGATTTTAAACCTGAACCACATTATGATAATGCTAAAATAATAAATATGAAAAAGTAAAGGATTTGGATGGATGATTCTGGGGAAATATTGAAAATGAAATTTGACACAAATCGACAAAGTTCTATTGACAAACTCTTTGTTGATTAGAAGATACATATTAATTCGATCTTAGGCTATAGGGGAACTTTTTAAATAAGAAAAACAGAGTTTAACTAATTTGTGAATCTCTAAGCTAAATAAGATAACAAAGTATATCACTATTTTTTTAATAAAAATTAAAACATTATCAAATGTTAGGATTTTTTTAATTGAGAAAAAGTGTGTCAATTTTTTGACTATGTATTTTGGATGATTTTTTTTTGCAAAATTTGTGTATATTTGTCAACGATGTTACTTTTAGTTGGCGAATTATAGACAAATTCAAAAAATAAAATAATTTATTTGGTGAATTATTGTTTTAATTTGAAAAAAATAGTTTCTTAAATGAATTATCAAGTGGTTTTAAAAATTTATATAATATGGATGACAAAAATATTGTGATGGTAAATGATAAGTATTAAATTCTTTGAGAAAATTTGAACTTGATATATGATGATCAATGCCTTAAGTTGTATAAGGCGATGAAAGTCTAACTCGCCCACATCTTGAGTTAGAATTTGTGGATTAGGCCTATTGAAGAGACATGTTAATGATTGAATGTCATTCATTATGACTTGTAAGTTCCATGCAATATTAACACATTATTATTTCATTAACATTTAACAATTTTCGTAATTGAATTCCATGGGAGATAAGTAATGCTCACTAGTGAGAGAATTAAATTTTAAATTGTAAAAGGATACTAATTTGTATGGTGAAATATCAAATTTAATAAATTGTGTATCCATTGATTAACAATTATAGACAACTCTAGCTTTTGGAGGGGTGTGGTATTGGAATATTTTGGATTGGAGAAATTTGGTCCATGAACAATCTTAGTAGATTCTTCAACTTATTCATGATGATTAGGTGGACTAATTTAGGCGTTTTCGTTGAGGGGAATGCGATCTTTAGTTGGAGCTCGAGTTTTCTTGATTGTTATGTTGGATGGCATTGTAAGATTCCTTTGTGGGTTCCTCTCCTATTGGAGGTTATGATGGCTATAGCTATTTGGAAATCTATTTGGTGTATTTGTATTTAACTTACCTTCAATAAAGTTTCATTTTGTCCCAAAAAAGACAATGATAAACAACTCTTGCTCTATTTGAGACATAAAGCATCCTCACAAACTTTTGGGGAAATATGCCGCACACTAAATGTTAGCCTTTTGAGTTGTTCAAATCAAGGGATATGGTAGCTTGTAGATATTTGAGGATAGATTTGACTTGTCCCACATATTTGCACATCGATTTGTTGAGGCTTATGTAGCATAATGACATTGTGCAAAGTTTCCAGTTGGCAACCTAGTATTGTAGTGATACAATCAATGGTGGTACCAAATGTCTTATACATTATTAATTAATTTCCTCAACTTCAATTTAGGAAAGTTAGTAACAATTTCAACAAACAATGATGGATGGTTGTTGTTCCATTCTAGGAGATAAATCATACCTATAAATTGTCAGGGAAATAAGTATTAGAAATAACAATTAGCTATTTGTTTTGTTCAAATCAAGGCTTGCGATAGCTTGTGGATATTTAAGGATTGCTATGACATTTTATAGATTTGTACCTATTTGTTGAGGCTTATACAACATAGTGCAGATGTTATAGCTAGTAAATTAGTACCATCATAGTATGATTGGTGGTGGGACTACATCTCCTTTTCTTATAGATTATTACTTTATTCCCATAGACCCCACATCTTTTGCATGCAAAAAATTAATATAATGTAAATGAATGTTTTTAACAACATTGAACTTGATGAGACCTCAAAGAATTTATTAATGGCATTGGCAACAATAACTTAATGTTGGTTTATGTGTTTCTAGTTGTTATATGGATCCAAGGGAAATGCTTTTTAAAGTCTTGAATACTTTTCTCCATTACTTTTCTTAATTGTGATTTAAATTTGGAGTGTATAGATATGCAAAAATAATTTTGTAGGTGTGTATTGCTTATTCAAAGAGGTGAGAGGGTTAGTTGAATAGTTTTTGATGTGATAGAGTCTTTTGGTAGGCTAGATGAATAGTGGAAAATTTTTGGGCCTTTGTTCTCTATGATTTAATCATGGCACACCATAGGAGTGAAAAATTGGCAAGGACCCTTGTTGCAAAGGCTTTACATTTAGATAGTCCTTTGACATCAATCTTTTGTTGCTAATCACTAATGACACTAGGATTTGTGAAGATATTGTTAGGAGATATATGTTTGGGAGTGTAGGGTCATCCGAGGTCCAAATCTATGAAAAAGTAGAAATTTATTTTTGGTTGGAGAAATGTGTTCTTGATGCATCCATTAGGGTTTGGATATTGCAGTTGGTGCTTTCAAATCACTATGATGCTATAAGTGTGATCCTCTATATTATCTTCAACCAAAATTGGTTTTAAGTCTGAAGAGGTGAAGATTACTTAAGACACATAGGAGTAACTGATGGAGTTAAAAAAAATACAATTGCAACAAGAGGCATAATTGCTTCAAGAACACTAGTTAGACATGGGAAGTCATGATCAAGTTAATTGCAACACATGCTAAGGGAAGTTTGGAAGTGATAGGTAACCATTCCATCCCATTGTTTTGTTGTGATGGAAAGGGTGTTCATAGGGCCAAGCATAAAGCATGATTCTTGCATGGGGTTTGCCTCAAAGCACTAGATGCCATGTCTAGGCTCAAATATAATGTGGTACAAGAAACAATAGAGTGGGGAGGAACACAAGCTAGTGGGGTTGATTGTTAGGGGTGAGTTGAGTTACATGTCTGCTTATTGGGTTTTGGTTATGATACTATGTGTTACATGGTGGCAATAAGGCCATTGGCTCTTGGTTTTGACTCTAAGAGTGGTGATTTGTTTCAATATGCACTCATAATATCTATCTATACCTCTCTTCATTTTAATTTATTTACTTTAAAGTTTAGGCTTCTTAGTCATATGTACTAGCTTTTTAAATTTCAAGGGCAAGGGTCCTAATAGAAACCCAACTATTTAATCTAAAAATATTATATAATATCTAATTGTTTTTATTACATAAAATGGGAAACAAGGGTTCCAAACCTATTGTAAAGCAAGCCTTTAGGTATAGACAAATACAACAACCTCCTTGATGGGAGTAAGACACAATTGCAATCAAGCTGCCAAACACAAACCAACACAATTATAACTAAAATGCATGAAACAAAAGACTACCCAAGGATCCAACCTAAATAATGCCATACCCAACCCTATTCAATTTGACACTCTTCACTCCAGTATGAGATTGAGAGACAAATTTGGGTAGACCTTTCTTTCACCTTTGTATAACTATCCATAAAATATTATCCTCCGAGTCCTTAGATTTAGGAGTAGGGGGATTCCACCATAGAGGGACCAACCATGGACACAATAGAAATAGAGGAATGTTTAGTCTAAGTAGCCAAACATTGAACAACTACCTCACGAGTAGGTTGAAGTTGGTTTGAAGCCAATGAAATAGCAAACTAAGAAACCAAAGAAGAAGGTAGGTGAGACTCACCAATATTTGTTTGTTATTGACAATAATACAATATCCAATAATTTTTTTGACAAGTTGAAAATACTTCTATTAAATAAATAATTAATAAATTTTATTTAAATAAATAAATAGAATATAAATTAATTTAATGTAAGTATATTAACTAATTACTATTGATTAGTTTTAGGTTATGTTAGTCAAGGGACACTATCATTCAAAGAGGGACATTAGCATGCCCCAAGACACTAGTGACCATAACAAAACAAGAGCATGCTCAATGACATTGGGACCCAAAAGGGATCACCGCCATGCTTTGTGGACACTAGCATTATTAAAGGGTCATTGCTGCCAAATGTGATTATTGATACTATATTTTTTATGGCCTATGATGATTGTAGGATATCAACAATTCTTATTTAATAAATATGTATATAGTCTAATGTTAAAGCATTGTCAAGGCATACAAACTAGTAGACAAAGTACCTCAATGCAACATGATAAGTTGGAAATTCTTATAAGCTTTACAAAGTACCTATGAGCAATACTTTATTTTGGCCGAGTACACTAGGAAAATAACATTCCCTTAAATGTAATTTAGGCTAATGAAATAGAATGTATAAACAAGCATAAATCAATTTAGATTGAATCAAATGATAGTTGGGAATCTAGATTTCTTCTGCAATTACAAATTTGTTCTATGGTTTCTGAATTTGATCTTGCTAATTGTGTATTTTTTCTATTTGATTGAATTCTTTGCTTTTTTTATCTCATCAAGGATTGACAAAATTTTAAAAATACCTCAAGGATGGTGTTGGATCTCCTGGGGAAAGCTCTCCTAGGTTAACCCCTTGGAAAGACTGAATTTACAATCATGTTAAGGATTGACATACAGTAAGCAAGTGTGCAAATGTGCTAGATTTTGAAGTAAATATTGTCCCTTTTAGTGCACCAATTGAAGCATTCTAATAAATGCTCATTGTATGTGAATGATTGTTCAATAAATGCTTGACATTTGCAATGGTAAGTTGAATGTCTTTAAATGGAAGGACATAACATAAATCAAATGAAATGTTCCCAAGTTGGATCATAGAGAAAAAACATAGGTGGGAGTCAACAAAATTTAAATTTATACTTTTAAATTTTAGAGACTAGATTTGCCAACAAAAGATAATGGGGATGGTACTATCTATGTAAAGAATGAATGCCTAGACACAAAGGATGTAATAAATGTTAGGTATATAATAGCGTGTGAGAGAATGGATAAGTTATGGTTGAATATGTGGGAATATGTGTACATGGGGATGTATAAAGGATATAAACTGAACCAAACTATGCACATGATTATATCATTTATTGATATGTGAAAGTATTAAAATATTCTCTTAAAATAAACACAAAATTGAATAAATTTTAGCTTAGATATATAAATTTCAACATTACAACTATATATGATCACACAATCAACTCAAACACTTCTAATATTATATAAGATAAATATTATTTACAATCTAAAATTCTAATCTCATGTAAAAATTAATTTCTTTCTATTGTACTCCAACACAATATATTGCAATCATTTATAATTTAAATTGAAACTAATCCTAAAATAAGTATAATTAAAAAACAAATTATTCATAAAATGGATGAAGAAACTAACCCACATTACATTGGAATGAAAGACAATCAAATAAATTACTGAACAATATATTAATCTACGAACATTATCTCAAATCTTCAATTGAATATTGAAAAACATATGAAACACATGTACCAACTAACGTATTGAAAAACAAATTAATGCCTAACATAAATGTAGTAGCCTCTGCGACAGGTTTTTTTTTTATTAGGCTTTTTAGAATGCTCTTCATTATGATTTTGGCTCATTTTGTCCTACATATAGTGATTGGAAAGTCAAATTTCTCCAAAACCTGCTGGCTCTCCTTATCAACAATAAAACTTCCTAAATCCTCCTTCCACTCTGCTCCCACTGGAATCTACACTGCCTCTACTGGCATAAGAGATTTAACCAAAAAACTTTTTTGTGAGGCAAACTCTTTTGAAACTTTAAAAAGGAAGAAACACAAGAGACCCATTAAGTTTTCTAAAATTTCCAATTTGATTGGTGAGAAGTTTTATGAATAACCATCAAAAGCAAGAAAACGATTATAATACCAAAAAGAATCCAGTATAATAATATATACCACTACAGTAGATATACTGAGCCAAAAGACAGTCACCTATCAGAAGGGGACAAGTTGCAAAGCCAAATCTTAACAGTGGTAACGTTGGAAGCCACAGAGAAAATGGTAATGCAAAATTGAACTAAATTTTAAACAAGTTCAAAACCCATAAGACCTTTTTGTAATTGCTTTGCCTCTTTTTGACTTGTTTCTAGGATTGAGGCTTATGATGCTACTAACTCTCTTGTAATGGAAATAATATTCAACAAACCTCACAGAGCAGAAGCACAGGAAACTACAATGACAGAAATAACCTTTCTGTTTGATTAATGATCTTGAGTTCCATTTCAAGGGAATCGAATTTACGGTTGCAGAATAGATGCTTACAATGATCAATGTGGACACAACATAGGTTCCATATAAGAATTATTCATGAATGAAACATAACTAGCTCATGTAGAAACATTAAACTTGCCTGATTATTGAGTTCCAGCTACATAATTCAAATAGAGAGAAAGAGAGAGATCCCCAGCAGCTCCTCCCTCTCCATGTGTGTCTCCACTTCCACCATGATCCTCTTCTTTGGTCAATTGGACCCTCTTGGAAGGTCGTGGATTGATGTCGGCCCCAGATCGTTTGGGTGCTGGAGTTGGACTGATGTTTAAATCAAACGGTTTGAATTCTGTCCCTCCTGATTGAAGTTCCAGGGAAGAGTTTCTTAGATCATGTGAAGATTGACTGGCTCGATTTTCATGCTGCGGATGAGGATTTTGTTGCGCTTGAATTTTTGTTCCTCTTGTTCGATTTTCAAGCTGCGGATGACACTCATGACTGACATGGCAAGTTTCAGCAGCTTCTTGATTGGGTGCTCCTCTTTCTTGAGCCATCCGATAACTGGGAAGAGAATCTTGTACAGAACTACTCGTTAAAGTGCCATGTTGAATCTGTGAGGTCATGAAACTTGGTGCACCTGCTTGAGTTTGTGCTCCTGATGATTGCCTAGAGAGACTTCTTGGAGTTTGATATTGATTTTGGGAGGCAATGAAATTTGGTGCACTTGCCTGAACAGTCGCAGAGATGGGTACTGATACAATTTCGTTGCTAAGACTGGATCGAAATTCCACTCCTGTTAATTGAAGGGGTCGTGATTGAAACATCTGAGGGCGTGTTTGTGAAACAGACCCAAAATGACTCCTCCAATTTTGAATATTTGAAGTTGGGTAATCGGTAAAGCTTGTTGCACCTACCATTTGAGCTTGTGCTCGTGGGAATTGAAGGGCTCGAGTTTGCTGTCCTGTTGATTGAAACATCTGAGGGCGTGTTTGGGAAACAGACCCAAAATGACTCCAATTTTGAATATATGAAGTTGGGTAGTCGGTAAAGCTTGTTGCACCCATCACTTGAGCTTGTGCTCGTGGGAATTGAAGGGCTCGAGTTTGCTGTCCTGTTGATTGAAACATCCGAGGGCGTGTTTCCCAAACACACCCAAAATGACTCCTCCAATTTTGAATATATGAAGTTGGGTAGTGGGTAAAGCTTGTTGCACCCATCACTTGAACTTGTGCTCGTGTGAATTGAAGGGTTCGAGTTTGCTGTCCTGTTGATTGAAACATCTGAGGGCGTGTTTGGGAAACAGACCCAAAATAACTCCAATTTTGAATATATGAAGTTGGGTAGTCGGTAAAGCTTGTTGCACCCACCCCTTCAGCTTGTGCTCGTGTGAATTGAAGGGTTCGAGTTTGCTGTCCTGTTGATTGAAACATCTGAGAACTTACTTGGGAAGCATACCCAGCAAAATGACTTGTTGAACTTTGATTATATGAAACTCGGGAGGCGGGGAAACTTGGTGCACCCATTTGATTTCTGGGGACCGTGAAACTTGCTACACCTGCTTGATTTTGTATTCCTCCCGACTGCAACACCTGAAAATTGCTTTGGGAAAGATGCTCAGAAGCACTTGTTGAAGTGGGGTCTGAAATTTGTGGGGCGATGGAGCTTGCGGATCCCGAATGAGTTAGCTGAAGATTTCTTCTTCCTTCAATCATCCTATAAGTGCTGTCAAAATCTTGCCCAGAAAAATTTCTCGGAATGCGAAATGGTAAATGGGATTCCCCCAGTTCTACTGGACCCACACGATCTTTTGCTCTTTCTTGAATCATCTGATAGATGGCTTCAAAATCATGCAAAAAAAGAGTTGGGGAAGCCATGGAATTTGCAGCTCCTTCTTGAATTTGTGAACCTCCGGCTTCAAACATCCCATAAATGCAAGCGATATATTCCCTTAAAAAAGATAACTCATTGGGTTCCGAAACTTTGGAGGCCAAGAGCTTCGCTGAATGCACTTGATCGGGGTGAAGTAAAACAAGCTCCGGTAATTTGGACTCAAGCACCTTCCAACTTTTATCAGGTGATTGCCTAATGGCAATAAGGATGTAGCTCTGCTTAAATCGAAAGAAGAACACCCAATCTTCAGGTTGTAAATCCTTACCTTCCATTACTTGCCGCCATCCTGCTCCCAGGCTGTAATTCCCACAGAATCTACGTGTATACTTGATATTCCATCCATTCATTCTTTCATCCAGAAATACAACATCCATGGACCGAACACTTTCGTTAAACGGAGGGAAATAAGCCAATGCCACATTTTCTGGAATTCGACAAATATGGCTGATCAGATCCGGATGTTGCAGTTTTTTGAAGAAAATGGCTTCTGGCTCATCAGCTAAATTGGGTGCTTGAAATGCTCTGCCACCGGACATGCTGCAATATGGCTCTTCAACTCCTCTGCATTTCACCTCTTTTTCTTATGGCTCTCTCTTCCTGCAAATTTTTCTACTGCTGGAAATGCTCACGCACTAATATTTTCCGAAGATTTCTCTATACCGATGCTTTTCAAATTTAAATGTACTCCTTGTAATATCCCCAAGCTTTGATTATGGCAAGTGTTACTTTTACATTTTTGTTACATTTTTAAATGAAGAGTAACGACTAACTACTACTTTTAGTTCTTTTGGTCTAATGGTGGAGAATTTGTACTCTTGAAAGAGAGGTCACAAGTTCAAATCCTGCAGGGGTAAGGTATGTACACCTCATATTGTGGAGCACGAATTAGGTGCCTCCCTCATATTGAGAGTACGAGGAGTTCCATATGAGTTCCATATACTGTAAGCCATTTATAGATCCAAAAATAGACGGCCTTGTATCGTGGACTATAAAAGGACATTTCCTTTCTTTTCCTTTTTGGCCCAACTAGTGGAGCCGCAAATAGGGTAATATAGGTACTCAAACAGGGCATTTTTATCTTGATAAAATTCTCAAGAATGATTTTAGTATGTTGGGTAAGAAAGTTGTGGAGTGTTGGAGAGAAAATTTAGTATTTATTTTTAGTTTCTTTGTTTAATAAATATTATAATACATCTCATTTCACATTTAGTCTTAACGTTTAAATTTCATTTCAATTTCTACCATTTGATGATTTTGGATGCTACTATGTTTGTAAAGGTGTTTTTTGGATTGACGCATGTGTAATTACATCCACAATAAACAAAGTCATTTTTTTCAATTCCAACATTTGTCCTTTTTCCCTCTAATTCACATTCATATCATTTTCAATGCTCAAACATTCATAAATGGTCACAAAACTGTGGAATGAATTTGTTGCTTAAACACATACATGAAATATATAGAAAAAAAGAAGCAAAAATAAGAAATAATGCAACAAGAAATAATAGGCATAACACCACAAATTAAAGCAATTACTACATACCTCTAGATATACTAGCACACATTCACATCAAACACTACACATTTGTGAATGATACATTATTGGAAGCTTTCAAATCTTTTGTGCGGCTTGATCATTATCAAGGAAGTTTTTCCCTCCAAACTCCTCAAGACAAGGCCCCAAAAGTGCCTATAATACCATTTTTTTCCAAATCATAGGTTGTGATGTTACAAAGTACAAACCTACAGTCATATAGAACACTGCTAAAACAAGAAGACACAATTGTGATCTTATAAACACTAGAATGCCAAAAGGGACAAAAGTGCATGTGATAACATCCTCCTGAAACAAAGACAATGATTAGGGTAGAGAAGATGATGCAAAAAATAAAGACAATCATTAGAGGATTAGAGAAGATGATGCGAAAAACAAAGACAATCTTTAAAGAGTAGAGAAGATGATGCAAATTCCTAATACTAGCTCCTTATCCATCATAGTTGAAAGCATAACCAAAGCAAAACAATTCCAACCATCGAAATGACTAAAATTCCTAAAACCTTATTCTTTTCATTATCATTCAATAAGCAATCTATATAATCTTTCCTTAATTTAGAATATGAGATCATTTTAATTATTTTATCATGATTTACATTTATTTTAAGTTTTAGATTAAGTATAATAAAATAAAGAGTGATTAAATAGTTAGAATCATATTTTCCCTTTTCAATTTTAGTGAAATTAACAATTTATATGGCCTAATTTTCTAGCATCCTTTCTCAACTCTTATTTCTAATTTATTGATTCCTCACCATTAAGGTTTAGAGTGTGTTTCTTTAGGTTTTAAATTTATCAAAACCTGTTAAACCACTATTTCTTTCCCCTTATTTCTCTTATGTCTCTTTTTTTCATCCATGAACAATTCAATAATACTAATTTATTTTATCAACTTATTTATGGCCATGACACAATTATAGAACACATTTTATCATTTTATGGTTAGGGTGCTTATTCCTTTTCCATGAATTGTTTAATGGATAGCTTGACTAATTACCCAATATTTATTAGCACCTATCCTCACATCCTTAAAACTATGGTTAAGTTTGTTTAAATACATAATGACTCCCCTTTGTCCTCTTTGCATGATGCTAATTTATTAGATTATAATGAACATATATTTTCTAGTAACTCATTCTTCTCATTTCAAGATGTAGTTTAATTCTTTGCATGATGAATAAAAGATTATTGTTTATTGTCATGTTTTTCTTTCTCAAGAATCAATTGTAGATGTATTTATTTAGTGGCACTAAATGTCCTATTTTGCATGTTAAAATTATGTTTCCTTTTTTCTATTAACATGCACAATAAGAAATTTCTCTTGCTTAACATTTCAACATGCTTATCTTTTGTTCAAGAAAATTTTTATGGACTGTTTGTGTTTGTTAAAAATAAAATAAAATGGTTTACCCAATTAACAAAGCTTTCAATTCGAAATTCGAAATGAAAGGATAACACTAAAAATTCAAAATGTGCTCTGCAATAGCTCCAACGGTTTCGTGCTCTGCTTCGGCTCCAACAGCTGCTTCGATTCCAAACGTTGGCTCGGCTCCTCTGGCTACTTCGTTTCCAAACATTGGCTCCCTTGTGCCTGGTGCGGATGGGTGTGGTCTTGGCGCAATCCCTAGTTCTCCCGCTGGGGGCTTCGGTCCAAACCCTGCCTCGGTGACCTGCACGCATAGGAAGGCTTTAGGGCCTCTATTTGCTGCCTCTGGGGATGCATCTGCAAAGGGGACTTCACCTATGGCTGGGCAAGTTGGAGGGATTGCGGGCTCTACTCCTGCCCCTCGGTTGGATCCACCTGCTGTTGGGAGTTCTGCGGGAAAGGCCAGGTCCTTTTCTGATGCTGCTAGGGTGGGTGCTCGACCTCCTACTCAAGTTCATTGGTCTCTACCCTATGCCCGAGATTCCTTGTGGTGATTTGTGGTCCAGAGGTCGTTGAAAATGAGGATTATTATTTGAAAACGGGTGTGGTCTGCAGATTCAATGGCCTGTGGCCCTCCCTCCCAGATCTCCACGACTAGGTATCGATTTCCTGGAAGCCTTTGGTCGTTGGGGAAATCGAGTTCTACCCTAGCGCTAAGGGCTTCTTTATTGCTACCATTGCCTCCTCACTAGAGCAAAAAAATGTTCTGTATAGGGGGTGGATGTGGGGTATTCATTCTCTGTCCATCAGGCCTTGGTCTCGTTCTTTCAACTCCCTTACGGAGCCGTTGAACAGAATACTTGTTTGGGTCTATCTGCCAAATCTTCCTCTCCAGTTTTGGGAGGAATCATGTTTCGAGGCCATTGGCAATACCATTGGTCGCTTCTTAATGCTGGATTCTACAACAAGGGAGTTTGGGAATACTACAGTCGCTCGGTTGTTAGTTGATCTGGACATCTCTAAACCTCTCCCTGGGGATGTTGTTTTGCTGGTGGAGGACAGACCTTGGAAGCAACTCTTGGACTATGAGGGTCTCCCCTTTCGATGTCGGAGATGTTTTTCGGTGGGTCATTTTGCCGCTGCCTGTCCTCATGCCCGCCGCAAGGGCGCTGCGACTTGGTGGAAGGATGCTCTCTTAGATCACCTCACGACGGGTTCTCCTTCAGACGCTTCTTCTAAAGAGGTTTCTGCTCCTCACCCGGACATCCCTACCGAGGAACCAATTTTGGATCGATCTGCTAACACTATTATGACTGTGCCTGATCGATCTTCAACTTTTGTTGTCGCTGCTCTATCTGTGAATGCCTTTCCTTTGGTTGACTCGATCTCTGTTGCTTTGCTGCCGACTCCCTCTCTGCTTGGTGGCTTCTCTCCTGTGGTGACTGGGGTGGAGCCACTCCTCTCACCTTTCTCGTTGGCTCCTATTTCCGAGCCTCCCTGGTTGGTTGTTCTTCGGAAGAAGAAGGGACTCCCCCAATCTGCTCGATCCCAAGTTCGGGGAGTCAACCTTGACCCCTCTGTTACTGGGGTTGCTTACTTTCTTTGTTTTTCTACAGCTGTCAGCCAACTGTTTTTGTTTGTTCCTATAGTTCAAGTTCTGTTTGAACTATGTTTTCCTTTGGCCTTTTGGGCCTTATGTGAAGGGTACAACACCCTGTAAATGCTGCTTATCTTTTTAAAAAACATTTCAACATGCTTTAAACAGTATAACATCTCAATGCTTTAATTTATGTGGCATTCATTGTATTTATTTATATGACTTGATATGCACATTCTCAGATCATTATGTTACTTCACCTCAAACTATGCCCTTGATAATTCTACACATAGTAAAGACAAATTTATCAACATGCCACTTGTTCCTTTAGGTATCACATAGTACAAATCATTTAAGCAAGTAACACTAGTTGTCCACCTACATTGAATCTTCCTCTAGCTCTTGAGTATCCACAACCTCTAATTTGATCTCTTCCAATAAAATTAGAACTACATCCTTGATATGAGTTCCCCCCCTTATTGCCTTGAGGGAAAGTTGGACTTAATTTATATTTATTAACTATTTTTTGTCTTTGACATTAACACTCGATCTAAACCACCCATACATTTTATCTATTCTTCATGGGTAAGTAAAGATCTAATAAAATCTTCCAACTTTTAAAGTATATAAATCCTCACACTCTTCTAAATTAATCCCAATATACATCCACCTAGATGTAAGAGATCTCAAGATACTCTGGTCATCTTTTATTGCCTCACCATATGTTCTTGTGTTATACATAGTGTCTATCATTTTAATATAATACTATTCAACTTTTTCATTATCCTTCATCATTAAATTCTCAAAATTTATTCTTAGCATTTGAAGTTTTGCAACCCTTACCTAATATTTACCTAGATATGAACTTTCTAATTATGTCAATCTTACTTTGTTTTCTTAAAAATGATAATTCTTGGATAGATAGTTGGGTATATTACACTCTATATATACAAAAATGCTTGGTCATCCCATTTCTCATTTTTTAATTCACACATAATCCACTCCAATATTGAGGTTAAGAATATGTTGTCAGAATTGTGAAAAACCATGAGCCACAGGATCAAACAATGAACAAAGACACCTTCCATGCAAGAGATCTAAAAATAATATATGCAATATTCCTCAACAAGAAAAAACTACAAAATGAACCTCAAGAATTTTCAAGGAAAAGAAAAGTCCTCAAAGGTTGAGAGTAAATCTATAGAGTAGATAAGAAAAAATCTCAGAGAGATAATATACAATGAGGGTTGATTGCTATACAAGAGCAACTCTAAATGGTAAAGGGATTAGATTAGGACAAGTGTCACCATCACATGCGATGAGACAAAATGATCTAATAATAGCTCACTTCAGTTAACATATAAAAGCACTTAGTTAACCTTATAAAGAGCTCCTAAGTTTAACTTAAGTGCATACGAATAAATTAGACTAATAATTAATTAAAGATTAATCAATTATTAGCTAATGCATGACTACTCTATCATAGGTCTACTTGCTATGATGTCACACACTCCTTTCCATAAAAAAACCATTTTTAATTGATTCGCCAATAATCAAAATTTTATGGAATCAACCTACCATTATAACTATTAAAGAAGCCAGAATTTTCTCTCAAATTCTTAGGACCTTGAGCTCTAGTGAAGGAGCTTCAAATATAAACTTGTCTAATGTAATTCTCACTTACATAGTAAAAACCTTGTGCTGATAAAACCTTTCTCTACTACAACTATTAGTAAATTTTGTATGGGATAGGGGCTACTTAGAAATTAATATACTAAAAAAACTTATTTATTCTTAAATAAACTTACTGGATTCTAAATTATAATCTAAATTTATCTATGAATCTCTTACAAAACTTATTGAAAAACTTCTTACAAATAAACTAACATAATGTTTGCAGTGCATAATTTGATGTCTTAAACACATCTAATAAAAAAAACAACTTAAAAATCTCTTAAAATAAGATGCCTTACATCTAGTTCTCCAAGTAGGTATTTAAAAACTAAAATCTAAGTGAATAAATCAATAGATTGTGTCCTCTCATTTAATAGTTCCCAAATCTCCTAAAAAATTTATCCTAAGCATAGTGACTAGCCTTCTTCTAAAATGACATCTAAATAATTAATGCATCCATAAATTTAGTTTCCTAAAAATAAACTTGGATAACTAGAATATAACACCTAAAATAAAAAAAATTATCGCCACTTTGAATTTTCTATTGTCACTTTGTCTAAAATTCTAACTATAGAATGTATTGAAATGTCTTTAGCAAAAAAATGGTGTTTTTTTACATTTACCTATAATATTCATCAATAACTAGATATGTTAAATATTTTCAACAACGACTATCTATCATCTTCAACAATAGTTCAAATTTGTTGTACCCAAAATATTTTTTTTTGCATTCTGCTTAAATTGAGCTAAATCATGTAAAAATGTCGTCAAAAGTCTATTTTAGGTCAAACCAAACATAAGGTCTTTGTGGGTTTCTTTCAAGGAACATATGGTTAAAATTCTGAAAAATTAAAAATTAGGGTTTCATACCCCTATTTTTAGGGAAACCTTACAAAATAGGACCTTCTCGAAAATAATAAAAAATGATTTTGATAGGGTTAATTGACTTCACGATCACACTGATCAAGTCAGAATCATCAAAAGACATGTTTTACTCTGGTGGGTCTATTTCTATTTTTTAGGAACAAAGTTAGGAGCTCCGCAGCCATTAATGACAGATTGGCCAGTACCAGGTGCTGAAAGCTAAACCTCAAAAGCTCCAACGAAGAAGTCATGGCAGAAAAGGTCAAAAAGATGCTGTCCAGACGAAGGAGTTTCTCAAAACGGAAAAGGCCAAAAAGATGTTGTCCAGACGAAGGAGTTTCTCAAAAAAGGCCAAAAAGATGCTGTCTAGACGAAGGAGTTTCTCAAAAAAAAAAAGGCCAAAAAGATGCTGTCCAGACGAGGAAGTTTCTCAAAAAAGGCCAAAAATATGCTATCCAGACGAAGGAGTTTCTCAAAATGAAAAAGGCCAAAATTTGGCTAACTCTGGAAGGTGCATGTTTTGGCTACCAAGGCAAAACACAGTCTATAGTCCAAAAAGGTGCCCCTCTTGAAGAAAGGTGCCCTTTCAGATCATCTGATTCAAAGATCACTGGCGAAGCATGAACAAAGTATGGAGAATCTATAAGCAATGAAGATGCCAAATCAGAGAGTTTCAAGCTAAAAGCATCCCTGCTGGCCAGGGGCGCCCCTCAGTTCCAGGTATTAGATGAATCCATCTGTAGCTGCTTCATACACGACATCTTTTTAGCTTCCTCCTAGCTATGTGATCAATCTGACAGGAAGTTCACAAGACACACTAAACGATCACACATTGAGGTCAAGCAGAAAAATCTAGAAAGGAAGAACTGAAAGTGTGATCTTATTAAAATGTCAAGTCCTAATGTGAGATGCTAAAATGATGCAATAAGAGGAGATAACATAATAAAAGGGCACCTCAATGATTAGCCTAAGGAAAGATAAGCATAAAAACAAGATGACAATTAATTGAAATTGGTTATACCTTTATGTTGCTCCTTCCTTGGTTGGCCCTTTGGTTCTTGAAGAGTTGTGTGCTCGTTGGATGACAAGCTATGTTGAATGTGAAAAATGATATGCAAGATGGATGAGGGTATGATGATTATGAGAGAGAGCTCAAATGGAAAATTGGCAAGAGTTTGGTAACAAAAGAATTGATCCTCTAAATGAAAGAAATGAGGGGGTATTTATAGGATAATTGGAATTCTCTAGAGAATTCAACGGTTGAGATTGATCCAACAAGATCAAGATGAAGGGCTATGGTAAGTTGAGGACTCACAAGCCCTCACATCTTGACATGTGGAATGTGAGATGTCTTAGGGTGGAATGATGTGGAAATGAGGTGGAAGAGAAGTACATGAGGTGGAGGAAGGACAAGTACCTTGTAGGTACCTTGAGGGATGAGAAGATTCCTTGGAGGAATAAAAGTGAATTCAAAATTCATAATGATTAGAAGAATCTAGTGGATAAGAGAGGGTTTCCAAAAAGGTGGGGATTTGTCACATGTGGGTGATGTGACAAGTCCAACGTTTTAGAAGCCTTGGGCACATGTAAAATGACAAGTCACATTTGCATGTGGATAGGGTAAACCTTGGAAGAATAAAATGTGAATTAAAAATTCACATGGGGAAGAGAGGAGCCTTGGGTGAATAAAAAGGAATTAAAAATTCCTTGGGGGATGGGGAGAGTTGACCAAGGTACCAATTAGGCTAATGACTTTAATTAAGGTTGTGCAAACACAAAAATAGGATAATTAATGAGAGATTAGAAGCAAGTGGGAGATTATAGAGGATGTGACATTAACCTTCATTAAGTGGTGCACATCCTAATCACAGATTAATTAATTTAATCCAAATTAAAAAGAGGATTATGGAGAATGTGACAAGGAGAGAGAAAATGAAGAATTAAAAATTGATTTTTAATCAAAAAGGTTAAGTGACTAAATTAAATAAATTTTCCTATTTATTTAATTTAGAGAAGAAAAGGTGTAAGGTAAAGTATTTAATTATTCAATTACATACTTTAGGAACCTTAGGCAGAAAATGAAATAATGATTAAATAAATTATTTAATCACTATTAATGACATAGATGGATAGAGTAGACGATTTTGATCATATGGAAGTGATCAAATTTAGATGTCTACATTTTGCCCCTCTTTGAAGTACCGTTAGAATAACCATGCTTCGAAGAAAAATAAAATGCAGATGACTCTATAGAGGAAGTAATCGGAAGATGATGCCCCAACGTGGGGAGGAGGACTTGAGCGGCGCAATTAGCAGAGAATGGATGAAGATGCCCCAATCCTAAAATGAATGACTATAACAGGGAAAATGGATAAATGGGAAGGGTATGCCCCCTCGAGAGGGCGACGGAGGAAAAGAGAGGGGTCCCAGGCGACCTCTTGATAGGAAGAAACAGAAGATATGGTTGGAAAGAGTGCAAAAAGTTAGGCAAGTTTGTCTTTTGAATGAAGTCAAATGGACAAACGGTTTGCAAATGGCGGCCCCAGGAAGGGAAGGGATGGGGGGTAAAGAGTGACGAAGGAAAGAGAGGAAGGGATGGGGGGTAAATGCAAGATGATGGAATGGAAAATGAAATGCAATCCTAATGCAATTTTCCATCTTCGGAGCACTGATTTTTGTTATAGCATAAGACACCGGGCGTCAGGGTATGTAAACCAAGACGAATTAGTGTCTAATGCATAAAACAAACACAACAAACAAGAAGGCTATCCCAACACCCCAAAGTCGCGATGACTTTGGTCAGGCCAGGTATTGGAATAACCACAAGCACAAAAGGATGCCCCAGCGTAACACAAGACTGCAGGGATCTTGGTGGGTACTACGTGGGACGACCAAGAAGACAGAAACAAAGAAATGAGCAAGATATGCCCCTATGTTGACTAGTCAAAGCACACCGTGATATGATGGATCAAGGCGACCATGAAAAGTAATGATAGGGAGCTCAAATGATAAAAAAAAGCCAAAAGATCACAATCAATTTCAAATGTCTTTTGCCATAGGATCAAGATGATGGATGGGGTTGATGAGGTCTGTTAGGAAGGATACATCCTGTTGAGACCGATGATGGATAGTAAACTAAAAGATCGATAGGACGCAGGATACCAGAAACCGATTGGATCTTGTGATACAAATGATCATTGTTTGTGAACACCAGCTAGGATAGGGACATACTTGATGACACGACAAGATGACAAGACGACAAGTTAACAGGACTAACACACCCTAAAGACCTAGGGGCTCGAGGGTTGATCAAAGATAAACCTTGCCTATGTGAAAGCGCAGAGCCCTCGTAGTTCAATAAAAGACCATGGATAAAAGTGGGGAGAGGAAAATGAAGACCTCGATGGATGAGGAAGACCAAAAAAATGCCCTAGGGGTAGACCAAATGATTGACCTTGTCTACGTGAAAGCGTAGGGGCCACGTAGTTTGACACAAGGCCAAAGATAGATGATGGAAGAGACAAGACAAACAAAAGATAGAACCCCGGGGGTGGATCAAATGATCGACCTTGCCTACGTGAAAGCACAGGGGCAACATAGTTCGACACAAGGCCAAAGACAGATGATGGAGGATGA
Source organism: Sequoiadendron giganteum (assembly GCA_007115665.2). Lineage (NCBI taxonomy): Eukaryota > Viridiplantae > Streptophyta > Pinopsida > Cupressales > Cupressaceae > Sequoiadendron > Sequoiadendron giganteum. Next base: position 541,046,142 of record CM021101.1, read on the forward strand.
CAATACAGACAAAAGACAGAGCCACTGGGGCGGATCAAATGATCGACCTTGCCTACGTGAAAGCGCAGGGGCAATGTAGTTCAACAAGAGATCGACGACAGACAATGGATAAGGGATGATGAGATGACAAAGATAAATGGATGGAGCGGATATGATGAGCTAGGATAGGTCGTGCGGATGGGATGGTCGATATGTTGGATGTGGGTTATGTGAAGCTCAGGGATGGGATAGTGATATAGATTATTAGAATATGAACTGGGAGGATGAGAGGATGTATAGATGAATGATGAAGAGTGATAAGATATCAGAAAGATGTAGGAAATAGATAGGAGTGATGATAGTGAGATAGCATGGCATTGGATTGCAGGAGGGGAGCCTATAGCTAGATACCAATGACAAGGGATAATAGAGGGAAATGGATGGATAAGAAGATGCTAGGATAGGTGGATAGATGATGGATAGATGAGTGAGGAGGATTGATAGGATATTAGAAAGATGTAAGCCTAGAATAAGAGGATAGAGGAATGGGGTAGATAAGGATGAAAGGAAAAAAAGGACTAGTGGATGAGAGTATAGGAAGATAAGGATTTGGTAGATGGAAGGGATGACTGGATGGATAAATGGATGGGGAGGTAAGGATGGGTAGGATGGGGAGATGGAGAGGATTACTTGGTGGAATGGATGGACGATGTCTCCAAGGACCCAATTGCAAATAAGGAGATGCCCCCACTCTAGATGTGTCATGCATGACTAGGCAAGAGGGATAGCAAGATGGGTGGATAAGGGAGTGAGATGGGCAATGGAAGATAGAGAGAGGTGGATAGGATGAATGGACAATGGAAGATAGAGAGAGGCGGATAAGGAATATGATAGTGTATGGATGAGGGGAATATATGCCAAGAGGTGTCCAAAGCATGTATATAGGTTTTCCCCTACATTTATCAAGATCACAAGGAAGATGGAGGGAGTGGGATAAATGGGATAGGATGGATAGGATGCAGAAGATAGGCAGATGTAGGAGATGGAGGAAAGGAATGCGTAAGTGGATGTTGCCCCCACTTGTGGAAGGAGACTAGATAGGGAATTTACGCATGATGCTTTGTTTGCCAGGTTTTCATCATGGTACTTATCCAAGGCGCTTGTTTGCCAAGTTTTCACCATTGGACGAATGATTTTTTACTATTTTTTTTTTGTATTTTTCTAATTTTTTCTCTTCTTTTTCTTTTTTTTGATTTTTTGATTTTTTCTCTTGTTTTGATTTTGATTTTTTGATTTTTTTGTATTTTTTGGACTAGGAGGTGGATGCAGATGGATAAAGATAGGGATATGGATATGCAGATTTGAAGGATAGTTGATAAGGAGATGGATGAAGGACTCAAGCATCAAGTTCCATATGAGGTAATAAGAGCCCATGTTTGAAGCAATTATTCAGATGTTGGTACAACCTTAGTAGAATGGATGAATTATGCAAGAGGATGGATTAAAGAGATTTGATGGGGGAGATATGGGGGATAGTGGATGGGGTGTTGGAAAGTGTATGGATGGCATGATGGAGTGGATGTGTGATAGGGGAAAGTGTTCAAGACCAACATTGGCACATGTAGTAGATGTGAAATGATAGGAGGGTTGGAATGTGGCGATAATGGAGGCATTGGGATAGGGAAGTTTGGGACACAAGGACCCAGATTTAGGAGATGGAGGATGTGAATGATTTTGTGAGGGAATAGCAACTTTGGATGTCATTATGGGATTTTCACTTGAAGGTATGGCACCTTTTTTCTTTGGGATCCACATGGTTTTGATTTTTGCTTTAGTGGGATTTTGTGGCCTTTTGGATTTATTTTCTTCAACATGTCTTTTGAAGGGGACATGAGGAGCTTTAGATTCATGTGGATGTTTGGATTTATACGTTTTTGCTTTGGCATCCAAAGTGCGTTTAGTAGCAAGGGGATAGGTGCAAGAAGATGGATGATGTGGAGGGATGGAGGTAGGGTTATAGGGATTATGTGTAGATGAAGAATGTGTAGGTATGTGCCTTTGTTGATCCTGATTAGGAGTTATGAAGGTAGGATTTTTATGTTGTGTACGAGGGAGAGGGGGTGGATGAATGAAAGGATGAATAGGATAAGATGGAGGGGGTGATTTTGGGATATAAGGACCCAAAATGGATTGTGTATATGGAAGATGTGTGGGGTTTGATGGAGGGCTATAAAAACCCATAGTAGATGAAGGATGAGAAATGATGGATGGAGGGACATAAGGACCCAAAATGGATTGAGAGGATGAGGGAGGAAGATGGATTGTTGTTTTTAGGTAATATGATGGAGGAGGAGGGATGGCGACAAATGACTTGGTAGAACGATGGAAAGTACCTCTTGTGCCTTTAGAAGAGGATTGTTTAGGATGCACGGAGGTTGTACCAACATCTTTAGAGTGTGATTTTTGGAAGACATATCCAAGACCATGTGTGCCTAGATGTTCTTTGACTCGAATGGGCTCTAACATTCCTTGCTCATAAAGGCCTAAACCTTTTCCTTGATAGTTCATGTTCTCGAGAATGTGATCTATGGTAGGATGCTTATTCTTTTGGAAGCATGATGCGAGTGTGTTAGCAGGTGGAGGAGGAAAGGTGGTGCGTACATGTTGTTTTTCTTCTGTAAGAAGGCCACCATGGATGCATGTAATATTACTAAGGTGATAAAAAAGTGGTGGTGCGATGGTAGACAACGATGGAGGATCATGCGATGGAGATGAGGGGAGAGCAACATCTTGATCAAGAGGAATGAGTGATAAGGGATTAGTTATGATAGGATCTGGATTTATGGTAGTGGATGATGAGGGCTCATGAGATAGAGTGATTGGATCGTGAATGCAAAGGGGATCATGGGATGGAGTGGATGAGATAGTGTGATCTTGAGATGGGGTGGATGGGAGGATAGGATCATGACTTGGTTGAGGATAGGAATCATGAGATGGGATGGATGGGGGATTATGATCTTGGGATGTAGTGGATGGGATGGTAGGATCTTGATTTGGAGGAGGGGATATTCTTGTATGCTTTGGAGCAAGCTCTTGGCATGAATCATCTTGTGGGGGATGTATGATGATGGAAGAGTGTTGGAGGGACTCCTCAATTGGGGGAGATAGGAGGATGGAGGATTCATGAAGGTCATTGGATTGAAGTTTGTGAATATTAGGACTAGGAGGAGGGGATTGGATGTCTTCAATGGATTGGGTGGATCTAGTAGTAGAAGATGGGGATTTAATGGATTCGATGGGTTTGACCGGCTCAACCATTTGTACAGTGTCAGGAATGGTGATGGGAGGGATAGGTATAGGATGGAGGAAGGCCTCATCACTAGTGACCGTACATGATAGAGTGGGAGGGCATTGAGTCTCTTCTGTCATGAGTTCCTGGGCGACATTTGGAAGGGATGTAGGATTAGGTGGAGTGATGGGAATGGATGGAGGATCAGGGATGGATGGAGGATTAGGATTATGGATTGATGGATTAGGATTAGGAATTGGTGGATTAGGAGTAGGATTAGATGTGGGGATGGGATTGGATGGAGGACTAGGAGGAGATGAAGGATTATGATTAGATGAGTGGATGGCACTAGATGGAGGACTAGGAGTGATTGGAGGACTAGGTGAATTATGTTTAGATGGAGGATTAAGATATAATGCGATGAAAGGGGGAGTGATGTAGGAAGATGTGGATGTGGGATTAGATTGGGAAGATTTGGATGGTGAGTAATAGTAGGAATATGTGGATGAAGGATTAGAATGGGGAGATGTGGAATTAATGTAATGATATTGGGATGGGGGATTGTGATAGGAAGGTGTGGATGTTGGATTAGAATAGGAAGATTGAGGTAGTAGATCACCATAGGAAGATATGTATGGTGAGTTGGCATAGAATGGAATGGGTGATGGATTAGGATAAGGAGATTGAGATGGTGGATTAGGATAGGAGGAATATTGGGATGGAGGATTGTGATAGGAAGGTGTGGGTGTTGGATTGGGATGGGAAGATTGGGATGTGGGATTAAGGTAGAGGTATTGGGATTGTTGATGATGATAAGGAGAGGAGGATATGAATGTTGGATAGGATAGAAGTTGAGAGGGAGGACATGATGAATATGTCGATGGTGAGGATGTTGGATATCCCTTTTCAAGGGTAGCATAAGAACCATTATTAGATGTGGATGCAGGCATGGTGGGATAGTTCGAAGAAGTAGTGGGATTTTGGGAGGCGATTGGAGAGAGCTTGCTAGCAATGATAGCGTGAAGGGGATCTATATAACAATCTTCATGATCAACAAGATTTTTGTTATCGTCATCAATGGAGTTAGGATTCCCCTTGACTACTATTATTGGTCGTGTGAAAGGGGGATAAAGATTCATGATGGATAAAGATTAGAAGGAAAGAATAGATGATGGATAGAAAACTAGGATGTATTGGAAGCTCATATGGGGATTGGATGAAAGCTCAGATTGGGATTGGATGAAAGCTCAGATTGGGGTGATGGGATTAACTCTCAGATTAGAACTAGATTAGATCTAAAGATATGATAGGATAAGTTTGTTTTGGATTGGATGATGGATTAATTGATGATGTATCAATTAATTTGATGATTGGATAAGGATTGGTTGATGTATCAATTTGATAATTTGGATAGAGATTGGATTGTTTGGATAAGTTGATGAATCAATTGATGATCTATCAATTTGATGATTTTGGATGAGGATTGGATTTGATGAGTGTTTAGGATGATCAAATGGTCAAATGGAGACTTTGGGAGTTCAAACGAGGGTTTAGAATGGTCAAATGGATGAAATTATCCGTTCAGGGGGCGTATCCGCACTTCTGCAGTAAAAAATGTCAGAAACGTTAGAACATGGGGGCATATCCGCACTTCTGCAGTAAAAAGACTGGTAGAAACATCGGAACAGGGGGGCGTATCCACACTTATGTAGTAAAAAAATTGGCAGAAACGTCAGAACAAGGGGGCATATCCGCACTTCTGCAGTAAAAAAAATTGGCAGAAACGTCGGAACAAGGGGGCGTATCCACACTTCTACAGTGAAAAGTGCTGAAACAGGGGGGTGAATCCACCCCTCTGCAGGAACAGTGACTTGGTTTGGAATGAGGGATTATGGAAAGGACTTGAAATGACTCAATGAAGGTTTGACTTATCAAAATTTACTGGTTTTTCAGAGAAAGACACTTTGAACAAGCACAATCCTATGATTAGTATTAAGGGGTATGGCCAGCAAAGGTCTTACTCTAGGATGAACAAGGTTTCTAGGGAGTCCTCGATATACGCTCGATACATGAGGCACAAGCATGAGTCAGGAACCCTAGCGAGATACTCAAAGGCTTGGACCAACTCTTCACGTCTATCTAGGTATCACCCTAGCTTCGACGCTCTGCCAATTACGACACAACTGGATTGGGGTACAACTTTGGCTCTCCCCCCTTTATATACCCCGCCTGTATGCGTGGTTGGGATCGTCCCTTGGGGTGATGAAATCCCCAAGTAGGTCCCGCTAAGAAGACACTAATCGTTTCCAACTACCCCCTCGGATCCGCACAAAGTGCAAAGGAGAAGGTGAAAACAAACCGCCCTTAGGGTAACACAACAAAAAAAAGACACAACAAACAACAAGTATTACTTCCCCCTAATTATGCTAGGTGAATAGATAAAACAACAAAGAGAACTTTAAAATTTGAATGAAATAAAGGCCCTGCAAGCAAATGTTAGCTGTGAAAAATGTTGGAACAGGAGGGCGTATTTGCACTTCTGCAAAAAATAGTTAGCAAAAATGTTGGAATGCGGGGGCGTATCTGCACTTCTGTAGAAAATCAGTTAGCAAAAACGTTGGAATGCGGGGGCGCATTCGCACTTCTGCAGAAAAATAGTTAGCAAAAACGTTGGAATGCGGGGGCGTATCCACACTTCTGTAGAAAAATAGTTAGCAAAAACATTGGAATGCGGGGGCGTATCCGCACTTCTGTAGAAAAATAATTAGCAAAAACGTCGGATCATGAGGGCGTATCCGCACTTCTGCAGTAAAATAGTTAGCAAAAACGTCGGATCGTGGGGGCGTATCTGCACTTCTGAAGTAAAAATTGTCAGAAAAAGTCAGAATAGGAGGGTGTATCCGCCCCTCTACAGTGCCCAGGAGGACAAGTCCGCCCCTCTGCGGGGAAAATTTTCCCCTCTACGACCTTAACCTGCAAACAAGTTAAACAACAACAAACATAAAAGAAAGAGACCCTTTTGTGGGTCCCACCGGACATGCCAGAAATGTGATTCTATTAAAATGTCAAGTCCTAATGTGAGATGCTAAAATGATGCAATAAGAGGAGATAACATAATACAAGGGCACCTCAATGACTAGCCTAAGGCAAGATAAGCATAAAAACAAGATGAAAATTAATTGAAATTGGTTATACCTTTATGTTTCTCTTTCCTTGGTTGGCCCTTTGATTCTTGAAGAGTTGTGTGCTCCTTGGATGACAAGCTATGTTGAATGTGCAAAATGACATGCAAGATGGATGAGGGTATGATGATTATGAGATGAGAGCTCAAATGGAAAATTGGCAAGAGTTTGGTAGCAAAAGAATTGATCCTCTAAATGAGAGAAATGAGGGGGTATTTATAGGATAATTGGAATTCTCTAGAGAATTCAACGGTTGAGATTGATCCAACAAGATCAAGATGAAGGGCTATGGTGAGTTGAGGACTCACAAGCCCTCACATCTTGACATGTGGAATGTGAGATGTAATAAGGTAGAATGATGTGAAAATGAGGTGGAAGAGAAGTACATGAGGTGGAGGAAGGACAAGTACCTTGTAGGTACCTTGGGGGATGAGAAGATTCCTTGGAGGAATAAAAGTGAATTCAAAATTCATAATGATTGGAAGAATCTAGTGGATAAGAGAGGGTTTCCAAAAAGGTGGGGATTTATCACATGTGGGTGATGTGACAAGTCCAAGGTTCTAGAAGCCTTGGGCACATGTAAAATGACAAGTCACATTTGCATGGGGATAGGGTAAACCTTGGAAGAATAAAATGTGAATTAAAAATTCACATGGGGAAGAGAGGAGCCTTGGGTGAATAAAAAAGAATTAAAAATTCCTTGGGGGATGGGGAGAGTTGACTAAGGTACCAATTAGGCTAATGACCTTGATTAATGTTGTGCAAACACAGGATTAGGATAATTAATGAGAGATTAGAAGCAAGTGGGAGATTATAGAGGATGTGACATTAACCTCCATTAAGAGGTGCACATCCTAATCATAGATTAATTAATTTAATCTGGATTAAAATAGGATTATGGAGAATGTGACAAGGAGAGAGAAAATGAAGAATTAAAAATTGATTTTTAATCAAAAAGGTTAAGTGACTAAATTAAATAAATTGTCCTATTTATTTCATTTAGAGAAGAAAAGGTGTAAGGTAAAGTATTTAATTATTCAATTACATACTTTAGGAACCTTAGGCAGAAAATGAAATAATGATTAAATAAATTATTTAATCACTATTAATGACATAGATGGATAGAGTAGACGATTTTGATCATATGGAAGTGATCAAATTTAGATGTCTATAGAAAGAACAAGCCAAAAATTGGCTAAGGACAGAGGAAAAATGCCCCTCTTGGAGAAAGGCGCCCTTTCTTTGAGGCATGTAGATGCAGTTTGATTGATTAGTGCCTTCCAGGATGACCTTCTCAGCTACGACGAATCTCAACTACGAGACCGTCAATAGAAGAATTTGATTACTAAATCATCCAATGAAAAAGATCAAAGCAGATAGTTCCAGCATAGATAAAATCAGTCAACAAAGCTAAAAGTGCCCCTACTGGCTAGGGGCGCCCTTGAGTTTGAAGGACTTGATCTTGCCATCTAAAATTGAGAAGTTAGTCATCCAGTGTAGGACCGAGCTGGCTCAGAGTCATCTGACTCATCCATCAATGGGAACGTCAAATCAAAGCATAGATGGCCTGAAAAGGCCAAAACGAAGAATAGTCAATGAAAATTGACTAAGGCATAGCCAAAAGTGCCACTCTTGAAGAAAGGCGCCCTTCATTCTGGAGGCTCAAACTCAGTTTTGTGAGTTAATCTCTCCTAGGCATATCTCGTCAAGCTGATCCCATCTCAACAACGAACCCGTCAACAGCTATCAAGGATCAACTGAGCAGCCAGGATCGAAGATCAAACGAAGGCACTTCAGCTTGCAAAAATGATCAAAACTCCAAAAGGGACACCTAAGAAAGTCAAAAGCAAATGTTGACTTGAGTTAGCAAATTTTGGAGGCAAAAAGAGGCCAAACACTCCACAATTAGTGAAAATCACCTTTTTGAACTTCAAATAAGGCTCAATCATGAGTCGGATGCCCAATTGATGCTTGCAACTCCAAATTGACATATCAAAGCATCTAGGCATCCATTATTCATTATTTCTTTGCAGGTTGAGGAGCTCAAGAACGAATATTTTTTCTTCTCTTACATATTTGAAGATCTGACAAAGGGGCTTTCACCATTCTTCATATTTTTGAAGATCTATTGCATAAAGGGACCATTTATCAAAGGTTACACTGAAAGGTATAATTCTTTCAGATTGATAGATTATAACTTCCAATCCACCTTCTGTCTACTTCCTCTATTCTGTCTAAAATTATTTGCATGTCCGAGAAAATGACAGATAATCACAGATCTGGCTGACTGGGTATGATCAACATCGCTTTTTCTACAAAACCCACATGTTAGATTTTTTCATAAAAAGTAGCCCTGCTACCCCTATTTTTTTTAGGGTTTCCGAAAAAAGTCATAATTTTGAAAAACAGACAAATTGGGTTTGTTCAGCTCTGAAGCACGAACAAAACCCACGTGTTGGATTTTTCTAAGAAAAATCACTTTCTTGTGTCTTGCTGCCTCTGCCACCGAAGGGCTCTTGCATGTCATAGAAAGACATGTTTTTTTGAATTTCTGACGATCTGGGTTTTTTAGAGAATTATTCTCAACAAAACCCATGTCTCGGAATTTTTGGTAAAAATTACCCCCGACGAGGCTATTTTTAGCAGTTCCAGAAAAGTTGTCCGAGCAACATCGTGTGCACAGTCAATCTTCAAAGTTTTCATAATGCAGTTCTCTCAAGACGAATGCAAGACCAAAATGGTCTTACTCCATGATTTTCTGAAAACAACTGGCACCGATCTGCGTCGGGCACACCCAGAGGTCAATCTAGACAGATTGACAAGCATAGACACAAGTCCACAGGTTCCATAATGGTTTCACCTCGTATATCTGATCGCCTTCCAAGGCCAGTATAGAGGATTGAAACCGTTGGAATTTTACACATGCAACAAGTTCATGTGCATTTCTCACGGTTGGAATGATCGTGGTCAAACTTCGTGGTTTCATCATCAAGATTTGCGGTTTCATCATATGACATTCTTCCATTGAGAAAGATCAAGGAAAACGTCAAAGCTGCAAAAGAACGTGGAAGGTAGTCATTCCCAACACAGAGCCTCCATCGGTTAATACTACACTACCTTCCACGTCAAAGTGGAAAAATAGACAAAAAGAAAAGGAGTAACCCTCCAAGGGGAAATAGAATGAAGGAGATACATACATCGAGTTGCTGACAAGCGATAAGCTAACGATTGATAGGCATGTAATGGTCTCCATATGAAGAAGTCAACGAATTAACATAAGCACCGTTGACGAATGATGATGAGGTGTCAAACACCTAAGAAGGACGTCATACCCTCCAAAATAGCAATAAATACGACTAAAGTCAACTTTATGCCCCTTTCCAAGTTGACTCCAGATCTCCACAGATCATGCATGTCAAATCTCACTGATCTAGGATGTCTAATTGACTCCCACGATTTGTGGATCTCAGATCTCCTTTAAAGGTGGATGTTCATTTTGGAGACACATATGTTATTTAAATTTCACTTTAGTTAGGTGTTAGTCAACTGAGGTAGACTCCCAGTTTTGACTTTTGTTTAGTTGTAGTTAACTGAAGTAGATTTCCATTTAACTGCTTGCTCACCTACTTTTAGACATAGGAATAAATCTTGCTGATTGGCAAGAGCTGTTTGTTAACTCAAGGAGATTTTAGGGTTGCCTACTCCTTTGAGTTTATATAAATAAGAGCCTTAGGCTCATTATTTGGGGAACCTTTATTTACTAGGAAAAATTGTTGTGCCATTGTTGCTAGAGTTAGCTTGTTCATATCTGTTCACTCTTGGATGAGAGTTTGCTGGTTGATCACAATTGTGCATGATTTCGTGCCTTTGCTGTCCCAACCTTTGTAATTATTTGGAGAAGCTTGAAGAAATAAATCAGATGGCGCATGCTTGCTTGATCTAAATACTCAAGTTCTTTCAAAGTCTTGGTTTCAATAGTGTATTGTTTCAATCTCCTCCTCAGATAGGTGTCGTCACCTCCTTGGATATTTTGTTATCGATCATTATCATGTGATGTTGTTTAATGAGTTGTCTTTCAGCCTACACTTTGGACAGGTGTCGTCACCTCCTCGAGAATCCTGTTAGCCGAATCATCGTACTTTGTTGTTTCTAGTGAGTTGTTTCCAAGCCTATACCTCAGACAAGCGTTCCTCCTCCTTGACAAGTCTCAAATCCAGTAATCCAACCCATCCATTTCGCTCCTACGCCCTCATGCTTAGTTTATCTTGAGGAGGTAGGATAGTCTACAAGCTAGTTAGTCATAGTTAAGATCTATGGAAACCAGAGAAAATCTTAGCTACGATGCATTGTGTTTATGCACCCTTGTGTCCTGCCGCTGAGTAAAAAAGATAGGAACCTTAGTACACTTTTTGACATAGAAAATCAGCAAAGAGAGATCTTCCTCTCTATAATCTAAAGAGCATGCACTAACACACTTGCAATAGATTTCCGTTTCCAATAAGCACTCCAAAGGTGCTAATTGAAACACCAACAATTTTCTAGCGCCCACCATGGGGCAACGAGGCATAAAACTTCAAGAAAAGCTTAACGCTTGTATGACACGAAATGGGCATCTAGCGTCCTTGGGCACCAATTGAACAACCTGATCTTGCTCCAGCAACTCTCCAACCAGATCTTACATTCATCGAAGGAGAGCAGATAGACATCATCAGTAGCTTGCATACTTTCATCTTTGAAAAGAATACATCACCAGTCCAGTGGAGAGCCACAACTATTACTTTGGACGAGGAAGAAAGAAAGGCTGACCTTGTAGCTGAGAGAACAGTGTTACCACCACCTGCATGGTAGTCAGCATCCTGGCTCACCAAGTATACATACGAAGGAGAAATAATCCTCAACTTCAAGAAGACATCGAAGAAGCATCCAACGTGGAGAAAATATTTGAAGAGGTTCAGGAATGATCCTCTGACATCCAATTGCATGATCCATACAAGAAGAAATGGATGGTAACAACAATAATGCTGGTGAGAGGCGTCAACCTTCATTACCCTGGGGTAATAACATTGGACCCTTGGCTTTTCAGGTAAATCATGAGTTACCTAAAGGGTCAAGGAAGCACTTTCCCCAATTTCACGATGATGGGAGTCAACACCCAGATGAACATTTTGCTGCATTCACAACGGCTTGCACCATCTTGCAGGTGCCACACGAAGACATCGCAGTACGTCTCTTTGTGGAGACTCTTGTTGGGAATGCTGCAGATTGGTTCAGTCACCTGAAGCCAGGCATTATTACAAGTTGGGCATCTATGAGCAAAAAGTTTTTGGTGAGATTCAAACCTGCTGAAGACAACCATTTGTTGTTCACCCAACTTGCAAATTTAAAGATGGAGCATGACGAGCACATGAGAGAGTTTGTGGAAAGATTTGATCATCTTGCTGCAAAAATTTCATTTACATTCGATCCATCATTGGAGATTCTGATAAGTTGTTTCATAAATGCTCTTCTGTCAGAGATAGCCTTCTTCCTGAAGATGGCGAAAGGAACAGAGTTGAAGAGTGTGCAAGAACACGCCATCGAGTTGGAGTATAATATGATCACTTCTAGCTTGATGAATGCAAATTCTATTAGATCTCTAGTTCAACAATTGTACCAGCCAAAGAAAGACAATCTTTAGCCACGGTTGCCAACACCTCCATCAAGACCAATGATTGAAGCTGCACACAGTGCATTATTTTGTTGTTTCCATGACACTAATGCACATACTAGATTCACGTGTCCTGAGAATTTGAGAATGACCCAAATCATGGGATATGCTGAAGTTGCTCTCAGTTCTAGTTTTGTACCAACAATTTCGAATGTTGTCTTATCACAAATATACAACTTCAATGGAGACTCTGCAACAGGATATTTTGAACCCGTTATTAATCAAGAAGAAGAAGACTACCATCACTATTCTCTTGCGGTGAATCATGAAAAAATTTCAATGCCTGTGTCTACACGTGTTCAACACTTCGAAGGATACAAAGAAGAGGAAGAAAGATGAAGATCAAATGAAAAGGGTGAAGAGGTGCTTTCCACTTCCAATCCCATGTCCTCACAGAAGAACGCTATGCCAATTGCTCAAGATCCTTCTTCAACAAATTTTGACATCATAGCTTCCATGATGAGGACCAAGGTACAAATCTCTCAACTGGAATATCTTTAGGATCATCCAGAACAACTAGATCAGATTCTCAAAGTTGTAAAGAAGCAGGCTATGCTCAAGTCATCTGTTTCAGTAGGAGCAATGCTTGAAACAGGTCCCGGTAATTATGTGACTCTACCAGAGATAGAAACTGAAGATCAGAACATTGCATGTCCTAGAAAGATACTAATAGAGGACACAAGGTCATGGAAAACATAGTTCGATGGAGGTTGTTCAAATATAGTTTCAGAAGTAGGGGAAGTGATCATCTCTCCTAAAGGATAGTTGCACCCATCTATACAATTGGAATTCACCAAAGTTGAGAAAGAGGTGCTTTTGTTAGGCCTCAAAGATGCTGAGGACATGGGAATAAAACTCCTATGTGTTAAAGGCGATCTAGAGATGATCCACGATCCAATCAAAGGATATTTTCAGATCAACAAAGATCACCTACGTCATTATAGAAATCGAGTTTGGAACTCGATTGACTTGTTTGAAAAGTTCAACATCGTGAGGATAAACGACATTAGAACAAATGCCTCAGGGGTATCAACCTTCCCGTTTGCATCATATTCTGACTTTTGTCAGAGTATTTTTGCTTGGATATACAAATACCTGAGAATCTTCATTCCAGAGGGATTGTCTCCTACAATTCCCACCAGAAGAGAAGTAAAGCCTTTCAGGCAGAAGCAACATCGATGGTAGGCTCTTCGCGCTGCCATGAAGTAGGCAATGCTTGAAACATTTCATCCCTTCGGGGATGGGTTGAGTTCTTTGTAAAATAAATTTCTTTCGCTTTATTTTTATGTTGTTATGTTTTTCCTCGTTCTATAAAGTATTGTCGTGTTTTAGGTGTTTTCTTAGGTAGTCTAGTTTTAGGTGAATAATAGGTGAGCCCCAATAAATAGGTGAACTTAAATTATTGTGTGAATTAGGAAATAAGTCCTGACTCCATTTCCCAACTAATAAAAGTACTGGTCTATGAAACTTGAGATTCTGGGTTCTCCTATGCCGTAGGTATCCGACATGGTCACCAGATGGAGCCTAATGTTGTACCCAAAATATTTTTTTGGCATTCTGCTTAAATTGAGCTAAATCATGTAAAAATACCGTCAAAAGTCTGTTTTAGGTCAAACGAAACATAAGGTCTTTGTGGGTTTTTGTCAAGGAACATATGGTTAAAATTCTGAAAAACTAAAAATTAGGGTTTCATACCACTATTTTAGGGAAACCCTAAAAAATAGGACCTTCCCAGAAATAATAAAAATGATTATGATAGGGTTAATTGACTTCACGATCACACTGATCAAGTCAAAATCATCAAAAGACACATTTTACTCTAGTGGGTCTATTTCTATTTTTCAAGAACAAAGTTAGGAGCTTTGCAACCATTAAAGGCAAATTGGCTAGTACCAGGTGTTGAAAGATAAACCTCAAAAGCTCCAACGAAGAAGTCATGGTGGAAAAAGGTCAAAAGGATGTTGTCCAAATGAAGGAGTTTCTCAAAATGAAAAAGGCCAAAAAGATGCTATCCAGACGAAGGAGTTTCTCAAAAAAGGCCAAAAAGATGTTGTCTAGACGAAGGAGTTTCTAAAAAAAAAAGGCCAAAAAGATGTTGTCCAGACGAAGGAGTTTCTCAAAAAAGGCCAAAAAGATGCTGTCCAGACGAAGGAGTTTCTCAAAATGAAAAAGGCCAAAATTTGGCTAACTCTGGAAGGTGCACGTTTTGGCTACGAAGGCAAAACACAGTCTATAGTCCAAAAAGGCGCCCCTCTTGAAGAAAGGCGCCCTTGGATCTCAAAAAGAAAATGTAATCACCTAACACCTTCAGATCAGTCATCTCCTTCACGTTTGTGTTGGCTTGACAACGAATCTATCATTCAAATCATCTGATTCAAGGATCACTGGTGAAGCATGAACAACGTATGGAGAATCTATAAGCAATGAAGATGCCAAATCAGAGAGCTTCAAGATAAAAGCACCCCTGCTGGCTAGGGTTTCCCATCAGTTCAAGGTATTAGATGAATCCATCTACAACTGCTTCATACATGACATCTTTTCAACTTCCTCCCAGCTACGTGATCAATCTGACAGGAGGTTCACAGGACACGCCAAACAATCACACGTTGAGGTCAAGCAGAAAAAGCCAGAAAGGAAGAACTGAAAGGAAAAGCCAAAAATTGGCTAAGGATAGATGAAAAGCGCCCCTCTTGGAGAAGGGTGCCCTTTCTTTGAGGCATGTAGATGCAGTCTGATTGATTACTGCCTTCCAGGATGACCTTCTTAGCTACGATGAATCTCAACAACGAGACCATCAACAAAAGAATCTAATTACTGAATCATCCAACGACGAAGATCAAAGCAAATAGTTCCAACATAGATAAAATCAGTCAACAAAGCTAAAAGCACCCCTGCTAGCCAGGGGTTCCCTTGAGTTTGAAGGACCTGATCTTGCCATTTGAAACTGAGAAGTCAGTCATCCAGTGCAGGACCAAGCTGGCCACCTGATGCATCGTCAAGAAGAGTCATCCGAATCATCCATCAACGAGAACGCCAAATTAAATCATAAAGGGCCTGAAAAGGCCAAAACAAAGAATAGTCAATGAAAATTGACTAAGGCACAACCAAAAGCGCCCCTCTTGAAGAAAGGCACCCTTCATTCTGGAGGCTCAAACTCAGTTTTTTGAGTTAATCTCTCCTAGGCATATCTCGTCAAGCTGATCCCATCTCAACAACGGACCTGTCAACAATTGCCGAGGATCAACTAAGCAGTCACGATCAAAGATCAAACAAAGTCACTTCAACATGCAAAAATGATCAAAATTCCAAAAGTGACGCCTAAGAAAATCAAAAGCAAATGTTGACTTGAGTTAGCAAATTTTGGAGGCAAAAAGAGGCCAAACACTCCACAATTAGTGGAAATCACCTTTTTGAACTCCAAATCAGGCTCAATCATGAGTTGGATGCCCAATTGATGCTTGCAACTCCAAATTGACATATCAAAGCATCTAGGCATCCATTATTCATTATTTCTTTGCAGGTTGAGGAGCTCAAGAACAGATATTTTTTCTTCTCCAACATTTTTGAAGATCTGACAAAAGGGTTTTCACCGTTCTTCATATTTTTGAAGATCTATTGCATAAAGGGACCATTTATCAAAGGTTGCACCAAAAGGCATAATTCTTCCAGATTGACAGATTATAACTTCCAATCCACCTTTTGTCTACTTCCTCTTTTCTATCTAAAATTCTTTGCATGTCCGAGAAAATGACAGATAATCACAGATCTGGCCGACCGGGTATGATCAACAAAACTTTTTCTACAAAACCCACATGTTAGATTTTTCTAGAAAAAGTAGCCTTGTTGCGCCTATTTTTTTTAGGGTTTCCGAAAAAAGTCATAATTTTGAAAAACAGACAAACTGGGTTTGTTCAGCTCTGAAGCACGAACAAAACCCATGTGTTGGATTTTTCTGAGAAAAATCACTTTCTGGTGCCTCACTACCTTTGCCACCGAAGGGCTCTTGCATGTCACAGAAAAACACATTTTTTCAAATTTCTAACAATTTGGGTTTATTTAGAGATTTATTCTCAACAAAATCCATGTCTCAAAATTTTTCGTAAAAATTACCCTCGGCGAGGCTATTTTTAGTAGTTCCAAAAAAGTTGTCAGAGCAACATCGTGTGCATAGTCAATCTTCAAGGTTTTCAGAATACAGTTCTCCCAAGACGAATACAAGACCAAAATGGTCTTACTCCATGATTTTCTAAAGATGACTGGCACCAATCTGCGTCAGGCACACCCAAAGGTCAATCTAGACATATTGACAAGCATAGACACAAGTCCACAGGTTCCATAATGGTTTCACCTTTTATATATGATCATCTTCCAAGGACAGTATAGAGGATTGCAACCATTGGAGTTTTATACATGCAACAAGTTCATTTGCATTTCTCATAGTTGGAATGCTCGCGGTCAAACTTCACGGTTTCATCATCAAGCTTTGCGGTTTCATCATACGACATTCTTCCATTGAGAAAGATCAAGGAAAACGTCAAAGCTGCAAAAGAACGCAAAAGGTAGTCATTCCCAACACAAAGCCGCCATCAGTTAATACTACACTACATTAAAAGTGGAAACATAGACAAAAAGAAAAGGAGTAACCCTCCAAGGGGAAATAGAATGAGGGAGATACATACATCAAGTTGCTGACAAGCGATAAGCTAACGATTGACAGGCATGTAACGATCTCCGTATGAAGAAGTCAACAAATGAACATAAGCACCGTTGACCAATGATGATGAGGTGTCAAACACCTCAAGAAGGACATCATACCCTCCAAAATAGCAATAAATACGACTGAAGTCAACTTGATGCCCCTTTCCATGTTGACTCCGGATCTCCACAGATCATGCATGTTAGATCCCACTGATCTAGGATTTCTAATTGACTCCCATGATTTGTGGATCTCAGATCTCCTTTAAAGGTGGATGTTTATTTTGGAGACACATATGTTATTTAAAGTTCACTTTAGTTAGGTGTCAGTCAATTGAGGTAGACTCCCAGTTTTGACTTTTGTTTAGTTGTAGTTAACTGAAGTAGATTTCCATTTAACTGCTTGCTCACCTACTTTTAGACATAGGAATAAATCTTGCTGATTGGCAAGAGCTGTCTGTTAACTCAAGGAGATTTTAGGGTTGCCTACTCCTTTTGAGTTTCTATAAATAAGAGCCTTAGGCTCATTATTTGGGGAACCTTTATTTACTAGGTAAAATTGCTGCACCATTGTTGCTAGAGTTAGCTTTTTCATATCTGTTCACTCTTGGATGAGAGTTTGTTGGTTGATCGCAATTGTGCATGATTTTATGCCTTTTTTGTCTTGACCTTTGTAATTCTTTGGAGAAGCTTGAAGAAATAAATCAGATGGTTCATGGTTGCTTGATCTAAATACTTGAGTTCTTTCAAAGTCTTGTTTTGAATAGTGTATTGTTTCAATCTATTACTCAGACAGGTGTCATCACCTCCTTGGATATTTTGTTATCGATCATTATCATGTGATGTTGTTTAATGAGTTGTCTTTCAACCTACACTTTGGACAGGTTTTTGTCACCTCCTCGGGAATCCTATTAGCCGAATCATCGCACTTTGTTGTTTCCAGTGAGCTATTTCCAATCCTATACCTTGGATAGGGGTTCCTCCTCCTTGGAAAGTCTCAGATCCAGTTTACCGTAATGATCGTTTACTTGTGTCGAACCTTATCTTGGCATATATCTGAGAGTTCAAAGCCTCGGCCATATTCTACAAATACGGTGGATTCAAGTGATCCAACCCATCCATTTCGCTCCTATGCCCTCATGCTCTATTTATCTTAAGGAGGTAGGATAGTCTAGAAGATGGTTAGTCATAGTTAAGATCTGTGGAAACTAGGGAAAAACTTAGCTATGACGCATTGTGTTTATGCACCCTTGTGTCCTGCCACTGAGTAAAAAAGATAGGAAGCTTAGTACACTTTTTACATAGAAAATCAGCAAAGAGAGATCTTCCTCTCTATAATCCGAAGAGCATGTACTAACACACTTGCAATAGCTATCTGTTTCCAATAAGCACTCTAGAGGTGCTAATTGAAACAACAACAAACTTTAACAACTTATTCCAACTTCATTGACATTTTGTTGTTTGAAATCAAATTTTCCTTCATTAGGAAGTTTTCATGCTTCTCCCTTGCAAGTATCACCTAGATGCAATGATTTATAAGTGGACCAATCATGCACATGAGAGATAGGTTCTTGTGAACCAATACTAATGAAATATGAGCTAATGAGATTGACCCAAAAATTATGCAATTTCAAATCTTTTTAAAACATCACATAATTGACATTTTTCTGAAATACCACCTACATATTAATGAATGAGATAAGGAGTTCTATAGTGAATGGTTCATAAGGAATTTCAATTTCAATTTTTTTTAAAATGAGAGTAGTAAGATAAGTGGGGTTTTCCTTGGGGGAACTCCATGGTCAAGCATGCTTGAGTTGTAGTAATATTGGGATGGCTGACCTCCTAGTAAGTCTTGATGCTTCACCCTTGCGAGAATTGATCACCTAGATGCAATGAGTGATAAGTGTACCATTTATACACATGAGAATGGATTGATGTGAACCACTACTTATGAAATATTGACCAATTATATTGGTTCTTGAAAACTATGTAATTGAATCCTAATGAAACATCACCTACTTATTAATGAATGAGCTAAGGAACTCTATAATGAATAGTTCTTAAGGAACAACAATTTTTAAAAGTTTTTAAAATGGAATAGAAAGATAAATAGACTTGGTCTTGGGTGAAAATCCATGGTTAAGTACATTTGAATCAAAGAAGTTTGGGATGGGTGACATATTGGTAAGTCTCCATGCTTCACCTCCATAAGCATCATCTACGTGTAGCAAGTGCTAAGTGAACCATTCATGCACATGAAATATGTATACTTGTGAACCACTATTCATGAAATATGGTTCAATAAGATTGACTCAAATAATACATATCTTAATATGTCATATCGTTTTCAAACATGTCAATACACTCAAAAATTGGTGTTGGTATTTGTTGCAATCACACAATAGTAGATTGGGTTAACACTTACAAATTTTCCTACTCTTTGAGATGACATTTAATATATATTATTTAGGGAAAGGATATGAGCATCCTTATTTATCCTATGTTATGACTTGAAGCATACAATTGATTTAATTTGAAAATAGAAGATTTGCTCAAGGATTCTTCTCCATGTCAAACACTTCATATGCACTTGGCCATTCATTGGAATATCAAAGGTAAGAATGATATTAGGCTTCCATAAAAAATAGTTTCTAGTGCAAAGGTGACAACCTCAACACCATCATCTACATGAAACAACCAAAAATTGCACCTGTCATGCCATAATCAAGATCTCTATTATGTCCAAGGGTGAAGATTATAGGGCGGGTGCAAAAAGATGGGGGGCCAAGAAGTGGTCAAAATTTCAAAAATCATTTGATAGGCTATAACATGAGTGCATTATAAATCGCTCGTGTTATGGCTTGGTGTGATCAAGCCAAAGGATCAGTCATATCAAGCCTATAATGTGAGTGCGTTATAGCTCATTAAAACCAAAAAAAAGAAAATGAATTCATTTGTATTATGACTATGTTTTTTGTTGCCCACCGCCAAAAACCCTGCTTTTGCATGCTCACATTCTGGAAGGGAGTTAACTTGTATTTTCTTAATCAATTTGTTGCAATTTCATCGCCAGGATACCGCCACATTGACAGGGAGGTCAAACAAGCAAGCATTGTTTATTTTTTGTTGTGAATTTGTTGTTAAATTTGTAGTTTTTGGTTGTTTTTGATATTCATTTGTTTAATTTGTAGGAAACATTAATAAACCTGAAAACCCTCTTCAAAATATTGAACAACCACAACAAGAAGCACCTGAACAAAATCCTCAACAACCACAACAACAATATCCTCCATCAATTCCTCAACATCTTCCTGGCACTCAACAAAATTTAATGGGGGTAATTGAAAACAATTAAAAATAGATTGAGGAGTTAATCACGAGGTTGAACGATCCAGTAAGTTCAACCATGGAAAGAAGACTTGCAGGTTCACTTCAAGAAATGTTAAAACATGTAGATGCAATCAACAAATAATTAAGTGGTTGGGTAGATAGAAGGCAGACGACTAGGGATTTTTATGCAGATAAATTATCATATAAAGAAGTAAAATATAAAAAATTACAAAATATGATTTGTGCTCATTATTCATTGACCCACACACAAATCAAAATCTTGACCTTAATTCCAAGAGGTTTCCTATCCATTGCTGCCAACGCCAAGGGATTAGAAACCATTTTTGGGATAGGTGGTACACGGTTTTTGACTATCCACCATGCAACAATTGTGAAGTCCCCCAATATTTCTTGAGGAAACTCTACTGTGAATTCATCCTCAACAAAATCCCTAATTATTTTGATACTAGGGAATTTCAGGGGAGACGTTGGGGGTCTGTTGATGGTGAAAATGACACAAACAATGTTAAACATAATATCTCTACTCTATTTCTCCTGAAAAAGAAAGACAACATATAGTAGCCTAACTCCCAAGGTCCTGGTAGTTGGTTCTTAACTGTTTGGTATCACTCAATTGGTCCATGCAACTGTAATATTCAAGGGTCCTTTGCTGGCAATAAGGAATGCAAGCAATGACTTATTCATCGAATTGTTCCTCATAAAAAGGGGGTTTTAAATAAAAGAAAAAGATAGATCAGGGCGTACATCAGTAAAACATGAATACAAATTTATCTAGTATCTAGACATATATCTTCAACAACAAATTTTCTTCCAACAGATCAAGAAAACCATAGCATGATGCAATTTACAAAACAATCCATACTATTGCATGCATCTAAGGTGCTTAATTTAACATCACAATCACACATCATAAATATTTTAAAGATTCCAAAATAACACACTCTCATTCGTTGCAAAGATCATAGATCAATAGTCTTTCAATAAATTCAATTTACAGATAATCTAATGAAATAATCCTTAAATCAGGTTTCTTCTAAGGATTTTCATCACAAAAGAAACACTTATGCTTCAACACAATCACTGGCATACATATAGACTATAATTCATCAACCTTATCCAATAAACTCAATTCCAACATCGTATTGCGTAAAAACCTATATTTATATTCAACTGTAAATAAAATAACAAAGTATCTCTGTAAAAAACTACGAAAAATTCTATCTCCTACTATTAGGTGGCTAATCTTATTCTCATTAGCTGACCCTTACAATATGATACCCCAAAGGTATTTATAGATGTACAAAAATCTGAAGCCCTTTCTATCTTAAGTCGAGATCCACCTTTTCAGGAACTTAATTTTTCTTGGAAACTCAGATCAATTTGATCTCTAGTTCCCACATTGGTCATCTAATTAAACTAGAGAGAAGAAGATAGAGGAGAAAAGAAATCCATGCGCCTACAAAACTATCAATTATGCATGCGAAGTTTGCTCTGTAGTGTACTCATCATAACTAGAGAAGACTTGTTGAAGCATATCCAAATCTGGCCCATCAACCTAACTATCTTCAAACTTGATCCTCTCCAATTCCGCAACAACATATCCTCTCATGTCTTTTAACTTTGTCAACTCCCTTTTAGCAGCCCTTACCTCTTCTTTAGTGTCCATCAACCGATCCAACAACAAATCCTCTCCATCATCTCCCTTTTGCACGACCTCCTTAAGTCTATCATCCCATTTCTCTTTTAACTGACTCATGGGTGGGCCTTCCTTTACCGGTATATCAACATTTACTATAATAGCAACAACCACTTCTAACTCATCAAGCTATTCATTTAGATCCTTGCTAGAATCTTGAACCTCATTCTTATGCTTGTACAAAAAGTCAGATCTAAACCAGACTATGCTGGAGGTCTTTTCCAAGAAATATTTGTTGTTCTCTTCAAGTATTGAATGTTCCAGAAGAGTGGATTTCGACAACTTATTAATCTCTTTCAGCTTTTATATATATCCTCTATACTCCTCCTCTTGCTCTCCCAATGCTTTGGCATGCTGATTCATCTCTTCTATTAACTTCACTGTCATCTTGTGCATCTCAAAACTGCTGCCCAACACCTCACCTATTTCATGATTTAGTCTACCAGTCCATATATCCAACATCTCCGCCTTACTCCTTACTTGCACCAAATCATCCACCTCTTTCTTGCTAAGAAAAATTGGTGTCTCAATGGTGGCAATTTTTTGTGACCTCGGAGCAGAAACACTCTTCAAGAAAGTATGCAATTGATCCAATCGAGCCTTAAGCTCATCCTTTTTCTATTTATTCTTCATCATTCTTGATTTGGTGGATGATGCTACCACATCAATAAAGTTCATTTGTTGATCTCTTGTGGGTCTCCCCAATTTAACCATGCCCAACTGATAATCAGTTAGCTGCATATCCCCTACATCCTTTTCCACCATCGGTATTGCACATTCAACAATAATATCTCCTCCTTCGGTGAGTCTAGTGGAATGCAGGATTTTAGCCTTCTTTTTGGGCCTTTCTTTTTCAATATCCTTTATCATATCATCCCAATTGAGAGGCTGTGAGGGTGTCACTGATCTCTTTTGAAGATCCAGTTTCAACCAAGTGGGAGCACTTGGAGTAGTGGTCATTATAGTTGAAGAAGAAGCAACAGTAGTAGAGGGTTGTGGCACATTAACCTTAGGTTGAGAATCAACCTCTTGTACCTCTTGTTGTTCTTGCTCTACACTTGTCTGTGCAAGCTTTTCAGCTTCCTCCCTATCCTTTCGTTCTTGTATCCTCCTATCTTCTTCTTCATTCTTAAGTTTTTCCTCTTCTAACCTCTTCTCCTCAATTACCCAGTTTCTCTCTTCTTCCACTGCCTTAAGTCTATCTGCGTCTTCCTTTTCCTTTTGCAACTACTTGGTCAGCTCCTTAGCATCCTTCTCTTTTTGCATATGTTCTACTTCCTCTTTCTTTTTATAGGCCTCTTCAACAAGCTTCAATTTGACCACAAGGGCTTCTCTTTCCCTTCATTGCTTTTCCTTTTCCTCCTCTAGATCATGAATTTTTTGCACCAATTCTAGCTTGTCATTCTCTTCTTTGATCCTAAGCTCCTGCTCCTTTTGCCTTTGTTGTTTCTGTACTTCATCAGCTCTTCGCTTAGCTTCCATTTGCTATTGTTGAATTAAGGCATCAACTTGTGCCTTATCATCTATTGCCTTCCATTTTTCCATTGCTTTTGCACGTGCTTGAGCATCTGAGGCTCTATTTGCCTCCTCAAATAGTTCCCATTGATCTTCCTCTATTAGCACATGTTCAATTTTCTCTTCTAGAGGCATATTTTCTTGTGCATCCTTCTCTGAAAAATTCTCATCAGAGTCCGCCTCAACAACATGGATCTCCACCTCTACTCCTTTTCCTTTCAATGTCTTAGCAATACCATGAAGAGCTCCCTTAGGTGTTTCTCCACTTCACTGCTTTGTAAGAGGGACTTGAGCAGATGACTCACCTATTGCTGGTGTTGAAGCCACAGGTCCTATTTGGGCATCCTCCTCTTGTGCCTCTAGTTCATCTTGAGTCGAAGCTTCCAACTCAATCTCTTCAATATCAGGAGGGAAGAACTCCAAAGGCTCCTTGGAAGGCAACTTCCTCTTTATTCTCTTATATCCTTTCCATTTCTTAGGAGTTGGACCCCCAGGAGTTTTGGCTCTTAGAACAGCCCAATGGATACTCCTATCCAAGACCGGTCTCCCTATTTGCTTGATGTCGGTGGTCTCCTCACTATCCCAATCTACCAGATCCAAACTTTTGGTACCAATGTTCAATGCTTCATATGATGGATCCAACACAACTCTATCATCTACTAATGTATCAGGAATATCATCTTTGAACCCGAATTCTACCATGAGTGAAAGAAGAAACCTCTCATAATTCCTTTTCCTAAGGTCATATTCATCTTCAAGATCACTCCAAAAGTCCTCTAACAGATTAAAATGGTTGTCAAAGACCGAAGGCAGCAAAGTATTCATTTTCTTCTTTGGATCAAAGTGCTTTCAAGAAGTATACAAACCCACCTTCAGATGTATCAACTCACTGCAAACCATGTTAGCTCCCACAAGGTGTGGGCAGCTGTATTCACCCAATTGCATGGGGAATTTGTGACAACCTGGTTTGTGTTTTAACCCAAATCGCGCATTGACCCCTAGAGCCTGATTGACAAACTCCATCAAAATGATCCTATTACTGTAGCATCTTGGAAGTAAATGAGGATGACCCTCAAATCTTGCCAACCTAAAATAAGTGAACTTGGGGTATTGGATATACCAACATCCCCATTCTGTGATAAATGGCATGGCTTCCTGGCTCAATTTGTATCCTGCATCTCCATTAAGCTGGTTAATGATTACGTATAAGAATGCATGTCATGTCCTCGAAATAGAAAAACCATAAAGACCAAGTGTTAAAATACAAATAAATTAATAAATAAAATAAATAGCAATATTAATATTAAATATAAAATAAATGTCTATCATATCAATATAAAAATATAAAAATATTCAATAATAAATATTATAATAATATATAGGCAAATTATTGGTATTACATTCTAGTATTAAATAACTTATTGTCAAAAATAATAATAATAAATAAATATTATAATCATTATACATCAAAGATTGTAATACATTGGAATAAAATAATAATAAGATATTAGCAAATTGGTTTTATTATTATACTTTAATGTTAAAATATGTTCAATAAAACATCAACATAAAACAATAAAATAAGTATAAATCTAAAATATCATAATTATTAGTAATAATATATTATTTTTTAAAAATAGATATTATTGTGATAATAAGTCTTTAAAGGCAACAATTAAATCTAACAAAGGGATATATTTTATGAAAACTCACCTCTTTCACCAAACAATACATTCCCCATGAGTCACCTACTTTGAATGGTATAAATAGAAGGAAGGAAAATAAGGAAGAGTGAAAAACATGGAGAAATATGATCTACAATTTATAACAGCAGCAACAATGATTGTTATGCATTGGAATATAGAGCCATTTAATATATATATATATATATATATAATTTAATTGGTATACAAATATATATGCATAGATATAGATAAATTTTATAATGAATAATATTCAATAAATAAAGAATATATATGAATAGGTTAAGAATGACTATATAAACATATATATATGAATACTAATGGATATAAGTAAAAGAATAATTATATATATATGTATATAAAGTATATATATATACATATACATGATTATGCAATAATCATACTTATAAGTAATGGTGACTCTTTAATATAAACCATAAGTAGATTATGTATATTTATGAATTGTCCTCATCCTATGATCAATTTAGTATAAGGTTGAAGGAGGCGAGTAAGGAAACATGGAGAGATATAGCAACTCAGGTGATGTACTCACTTAGCAATAATATTTAGCATATTTTGAATATAAGAAACAAATATTGATAGTCTGATTATTGGTGTAATGTTTTATTTAATATTATCATGATGATAATGATGTTGATATTGACTTCAAGAATTAGTAATAAAAGAAAATGTATTTGATTGCTAAAAGATTGTCTTCCTTGTGTTTGCATGCTTATTGGGAGGAAGGATGTGAGGGAAGTGGTGCCTAAAAACCCCACTTAAGTCCGCTCCCGGAACCCAAGGCAGGGATGGGCCCTGGAGGGGTGGAAATTCCACTCATAGTCCACCTAGTCCCAAGGCCTGGGTGGGCCATGGAGGGGTGGGGGTTCCACTCATAGTCCGTTGAGGCCATGGAGGGGTGGTAGGCCCATGCCACTTATTCGCTCCCCCGACTATCCCCAATAAGTCAAGTGTCTTCTGAGGTGCTAGCATGGTTAGAGAAAGCAAGTACCAATGTTTCCACTAAGCACG
The DNA here is from genome assembly GCA_007115665.2 of Sequoiadendron giganteum. Lineage (NCBI taxonomy): Eukaryota > Viridiplantae > Streptophyta > Pinopsida > Cupressales > Cupressaceae > Sequoiadendron > Sequoiadendron giganteum. Next base: position 541,072,294 of record CM021101.1, read on the forward strand.
CCACTCCGAGTATGGAATGGTCTTAGTTTGGACGTTCAACTCGGAGCCAAGGGGTGGGTTGTCCTGAGGGGATGCTTGTGCCCTTGGGCTTAGATGGATAGCTTCGGGAGGATCTACCCATGCCACTCCTCTTTTGTTTTCATTATTACTTTTTGTCATTATGCTTATATTTTGGATATCTAGATATTAATGCTAACATATATGTTGTTAATATGGTGAATACAAGATTCTTATCCCGGGTTATTGCATTAAGAGAACATTCATTTGGAAAAGAAGAATTCTTAAACCTAATCAACAGATGAACTCTAGAGAAAACCGAGTAAGGGACATTACAGTGGTATCAGAGCATCTTTCCTGCCATCATGTGCGTGCTTGAGCTAGTTGCTTGTCTACTTGAGCTACCTGCTTGTCTACTTGAGCTACTTGCCTACTTGCTTGAGCTGATTGCTTGTGTGTTGAGCTGGTTGCCTACTTGTTTGAGCTAGTTGCTTGCATGCTTGAGCTAGTTGCTTGCCTAGTTGAGCTAGTTGCCTACTTGTTTGAGCTGTTTGCCTACTCACTTGAGCTAGTTGCTTGCATGCTTGAGCTACTTGTTTGTGTGCTTGAACTACCTGCTTGTCTACTTGAGCTGATTACTTGTGTGCTTGAGCTACGTGCTTGTCTACTTGAGCTGGTTGCTTGTATGCTTGAGTTACTTGCCTGTGTGCTTGAACTACCCGCTTGCTTGTGCTACTTGTTTGCCTAGTTGAGATACTTGGGTGTTTGCTTTAATTTTTGATTCATGTGGTTTTAAGTTGTACTAAGTCACAAACTCTAACTCATTGCTTTTGAGAGTTATGGAGAACTAGTAGAACTTAAGAATATTAGTCAATATATTGTCCTCATAACCAGAGTAACCATCACTTGGGTTAGAACTTCCAAATCCTATCAAAGATATTAGCATCACCACAAGAAACATCTTAAAATCACATATCTGAGATCATGATTGCTCGAGGGAAAGCAATCTTGGGCGGGGAGGACTGTCATGTCCCTAAAATAGCAAAACCATAAAGACCAAGTGTTAAAATACAAATAAATTAATAACTAAAATAAATAGCAATATTAATATTAAATATAAAATAAATGTCTATCATATCAATATAAAAATATATAAATATGAAATAATAAATATAATAATAATATATAGGCAAATTATTGTTATTACATTCCAGTATTAAATAATTTAATGTCAAAAATAATAATAATAAATAAATATTATAATCATTATACATCAAAGATTGTAATACATTAGAATAAAATAATAATAAGATATTAACAAGTTGGTTTTATTATTATACTTCAATGTTAAAATATGTTCAATAAAACATCAACATAAAATAATAAAATCAGTATAAATCTGAAATATCATAATTATTAGTAATAATATATTATTTTTAAAAAATAGATATTATTGTGATAATAAATTTTTAAAGGCAACAATTAAATCTAACAAAGGGATATATTTTATGAAAACTCACCTCTTTCACCAAACAATACATTCCCCCATGAGTCACTTATTTTGAATGGTATAAATAGAAGGAAGGAAAATAAGGAAGAGTGAAAAACATGGAGAAATAGGATCTACAATTTATAACAGCAGCAACAATGATTGTTATGCATTGGAATATAGAGCCATTTAATATATATATATTATTTAATAGGCATACAAATATATATGCATAGATATAGATAAATTTTATAATGAATAATATTCAATAAATAAAGAATATATATGAATAAGGAAAGAATGACTATATAAACATATATATATATATATATACTAATGGATATAAGTAAAAGAATAATTATATATATATATATATATGTATATAAAGTATATATATATATATATATATATATACATGATTATGCAATAATGATATTTATAAGTAATGGTGACTCTTTAATATAAACCATAAGTAGATTATGTATATTTATGAATTGTCCTCATCCTATGATCAATTTAGTATAAGGTTGAAGGAGGCGAGTAAGGAAACATGGAGAGATATAGCAACTCAGGTGATGTACTCACTTAGCAATAATATTTAGCATATTTTGAATATAAGAAACAAATATTGATAGTCTGATTATTGGCGTAATATTTTTTTTAATATTATCATGATGATAATGATGTTGATATTGACTTCAAGAATTAGCAATAAAAGAAAATGTATTTGATTGCTAAAAGAGTGTCTTCCTTGTGTTTGCATGCTTATTAGGAGGAAGGATGTGAGGGAAGTGGTGCCTAAAAACCCCACTTAAGTCCGCCCCCAAAACCCAAGGCAGGGATGGGCCCTGGAGGGGTGGAAATTCCACTCATAGTCCGTCTAGTCCCAAGGCCTGGGTGGGCCATGGAGGGGTGGGGGTTCCACTCATAGTCTACGGCAACCATGGAGGGGTGGTAGGCCTGAGCCACTTATTCGCTCCGTCGACTATCCCCAATAAGTCAAGTGTCTTCTGAGGTGCTGGCATGGTTAGAGAAAGCAAGTACCAGTGTTTCCACTAAGCACGCCACTCCGAGTATGGAATGGTCTTAGTTTGGACATTCAACTTGGAGCCAAGGGGTGGGTTGTCCTGAGGGGATGCTTGTGCCCTTGGGCTTAGATGGATAGCTTCAGGAGGATCTACCCATGCCACTCCTCTTCTATTTTCATTATTAATTTTGTCATTATGCTTATATTTTGGATATCTAGATATTAATGCTAACAGATATGTTGTTAATATGGTGAATATAGGATTCTTATCTAGGGTTATTGCATTAAGAGAACATTCATTTGGAAAAGAAGAATTCTTAAACCTAATCAACAGATGAACTCTAGGGAAAACCGAGTAAGGGACATTACAATGCATCATTAACTCTTCTAAATTGTGTTTCAGAAACCTGTAGGGATAGCTGATCATAATGATCCCATACACTCTTTTTTCCATCAACTTCTCCCAATATTCCTACTCTGTTCAAACTTGGAAAGATACCTCCTCTAGTTGCTGCATAGACAACATAAGAAGTTATGAAAAAGCTCTTGGTTTCCCTTATTCTTGTTAACTGGTCATGAATGGTATCCGAGACAATGATCAGCCAATCAAACTGTTGCTTGCCATTAAAGATTGTCTGAATGAAAGGAAACATCCATTTCTTGAAATTTAATGCATCCCTCTTCCTAAAGGACCTAGACAACATCATTATTAGGTCCGGTACCTCCTTGTAAAATTTTGTCCTCTTTGGTTGATCATGAAGCTTTGTTAGAGACTTCTTCTCTGTTCTCAACCACTTCTTGTTTAAGTGAGACTTATTAGCCTCCTTGTGTTTGCTATATATCCCTAAAGCATCTGCCTCATTTAACTGTACCAGGTTCTTTGGATCAGGGACACTGAACATATGGTGAAACATTTGAGAAGTTAGGTCTATGATCACATTATCCTGTGAATCCATACATTGCCTAGAGGTCGGATTGTAAGCTCCTGTTGTTGTCATAATCAATTCCAGGCATTGGATGGATAAAGGAAATACAGTGATATGAGCCAAGCCAGACTCAACTATTCTTCCTATCCTCCCCATTACATCCTCAATGAATTTTTCTGAATATAACTCCTCAAAATTGAATGGGCCTAGATTGGTGTCAGTTACATCAGACCAATCAGATTCCACTTTGCTTGCAGTGACAGCAAGACCCCTATGGTTATACCTCAAGGTATAAGGTAGCTGCTCTGACTTAATCTTCTTAGGCTTAGTTGCTGCCTTTGAAGTTTCTGCATGCCGATTCCTTTGGGAAGCTTCTCCTGATACTCCTGACATTCTTTAGCTTCCTACAACAAAACCTCAAATTAGATCCTTGAATAAATATCACAAAATATGCTTGAAAACCTTACCCTTCATATATATACCGGAGGCGGAACCAGGTAGAAAACATTCTAAACAATCTCTTTTAAAACACTGCCGGGATTGGAGTCAAAACAATTATTGATCTTATAGTAATAACAAGCGGGATTGGATTTAGAATTGGAATGGTAACCAGAATCAAAATCGGAATGGAAATTGATTTGGTTCCATGAAGATTTTCTAATTTTATATTCAGTTTCAGTTTTGGTTTCGCCTAGGTTATCATTATTTTCAAAATCCTGCTTCTTATTGTAAGCAGAGTCAGAGACGGGATGGAAATGGAATCGATATTTATTAAAAAATATGGTTCAAAATCTAAATCGATTCCGATCCCGCTTCCACCTAAAATAACCATGACGCCATAAGAGATTTTAATAGGCCGATAAATAACTTCATGATTTAAGGACTAGGTCATATCAAAATGAAAAGGGGCTTATCAATAATCCATACAAGACCATCCCCATATGACTGAGAGATGACTGTACTATTTAGGGCATCATATTTAAAACAGGAATGTGTCAAAAACCCTAAATTACAAACCCTCAATTACAAATAATTAGGGCACGAATTTAAACCCATTTAAATTAACCAAATCTAATGCGAAACAAGATTCCTAAGTAAAAACCATCATTTATCAAACCCTACCAATGTAAAATAGTAACTAATCTATGCATTTTAAAAACTAGGGCATCACGATACAGTCACGATTAAAACAAGAAAACGACTATGAAGAAAAACAAACAAACGGGAAACAAAACACCAAAAAAGCAAAACGAAAACAAAAAAAACCAAACAAAAGAGAAAGAAAATGAATCACATGAACTCACAATAGAACCGAGAGTCACGAATTCACACGAAACCAATGAACGAACAAAAATGGAAAACGCGAAACAAAACAAAAGAGAGGAACAAAAAACCCCCTACGTCAAACACAAATAAATAGGTTATTTCCCTGAAGCAATCCACACATAATTGTCTCTCTTTTGATCGATTCACACGCACAAATGCTCCACTGCAACTCTGGTTCACTCTTTGTCTCTTTCAATAATGATGATAACTACTAGTTAATCCCTAATTAAGGTAAAAACTCAAAGTTTCACGCATGCATGACACCTGTAATTAATGCAATAAATGTGGTAGAGCAGAGTCAGAACTACAGAAGGAACTGGCACAAACTGCTGTGCGACTTCAGTAAAGCCAACGACCAAAAATGGCGGGAGCAAAATCGTAGGGAAAAATGATTTTAGAAACTTGTTCAATTTCCAACTCGGTTCCCGTTCTGGGTCCGGTTCTGTCGACAAAGAAGAAAGCGAAACCAACAACAAAATAAAAACATACAAACCGAAACAAGAAAACTACACACAAAAACCTAAGTTAAAAACAAAAGACCAAAAATCGGAGGCGGAGACAGAACAGGATTTGATTTTGAAACTTCGAATAAATTCGAACTTAACTTCCACTCTGGCTTCGGCTCCGATAAAGACAAAACAAAAAGGAAAAAGAAGACTGTCAGGATGGGAATCAGAATTGATCTTTGAAACAAGTTTCAAAACCCGATTCGGTTCCGGCCCCGGTTCCGACATAATAAACCAAAGAAAAACAAAGTGTTGGAAAAGAAAGACTCCAAACTTTGTATGAAAATTAACCAAGGACAAAAACATAAAGGGGGACCCATTTTGGCCAAGGAAAAAGATGGGGTGGTTATGCAAGGCATAAAAAATGGCAACTCGACTGGGAAAATGGTTTACCCATTTTCAAAACACCCAAGAAAAATTCAGTCACCCTAAAACTACTTGGTTTATCAACCATGCTAACTTGAATAAGATTAGATATATATAGAATAAGGTTGAGTTGGAATCTTAGATGTATGTGCTCATGAGTTATTTCTGAATCTGAGTGTGTGCATATGTTGTGCATCATTCTTGATAGATACTTTCTCTGCTCCCGAACAACTATACCTAAGATTCAAGCTACATAGGTTGAGTCCTTCAACTATCGTGCAATAAAATCCTAGGTATTGCTTTGCTGCCAGATAGGCATCCATAGCCTCGACGAAGATACCTCTAGTTCTTTCAAAGCATTACTCTACTGCCAACCAGGTGTCCATAGCCCTGATAGAGATACTTGATTACCCATTTGATATTCAACTTGCCTTTTCTTTCTTTCTTTTCATTCATCATTTTTTTACTTAAGCTTCACTTGTGGAAATCTTTTATGCACCTTCCTCAATACTCAGACACAATTGATCTGAAATGTGGGTTGAGAACTACAATGGATTTCATGATAGTTTTGGAATCGGATTTTTCACTTGAATCAAAGGTAGAACCATTCTAAAACAGATAGGCATTTACTTAGGCAAATATTTTCTAATTTGGTGATAGATCTTTGATCATAACTCATGAGATATTCATAATGTATCTTCTATCCTTAATAACTTTTCAAACCCAAATTAGAATGCTCATAAAAACATGAGTTTCAGAACGAAATCCTTTTCAAATGATGATGATGAAAATACCTAAACCAATTTCTCTCCTAGTACCAGTAGCATACTTTGAATAACAACCCCTTGTCTTGAGATGGACAAAAATGAAGATCCACAGAAACAAGACAAGACAAAACAAACAAAAACAAACAAAAAGAACAAACAAAACACAAAAAAAAAAAAACTTAATTACATATGATACAGTATAATACATTCTTTAAAACATTAGACCTTTCATGAACCAAAATAGTGCTTGAGAAACTGACCATTAACTGGTAATGGAACAGGCTCTCCTGTTAAGGTACTTAAACGAAAAACATTCTCGCCTAGTATCTCAGCCACTTGATACAGACCTAACCAGAGTCTATCAAACTTATGGTGATCTCCCTTCTTTTATCTGGCTTTATCCCATAGTAATACAAGATCTGATATCCTAAAATATTTTATCTTGGTTCTTTTGTCAAACCAGCATTTGACGACAGCCTGATGTTTAGAAAATTGCTGCAAAGCAGCATCTCTTTGCTCTTCCATATTAAGCAAATTAAGTAATCTAACCTCGATCCTATCATCCTTAGTATAAAATTCCTGCATAAACTTAAGAACAGGTATTTGTAAATGGATCGGGAAGACTGGGTCTTGGCCATAAACTAACTTAAAAGGCGAATTTCCTAGAGCTGCTTTGATTTGGGTTCGATCTACCCATAAGACAAATCTTAACTGGGTGTGCCAGTCTCTAGGATTGTTTTCCAACAGCTTTCTTATCACTTCCAATTGATTTTTATTAATGGACTTTGCCACTCCATTTCCCTGAGGGTAGTAATTAGATGAATACTTCAAAATAATTTTATGTTCATATGCCCATTGAATGAATTCAACAAAAGAAAAAGCAGGGCCATTATCACATACCATAGCAAATGGAACTCCAAACCTGGTTGTGATGTTCTCAGTCAAAAATTTGATGACCACCTATGTGGTGCTATTTTTGCAGGGCTGGGCCTCAGTCCAACGTGTACAGTAGTTAGTTGCAATCAAGATGAATTTATGTCCTATAGAAGAATTGGGATTAATAACACCTACAAAATCTAGAACCCATTGAGGAAACGAACTTATCTCATACACTGGTTGCAAAGGCATTGCAGGATTTCTTTCCCCGGGTGTAGAAGTTTGGCATACATGACACGTTTTAACATGTTGGTGTGCATCCCGAAATACATAAGGCCAATAATAGCCTGATCTAAGAATCTGATGAGCCAAAGCATCCACAAATCCATGCCCTATTCCATGTCTTCCATGAAACTCATAAATAGCATGCTTGGCCTCTTGCTGATCTAAACAACGCAAGTAAATCCCTTGAAAATTATTTCTGTAGATGGATCCCCCTTTAAGCATGTAGTGAGCACTCTTCATCCTCAATGCTCTCCTCTGAGTAGCATTAATTCCTTCCGGACATCTTCTATTAAGGAGGAAGAAAATCAAGTCTGTGTACTAGGGATCCTTTGTAAATGATTGGACAGTACACTGCTGACAAGTGATGTTTTTGTGCACATCAACCATTGCTCTTGATAACCCTTGCCCTCGAACAAGCTTCATTAGATGAATCTCTAAGTCAAATTCTTGTAGAATTGCCATCCACTTTCCTCTTCACTCTCCTAATTCACTTTGCATCAGAAGAGACTTCACAGCTGGATCTGAAACTATAGCCATTACTTGACTTTGAAGAATGTAATGCCTGAACTTTTTTACTGCTCATACCAATGCGAAGGCTTGTTTCTGCAATGGTGGGTATCTCACTTCTGCATTTTTAAATAGAGAGCTCATGAAGGTAATAGGTATTTCCTCCCCCTCTTCTCTTTGTTGTGTTAACACAACTGCACATGAATGGTCAGATGCAAAAGAATAGATATAAAAAGGTTTTAAATAATCTGGGCTTGTCAAAATAGGTGCCTCAGATATTGACTGTTTGATCTATCAGAAAGAAGATTTAGCCTCATTACTCCACTCAATCATTGCCTCTTTCTTCATCATTTTATTTAGAGGTTTGACGATCTCCGCAAACCCTGTTATAAACTTTCTAACAAATTGATCCCCCTGAAGAAGGATCTCATTTCTTTCTTGTTGCCTGGCCTTGTCAATTTCAAGATAGCCTCCACTTGATCAAGGTCTATGGATATCCCTTCTTTTGATATGATGTGACTTAGGAGTTTCCCTTCAGATACCCCAAACACACACTTCTTTGGATTGAGAGAGACACCATAGCTTATACATTTCTTGAGCACTTTTTCTAGATCAACGACATGATCTTCTCTATTCTTGGAGAAGATGGTTAAATCATCCACATAAATAATTATACACTTCCCTATCAAATATTTGAAGGCTACATCCATTACCCTTTGAAAGGTTGCTCCTCCATTAATAAGACCAAACGACATCCTTCGATACACAAATGTGCCCCATTTGGTGGTGAAAGTTGTCTTCATTCTATCCTCATGACTGACAAGAACCTGATTGTACCCATAATAGCCATCTAAAAATGACATCATTTGAGATCCACTAACCTTTTGTAGTACTTCATCCAGAGAGGGCAATGGATAATTATCTTTCTTAGAGGATTTATTTAGATTCCTGAAATCAACACATAATCTGATCTCACCATTGTTTTTGCATAAAGGAACTAAATTTTCCACCCAAGTAGAATGTCTAACTAGAAAGATTATTCTTGCAGATAAGAGTTTTTGCACCTCTTTCTGGATCAGGGGCTCAATTAAAACATTGACCTGGCGTTGTTTCTGATGGAAGGGCTTAGCTTCTGGCTTGAGAGGTATGGTATGTGTGATCACCGAAGTGTCAAAGGTTTTTAGATCAGCATAACTCCAAGCAATGGCTTCAATGTTCTACTCCAGAACTTTAACTATCTTGTTCTTAATTTCTTGAGGACAAGTCTTTCCTACGAGGACATTCCTTTCAGGGTCTGAGTGAGTCATATTGACATATTCATATTTCCCTCCTTCACTCTCCATGGGCACCCTTTGACAAGCCCGTGGATCAGAATCAAATATTCTCTCCAAGTCTACCATCCCTTTCAAAATGCTATTACTTTTCAAACCCAATATCCCCTCCTCACTCTCCTTCTCAGGATCCCAATCTCCCTGATCTCTTTCAAATTCATCTATTATCTGCCCTTCAAAAACATCATAACTTGCCAGAAAGGCCAATATATGCTGATCATCATCAAATACCTAAAATTTTTGGATATTATCAGGGACAACTGGGACTGAAATTAGTTCAATTGAAAATCTCTTTAGATTAGAATCTTGCATGGGTTCCAATGTGCTAGCAGCAACGATGAGTGCATCTGCAATTTGATTAGCTTCTCTAGGGATCAGAGTAATCCCAAAAGCATCAAAGTCTTCAATTAAGTTCCAAAATCTGTTTCTGTACGCAACCAATCTTTTTTTATGACATGTATACTGGCTACGTAGTTGTTTTATGATCACTTCAGAATCCCCCATAGCTGTGAGAGCAATAAACTTCTTTTTATGAGAAAACATAAGTCCTCAAGCAAGTGCTTCATGCTCAACCATGTTGTTTGTGCAACCAAACTGTAATCTGTAAGACGCAAAGTAAGTTTTCCCTTTCGGGTTGATTAGTTCAATCCTTGCTCCACTTCCTGCTTTGGATTTGGAGGCATCAAATTTAAGACTCCACAATTGATCTTTGGCTAGGAGTTCTTTCCTTTTACGGACAATAAGGGATGACTTACTTGGGATATGTGGTGGCTCATACTTTTGCTAGTCATCAAAAATTGACTCAGGGCAAGGCTGACTTGAAGATTTTTCTATGTTTTTAGCTTGCTCGAAAATCATTTCCTGAACAACTTCTTGGGTTAAATTGCAATCCAATTCATCTTTTATCAATGCCTTGGGCACTGGAAAAGTATCTGGGGTAGGTGTATTGAATAGGAATTGAGACACCTCAACCTCTTCTTGAATTTTAGAGCTCAAAACTTGAGTCTGCTCTACTGGTGAGGAACCTTCCTCTTGAGAAAGGCTAGTCTTGGTGAGAATGGTAGCAACCTTAACTTTAAAAGAAAACTCATTGATAGGGATCTGGGGTTTCTCTTGACATATTTGCTGAGGCTGGTCTACATGACTTAAGATATCTAGGCATGATTGGCATGTTAACTCCGAATGATTGTGATAATGAATCCTACACCAATTAAGAAGTAACAAACTACTCAAATCAGTTTCTTCTCCTAAAACCAGCTTATCTTGTTGTTATTTCCTTATTAGAACTTGCTGGTTGATGCAGATCATTGGATTACCATGTTCTAGGGGAAATGTATCCCCAGGGTGGAGTACATAGAAAGTAAGGACTTCCTCTTGTTTGTAAACTCCTATCTCAGTCTCAAAATATGCTACTTCATTTGAAACATCATATTTTGTAATCATATGCTTGAGTCTTGGTTCACTTTGAATCCTTATCTGCCTCGCTACCCCCTTCCAGGGTAGCCACATGTGAGAGAAATCCAATAAAAAATATCCCCCAATAATTTTCATTAGCTCCTGACTTAGGACCATACCATATGTCTATGGGATGTCAGCCACTTGGATATCTATGTAGGTCTGGATCCTTGTATCTGATCCAACTTGTATATGCATGTTCTTTAATTCCCCTATAACATTGACCTCAATTTTGTCTAACTGGATCACTTTCTTATTGGTTGGGATAAGACTTAATCCTAACTTCTTACATATTGAAAAGGGCATAACATTACCCGATGCTCCAGAGTCCAATAAACAATTATGCAAATTCTTTCCAAAAATCCTCAAACTTAAAAGAAAAGGTGGGGTACTGGTCTTATATTTATAGATGGCTGCATTTGTCTCTTTTACTAGAGTCACTTTACCTTTTCCTTTTAAGCGGTCTGCCTCCTCCAGGGCTTTCAATACCACTTCACGTTGAGTCGGGCACCACTTCATGATATCAAAGAATGATAATGATGTCTTCTGTCTCTGCAGTTCTGCAATAAAATCAAATTATGAATCATTCCTTACTTGATATTTAGGAAAACGATGCGGACTACCTCTATTCTGAGAGTCAGAAGGTCCCTTTGGTGGCGGTGGGTTATTATTTGCATTTTGGTTAGGTGGGAGCATTTTGTTTGGAGATGCAGATGTAGTAAATGGGCCCTTATTCTGATTTCTCATAAAGTGACCACCTTTGGACTGAAAGGCTTGAGCATCATACACATCATCGTTTGGCTCATTATCTCCCTACATGGGAAATTGGTATTTCTCTTTAATAGTCTCATAAGTCATAGCAGTACTTAATGGCCCATTATCTTGATTGGAATTTCCTGTTGGAGGATGGGCATCATCTTGTGCAATCTTTACCATTTTCTCCATTTTTGGGCAATTATCCTCAGAATGTATTGCAGTATCATGTAGCCTGCACCAATTAGTCATGAAATTAAGGTTAGCTACATTAGCAATATCTAATCTCTCCTCACCTGGCTGATAATTATGGGGAACTCCCCCATCGTTAGGTACAGTATTCCACTGCTTATTGTTGTTGTTGGACCTCTGGTTATATCCTCTATTCTGATTTTGGTAATTTTGATTAGAGGAGTTCTTATTCTGGAAATTTTGGTTAGTGTTCTAATTCTCATTCTGATTGGAGTAATTCCCCTGGTTGTTGTAACCTCCCTCGTTCTGATAATTTTGGTTTTGGTTGTGGGGAGGGTTTTTCCTAAGCTATGCCATGTCATTAGACATTTGAGATAGAGTCTTTTTAAGAGTTTCTAGCTCACTGGTCAGTTGAGTAGTTTGTTCATTTTTCACATTCTCAACTACGGATGGGGAATAAACATGCGTTGATCCTCAGAATTGTTGTTGTTGGAAAGAATCTTGCATGCCATTGCTGAAAAAGGGCATGGCAGGCGGGGTTTGTAATTCAGACACGGGTCTGTATTGGGAGTAAGACATCCCTGGGACAATGTTGTACAATGGTGGGTTAGGCATCTGATAATTCATGGGAGGAAGAGCTACTCCTAAACCTCCTGATTGCAGACTTATCTGTTGTTGCAATTTGATAGCTAAATGATAAACCTTAGACAAAGAGTCAATCTCATTGGCTTGATAAGTTCTCTACAAGAATAGTCCAATCAAGGGATCAATAGCTCTTAAATATGTTTTAATGGCCATATTCTCAGCTACTAAGTAAGGATCTTGCAACCTATGAAACATCCTTTGGAATCTAGTGTTGAATAGACGTAGTGGCTCATGATGTTCCTTTCTTATGGTGGCAAACTGGTGATACAAGATGGCAGGGTCTATGTAGACCCTGAATTGATTAATGAATGCATTTTCTAAATCTGTCCAACCCAAGATAGATCCCTGGGGCAGATTTAAGTACCAGTTATATGCCATGTCCCCTAAACAATAAGGAAACAAACTACATACCACATCCTGATGAGAAACTTGAGCACGGGTACAAGAATCTTTGAACACTTGTATATGCTCCTCAACACTTCTTGATTCACCATGCATTTACTTGGGACAAAAAAATTATGGATTCTTCGGTAAATCATGGATTCCCCTTGGAATTGTCCCTAATGGAGAGGGGTTATTCACAAAGTAATCCATGGGTAGGATTGGTTGAGCAGGTGGTGGTGATATAGGCCGAATTGGTGGTGACACCGGCCTAACTGGTGGTGGTGATACTGGCCGAGCAAGTGGTGGTGATGTAGGTTGAACCGGTGGTGGTGTACGTGGGTTTGGTTGAAACCTTGGTGGAGTAAGTGATGGTGGCAATTTAGTTATCAAAATCCTATGAGCATGGGGTCTAGGTCTAACCAGGGTTTGGAGTTCTTCAAATGGTTCAGGATAAGTAGAGGATCTGAGAATCCTCCCGTATTTCTCTGGTGAAAATGACTCAATGCGAGCCAACTTGTTCCTTCAGCCCTCCCTCTAACACCGGATCTGTTGATGGTGAAAATGATACAAACAACGTTAAACAAAATATCTCTACTCTATTTCTCTTGAAAAAGAAAGACAACATATAGTAGCATAACTCCTAAGGTCCTGGTAGTTGGTTCTCAACTGTTTGGTGTCACTCAATTGGTCCATGCAACTGTAATATTCAAGGGGCCTTTGCTGGTAATAAGGAATGCAAACAATGACTTATTCATCAAACTGTTCTTAATAAAAAGGGGGTTTTAAATAAAAGAAAAAGATAGATCAGGGTGTACATCAGTAAAACATGAATAAAAACTTATCTAGTATCCGGACATATATCTTCAACAACAAATGTTCTTCCAACAGATCAAGAAAACCATAGCATGATGCAATTTACAGAACAATCCATACTATTGCATGCATCTAAGGTGCTTAATTTAACATCACAATCACACATCATAAATATTTTAAAGATTCCAAAAGAACACACTATCATTCGTTGCCAAGATAATAGATTAACAGACTTTCAATAAATTCAATTCACAGATAATCTAATGAAATAATCCTTAAATATGGTTTCTTCTAAGGATTTTCATCACAAAAGAAACACTTATGCTTCTGCACAATCACTGGAATATAGATAGACTATAATTTATCAACCTTATCCAATAAACTCAATTCCAACACCATATTGCGTAAAAACCTTTATTTATATTCAACTGTAAATAAAATAACAAAGTATCTCTATAAAAAAACTACAAAAAATTCTATCTCCTAAAATCAGTGGCTAATCTTATTCTCATTAGCCGACCCTTACAATATGATACCCCAAAGGTATTTATAGATGTACAAAAATCTGAAGTCCTTTCTATCTTAAGTCGAGATCCACCTTTTCAGGAACTTAAATTTTCTTGTAAACTTAGATCAATTTGATCTCTAGTTCCCACATTGATCATCTAGTTAAACTGGAGAGAAGAAGATAGAAGAGAAAAGAAAGCCATGCACCTACAAAACTACTAGTCATGCATGCAGAGGAGAAAAGAAAACTATGCATGCATGAGACTATCAATTATGCATGTGAAGTTTGCTCTGTAGTGTACTCATCATAACTAGAGAAGACTTGTTGAAGCATATCCAAATCTAGCCCATCAACCCAACTGTCTTTGAACTTGATCCTCTCTAATTCTACAACAACAAATCCTCTCATGTCTTTTAACTTTGTCAACTCCCTTTTTGTAGCCCTTACCTCTTCTTTAATGTCCATCAACCGATCCAACAATAGATCCTCTCCATCATCTCCCTTTTGCACGACCTCCTTAAGTCTATCATCCCATTTCTCGTTTAACTGACTCAAGGGTAGGCCTTCCTTTACCAGTATATCAACATTTATTATAATAGTAACAACCACTTCTAACTCATCAAGCTGTTCATTTAGATCCTTGCTAGAATCTTGAACCTCATTCTTATTCTTGTACAAAAAGTCAGATCTAAACTAGACTATGCTGGAAGTCTTTTCCAAGAAATCTTTGTTGTCCTCTTCAAGTATTGACTATTCCAGAAGAGTGGATTTTGGCAACTTATTAATCTCTTTCAGCTTCTGTATATATCCTCTATACTGCTCCTCTTGCTCTCCCAATGCTTTGGCATACCGATTCATCTCTTCTATTAACTCCACTGTCATCTTGTGCATCTCAAAACTGCTGCCCAACACCTCACCTATTTCCCGATTTAGTCTATCAGTCCATCAATCCAACATCTCCGCCTTACTCCTTACCTACACCAAATCATCCACCTCTTTCTTGCTAAGAAAAATTGGTGTCTTAATGGTGGCATTTTTTTGTGACCTCAGAGTAGAAACACTCTTCAAGAAAGTATGCAATTGATCCAATTGAGCCTTAAGCGCATCCTTTTTCTGTTTATTCTTCATCATTCTTGATTTGGTGGATGATTCTACCACATCAATCAAGTTCATTTGTTGATCTCTTGTGGGTCTCCCCAATTTAACCGTGGCCAACTGATAATTAGTTAGCTGCATATTCTCTACATCCTTGTCCACCATTGGTATTGCACATTCAACAACAATCTCTCCTCCTTCGGTGAGTCTAGTGGAATGCAAGATTTTAGCCTTCTTTTTGGGCCTTTCTTTTTCAATCTCCTTCATCATATTATCCCAATTGAGAGGCTGTGAGGGTGTCACTGATCTCTTTTGAAGATCCAGTTTCAATCAAGTGGGAGCACTTGGAGTAGTGGTCATTATAGTTGAAGAAGAAGCAACAGTAGTAGAGGGTTGTTGCACATTAACCTTAGGTTGAGAATCAACCTCTTGTACCTCTTGTTGTTCTTGCTCTACACTTGTCTGTGCAAGTTTTTCAGCTTCCTCCCTATCCTTTTGTTCTTGTATCCTCTTGTCTTCTTCTTCCTTCTTCATTTTTTCCTCTTCTAACCTCCTCAAGTACCTGGTTTCTCTCTTCTTCCACTGCCTTAAGTCTATCTACGTCTTCCTTTTCCTTTTGCAGCTGCTTGGTCAGCTCTTTAGCATCCTTCTCTTTTTGCATACATTATGCTTCCTCTTTCTTTTTATAGGCCTCTTCAACAAGCTTCAATTTGTCCACAAGGGCTTCTCTTTCCCTTCGTTGCTTTGCCTTTTCCTCCTCTAGATCATGAATTTTCTGCACCAATTCTAGCTTGTCATTCTCTTCTTTGATCCTGAGCTCCTACTCCTTTTGCCTTTGTTGTTTCTGTACTTCATCAACTCTTCGCTTAGCTTCCTTTTGTTGTTGTTGAAGTAAGGCATCAACTTGTGCCTTAGCATCTATTGCCTTCTATTTTTCCATTGCTTCTACATGTGCTTGAGCATCTGAAGCTCTCTTTGCCTCCTCAAACAGTTCCCATTGATCTTCCTCCGTTAGTACATGTTCAATTTCCTCTTCTAGAGGCATATTTTCTTGTGCATCCTTCTTTGACAAAGTCTCATCAAAGCCTGCCTCAAAATCATGGATCTCCACCTCTACTCCTTTTCCTTTCAATGTCCCAACAATACCATGAAGAGCTCCCTTAGGCGTTTCTCCACTTTTCTGCTTTGTAAGAGGGACTTGAGAAGGTGACTCACCTATTGCTGGTGTTGAAGCCACATGTACTATTCGAGGATCCTCCTTCTGTGCCTCTGGTTCATCTTGAGCTAAAGCTTCCAACTCAATCTCTTCAATATCAGGAGGGAAGAACTCCAAAGGCTCCTTGGTAGGAAACTTCCTCTTGATTCTCTTATATCCTTTCCCTTTCTTAGGAGCTGGACCCCTAGGAGTTTTGGCTCTTAGAACAGCCCAGTGGATACTCCTATTCAAGACCGGTCTCCCTATTTGCTTGATGTCGATGGTCTCCTCACTATCCCAATCTATCGGATCCAAACTTTTGGTAGCAATGTTCAATGATTCATATGATGGATCCAACAAAACTCCATCATCTACTAATGTATCAGGAATATCATCTTTGTCCCCGAATTCTACCATGAGTGAAACAAACAACCTCTCATAATTCATTTTCCTAATGTCATATTCATCTTGAAGATCACTCCAGAAGTCCTCTAACAGATTAAAATGTTTGTCAAAGACCGAAGGCAACAAATCATTCATTTTCTTCTTTGGATCAAAGTGCTTTCGAGCAGTATACAAACCGAACTTCAAATGTATCAACTCATTACAAACCACCTTAGCTCCCACAAGGTGTGGGAAGTTGTATTCACCCAATTGCATGGGGAACTTGTGACAACTTGGTTTGTGTTTTAACCCAAATCGGGCATTGACCCCTAGAGCCTGATAGACAAAATCCATCAAAATCATCCTATTATTGCAGCATCTTGGAAGTAAATGAGGATGACCCTCAAATCCTGCCAACCTGAAATAAGTGAACTTGGGGTATTGGATATACCAACATCCCCATTCTGTGATAAAGGCCATGGCTTCCTGGCTCAATCTGTATCCTGCATCTCCATTAAGCTGGTTAATGATTACATATAAGAATGCATCATTAACTCTTCTAAATTGTGTTTCAGAAAACCTATAGGGATAGTTGATCACAATGATCCCATACTCTCTTTTGTCCATCAAATTCTCCCAATATTCCTACTCTGTTCAAACTTGGAAAGATAGCTCCTCTAGCTGCTGCATAGACAACATAAGAAGTCATGAAAAAGCTCTTGGTTTCCCTTATTCTTGTTAACTGGTCATGAATGGTATCTGAGACAATCATCGACCAATCAAACTATTGCTTGCCATTAAAGATTGTTTGAATGAAAGGAAACATCCATTCCTTGAAATGAAATGCATCCCTCTTCCCAAAGGCCCTAGATAACATCATTATCAGGTCTGATACCTCCTTGTAAAATTTTGTCCTCTTTGGTTGATCATGAAGCTTTGTTAGAGACTTCTTCTCTATTCTCAACCACTTCTTGTTTAAGTGAGCCTTATTAGCCTCCTTGTGTTTGCTATATATCCCTAAAGCATTTGCCTCATTTAACTGTACCAGGTTCTTTGGATCAAGGACACTGAACATGTGCTGAAACATTTGAGGAGTTAGGTCTATGATCACATTATCCTGTGAATCCATACATTACCTAGTGGCCAGATTGTAAGCTCCTGCTGCTGTCATAATCAATTCCGGGCATTGGATGGATAAAGGAAATACAGTGATGTGTGCCAAGCCAGACTCAACTATTCTTCGCGTCCTCCCCATTACATCCTCAATGAATTTTTTTGAATATAACTCCTGAAAATTGAATGGGCCTAGATTGGTGTCAGTTACATTAGACCAATCAGATTCCACTTTTCTTGCAGTGACAACAGGATCCCTATGGTTATACCTCAATGTACAAGGTAGCTGCTCCGACTTAATCTTCTTAGGCTTAGTTGCTACCTTTAAAGTTTTTGCAGGTCGATTCCTTTGGGAAGCTTTTCCTGATACTCCTGACATTCTTTAGCTTCCTGCAACAAAACCTCAAATTAGATCCTTGAATAAATATCAAAAAATATGCTTGAAAACCTTACCCTTCATATATATATATATATACCAGAGGCGGAACCAGGCATAAAACATTCTATACAGTCTTTTTTAAAACACTGTCAGGATCAGAGTCAAAACAATTAATGAGCTTATAGTAATAACAAGCGGGACTGGAGTCGGAATTGGAATGGTAACCAAAATTAGAATCAAAACAGAAACCGATTTGGTTCCATGAAGATTTTCTAATTTTATATGCAGTTCCGGTTCTGGTTCCGCATAGGTTATCGTTATTTTCAAAAGCCTGCTTCTTATTGTAAGTGGAGTTGGAGACGGGATGGAAATGGAATCGATATTTATTAAAAAGTATGGTTCAAAATCTAAATCGATTATGATCCCGCTTCTGCCTAAAATAACTATGATGTCATAAGAGATTTTAACAGGCCGATAAATAACTTCATGATTTAAGGACTAGGTCATATCAAAATGAAAAGGGGCTTATCAATAACCCATACAAGACCATCCCCATATGATCAAGAGATGACTGTACTATTTAGGGCATCATATTTACAACAAGAATTTTGTCAAAAACCCTAAATTACAAACCCTCAATTTTAAATAATTAGGGCACAAATTTAACTCCATTTAAATTAACTAGATCTAATGTGAAACAATATTCCTAAGTAAAAACCATCATTTACCAAACCCTACCAATGTAAAATAGTAACTAATCTACGCATTTTAAAAAGTAGGGCATCACGATACAGTCACAATTAAAACGTGAAAATGACCGTGAAGAAAAACAAACAAACAGGAAACAAAACACCAGAAAAGAAAAATGAAAACAAAAAAAACCAAACAAAAGAGAAAGAAAATGAATCACATGAACTCACAATAGAACTGAGAGTCACAAATTTGCACGAAACCAATGAATGAACAAAAACGAAAAACATGAAACAAAACGAAAGAGAAGAACAAAAAACCACCTACCTCAAAAACAAATAAATAGGTTATTTCCCTGAAGCAATCCGCGCGTAATTGTCTCTCTTTCGATTGATTCACACACACAAATGCTCCACTGCAACTCCGGTTCACTCTTTGTCTCTTTCAATAATGATGATAACTACTAGTTAATCCCCAATTAAGGTAAAAAATCGGATTTTCACACGTGCATGGCACCTGTAATTAATGCCATAAATGTGGTGAGTGGAGTCAAAACTATAGAAGGAACTGGCACATTACTGTTGTGCGACTTCAGTAAAGTCAACAACCAAAAAGGGTGGGAGCGGAATCGTAGCGAAAAATGATTTTAGAAACTTGTTCAATTTCCAACTTGGTGCCCGTTCCAGGTTCGGTTCCGCTGACAAAGAAGAAAGCGAAACCAGCAAAAAAATAAAAATATACAAACCGAAATGAGAAAACTACACACAAAAACCTAAGTTAAAAATAAAAGACCAAAAAGTGGAGGCGGAGACGGAACGAGATTTGATTTTGAAATTTCGAATAAATTCAGACTTAACTTCCACTTCGGCTTTGGCTCCGATAAACATAAAACAAAAAGGAAAAAGAAGACTGTTGGGATGGGAATCAAAATCAATCTTTGAAACAAGTTTCAAAACCCGATTCGGTTCTGGCCCTGGTTCTGACAGAATAAACCAAAGAAAAACAAAGTGTTGGAAAAGAAAGACTCCAAACTTTGTATGAAAAAAACCAAGGAAAAAACATAAAGGGGGACCCATTTTGACCAAGGAAAAATATGGGGTGGTTATGCAAGGCATAACAGGGTTGACATGAGATAGACTTGGTGCATTACTAGATCCATAGTGACAAGTGAGACGAGCTCTCGCTAGGCCGGCTCGTGAGCACATCGTTATCCCTTCCATCACGAAGGAGAGCGCTAAGGTGGACACTTTACAGTCTATCAACTCTTTGACCTAGAGTATCATCTAGCATGCTAGTCCTATAGTACAATGTCATCTAGGGGAGTCTTCGAGTGGTAGGCTTCCACCCCATTTGTGTCAATTTTGTGGGTCGACTTGTACATATGACCCCACAGACACTCAGGAGGATGGTGCGTAGGATATGTCTGTAGCTATGGAGATGGCAAGGGCCACTAAATTTTGAATGAGGCTTTTGGCATCAATACTTAGGTAAATGTTAGCATGTTCATTGTATTTAATTTATTAAATTTCATTTTTGAAATGCAAGATTAACTAATTTAGTTTTATGATTGTAATAAACTTTCAAGGTCACAGTGTTGATATTGGATACACTGGCCCTCCACTACATCTATATGTAACTAGTAAAAAATTATAAATTTATTAGATGTGAATAGCATTGTTATATGAATGGTATTCTAATATCTGATTTTGGATGTTGAATAGGCTAATATTGAAGGTTTTTTTGGAACACCTCCCAGTTCCAGTGGAGTTGTACAAACCTTCACATAGGTAATAGAATAAAGAGTTTAACTAATGAATTGTAATTGTAGACATCCAAATTTGATCACTTCCATATGATCAAAATCGTCTACTTTATTCATCTATTTTATTAATAGTGATTAAATAATTTATTAATCATTATTTAATTTTCTGCCTAAGGTTCCTAAAGTATGTAATTAAATAAATTAAATACTTTACCTTATCCCCTTTCCTTCTCTAAATTAAATAAACATGAAAAATTATTTAATTTGGTCATTTAACCCATTTGGATTAAAATCAATTTTTAATTCCCCTTTTTCTCTCTCCTTGTCACATTCTCCATAACCCTCTTCTAATCCGGATTAAATTAATTAATCTGTGATTAGGATGTGCACCACTTAATCTTGATTAAGTGTCACATCCTCCATAATCTCTCACTTGCCTCTAATCTCTCATTAATTACTTTAATCATGTGTTTGCACAACCTTAATCAAAATCATTAACCACATTTGGCTTACCTTTTCTGGTCAACCTTCCCACCTACCACTTTTAGCCTGGACTCCCTTCCCCATGTGAATTTTTAATTCACATTTATTTTCCCAAGAATCCTCTCTTCCCCATGTGAATTTTTAATTCACTTTTGTTTTTCCAAGGTCTTCCCCATCCCCATGCAAGATTCTAGAAGCCTTGACTTGTCACTTCACATGTGCCAAGGGCTTCTAGAACCTTGGACTTGTCACATCACCCACATGTGACAAATCTCCAGCTTTTTGGAGACCTCCTTTTATCCAATAAACTCTCCATTGAATGTAAATTTTTAATTTACATTTATTTTTCCCACACTTCCCCTTTTCCCATGGAGATTTTTGAGGAATTCTCTTTCATTCTCATTTGGGGACAAGAGGTTCCTTTTTGAGGAAATCTTCTCATCCCCCAAGGTACCTCAAAGGTACTTGTCCTTCATCCACCTCATGTACTTCCCTTCCACCTCTTGTCCTTCTCTTCCACCTCATTTCCACATCACTCTATCCTAAGACATATCACCTTCTACATGTCAAGATGTGAGGGCTTGTGAGTCCTCAACTCACCATAGCCCTTCATCTTGATCTTTGTTGGATCAATCCCAACCGTTGAATTCTCTAGAGAATTCCAATTAGCCTATAAATATCCCCTCATTTCCCTCATTTTAAAGATCAAGTCTTTTGCAACAAAACTCTTGCAAAATTTCCATTCAAGCTCTCATCCATTATAGCACTCACATCATCAATCCATATTGCATCAATTCATCTTGCATCCATTCAATCCTATTGCCATCCAAGGAGCACACAATTCTTGAAGCATCAAAGGGCCAACCAAGGAAGGAGCAGCAAAGGAAAGGTATAACACACTTAAATCATTATTTGTTTAAATCATCTCCTTTGTTTCACCATTTCTTAGGCTAATCTTATTGAGGTGCCCTTTTATTTTGTTACTTCTTCATATTGCACTATTAGTTTTTAATCTAGCATTTCACATTAGGAGTAGCATTTTATTAGGATCACAGTAATTAATAGATTTGTGTAGTTTATATTAACATCGTTGATTACATTGCATTGCACATATTTCAAACTCAAAGCATTACTTCAAATTGCATAACTAATAACTAGATGTTGATAGATGACAAAATTTCAACTACAATATAGTTATTTAGAAAGTCAACATAAGCAGTGATGCAATTAATTTACATAGCATAAGTAATAAGTAGGAGTAGCTACCAATTGCATTTTTTTGTCATGGCATTCCATGAGACCTCTTTTTATTGAGGCATTTTTTCAAACATTTCACTGCCTTGTCTATGCTATGGATGCTTGAAAGAAATATATGAAAGAATAATAGTAAGCAATAGCATAGACAAAGCAATGAGTTGTTTGAAAAAATGCCTCAAATAAATTGGGTCTCATGGTGATGTCCATCACCATGAGACCCAATTTATTTGAGGCATTTTTTCAAACAACTCACTGCCTTTTCTATGCTACCACATTTTCCATATATGTCTACCAAATAATTTTATCAATTGCATCCAATTGGGGTATTATACACTCAATTGCATCCAATTGGGGTATTATAATTAACCTTAATCATACACTTGATAATTTAACCACCTATTATTACTTAATTATGTGTGTAATTGGTTAATTGATTCACACACATACCCAATCCCAACCTATTCATGAATGAATGAGAAAAATCAAGCTTGATGCATCTAATCCCATACATTTTTTTCTAAATTAATCTCAATTATACATATTAGATCCAATCAATCCCTACAACATAATAAATTGGAGGTCTTAATTAGCCCTAATTGCACACTTGATAAATTTTTCACTTTTATGGAGCTAATATTAGATATTCAAAGTCAATTTATCCTATGTATTGTGTTAAAATAAATTGCATCGTGACAACTTGTACAATTGATATTATCTCAAGAATCACAATAGTAGCATCAAATGATCTTTGTGCCCTTTCTCTATTCACAATGATATAAAAAATTGATCGAGGAATACAAGAACAAGAGAAGACAAACTATAAACCATGTCTTAGTACCCACAACTTTCTGAAAAGGCACACTATTTTTAACAAAGCACAAATTCCACAAAAAATAACATAAAACATGGTCGGTCTTCAAACTATTGATTCATTCGGTGTATGATTAGGTGCAATGAAGCCTTATGTACTTAACCACCTTTAATAAGTCTAACATAGGACTTTGTTTGAGGCTATTTCATTATAATCTGGGAAAATATCTTGGCATTGCTTTAAATGTATGCCATATAGTTATCTTATTTAAAGTAAAATTTATGACCAATGTTTACATTGAAATTGTGTCACCATAAATATTCCCAAAAGATCTAATCATTCTAATTAAACATGTTTACATCAAAATTTGTATGCTTGGTCTATAATGACTAAATGTATATGCACTAAGACAGTCTAATAATATCAAACTTTAAAATAGACAAAAAATAGAAGACCTCCCTTACTAGACAAACTCAACTCTTCACAACATGTCTGGTATGAGCCTCCATTGGAATACATGCGTCTTTAGTTGGTTTGGACTCCTTGAAAATATTTGTCTAAACCAAATTCTATTCAAACAATCAATCCAATCTTTGAGATAACATAGAACTAAATATTAGAAGCCATCCTCCATCTTCATGTGGTCCTCCAACCTACCATGTATTTCTTCTACACTCAAACATGTCGATCCATATGGTCACATGGATGCTAATATGTGATATGGAACTCTTGGATAATATTGTCAAGTTCTTTGAAGAGGAGCAATTCTTTTCTAGGAATTTTACCCTCCATGATGTTATATTCCCCCAATCAATCAAAATATATATGTAAGGTTGTTAGGTTCCATAACACACCCCTCTTAAAACATGTTTACAGAAGGATATTCTATAGAGATGAAGCGAGAAAACAATTTCATATCTCAAAATAAGAATGTTGAAGAAAAACCCTTTTGTTAGAAGGTTTATAATACAATTTGGCACATTGGTATGCTTTTGATAGAATACACCCCTAAAATAAATACAAATGTGGAATTAAAAATATTTATGTAGACAAGATTTTAAACCTTAACCACATTATGATAATGCTAAAATAATAAAATATGAAAAAGTGAAGGATTTGGATAGATGATTCTAGTGAAATATTGAAAATGAAATTTGGCACAAATGGACAAAGTTTCATTGAGAAACTCTTTGTTGATTAGAAGATACATATTAATTCGATCTTAGGCTACTATAGGGGAAATTTTTAAATAAGAAAAATTGAGTACTAATTTGTGAATCTATAAGCTAAATAAGATACCAAAGTATATCACTATTTTTTAATAAAAAATTAAAACACTATCAAGAGCATTATCAAATGTTAGGAGTTTTTATTTATTGAGAAAAAATGTTTGTCAATTTTTTGACTATGCATTTTGGATGATTTTTTTTGCAAAATTTGTGCATATTTTTCAATGATGTTATTTTTAGTTGGTGAATTATAAACAAATTCAAAAAATAAAAAAATTTATTTGGTGAATTATTGTTTTAATTTGAAAAAAAAAAATTCTTGAATGAATTATCAAGTGGTTTTAAAAATTTATATAATATGGATGAAAAAAATATTGTGATGGTAAATGATAAGTATTAAACTATTTGAGAAAATTTGAACTTGATGTATGATGATCAATACCTTAAGTTGTATAAGGGGATGAAAGTCTAACCCGCCCACATTTTGAGTTAAAAGTTATGGATTAGGCCTATTGAAGAGACATATGTTAATGATTGAATTCCATTCGTTGCAACTTGTAAGCTCCATGCAATATTAACACATTATTATTTCATTAACATTTAACAATTTTAGTAATTGAATTCCATAAGAGATAAGTAATGCTCACTAGTGGGAGAATTAAATTTTGAATTGTAAAAGGATAAATACTAGTTTGTATGGTGAATTATCAAATTTAATAAATTATGTATCCATTGATTAAAAATGATAGACAACTCTAGCTTTTGAAGGGGTGTGGTATTGGAATATTGTGGATTGGAGAAATTTGGTCCATGAACAATCTTAGTAGATTCTTCAACTTATTCATGATGATTAGGTGGACTAATTTAGGCTTGTCTGTTGAGGGGAATGCGATCTCTAGTTGGAGCTTGAGTTTTCTTGATTGTTATGTTGGATGACATTGCAAGATTCCTTTGTGGGTTCCTCTCCTATTGGAGGTTATGATGGCTATAGCTATTTGGAAATCTATTTGGTGTATTTGTATTTAACTTACCTTAAATAGAGTTTCATTTTGTCCCAAAAAAGACAATGATAAACAACTCTTGTTCTATTTGAGACATAAAGCATCCTCACAAACTTTTGGGGAAATATGCCCTACATTAAATGTTAGCCTTTTGAGTTGTCCAAATCAAGGGATATGGTAGCTTGTAGATATTTGAGGATAGATTTGACTTGTCCCACATATTTGCACATCAATTTGTTGAGGTTTATGTAGTATAATGACATTGTGCAAAGTTTCCAATTGGCAACCTAGTATTGTAGTAATACAATCAATGGTGGTACAAAATGTCTTATACATTATTAATTAATTTCCTCAATTTCAATTTAGGAAAGTTAGTAACACATTCAATAAACAATGATGGATGGTTGTTGTTCCATTCTAGGAGACATATCATACCTATAAATTGTTAGGGAAATAAGTCTTAGAAATAACTATTAGCTATTTGTTTTGTTCAAATCAAGGGTTGCGATAGCTTGTGGATATTTAAGGATTGCTATGACATTTTATAGATTTGTACCTATTTGTTGAGGCTTATACTTGACATAGTGCAGATGTTATAGCTAGTAAATTAGTACCATAGTAATACAATTGCTGGTGGGACTACATCTCCTTTTCTTATAGATTATTACTTTATTCCCATAGACCCCACATCTTGTGCATGCAAAAATTTAATATAATGTAAATGAATGTTTTTAACAACTTTGAACTTGATGAGACCTCAAAGCATTTATTAATGGTGTTGGAAACAATAGCTTAATTTTTTTTTATGTGTTTCTAGTTGTTATATGGATCCAAGGGAAATGCTTTTTCTAGTCTTGAATAATTTTGTCCATTATTGTTCTTAATTGTGATTTAAATTTGGAATGTATAGATATGCAAAAATAATTTTGTTGGTGTGTGTTGCTTATTCAAAGTGGTGAGAGGGTTAGTTGAATAGTTTTGATGTGATAGAGTCTTTTGGTAGGCTAGATGAATGGTGGAAAAAATATGGACCTTTCTACGTTCTCTATGTTTTAATCATGGCACACCATAGGAGTGTAAAAAAAATGGCAAGGACCCTTGTTGCAAAGGTTTTATATTTAGATAGTCCTTTGGCATCAATATTTTGTTACTAATCACTAATGACGCTAGGATTTGTGAAGATACTGTTAGGAGATATATGTTTGGGAGTGCAAGGTCATCCAAGGTCTAAATCTATGACAAGGTAGATTTTTTTTTGCTGGTTGGAGCAATGTGTTCTTGATGCATCCATTAGGGTTTGGATATTGCAGTTGGTGCTTTCAAATCACTATGATGCTATAAGTGTGCTCATCTATATTATCTGCAACCAAATTTGGTTTTAAGTCTGAAAATTAATGAAGACACATAAGAGTGAATGATGGAGTTAGAAAAAATACATGTCTATTGCAACAAGAGGCATAATTGCTTCAAGAACACTAGTTAGACATGGGATGTCATGATCAAGTTAATTGCAACACATGCTAAGGAAATTTTGGAAGTTATACGTAACCATACCATCCCATTGTTTTGTTGTGATGGAAAGGGTGTTCATAGGGCCAAGCATAGAGCATGATTCTTGCATGGGGTTTGTTTCAAAGCACTAGATTCCATGTCTAGGCTCAAATATAATGTGGTACAAGAAACAATAGAGCAGGGAAGAACACAAGCTAGTAGGGTTGATTGTTGGGGGGTGAGTTGAGTTAAATGTCTGCTCATTGGATTTTGGTTATGGTACTATGTGTTACATGGTGGTAATAAGACCATTGGCTCTTGGTTTGGACTCTAAGAGTGGTGATGTGTTTTAATATGCACTCATAATATCTATCTATACCTCTCTTCATTTTAATATATTTAATTTAAAGTTTAGGCTTCTTAGTCATATGTACTAACTTTTTAAATTTCAAGGGCAAGGGTCTTAATAGAAACCCAACTATTTAATCTAAAAATATTATATAATATATGATTGGTTTTATTACATAAAATGGGAAACAAGGGTCCCAAACCTATTGTAAAGCAAGCCTATAGGTAGAGACAAATACAACAACCTCCATGATGGGGGTAAGACACAATTGCAATCAAGCTGCCAAACACAGACCAACAAAAGTATAACTAAAATGCATGAAACAAAAGACTACCCAAGGATCCAACCTAAATAATGCCATACCCAACCCTATTCAATCTGACACTCTTCACTCTAGTATGAGATTGAGAAACAAATTTGGGTAGACCTTTCTTTCACCTTTGTATAACTATCCATAAAATATTATCCTCCAAGTCCTCAAATTTGGGAGTAGGGGGGTTCCACATAGAGGGACCAATCATGGAGTATGGACACAATAGAAATAGAGGAATGCTTAGCCGGAGTAGCCAAACATTGAACAACTACCTCATGAATAGGTTGAATTTGGTTTGAAGCCAATGAAATATAAAACTAAGAAACCGGAGAAGAAGGTAGGTGAGACTCACCAATATTTGTTTGTTATTGACAATAATGCAATGTCTAATACTTTTTTTGACAATTTGACAATACTTCTATTAAATAGATAATTCATACTTTTTATTTAAATAAATAAATAGAATATAAATTAATTTAATGTAAGTATATTAACTAATTACTATTTATTAGTTTTAGGTTATGTTAGTCAAGGGACACTATCATTCAAAGAGGGTCATTTGCATGCCCCAAGACACTAGTGACCATAACAAAACATGAGCATGCTTGATGACACTGGCACCCAAAAGGGATCACCACCATGCTTTGTGGACACTAGCATTATTAAAGGGTCATTACCGCCAAAAGTGATTATTGATACTACATTTTTTATGACCTATGATGATTGTAGGATATCAACAATTCATATTTAATAAATATGTATATAATCAAATGTTAAAGCATGGTCAAGGCATACAAACCACTAGACAAAGAACCTCAATGCAACATGACATGTTGGAAATTCTTATAAGCTTTACAAAGTACCTATGAGCAATACTTTATTTTGGCGGAG
This sequence comes from Sequoiadendron giganteum, assembly GCA_007115665.2. Classification (NCBI taxonomy): domain Eukaryota; kingdom Viridiplantae; phylum Streptophyta; class Pinopsida; order Cupressales; family Cupressaceae; genus Sequoiadendron; species Sequoiadendron giganteum. Next base: position 541,100,890 of record CM021101.1, read on the forward strand.
TACACTAGGAAAATAATATTTCCCTAAATGTAATTTAGGCTAATGAAATAAAATGTATACACAAGCATAAATCAATCTAGATTGAATCAAATGATAGTTGGGACTCTAGATTTCTTCTACAATTGCAAATTTGTTCTATGATTTTTGAATTTGATCTTGCTAATTGTGTATTTTTTCTATCTGATTGAATTCTTTGCTTCTTTTTTTTATCTCATCAAGGATTGACAAAATTTTAAAAATACCTCAAGGATGGTGTTGGATCTCTTGGGGAAAGCTCTCCTAGGTTAACCCCTTGGAAAGACTGACTTTACAATCATGTTAAGGATTGACAAACAATAAGCAAGTGTGCAAATGCACTAGATTTTGAAGTAAATATTGTCCCTTTTAGTACACCAATTGAAGCATTCTAATAAATGCTCATTGTATGTGAACAATTGTTCAATAAATGCTTGACATTTGCAATGATAAATTGAATGTCTTTAAATGCAAGGACATAACATAAATCAAATGAAATGTTCCCAAGTTGGATCATAGAAAAAACAACATAGGTGGGAGTCAACAAAATTTAAATTTATACTTTTAAATTTTAGAGACTAGATTTGCTAACAAAAGATAATGGGGATGGTACTATCTATGTAAAGAATAGATGTCTAGACACAAAGGGTGTAATAAATGTTAGGTATATAAGAACGTATGAGATAATGGATAAGTTATGGTTGAATATGTGGGAATATGTGTAAATGGGGATGTATAAAGGATATAGATTGAACCAAACTATGCACATGATTATATCATTTATTGATATGTGATTGTATTAAAATATTCTCTTAAAATAAACACAAAATTGAATAAATTTTAGCATAGATATATAAATTTCAACATTACAACTATATATGATTACACAATCAACTCAAACACTTCTAATATTATATAAGATAAATATTATTTACAATCTAAAATTCTAATCTCTGTAAAAATTAATTTCTTTCTATTGTACTCCAACACAATATATTGCATTCATATATAATTTAAACTGAAATTAATCCTAAAATGACTATAATTAAAAAACAAATTATTTATAAAATAGATGAAAAAACTAACCCGCATTACATTGAAATGAAAGACAATCAAATAAGTTACTGAACAATATATTAGTCTACAAACATTATCTCAAATCTTCAATAAAACATATGAAAACACATCTACCAACTAACATATTGAAAAACAAATTAATGCATAACATAAATGTAGTAGCCTCTGCAACAGATTTTTTTTTTTTAATTAGGCTTTTTAGAAGGCTCTTCATTACGATTTTGGGTCATTTTCTTCTACATATAGTAATTGGAAAGTCAAAATTTCTTAAATCCTCCTTCCACTCTGCTCCCACTGGAATCTACACTGCCTCTACAGGCATGAGAGATTTAACCAAAAAAAACTTTTTTGTGAGAGGCAAATTCTTTTTGAAACTTAAAAAATGTTGATATTTATTTAATTAAGCTTGAACCATGACTGTTGCTTTCCAGAACAGAGGAGCACCAATAGTCCACATTCACATAATGTGAAAGAGGAGTTCCATTGTCACTGCTATCAATCATAAATTAAAAAGGAAGAAACACAAGGGACCCAATTTGATTGGTGAGAATGAATAACCATCAAAAGCAAGAAAACGATTATAATACAAAAAGATTCCAGTATAATAATATATACCACTACACTAGATATACTGAGCCAAAAGACAGTCACCTATCAGAAGGGGACAAGTTGCAAAGCCAAATCTTAACAGTGGTAGCGTTGGAAGGCACAGAGAATATGGTAATGCAAAATTGAACTGTATTTTAAACAAGTTCAAAACTCATAAGACCTTTCTGTAATTGCTTTGTCTCTTTTTGAAAATGGAAATAATATTCAACAAACCTCACAAAGTAGAAGCATAGGAAACTACAATGACACAAATAACCTTTCTGTTTGATTAATGATCTTGAGTTCCATTTCAAAGGGAATCGAATTTACAGTTGCAGAATAGATGCTTACAATGATCAATGTGGACACAACATAGGTTCCATATATGAATTATTCATGAACGAAACATAACTAGCTCATGTAGAAACATTAAACTTGCCTGATTATTGAGTTCCAGCTTCATAATTCAAATAGAGAGAAAGAGAGAGATCCTCAGCAGCTCCTCCCTCTCTTAGAAGGTCGTGGATTGATGTCTGCCCCAGATCGTTTGGGTGCTGGAGTTGGACTGATGTTTAAATCAGACGGTTTGAATTCTGTCCCTCCTGATTGAAGTTCCAGGGAAGAGTTTCTTAGATCATGTGAGGATTGACTGGCTCGATTTTCATGCTGCGGATGAGGATTTTGTTGCGCTTGAATTTGTGTTCCTGTTGTTCGATTTTCAAGCTGCGGATGACACTCATGACTGACATGGCAAGTTTCAGCAGCTTCTTGATTGGGTGCTCCTCTTTCTTGAGCCATCCCATAACCGGGAAGAGAATCTTGTCCAGAACTACTTGCTAAAGTGCCATGTTGAATCTGTGAGGCCATGAAACTTGGTGCACCTGCTTGAGTTTGTGCTCCTGATGATTGCCCAGAGAAACTTCTTGGAGTTTGATATTGATTTTGGGAGGCAATGAAATTTGGTGCACTTGCTTGAATTTGTGCACTTGCCTGAACAGCCGCAGAGATGGATCCTAATACAATTTCGTATTTAAGACTGGATCGAAATTCCACTCCTGTTAATTGAAGGGGTCGAGTTTGTGCTCCTGTTGATTGAAACATCTGAGGGCGTGTTTGGGAAACAGACCCAAAATTACTCCTCCAATTTTGAATAAATGAAGTTGGGTAGTCGGTAAAGCTTGTTGCACCCACCCCTTGAGCTTGTGCTCGTGTGAATTGAAGGGGTCGAGTTTGCTGTCCTGTTGATTGAAACATCTGAGGGCGTGTTTGGGAAACAAACCCAAAATGACTTCTCCAATTTTGAATATATGAAGTTGGGTGGCCGGTAAAGCTTGTTGCACCCACCACTTGGGCTTGTGCTCCTGGGAATTGAAGGGCTCGAGTTTGCTGTCCTGTTGATTGAAACATCTGAGAACGAACTTGGGAAGCATACCCAACAAAATGACTTGTTGAACTTTGATTATATGAAACTGGGGAGGCGGGGAAACTTGGTGCACCCATTTGATTTCTGGGGACCGTGAAACTTGGTGCACCTGCTTGATTTTGTATTCCTCCCGACTGCAACACTTGAAAATTGCTTTGGGAAAGATGCTCAGAAGCACTTCTTGAAGTGGGGTCTGAAATTTGTGGGGCGATGGGGTTTGCGGATCCCGAATGAGTTGGCTGAAGATTTCTTCTTCCTTCAATCATCCTATAAGTGCTGTCAAAATCTTTCCCAGAAAAATTTCTCGGAATGCGAAATGGTAAATGGGATTCCCCAAGCTTCACTGGACCCACATGATTTCTTGCTCTTTCTTGAATCATCTTATAGATGGCTTCGAAATCTTGCAAAGAAAGAGTTGGCGAAACCCTGGAACTTGCAGCTCCTTCTTGAAATTGTGAACCTCCGGCTTCAAACATCCCATAAATGCAAGCGATATATTCCCTTACAAAAGATAACTCATTGGGTTCCGAAACTTTGGAGGCCAAGAGTTTCGCTGAATGCACTTGATCGGGGTGAAGTAAAACAAACTCCGGTAATTTGGACTCAAGCACCTTCCAACTTTTATCAGGTGATTGCCTAATGGCAATAAGGATGTAGCTCTGCTTAAATCGAAAGAAAAACACCAAATCTTCAGGTTGTAAACCCTTATCTTCCATTACTTGCTGCCATCCTGCTCTCAGGCTGTATATGTAATAGGGGGAATCATTCCCACGGAATTTACGTCTATACTCGATACTCCATCCATTCATTCTTTCATCCAGAAATACAACATCCATGGACCAAACACATTGATTAAACGGAGGGAAACAAGCCAATGCCAAAGTTTCTGGAATTCCACAAATATGTCTGATCAGCTCCGGTTGTTGCAGTTTTATCCAGAAAAGGGCTTCTGGCTCATCAGCTAAATTGGGTGCTTGAAATGCTCTGCTACCGGACATGCTGCAATATGGCTCTTCAACTTCTCTGCATTTCACCTCTTTTTCTTATGGCTCTCTCTTCCTGCAAATTTTTCAGCTGCTGGAAATGGTCACGCACTAATATTTTCCAAAGATTTCTCCCCAAGTCTTGATTTTGGATAACGGCAAGTGTTCGCTCCTTGTTACATTTTGAAAAGAAAGTAACGACTAACTACTTCTAATCTTGATAAAATTTTCAAGAATGATTTTAGTAGGTATGTGAGGTAAGAAAGTTGTGGAGTACTTTTAGTTTCTTTGGTCTAATGTTGGAGAGTTTGTACTCTTGAAAGAATGGTCACAAGTTCAAATCTTGGAGGGGGTAAGGTATGTACACCTCGTATAGTGGAGCACGAGTTAGGTGTCTCCCTCATATTGAGAGTATGAGGAGTAGCGTGGACTATAAAATGACCTTTCCTTTCCTTTCTTTTTTGGCCAAACCAGTAGACCCAAAAACAGACTGTCTGATAGCATGGACTATAAAAGGATCTTTCCTTTCCTTTCCCTTTTGGTCAAACTAGTAGACCCAAAAACAGACTGCTTGGTAGCGTGGACTATAAAAGGACCTTTCCTTTCCTTTCCTTTTTGGCCAAACCAATGGAGCCGCAAACAGGGTAATATAGGTACTCAAACCAAGACATTTTTATTTTGATAAAATTCTCAAGAATGATTTTAGTATGTGAGGCAAGAAGTTGTGGAGTGTTGCAGAGAAAATTTAGTGTTTATTTTTAGTTTTTTTTTTAATAAATATTATAATACATCTCATTTCACATTTAGTTTTAACGTCTCAATTCTATTTTAATTTCTATCATTTGATGATTTTGGATGCTACTATGCTTGTAAAGATATCTTTTAGATCAACTCATGTGTAATAACATCCACAATAAACGAAGTCATTTTTTTCAATTCCAACATTTGTCTTTTTTCCCTCTAATTCACATTCTTATCTTTTTCAATGCTCAAACATTCATAAATGGCCACAATACTGTAGAATGAATTTGTGGGTAAGTGCACCAAGATGGTTCCCAAAAAGGGGACTTAAGTGGACAGTTTTTTTTTTAAATCAAGAAATACTGACCTTGGATGTGAAATTGGGGATACTTAGACTCAAAATTTTGAGATGGAACGAAAAGAAGGATTCAAGTGCTCCGAGTCTACTTTCTAAACTACTAATTTATTTTGAAAATGATTGAGATTAAGGGGTTCAAACGAGGGATGTACACAAATTGGTGTTGTTTTTGTCAGAAAAACATAGCATAGCAACTCTTGTACGACCCTCGTACGATGAACTTTTTTTTAGTATTTTTAAAATCGCAACGGTTAGAAGTTAGCTAACAATATGTAGTTGATGCACGATTTTTCTGATAATTTTTTGATGAATATTTGACTTTTTACTAATTTGTGAAATGGACATATCCTGAAAATAGAATTTTGGCCATGCTACCCCTACAAATTTTGGAAACTAATTGATTTGTTTTTCTTTTAATTTTTTAAATTTGTAGAATGGAGTCTAGTTTCTAAAAATGTAATTTATTTGAAAAATTGATGAACGGTTAATTTATAATGAAAAAAATACCAAACGCTGCTTTTTGGCAAAAAAAGACATATAGATAAAATAAATTATGGATGAAAGACTTAACATTTTCAAAAAGTGAAAAAAATTATATCGTTGGATAGCTAAGAGATAACCCAACATTACCCATGTGCTCGATTTTTTTGATATTGAACCACGTGCAATCCTGACGGTGAGCACGAACTCGATTATGAGAAATATGGTGGATTTTTTAAAAACACGTCTCTGGTCGTTGGGAATGCCCTTCAAACCTTTGGGTTGGAATTCCAAGGCAATACCAAGCTTAAAGTTCGGTAATTCTCAAAGTAAGATAAAACACGAGCGCACTATAACGAGAGCGCGTTATAACGCGCACGTATTATATCTCACTTTTGACATGGTTCTTGCTTCTGCGGGGAACATGTCTACTAGCACATAACGCGAGCGCGTTATAACGCACTCGCGTTATGTCTTACTTTATGTAAAATGCTAATATATTAATGTATGCTGATATATTTTTATGTACATGTATGCTTGTATGGATGTAAGATTATATGTGCAAGTGTATTATGCTTGTATGTATGCATTTATGTATGTCTTTAGATGAAGGGAGAATTTAGAGAGAGTCTAGAGAGATGGAGAGGGGGTCGAAGTGAGAGTTTAAGAGAGAGGGAGTGGGAGAGAAGGGGTTGGATTGAGGGGGACTTAGCTAGGTAGGGTGGGAGGGATAGAGGGAGGGAGAGAGAGAATTGATGGAGAGGAAGAGAGAGAGAGGTGGGTGGGAGAGAGAGAATTGAGGGAGAGGAGAGAGAGAGAGAAAGAGAAAGAGAGGGTTATGTAGGTAGGGTGGGAAAGGGAGAGACTTGAGAGTGTGAGAGGGAGAGACTTGAGAGTGTGAGGGGGGTGAGAGGGAGAGACTTGAGAGATAGGTAGTGAGAGGGAGTGTGAGAGAGAGGGAGTGAGAGAGGGTGGTAGGGATTGATTGAACAAGAGGTACGCAGAAAGAGGGAGACGTACATAGAGACAATTAGAGAGGGTGGGAGGGAGGAAGGAGGGAGAGGTGAGATGTATAGATAGAGAGAAAGTGTATATTGAGGGATTAGGATGGAGGACCTATAGGGTTGATGGTTTCTAGGGTATTAGGGTTTAAGGTTTGAGGGTTGATGGAATAGGTTTGATGGTAGAGGGTATTTGGTTGAGGGTATAGGGTAGAAGGTTTAAGGTTTAAACGTTTAGGGTTGAAGGGTTTGGGGTTAAGGGTTTAGGGTTAAGGGTTTACTTGGTTGAGGGTAGAGGGTTTAGGGTATAGTTTTGAGGGTATATGGTTGAAGGATTAGGTTCAGGGTCCAATGTAAGGGGTAGAGGGTTTAGGGTTTAAGGATTGAGGGTTGAGGGATTAAGGGTTGAGGGTTGAGAATTGAGGGTTGAGTGTTTAATGTATAGGGTAAAGGGTAGAGGGTTTAAGGGTTGAGGGTTGAAGATTGAGGGTTTAAGGTATTGAGGGTTTAAGGTATAGGGTCGAGGGATTAGGGTTGAGGGTTCAATATATAGGGTAGAGGTTATGGGGGTTGAGGGATTAGGGTTTAGGGTAGAGAGTATTGGGTTGATGGTAGAGGTTAGAGGGTAGAGGGTAAAGGGTTTAACAGTTTAGGGTTTAAGGGGTTAGGGTTGAGGGTCGAGGGTTTAGGGTTGAGTGTTTAAGGGTTTAAGAGTTGAGGGTTTAAGGGTCAAGAGGGTTGAGGGACTAGGGTAGAGATTTTACTAAGTGGGTTTGAGGGTTGGGGGATTAGGGTTGAGGGTAGAGGGTATAGGATTGGTAGTAGAGGGTAGAGGGTTTATGGGTTAGGGTTTAAGGGTTTAGGGTTTAGGGATGAGGGATTAATAGGTTATAGAGTAGAGGTTATAGGAGTTGAGGAATTAGGGTTTAAGAGTTGAGGGTTGAGGGGTTGAGGGTTGAGGGATTCAGAGGGTATAGGGGTTGAGGGATTAAAGTTTAAGGGTTGAGGGTTGAGGGATTAAGAGGGTATAGGGATTGAGAGATTAGGTTTTAAGGGTTGAGGATTGAGGGTTGAGGGATTAAGAGGGTATAGGTTGAGGGATTAGGGCTTAAGGTCGAGGGATTAGGGCTTAAGGGTTCAAGATTGAGGGTTGAGGGATTAAGAGGGTATAGTAAGGATGCATTAGGTTTAAGGGTTGAGGATTAAGAGGGCATAGGATTTGAGGGGACAGTAGTTTAAAGGTTGAGGGTTTAGGGTTGAGGGATTAAGAGGATTAGGTTTAAGGGTTATGGATTAAGAGGGTATAGGGATTGAGGATTAGGTTTAAGGCTGAGGGATTAGGTTTGAGGGTTGAGGGTTTAAGGATTAAGAGGGTATAGAGGTAGAGGGATTAGGGTTGAAGGGTTGAGGGATTAGGGTTTAAGGGTTGAGGGATTAGGGTTTTAAGGTTGAGGGTTGAGGGATTAAGAGGGTATAGGGGTTGAGGGATTAGGGTTTAAGGGTTGAGGGTTGAGGGATTGAGGGTTGCAGGATTAACAGGGTATAGGGGTTGAGGGATTAGGGTTTAAGGGGTTGAGGGATTAGGGTTTAAGGGTTGAGGGTTGAGGCTGAGGACAAGAGGGTATAGGGATTGAGGATTAGGCTCAAGGGGCTGAGGGATTAAGAGGGCTGAGGCTGATGGATTAGGGGTTTAAGGGTTGAGGGATTAAGAGGCTATAGGGGTTGAGGGATTAGTGTTTAAGGGTTGAGGGTTGAGGGATGAGGGATTAAGAGGGTATAGGGATTGAGGGATTATGGTTTAAGGATTGAGGATTGAGGGTTCAGGGATTAAGAGGGATTAGGGGTTGATGGATTAGGGTTTAAGGGTTGAGGGTTGAGGGTTGAGGGATTAAGAGGGTATAGGGATTGAGGGATTAGGGTTTAAGGGTTGAGGGATTAAGAGGGTATAGGGGTTGAGGGATTAGGGTTTAAGGGTTGAGGATTGAGGGATTAAGAGGCTATAGGGGTTGAGGGATTAGATTTTAAGGGTTGAGGGTTGAGGGATGAGGGATTAAGAGGGTATATGGGTTGAGGGATTAGGGATTAAGGGTTGAGGATTGAGGGTTGAGGGATTAAGAGGGATTAGGGGTTGCAGGATTAGGGTTTAAGCGTTGAGGGTTGAGGGATGAGGGATTAAGAGGGTATAGGGATTGAGGGATTAGGAGGGATTACGGGTTGAGGGATTAGGGTTTAAGGGTTTAGGGTTGAGGGTTGAGGGATTAAGAGGGTATAGGGATTGAGGGATTAGGGTTTAAGGGTTGAGGATTGAGGGTTGAGGGATTAAGAGGGATTAGGGGTCAAGGGATTAGGGTTTAAGGGTTTAGGGTTGAGGGTTAAGGGATTAAGAGGGTATAGGGATCGAGGGATTAGGGTTTAAGGGTTGAGGGATTAAGAGGGTATAAGGGTTGAGGGATTAGGTTTTAAGGGTTGAGGATTGAGGGTTGATGGATTAAGAGGCTATAGGGGTTGAGGGATTAGGGTTTAAGGGTTGAGGGTTAAGGGATTAAGAGGCTATAGGGGTTAAGGGATTAGGGTTTAAGGGTTGAGGGTTTAGGGATGAGGGATTAAGAGGGTATAGGGATTGAGGGATTAGGGTTTAAGGGTTGAGGGATTAAGAGGGTATAGGGGTTGAGGGATTAGGGTTTAATCTCTCTATCTCCCACTCTCCCCTCTCTCCCTCCCACTCTATCTCCCACTCTCTCCATCTCTCTCTTCTCCCACTCTCCCCCTCTCTCCCTCCACTCTATCTCCCACTCTCTCCCTCTCTCTTTCTTCCACTCTCTCCTTCTCCCTCCCTTTCTATCTTCCAGTCTCCCATTCTCCCCTCTCTCCCTCCCACTCTCTCCCTCTCTCTTTCTCCCACTCTCCCCCTCTCTCCCTCCACTCCATCTCCCACTCTCTCCCTCTCTCTTTCTTCCACTCTCTCCTTCTCCCTCCCTTTCTATCTTCCACTCTCCCTCTATCTCACTCCCACTCTCTCAAAAATTCCTATACTCTAAAAAATACACTAAGAAAATGAAATTTCACATAACGTGCTCGCGTTATAGCATGTGAGCGTTATAATGCGAGCGTGTTTTGTAGTCCACTAAAATGGTAAAAAAATCTATATACCCGTGATTTGAAGGCCCACAGTCTACATATTCCCCTGGTTTTGCGCATGCTCCGACAAAAAATATCTTTTTGATGATGTTGTGAAGTGTGCAAGCATCTTTTTCACATTCCATCACCTTTTCCATGATCTTTTTACCACCTTTGCATGAAATAGCAGAGTTTCCATGTTGAAAGACATATAATATCAATTGAAGTTTGAATTCCATTGAAAACTAATATACAATTGAAGTGTGGATGGGAACAAGCTTTTGAACAAGTCAAATTGTTGTGAAGTTTGAAGAAAGAAGAAGCTAAGGCTACATAATTGGGTTGAACTCCTCCATTTGAAAGTCTGGTTTTTAAGGTATGTGAAGTCTTTACAAATTTTCTTTCATTCTATTATGGCTTGCTTTCATTTTTTTTTTGTCATTATAACCTTAGGTTGTCAATGCACATTTTAAATTACCAAATTATATACACAATTAGTTACACTTGCCAATTACCATCTTACACTTGCCAATTATAGAAATTCAGAACAATTCACCAAAATTCATCCTTTAAGACAACTCCAAGCCTCTCTCACTCATATGAAGGGTCCAAACACCTTCCAATACCTCTGCACAAACTGCTATAGTACAAAGGAAGAAATCAACACCTTTCTTGACACACGCATTCAACTATATTTCCCTTCACAAAACATTTGATTCGTATACTCAAATTAGCGTCAAGAGTTCCCAATTCCTTAAGGACCTTCAAAACACCTTCAAAAATCTTGAAAATAACTAATTACAATCAACTAGGTTCCTCAAAACATCAACCAATGATTATGTCATTCATAAGTTGTTTAGTTCTAGATCTCAAAACAAGATAATTTCTAGGTCTTAGGACCTTACCCGCTCAACTAGGCTTCCAGTACAAAAACCCCCATTTTTCAAAGCAAAGAGGGAGGGTTTATAGAAACTCCTATACCCGGGCCTTCCTAGACCATTCCAAAGCATCAAACATCTTCAAAATACCTTTCACAAGGTCAAAAGTTCATTACATAGATCACTCCTTCAACAATTGATGGGGAGTATTATCTTTCAAGAGCAATCTTGCTCTTCCCAAGACCTATTATTTGGTCTTCCTAGGGTATTCCTCCCTACCCTACTCAGGGATCCCTCCTAAACCCCTCTCACCTCATAAGACTCTCCACCAATTTCAAATTCTTCACCATTGCTCTCAATTCACCACTAAGCTTTTGTGGGCTCCACACTGACCCAAAGTGTCCTAACCACTCCAGGGGATAGGAAAGTGTATTCTCAATATCCCCTTGTTGATTTGAGTCCTCGCTGATCCATCTCATAGGATTCTTTCACCTTGTACCCATCACTTTCTTGAAAAACCCAGTTTTAGGCCTTGTAGCCTTTTGCCCAATTAAGCCTCCTAAAACCCGTTTTCTTGGCTTTTCTAAAAAATGGTCTTAACAATCCCAAAATATTTTTATAGATTATTTCTATTGGTACCCTAGGATTCAATATTTACCATATTTTTAGTCCCTTTGGCGTTCGTACATAGGACTATCTTCATACCCCCTATTTTCAAGGGTTTCTAGGGTTCTGGCTCCTTTTTCCAACTTTGAGGGCTTCAATGACCTCCTCAACTCTCCTCCTTGCACACACATTTCTAGAATACATGTTCCCACACTATCTTTCTCTTGATTGGCATAAACCAATCCATTTAGCAACTTTCTTTACTGTTGTCCTCTCCAAGCCACTAGCCAGAATGCACTCGCACTCGCCTAGTTCTTGATGAATTCACCATCTCCCCTGCAAACCAAGACACCACACACCATATGTGCACTATAAAAATAGTCCCCTACTTGATTCCAAGTGGCCATGGTAGCCTTTCCATGGGAATTCAAGTGGGGATCATTATTTCCAAAAACTGGCCTTAACCGACTATGAGACCAAAAACTCTAAAAACTTGCAAAACAAAAAGCAATTGAACTAAATGGTTAATCTAATGCTTCACACAGTAATTAAGTGAAAAAATTGAAAGATTCAAAGCATTAGACATGTCCTTTCAATCCATTCTTGACTGGATGAAGGCACAAAAACATAAATTCAATGAAATTTGCACTCTTCCAACTCACAAATTCCCCTTCCAAAACTCTAAATCGTACAATAGATTTCCCACATGCTCAATTAAGGTTTTTCTGACCTTATATACCTTTCTCCCACGTGCTAGGACCCTTTGGTCGAGCTTAGAGCATCATTACTTCCCTTTTCCCACTTTTAGGACAAATTGCCAAGTCTACATGGACTAATTTGCCTAATTTCATCATTCAGGCTTCTCCAAACTTCAAGGCTCTAGACTACCCTAAGTTTTCCTTAACTCACACATAAATGAAGCCTTCAATGACATATATTTTTCAATTATCTTGAATGGATACATTTTTTAGGAACTAATATTCATCTCATTACCATGGTACAGATAAAATTATCCGCCATGCCGAAGAAAAAGACAAAGAGGAAACTAACAGATGAAGAGAACGAAACCTTGAAAGAAAAGGAGAGAGTTCGGGTGGCGAAATATTGTGAAAAGAAGAAATTGGAAACAATTGATGAAAACAACCCGATTGTAGAGGAACCTCAACCGTTAAAAAGAGAATAGGAATTGGTAGCACAAAAGGCACGAATGTGGAAGCATCATCGTAAAACAGATTCAGATACCGTAGTTGGAGACACACCCTCTACGACAAGTGAATATGAAGGGACACCATTAAGCACAAGCGAATATGGAGGGACACCATCTAGCACAAGTGAATATGGACGAACACCATCTACTGCAAGTGAATATGGAGGGACACCATTTACCGCAAGTGAATATTGTTGGACACCATCCAACACATTTCAAGTTGAGAGTACATCATCACTCGAAATTGACGAAGAAGGTATGCCATCATTCCCATGTGAACCTCAAGATATGTCTTCTTCTCCACCCTCGATCGAAGGTATGCAATCTAGCCCACCTCAATTAAATATTGATGAAATTCCTAATGTTGAGATGTATGTACCTAGGAGAACACCACCAAGAATTTTGTGTAGAAAGCCAAAGTATTTGATTAATATTGATGATGATATTTTGCAGCACATGGAAGGTAAGATTTCGACACGCACTTGTAGAAGATATGTTGAAGGGATTTGGGAAAGATTCTTTGAAAGGCTAAATGCGACTGCAAGATGTCAACTATTTATTGAAATGATGTGGGGTGCAAAGTATAGGAACATCATGAAGACTCTTGGGTTGAGAACATTGAATGCATCGAGTGAAGACACTATTGTGAAGAATCTAATGGATGCTTATGAGAGTGTGGGTAAGACCTCACGCTCAAAGGATAGTAATGTCACCCGACGTGTCATTACATCGACTTTGGTAAGTTGTCAAAGAAAGAGAGCTCGCCTAATCAAAAAGACTAGTGAAAAAATAGGAATTAGTAGAAAGAATTTATCAAGAGCCATTCAAAGGTGACAAAGAATTGAGGGCAATGATACAAATGAATTATGGGCATTCTCGAGGAGACTAACATGAAAAGATAAAGAAGTCATCGAAGCCTTGAGAACAATAATTGAAGAGTATTGGAAGAATAACACAAGGCCATCTCCGAATCAAAGGGATGTGGTAAGAAGGAGAATCGGTAGTCAGAATCGTGAGCCACATCCAAAGCATTTTTTGGATATGACTCAAACCCAATTTTTTCGGAAATTTGAAAATGATTATCCTCAAATTAGTATTTCTCAAAGATTTTGATAACTGCTTAAACCTTTTTATGTCAAGATAAATCACACATGCACTACTTGTTGTTGTAGACTACATATTGAATTTTCTAACCATTACGATGTTTATCGTTCTATATGTTTAGATTTGCATACTAATGATGTTTTGCAGGATTGTGGCATAGAAGCCCCACCAAAATCTTCAAGAGAGTTCTTATCAAAAAAATTATGTGAAATAGAGGATGGCCAAATATTCTATAGGACAACATGCTTGGATGGTTCATGCGAGCATTGCGGTGGCTTCCAGCGTATGCCAGTATGTCAACATATGGAAAGCATATATGAGGTGGGCCAAAAACTAGTAGAGTTTGGGAAGTATAAAACAGTGGCATATGCTACAAAAGATGGGTCTCAAGCAAAAAGGTGTGATTTGGTTATTGAGAAGATTCCAGTGTACAAATTTATGACCACATTTTGTGACAGTATACTATCTGAGTATGCAATGCATACCCATAGAGCCCGATGGTTGGACACGTAGTTCAAGCTATGCAAGGGCACCTTTCCAATTGGAAGCATAGTATCTGTGGTTGACTTTGCAGAGAACTACACTCTACAACCACAACATGAGGTGCAGTCACAGTATTACAACTCCACACAAGTTTTGATATTTGTGCACATAGCATTCATTCATGCATCTGATAGTAAAAATGAGCAAAGGAAGGTATTGAGGGAGTACCACTTTTACATTAGTGATGATCGCACACATTCTCCAGAGTTCATGCAAGATTGCTTCCATATGTTCTACAGTGGTTTGGCTCAGAGGGGCATAGAATACGATCAACATATAATATGGTCTGATAACTGTGCAACACAGTTCAAGAACTCGCGCATGTTCTACTGGTTGTGCAAGATGCATGTCATTACAGGTGTTCAACATATGTGGAACTTTTGTGAGGCTGGACATGGAAAGGGGGAGCATGATGGTGCAGGAGCATGCGTGAAAAGAGCATTAGCACGTGAAGAGTTAAAGTATAAAGACAGTGCAAAGTTGACAGATGCAAAATCAATCGTCGAGTGGTGTAATGCTTTGATGGGTCTAGGTAATGAAGGTACGTCTTCAGTTTGTAGATTTTTTTGGTTGATGGATGATACTAACATTGCACCATATGAAGACTATTGTACACTAATAGGATCGAGTGAGGTACACTCTTTCCTTAGCTCAAATATAGGTTCATGGAGTATCGATACATGAAAGATGGCATGCTTTTGTTCTTCATGTACAATGCAAGACTGGAATGATTGTGAGTCAGGGGAGTGGGTTGACAAATGGTTCACAAGTTATCTTAGCCCACTTCACACGTATCGGCCTCTGATGGCATTTGACACAGATAGAATCATCGGTGGACTTTGACCACATATCAGATCTAGTTCAACGAGGTGATATATCTACTTTCTTAGTTGTTGAAATTTCATATCGTTAGATCTTACTTTGTACTGTATTCGTAATGTCGACAAATTTCAAGAGATTTTTTGCACATATCAATGTAGGGCATGTTTATGCAGTTATTCCAGATGAATACAATGAAGAGGGAATAGACTATTACTTGTGTCATTGTGTTGAGACAAAAAAGAAATTGGAGGCCCTAGTTATAGATGGAGAAAACAACGAATACCCTACAGGGTCAGTTGTGGTTACTGGAACATGGCTTAGAAGGTACCCACATTCAAGTGTTAAACATTGGCTATTTCAGGACTTTGACATGCATCGTAAGATTCTTCATTACTCAAAACTTGTCATGGCATCCAATGTTCATTTGACCAAATATGGGGGTAGACCTTTGAACAAGACGTTATGGAAGGTCCGTGAGTTTGACCATGAGGCAATACTTGACACAATAAAGAGTAGAGCAGACCCGGATGGTTCGTTGGATTAATTTGTAAGTATATGCACATTGGTTCTTATTAATTTATACATGTATGCACATTAATTTGTTTGATGCCAATGCTATCATCTTCTTTTATAGTGATTGGTGTCCCCTTGCAAAAAATGCATATATATGAGTCATCCAAGAGAATGTCAACCAGAAAAGCAATGCAACATCCTTATTTTGATGCCTGCATGCAACATCTGTAAGTGCCTTCCATCTATTTTTATTTCATTTCCATTTTGGATGCTCCTTATTTTTCTCTTTTACTTTGCGTATTTGTAAGTAAACTACTAAGGGTTGATTGATCTTTCGTTGCAAAAAATGCTGATTTAAGAGCCATTGAAAAGAAAATCTCAGCCAAAAAAGCAATGCAACATACTTATTTTGATGATTTTGACAAATCTCAATTTTGATTTCAAGCCATTGTAAGAGAGCATGTGAAGCTTAGCAAGGGAATCTCAAGTTACTCATTTGAAGTTAACCTCGTGATGAGCACCTATGATGTAGACATTTAAAGAGAATCTTGAATGTATGAGTGACATTGTAAAAGATCTGAGAGAACGAAGTGCCAGAGGCATTGTAATAAGATTTAATTACATAATGAGATATACTCAAATATTTTAAGGTTGAAGTTCATGTTTGGTGTAGTAGCACCTTGTTCTGTAAATGCCTTGAGTAGGAAAATTTGCAAACTTTGAATTTTGAAATGTATACAATGTGAAAAAGGTCATATAAAGGTCATGTAAACAATTTGTACACATTTTTCTGCAACTCGTGTGACCAAGCGGATTGTTCCAACACGTCCGAATAGGTATTTTTACGTTAGGAATGGTCTCTTTTTGCACCAAAACATGTGGAATCGCTCTAAGCTATGTTCCACCGGATCAATCCCTTAAGGGTCCAAAGTGCAAAATGGCTGCAAACTTCAGCATGCTAGTACTCAGATACCATGACACTTAGAAACTTCTCGTCTAATCCTACAGAAAGGCGTCAGGCCCCTCTAAAAAAACCTCTCTCGGTTTCGGCTATCTTGGAGTGGTTTTCTCATGGCGGCGGATTTTCACTTGATGGAAAAGGTGTCAAATTCAACCAGTGCAAAGTTGCAAAGTGGTGCAACTTTTGCTCTGCAACTTGTGTGACCAAGCGGACTATTCCAACACATCTGAATAGGTATTTTTACGCTAGAAACAGTCCTCTTTCGCACTGAAACACGTGGGATCGCTCCGAGCTATGTTCCACCGGATCGATCCCTTAAGGGTCCAAAGTGCAAAATGGCTGCAAACTTCAGCATGCTAGTACTTGGATACCGTGATGCTTAGAAACTTTTCATCTAATCCTATAGGATCACATTGATCCCCTCTAGAAAAACCTCTCTCGGTTTTGGCTATCTTGGAGTAGTTTTCTCATGGCGGCGGATTTTCACTTAATGGAAAAGGTATCAAATTCAAGCAGTGCAAAGTTGCAAAGTGGTGCAACTTTCGCTCTGCAACTCATGTGACCAAGTGGATTGTTCCAACACATCCGAATAGGTATGTTTATGCTAGGCATGGTCTCTTTTTGCACCGAAACACGTGGAATCGCTCCGAGCTATGTTCCACCGGATCGATCCCTTAAGGGTCCAAAGTGCAAAATGGCTACAAACTTCAGCATGCTAGTACTCAGATACCGTGACAGTTAGAAACTTCTCATCTAATCCTATAGAAAGGCATTGGACTCCTCTAGAAAAACCTCTCTCGGTTTTGGCTATCTTGGAGTGGTTTTCTCATGGCGGCGGATTTTCACTTGATGGAAAAGGTGTCAAATTCAAGCAGTGCAAAGTTGCAAAGTGGTACAACTTTCGCTCCGCAACTCATGTGACCAAGCGGACTGTTCCAACACGTCTGAATAGGTATTTTTATGCTAGGCATGGTCCTCTTTCACACTGAAACATGTGGAATCGCTCCGAGCTATGTTCCACCGGATTGATCCCTTAAGGGTCCAAAGTGCAAAATGGCTGCAAACTTCAGCATGCTAGTACTCAGATACCATGACACTTAGAAACTTCTCGTCTGATCCTACAAAAAGGTGTTGGGCCCCTCTAGAAAAACCTCTCTCGGTTTTGGCTATCTTGGAGTGGTTTTCTCATGGCAACGGATTTTCACTTGATGGAAAAGGTGTCAAATTCAAGCAGTGCAAAGTTGCAAAGTGGTGCAACTTTTGCTCTGCAACTCGTGTGAAAAAGCGGACTATTCCAACATGTCCGAATAGGTATTTTTAGGCTAGGCATGGTCCTCTTTCACATCGAAACACGTGGAATCGCTCCGAGCTATGTTCCACTGGATCGATCCCTTAAGGGTCCAAAGTGCAAAATGGCTGCAAACTTTAGCATGCTATTACTCAGATGTCGTGATGCTTAGAAAATTCTCATCTGATCCTATAAGATTGCGTTGAGCTTGTCTACAAAAACCTCTCTCGGTTTTGGCTATCTCGGAGTGGTTTTCCAGTGGTGGCAGATTTTCACTTGATGGAAAAAGCATCAAATGCAAGCAGTGGAAAGTTGCAGAGTGGTGCAACTTTCATTTTGCAACTTGTGTGACCAAATGGATTGTTCCAACACGTCCAAATAGGTATTTTTACACTAGGAATGGTTGTCTTTTACACCAAAACACGTGGAATCGCTCTGAGCTATGTTCCACCAGATCGATCCCTTAGGTTGGAGGAGTCTTAAGTTGCAAATTTGTAAGTTGCTTAACACAACAAATTTGAAATGATATTGAATGGCCCACTTAGCACTCATTGCATCTAAGTGATGCTCACAGAGGTGAGGCACTAGGCCTTCCTGGGAGGTCACCCATTCCAGTATACTCTAGCTCAAGCGCTTAACCACAAAGTTTTTTCCCCAAGAAGGCACAGTGGAAAAGGTAGCATCCACTGTACTTTTGATGAGTGGAAAGGAATTCCTAAGAGAAATGAAGGAGGAAGAAGGAGTTGTCTATGCAATCATGTTCAAGCCAAAGGAGGAAGAGTCACCTAGTCGGCTACCTATGACAGCAGAGGTGAAGCAACTGTTGGATCAGTTCAGGGATATCATTTGTGAAGGCACACCAACTGCACTACCACGTAAGAGGGCAATTAGTCATCAAATTGACTTTGTACCAGGAGCAACATTGCCTAACAAGGCTGCATACAAAATAACACCAGAGCAGAACAAGGAGATAGCAAGGCAAGATCAAGAACTTTTGGACCAAGGGTTGATTAGGAAAACCATAAGCCCATGTGTTGTTCTAGTGGTGTTGGCACCTAAGAAGGGAGATAAGTGGAGAATGTGTACTGATTCTAGGGCCATAAATAAGATAACCATTAGATATAGGTTTCCTATTCCTAGGATAGAAGACTTAATGGACTGTTTAGGGGGTGCTAAGTACTACTCCAAGATTGATTTGAAAAGTGGCTACTATCAGATTAGGATGAAAGAGGGAGATGAATGGAAGTCAACTTTTAAAACCATAAAGGGGTTATATGAGTGGTTAGTAATGCTGCAGATGAAAAGGATAGGGCCATGCAAAGTGTTGACTAAGTATGGATCCAATGCATACAAGGTGGAGTTACCCAAGCAGATGTCCATTTTGCCTATCTTCAATGTGAAGGACTTGGTGAAGTAAACAGGAATAGAAATGGATGAGGAACAGTATAGTGCTAAGGTGAGTAAGGATGTGGATGAACTCAAGGTACTTGATCAGATCAGACCACAAGTGGACAAGATTCTAGACTCAAGGGTGAAGAAGAAGACTAGGCACAGGACATACATGGAGCACCTAGTGAAGTGGAGACATCAACCAGAGTCAGAGGCTACTTGGATAGCAGAAAGTGACTTTAAGAAGCATGGAATTAGTGAGGAGCTCTTGACACCACAGGTTCCTTAACTTCTTTGTTGCAGGGGGGAGAATGGTGCAGGAGCACCTTAAGGTCTTTTGGAGAGATCTTTGCAATTTTGGCTTGTAGGTGGTTCTAGCCAACCACCAAGGGAATAAGGACTATGATGTAAAGTCCCAAGAGTGTTTTGTATGAGTGAATTGGAAATAGGTGATGTAAGATGGGGTTGGATGGAACACTCACTATTCCATGCTCTGGGTCTCACCTTGGCACTCTCCACCACCTTCACCTATAGGTCCTATCTTAGGTATAGGTACCCCTAGTTCTACTGGCCATCCCCACTTTCATCCAAGTTCACAACTACCAAACCAAACTTGGTGCTTTGCCACTCTCACCCTTGACCCTTAATCTTCCCTAAAGGTCAAACACTCTCAACACTCAGTTAGATCCTTGCAGGGGTGTAGATATGTGAAATCATGCTTCTTAGCATCCTATTAGGGTTGTTGAACAACCACTAGGCTCCATTTCTCCATCGCTCCCTCCAAACCCTCACCTAGGGTTAAAAAGGCTACAAGCCTAGAGCCCTAACCCGAGAAAAGTGGATGTTTCTCAAAACTTTCCCAAAGTACCCCAAAACTTCCTTGTGGTTTCTTGGTCCTGATACCAAGTTCTTTAAGATTTTCAAGGTCTTAGTCCTTGTCTTTTCGTACACAGGCTCATTCATCAATTTAGCAAATATAGGGTCTTTTTGTCAACTCTTGGCCACCTAGGTGAACTGTCATGGAGTTCTTCCATTGAATGGATTGGTGTAGCCTCTTAACTATTACCGGACCTTTGTAGGGCCTCCTTCCACCTTTCTACCATAGCATGGAGAGGTCTTCCCTGCAAGTGAGGTGCTTACCACCCCTTGACTTTCCTAGCCGGGCACTGTTTAGCTCGCCTAGGAAAGGTCTTCTTTCATGCACACTTGACCCCTAATGACTTCTAACACTACTAAAAGTATAGGCATGGAGCCTAGCCATTGTTTCCAAGAGCCCATACACCAGGTATAGGGGAAAGGTGGACTAGAACTCCATTTATTGTAGCTTGCCAGGCAGAATAACCCAAAAACAAGAACCTAGAGAACTGAAATCAGAAACTTGAACGATGAAACAACTAGTTATTGACCAACCAACACTTTGAGATCAACTAAACTACATTCCACACGTATGCCAATGCCTGGTTATGCCATTAACACACTACCAAGATCTCAAACACATAAAATTAAGCAATTACTCCTACTATTCTTCTTTCTCCTTCATGAAAAATTCAAAATTACAAAACTTCAAATGCCTTCCAACCTTTCACACAGGTCGAGGCAATCCTTAAAAAGGTTCAAAAAGTGGTTACCCTTCCCCTTGGTCAGGACATAACCACCACATTAAGCCAAAATTGCACATATGCAACATTTTGGGCTTTATTTCCAATTACTAGAAACTACCAAACATGAGTGTCTAAACTCACAACTCTTCCACTCCTAATAGCTCCTGACCAAGACATTTTTAAGTCTCTTCCACAATCTCAATGGTCAAAATGACCTTATCACATTTAAAAAAAAACTTAACAAAGCTTTCCTATTCCTAGTGTTTCCTAGGTGTTCTTCTAGGTGCTCCTACACCAATAGGTTTGTTAGGGGCTTGCGGTTTGGGTAAGTCTTGGACACTGTGAGCATTTTGAGCAATGTTGCCTTGGCTATTTGTCCTAAAAGTTGGAAAATGGCATTAATGATGCTCTAAGCCTGACCCAAGGGTCCTAGCACATGGGAGAAAGGTATATAAGGTCAGAAAAACCCTAATACCTGGGTTGGAGGATTGTTTTCACAAATTGAGACTTGGAGAGTACATTTTTGTGATTGGAAGAGTGCAAATTTCATTGAATTTCTGTTTTTGTGCCTTCATCCAGTCAAGAATGGATTCAAAGGACTTATCTAATTCTTTGAGTCTTCCATTTGTGTCACTTAATTACCTTGCGTAGCATTAGATTATTCATCTAGACCGACTAGTTATCTTTTTGCAAGTTTTTGGTGTTATTGGTCTCATTGCCGGTTCAGGCCAGTTTTTTGAATAATGAGTCCCAGTTGACTTCCCATGGCTTTCCTCTCATGGCCACTTGGAATCAAGTTGGGGACTATGTAAATATTGTACATATAGGTTTTGGGGTCTTGTTTTGCAGGGAAGGTGATGAAATCATCAAGCACTAAGCGAGTGCAAGTGCATTTTGGCTAGTAGCTTGGAGAGGACAATAGCAAGGAGAGTTGCTAAATGGATTGGTTTGTGCCAATCAAGATTATGGGAGTGTAGGCACATTTATCTCAGTCATGTGTGTGCCAGGAGGAAAGTTGATGAGGTCGTTGAAGCCGTCAAAGAAGGAAAAAGAGCCAAAAACCCTAGGAACCCTTGAAAATAGGGGGTTTGAGGACAATAATATGTACAAACACTTGTAGGACCTAAGGCTTGGTAAATCTTGGAGCCTTGATAGTCAAAATAAATAATCTACAAAAAAATTTGGGGGTTGTTAAGACTGTTTGTGAGAAAAGTCAAGAAAACGGGTTCTAGGAGGCCGAATTGGGGCAGAAGGCTACAAGGCCTAAAATTGAGTTTTTCAAGAAAGCCATGGGTAAAAAGTGAAAGAATCCTATGAGATGGATCAGTGAGGAGTCAAATCAACAAGGGGATAGTGAGAATACCCTTTCCTAGCCCCTGGAGTGGTTAGGACACTTTGGGTCAGTGTGGAGCCCAAGGAAGCCTAGTGGTGGATTGGGAGTGATGGAGAAGAATTTGAAATTGGTGGAGACTCTTACGTGGTGAGAGGGGTTTAGAAGTGATCCCTTAGTAGGGTAGAGAGGAATACCCTAGGAAGACCAAATAATAGGTCTTGGGAAGAGCAAGAGTGCTCTTGAGGGATAAATGGTTTGTTTGGAAACAAGGATGGGTTCTCGCTTCATCGACATATACATTATTCCTTGATGTGTTCACACTAGTGTTACAAGACTAGGACTCGCCTCAGACTTGACAAGCCATTTTTTGACTTGGACTCGGGCTCGGAGCCCAGACTCGACAAATAGAAAAACCTAAGAAATTCAAAGATTTGTAAGGATTTAAAACTTGTTTCATGCACCCTTTAATAAATAAACCTTAAAGACACAATAGCATCATCAAATAGAAATTACTATGATCCCATACACAAACATACATCAATCACATAAGTATAAGCACAAATTTTAGCTGAAGGAAATAACACATTTAGATATATAAATATTGTGATATTGCTATCAGGATTCAATCGTGTAGTTTTACAAGTCAAACTCATTGACCCATGATTCATCAGTAGTGGTTCACAAGAACCCATCTCTCATGATAATGAATGGTTCATAAGGAGGAAGATAAATCTTCATACATTTCTTCTATCACAAATGAGATAAGTGCTTGGTTTCATGAAGGTCATGAGACAACCATTAATGGGGAGTGGATACATGAAGAACTGATGGAGAATGATAATGGCTTCAGACCTACTATAAAGGAATTTTTTTTTCGTTTCAATGATGCAAGAGGTTTTTGGTTTCACTACCAAAATGAGCCTACGAAGAATGCATGTGAAACTCCTTTTGACCTTGAGGGTGTACTTACTCCATCTCAAGGATCATGCATTGAGGATGACATAGATCAATGCTAGGGCTAACCAATTAATAATTATACATGTGAATAAGTCAAACATGTACATGTCAATAAGGGAACTACAAGTACTCATAAACACGTAAGCCTCAAAAAGTATACACATGAATACATAGTATACACAAATTAAAACAAAGTATATGCACGAATACAAGGTATATGCATGAAAACATGTAAGCCACAAAGTATACACTCGAATGCACGTAAGTCACAAAGTATACACGTAAGTTGTAAAGTATACACTTGAATATACGTAACTCATATCTATTGAACCATCAATTTAGAATGCAAATATGGACAGGCATCGAAAAAAGATATTTGTATTAACCAAATAGCCATGTAGGCATACATAAATATATGTTGATATAAGTATGAAATATATGTACAAAATAGCCATGTAGGCTTGCGAGAATGCCATCTAGGCATACAATGTCAAATATGTCCAATAAAAAATATGTACAATAAAAAATATGTACAAAACTACCATGCAGGCATACAATAAAGGACTCTAGAATCAAAATTCATTGCTCTCCATGCCCAGGAAATAAAATATTTCCCTTTCCTTTTCGCTCGGATGGCAATAGGTCTATCACTCTTTTTTGCTGCCCTCGTGGAGTGCTCCTGCTACTCCTCCTAGGGTTTAGTTCATGGTGAAGTTTTAACTGTTACAATAAGAAGTAAAGACATGAATATATAGAAATTACATTATAAAAAATGATATATTTGAAAAAATAATCACTTACAGCCATCTCACGATCTCTTTCCACGAGGGAAATATCCTCATGCCCATGCTCAGGCATGCTCAAGCCCTGTATAAACCATGCAAATAGACAAAAATTACGTGAATCAATAATGGTTTGATTTCTCACTAACATATATAACAACAAATGTAAATTAAAACTTACTAATTTGCCTCATACCTCTTCTGTCAGAGCCATCAAGGATTGTATAGCAAATGTCACACCAATATCCATTACCCTCGTCACATTCAGAGGTGTATTGTCTCACAACAACTGAAAATAAAACATCAAATTATTCAACGTAATCAACGATGTGCATGCATAAACTACACAAATCTATTAAGTACTTGATTCATTAGTTAAACTCTTTATTCTATTACCCGCATGAAGGTTTGAGTAAATCCACCACCACTGGGAAGTGTTCAATCAAAACCTCCAATATTAGTCTGTTCAACATCCAAAATTGCATATTAAATTACCATTCGTAAAACAATGCCATTAATATGCAATAAACTTATAATTGTTTACTAGTTACATACCCTAGCGATAGGTGTACTGCAAAAATAGGTTGGTGGGGGGGCGGTGTATCCAGTCTCAACACTGTGACCTTGCAATTTTATTAAAATCATAATTTTTTTTTAGTTAATCTTGCATTTCAAAATCGAAATTTAATAAATTAAATTCAATGAACACATGCACTAACTTTTACCTAACTATCAATGCCATATGCCTCATGCAAAATGTCAGCTGCCCTCTCCATCTCCATAGCTGCAGACGGATCCTATGTACCAGTCTCCTGAGGGTCGGTGGGGTCATGTGAACAAGTAGCCCCACAAGATTGACACACATGTGTTCAAAGACCACCACTAGAAGACTCCCCTGGATGGCACTGTAGAACAGGGCTAGTATGATGGATGACACTCTAGGTCAAAGTGTTGATTGCCTGCAATGTCTCTACGTCAGCACTTTCCTTCACAATGGAAGGCATAACAATGTGCTCATGAGGTGGCCTAGCGAGAGCTTGTCTACCTTGCCGCGTAGGATCCGGTTGTGCACTAGGTCTATCCTAAGCTAACCCCCCACCTCTCCCCTGGAAATCCCTCATATCAAAATAATTTGGGATTTTGTTCAATATGAACTCACTATATAGTTTCCTAAGGAAATATTGCGGGACATCGCAATTGTTGCACAGTGGGTAATCGAAGACCATGTACCACCTATCATAAAACTGCTCCTTCATTTGTTGGTGGTGGCACCAATGGATAGGAAACCTCTTCGCATTGAGGGTAAGATTTTGATTTGTGTGTGGGTCGGTGAATAATGAACACAAATCACCTTTTGTTATTTTTAAATCTTTCACATCCTTGTATGATAGTTTGTTTGCATAATACTCCCTGGCTGCCTGCCTCCTATCTTCCCATCCATTTATTTGTTTGCTAATTGAATCTACGTTTTTTAACATATCTTTCAATGAATTTGCTAGGGTCACTCTTTCTGTGGTTGAACCATTTGGATCACTCAACCTATTGATCAAATCCTCAATTTGCTTTTTGTTATTCTCAATTTCACTCATTAAATTTTTTTGAGTGCCAGGAGGGGGTTGAGTGATTGGTGGAGGAGATTGATGTTGTGGTTGATTTTGATCTTGAGGATTTGGTTGGTCCTCCTATTGAGGATTTTGAGGATTTGCAGGTTGATTTGCATCTCCTAAAAATTAAAACAAATAGATATCAAATTCAACCTAAAACTAACAAATTCAAAACAAAAAGCACAGAATCCTTACCTATTACAACTCCTCATCGTCGTGGTGCAATCGTTGTGAAGAAATTCGGATTCTTGGTGAAGAATTCTTCTCCTAGAATGCGAGCGTGATATTTGGGGTTTTTGGTTGCAGGTGGAGCAAAAAAACCAGTCGAAATGCAAATGAGAGATTTGTATTTGTTTTTTTTTTCTTTTAACAGAAGATAACACGAGCGCGTTATAACGCGTTTGCATTATGTCTTTGTATTTGTGGCCGAAGGGAACTTGCCTAGGTTTAACGAAAGACATAACGCGAGCATGTTATAACGCGCTCGCATTATGGCTTTCAAGTTTTTTTTTTTTAGGGTGTCCACGGAATTGCTACCCATTTCCATGCACCCGCCCTTGTTTCTTAAACACATACAAGAAGTATATAGGAAAAATGAAGCAAAAATAAGAAATCATGCAACAAGAAATAATAGGCATATCACCACAAATTAAAGTAATTACTACATATCTCTAGATATACTAGCACACATTCACATCAAACACTACACATTTTTGAATGATACATTATTAGAAGCTTTTAAATCTTTCATGGGGCTTGATCATTATCAAAGAAGTTTTTCCCTCCAAATTCCTCAAGACAAGGCCCCAAAAGTGGCTATAATACCATTGTTTCCCAAATCATAGGTTGTGATGTTACAATAGTACAAACATGTAATCATATAGAACACTACTAAAACAAGAAGATACAATTGTGAACTTATAATCACCAGAATGCCAAAAGGGAAAAAAGCACATGTGATAACAACCTCTTGAAACAAAGACAATTATTAGAGGAGTAAAGAAGATGAAGCAAAAAATAAAGACAATCATTATAGAATTAGAGAAGATGATGCAAAAAATAAAGAATATCATTAAATAGTAGAGAAAATGATGCAAATTCCTAACACTAGCTCCTTATTCATCATAGTTGAAAGCAAAGCCAAAGCAAAACAAATTCAACCATCAAAATGACTAAAATTCCTAAAACCTTATTCTTTTTCATTACCATTCTATATGCAACCTATAAATCTTTCCTTAATTTAGAATATGCAATCATTTTAATTATTTTATCATGGATTTACATTTATTTTAAGTTTTAGATTAAGTATATTAAAATAAAGAGTTATTAAATAGTTAAGAATCATATTTTCCCTTTTCAATTTTAGTGAAATTAACAACTTTTATGACCTAATTTTCTACTATCCTTTCTAAACTTATTTCTAATTTATCGGTTCTCCACCATTAGGGTTTAGGCTATGTTTTTTTAAGTTTTAAATTTATCAAAACCTTTTAAACTACCATTTCTTGCCCCTTATTTATCCTATGTCTCTTTTTTTTCATCCATGAACAACTCAATAATACTAATTTATTCTATCACCTTATTTATGGCCAACACAATTATAGAACATATTTCATAATTTTTATGGTTAGGGTGCTTATTCCTTTTCCATGAATTGTTTAATGGATAGCTTGACTAATTACCCAATATTTATTAGCACTTATTGACTAAATACACAACTCCCCTTCCTCCTCCTTGCATGATGCTAATTTATTAGATAATGAACCTATATTTTCTAGTAACTCATTCTTCTCATTTCAAGATGTAGAATAATTCCTTGCATGATGATGGAAAGATTATTGTTTACTGTCATGTTTTTCTTTCTCAAGAATAAATGGTAGATGTATTTATTGTTACACCCCAAGCAGTATTACCTATTTACTATTACCTTGTTTGGTTAAATTGCTTGAATAAATGAATGTGGTTTATGTATCTTTACATGAATTTGTTTAATGAATCTTTATATGAATATGTTTAATGTATCTTGAATGGAAATATGAAGAATGAATGATTGATGCAATTTGATATTTTATTATGTTTCTAACTATGAAATGTATGATACATATGATTATGTTGTGTTCAACTAACTACGGTCATGATGTGCCAAGTTGAGCACGAGAACATGTTCAATCCTCCAAAAGAGAGGGGAAGTATCACTCAAGATAAGAACTTGGTTTGGTAACCCTTAACGAGCCTAACTAAGCATTCACACACTCACCTCTTAGTTGGTCATAGAGAGCCAAGTCAGTTTTGGGAAAAGGTAAGTAATCTTTGTTGTGAATATTGTGATTAAGTCTTGCTGTCATGTGTCAATCTTTCTTTGGAATACTAATTGGACCAAATTGCCATATATATGTATATATGCATCCCATGTATGTATGTCGATGGATGGGATTGTATGTATGAGTGTTTTATAAAGATAATGAAATGGAATTATGTATATATTTATATATGTATATGTGGTATATGTTTGTATGTGTGTAATGTTATAGAAATATATATATGCATGTATGCCACATACTTATATTATATTATATATGTATACATACTTATATATATACATATATAATATATATAATACACACACATATACATGAGAATTGAAGTTATTAATAAAAACCATGTAAGCACATAAGATAGTGTTGATCATTATTGTAACAATATGCAACAAGGCATATAATATATCATGGGGCAAATGAAGCTTAAAGCGCATATTTCATTGGTATTTAATCCAACACATAAAGTAAGTATGACCAAGTCAAAAGATTTTAACATAGCATGTAGAAAGCTTGCAGCTATGTAAAATGTTTAAGCAAGGAAGTGAATGTTGTTTGAAAAATAAGAACAAGTCAGTAGGTTGTGCTTGTGAAGGTGGCACCAAAGGAATAAGAGGTGGCACCATATTTAGTTGAAGTTGGAATGTAAAAGAAGTATTTGTTTTGTATTAACCTACAAATAAGTGTTTAGACTCAGTCAAGTACAAACTTGGTAACATCTTGCAATGAAATTTGAATTAGGAAACCTATTTTGAGTTTGTTGTCCCATTTACCAAGTTGACTCAACTATAGAACTATCATGAGTTGCAAACCTATGAGTGATTTGTTGCATGAGGAAGAAATGTGGCAAAAATACTTACTTGTTTGTAGCCTTCAATTGCTCACAAATTAGTATAAATAGAGGTGCCCATTCTACTAAATGCTACACTTATCATTCTTATAGTCTTTATGTTATTTTGTTGTGTGAGAGAGAGTCTAGAGAGCTTGTGAATTGAGAGTTATTTTGGTATATCATATTTGTATTTATTGTGAGATTTAGAGGGAAGTTAGAAGAGGGTAGTCAAGTGGATCTTGGAGGAGGAATCAATCAATCTTGAGGATTCATACTAGGAAGGAGTTTAATCAATTGGAGCACTAAACATGCATGCTAGTTTCTTTACCTTTATCTTTATGTTGAAAATGATAAATTACTTAATTTACTATGTTGGGAAAAGATTTTTTTTGAATATGTTGTGGTATTTGTTTGAGATTGCTTGATTTATGGTTATGCAATATGTTGCAAAACCTATCTTTTTGGTTACGTCTTTGTGTACCCTATATATGGGAGTTTATTTGAGTACAACGTATTTACATTGTATAGTTATCGTCACTATATGTAGGATGCCTATTCTAGACGTATGTAGCATTATGCAAGAAGTCACTTAAATCACTTTGGTAGAATAGTTATAATGTTATGTGATGTTATGTGGGTTATTCCCAAGATTGGTTAGATTCATGGGAAAGGGGGTAACCTAGGTATAGATTATAATGGTCATGTTGAACCAAATTGAGCTAGGAAGGTGGGTGAGTGTGTGATGTCTACTCTAAGTTAAGGGTAATAGAAAATTTAGCCAAAGTAGTGTAAGTAGCCACTGTTTGTACTGTTGGTTTCACTATGATTTTTGATTACGTGCTAGGCATGGGATGTTCATACACATAATTTGTAACCAGTGTATTTCAGTCTAGAAATGTATAGGACACAACACCAAACTCAGAATAGGCTATTACTATGAGGTTACCAAACCAATCTCTTCGTTGAAGGGTAGGGCCATCTTACCAGTTAGGTAGATGTGCGAGGGACTGTAGTAAGTCCGAGGTTGGTGAAAAAGCACTTGAGTGATGCTTCTTGTCTTCAATTGGCAACCAATATTTGAGGGGAATTCCTAGACCATTGTGCTTTATATTCTCTGTAAGCTTGTTTAAGCTATGTTTATGATTTGTATCCATCTCCACTAAAGATATAAACATGAAATGTAATTTGGAAATTATGTATCATTATTATTTGAATCAATGAAGGAATTATTTTGTATGCAATGGGAAAGTTTGGATTATGTTTCAAATGCGCCTTATTATTCAAGGAAAATAAAAAAATTATTGCTCTTAAAAGTTAGATGCATGAACCATTCACCTATGGGTAAAACATAGAGTTAATTACTGTGTAGAACAATGGGCATGTTACACGTGGTATCAGAGCTACCATGTTCAACTCTAGAACCTATCTGCTGAAATGTGCTAACCAATTTTTTTGATTTTTTCAATGACAACTCAATACAACAAGCACCCATTAAGGTTAGCTCAAATCCAAATCAACTACTGGAATGTAACCCTACACCAAGAATGTATACCATGATCCCAATGTTGGGCAAGGTGTGAGCATATGGTGCCGGGGATCATTAGACTTCAAATCAAGAAAGTACAATGATGGAAAGTAAATGTATGCAACTTCATTGTGTATTTTAGCGAGAGCAAGATGACAGCTAAGCCGATCAACAATATGATGATTACAATGCAAGTGCTGAAAGTAAATGGGTGGATTTTCGACCCCTTCCACTTGTTCAACGGGCAATACAAAAAGTAAATGCAGTAAAGAAAGACTGGAGCAAGACCAGTCTCTTCCACAATCATGGGAATTACAATGCACTTAGCAAGAAGTAAAGATAGTTGATAGAACTACTGTATAGCCTTACAATGAGATATAAATTATTGCCAATAACACTGAATTAGAAATGTATCAATGCTACAATGATGTATTATATCTCTCCTATCACCAAATGACTCAATCCACACAAACTCAACCCAAAATGACAAACTTCTAAAATTTGATATGACAGACTAGAAACTATGCAAACCACTAAAATGCTCACAAAATACTTTAAACTCCTCCAAATGACCTAAAAATAGATGCAAAAGCTTCTAACAATGATGCCGCCTAATTCCAAGACACGAAACAACATCAAACTAGCAAATATATTTTTGTGCACAACTCCCAAGACAACCTAGAATGGTACGACCTCAAGAGGGACAATTTTCTCAACATAAAATCGAAATCTCAAAAATAAAATCTACAACACAGAAAGAAGGGTCACCCCTAGCTGAGAAATGCATTAGACAAATACCTAGAATAATACAAAATTTACTCTAAGACTTATGAGAAAAAGTAAACTTCCAACTATGCTAAACCAACAAACTCAAAATGTATAAAAACTACTACAAACTCCATTGAAACTCAATCTGTCTTCATTGGATGAGAAATATTCTTCAATCAGATAGGTGTTGTCTCTCAAACACGAATACTAATCCTTGCTAGGAGGTATGCATTCCTCGAAGCACATTGCTTGGAATCATTCCTGCAACATAATGGTATGGTAGACATGAGATGCTGAAATGAAGAACAAACACCTCCTTATATATATTATGGAAAGAGTCTCCAAATGCTTCATGGTGGTGTCCAACTTGAATTTGTGTTGAATCATTTTCCCTCCTTCATGGTGGCGTCCAACTTGAGGGAGGCATAAATATTTTAATAAAATAATAAACTTTATCAAAAAGACATCCATCTCCACAAGGCAACAATTAAACTTTAGAAATATTAAAATATCCTCTTGATGAGGTGTCCACCCTCAAAGTCCCCTTTTTAAAACAACTTGAAGTTATAACATTAGGCCAAGGGGTCATAAAATTAAAATATAACCTTTGCACTTAAATGATTCAATATCCACCAAAAAATTCACCACAAAAGCCAAAATCAATATTACCAACCAAAATTGCCTGTAGAGGAAAACCTACTATGTTGATGCCGATAGGACCATTTGCCAAAAATAGAATTTACTAAAAATAGTAAATTCAAAAATTTTCTCAAATCAATTTGCATGCTATATCATTGTGAAGCTTTTTGAAAACCCATAAATAATCCACAATCCAAACTCCAAGATTCCAAGAGAAAACCTCTAAAAAAGATGAAGCACCCTCCTAGAAGATAGGAAACCTTAATGTCCACTTCTGAGTAGCCTACGGGTCTCTGAAATAGGCTAATGACCAATTGCACTATCACTACTGAGAAGGGGACATTATAGTCCGCCCTCCCCAAGATTGCTCCCCCTCAAGAAATTGCAAGTCTAAATTTTGCAAAATCTCCTCATTCTCCCAAGTTGCATCCTCTAAAGGCAAATTCTTCCACTTCACCAAGTATTCTTTGATTGTCCTTCTCCTCAAAGAACGCTCTTTGGAATAAATGATATCTTCTGGAACCAAAACCAACTGTCCCTCCTCATCCAAAGGAGGAAAATCTGATGAAGCAACAACATTGTGTCCAAGTGTCTTTTTGATACAAGACACATGGAAGACATTGTGAACCTTGCTGCTTGTTGGTAATTCCAACTCATAGGCCACTGCTCCAACCTTTTTGATGACTCTAAATGGCCCGTAGAAATGTGGTTTGAGTTTCTCTGCTCCACTCTTCTTGAGAGTTGAGTGTCTGTAGGGAGGAAGTCTAAGATAGACCATGTCACCAACCTAAAATGTGTGCTCAACACACTACTGATCAACGTACATCTTCTGTTGATTTTGTGCTATTTGGATGTTTTTCTTCAAGGACTTCAAAATATCTTGACTTTTCTACAACATATCCTTGGCTTGAGGGGTTTTGCTATCACCAAACACCAAATCAACAAAAATAGGAGCCTCATAACCTTAGAGAGCCATGAATGGGGACATCCTAATAGACATGTGAAAGGATGAATTGTAACAAAACTCTCCTAAGTGAAGCCATCTCACCCAAGCCTTTTGTTGTTCTGAAACATAATTTCTAAGATAGCCCTCCAGCCACTTGTTCACAATCTCAATTTTTCCATCGGTTTGAGGGTGATAACTAGTGCTTGGAGTGAGAACTGTACCACTCATCCTGAAAGCTTCTTGCCAAAAGGTGCTTAGGAACTTGTTGTCCCTGTTAGTCACAATGTTTTTCGACAACCTATGCAATCTAAACACCTCATGGAAAAAAAAATCTGCAACTTTAGCTACTAAAAATTAACTAGCAATGACAAAGAAATGAGAAAAATTTGTTAAACTATCTACCACAACATAGATATAGTCTTTGCCTTGAGTCTTAGGAAACCTCATGATGAAGTCCATTGATATGCTTTCCAATTTTTGATTGGGAATCAGTAGCGGTTGCAGCAACCCAAATGGAAATATATTCTCATTTTTTCCATTTGGCAAGTGTGGCACTCCTTGATGTAGCGCAAGACCTCTTCTTTCAACCCCTTCCATGGAAACCTTTCATGGATCTGCTTATAGGTCTTGAAATAACCTTGATGACCAACAAGTGGGATGCCATGGAAAGTCTACAAAATCTTCTTTTGAGCTTACAATTGGCCACCAAGAAGATGCTTCCTTTGTAATGTATCAATCCATCAACCACCTTGTACCTTTCATCATGAAAAGTACCCTCAATAATGCTGATTGAAAACTAATTTTTGGCATAATCAGCTAGCAACAACTCCCTCCAATCAGTAGTAACCTCACATAATGAATTCAAGTGAGGCCTTCTTGATAGTGCATTTGCTACCACATTGTTTTTACCTTCGACATACTCAATGTCAAAATCATAAGATTGAAGCTTACTCACCCACTTCTACTGCCTTTCATTCAAGTTGTTCTGATGCATAAAGTGCTTGAGGCTATTATGACCAGTCTTGACAACAAACTTGCTCCCCACCAAATATTGTCTGAATTTGGCTAATGCGTGCATGATTGCAAGAATTTCCTTGTCATAGATAGAGTACATCCTTTCAACATCTCTTAATTTTTTTCTTTCAAACACAATGGGATGCTTATCTTGCATCAAAAAAAAACCAACACCTTCTCCTGATGCATCACATTGCAGCTCGAAAGGCTTGGAAAAATTTGGTATAGCCAAGACCGGAGAAGAGCTCATAATCTTCTTAAACTTGTCAAAAACACCTTGACCCTTTTCTGACCAAAGGAAAGCTCCATTTTTAGTGATGTTAGTAAGAGGAGTAGAAATTTGAGAGTAGCCCTTCACAAATATTTTGTAAAATCCACAAAGACCCAAGAACCCCTTCAAATGAGTCAGATTTTCTGGAGGTGGCCAATCTACTATCGCCTTGATATTTTTTGGATCAACCTTCACCCCTTCAGCACTGATAATGTGACCAAGGTAGAGTAACTCCTTCATTCTAAATCCACATTTGGACACTTTGGAAAAAAATCTCTCTGATTCAAGGATGCTAAGCACTTCCTCCAAGTGCTTGAGATGTTCTTCCCATGTCTTGTTGAAGATGAGGATATCATCAAAGAAAATCAACACAAACTTCCTCAAATGCTTTTGGAAGACTTGATTCATACAAGATTGGAAAGTGGCAGGAGCGTTAGTCAACCTAAATGGCATGACTAAAAACTCAAAATGACCATAATGGCATTAGAATGTCATATTCTCAATGTTTGATCCCCTCATTCGAATCTGGTAGTAGCTCAATCTCAAATCAATCTTTGAAAATTACTTGGCACCATGTAGCTCATCTATCCTAGGAATGGGGTACCAGTTCTTGATTGTGCTTTGATTCAAGGCATGATAATCCACACACATGCAAATAGTTCCATCCTTTTTCTTCACAAGAACAACAACTGAAACAAAAGGACTTTTTCTTGGGTGAATGAAACCCATCTCCAAGAGTTCTCTTATGTTCTTCTCAATCTCATCTTTCTACTTCTTAGGATATTGATATGGTGTTGTGATAACTAGCTTGGCTCCTTCTTTGAGTTCAATGACGTGCGCAAACCCCCTATCAGGAGGTGGCCCAAGAGGTAGATCAATAAAGACCTTACTCTTCTTAGTGAGTAAGGATTGAATATCTGGTGGATAGTCCCTCTTGGTTTCAATTGGATTAGCTGGAAGAACCATCCATTCCGCAACCCATTCAACTTGATAATTCCAAATCAACCTCTCCATTCTTTTGAAAGATACAATCCAAGGACCACCATTATACATTCCTTAGCGCCACCTTCTTTCCATCAGATTGAAACTTGAGCTCCATTGTTTGCAAATTTAAAGATATTTATCCTAGATAACACAACCATTGAATGCCAAGAACAATATCTATATCTCCAATTCTTACAACATAGAAGTCATCTTTGACCTCATGGTTTCCCAATTGTAAAGACATGTTAGCAACCTTTTGATCGCAAGAGATTTGGAACTCATCTACTACCATGACTTTGAAGCCTTCAAATTCTTCAGTTTCCAATCCTCCCTTTACAACCACCCTTTCACATATGAATTTATGTGTTGCTCCAGTGTCTATCAAAGAAACAATTCGATGACCTCCAACCATTCCATGAACCTTGAAAGACTTGTTCTTCTGGAAACTAGAGAGTTGGACAAATAGAGCCCCAACTCCTTGTTCATGATAAGATTCTTCTGGAGCCTTTTCTTCTTCATTATCCTCAAAATAAGTCCACTGATTAGACATATTAGATTTTGATCCATAATCAAAATCAGTCTCCATGCGATTGTAATTCCCCCTTCCATACCATCTATGGCCTTTAGTCCAATTTTTCTTACAAGTGTAACATTAATCCTCCTTTCTAAGCTTCTCACGAAGATCATCATCCATTTTAGAAGGGAACTTATTATGTTGATTTTAAGAGTGCCTTTATCATGCTTGTGAGGAAAAGGCTTGGAAGGAAACTTTGGTCTAGGGGGAGACAACTCCATGCTTCTATCCTTTTTGATGGCTTCTTCAAGACTTGGTGGATAGAATGCCTTGACCCACCCCTTCAAAGGTTCCACTAATCCTTCGAAAAACAATAATACCAATTTTATTTCAATGATGTTGGGCACCATCACAAAAATCCTATAGAAATCGGCTATGTATGCATCCAACGAGCCATGCTACTTCAGTTGTGCAAGCTCACAAAATTTCACTTTAGGATCTTTAGTGTCGAACCTCTCGAACAGCTTATTGGTAAACTCATCATAGTTTCGAATGAGGTTGTGGCCAAGTGTGACCAAACCATGGTACCACCACTCATGGGAAGGAACCTCCAAGTGCAAGGTTGCAAACTTGATGGAATCTTCTTTGAGCATTGGTCTTAGTGAGAGGTAGTTGTCCAACTTCTGAACCCACAAACTTGCTGAACACTTATCACTTCCATTGAAGTGAGCCAAAGTCACCTTCCCAAGGGCTTGTTGGTAATCAGTTCTCAGAGCTCCATGAGCATGATTTTCAACTCTCCCACCTTTTTTTTTGCTTCTATGGTTTATGTATTGATCAAAGGACCATTGGTCTCTAAGATTAGGAGGTAAAGTGGCGTACTCTAGGTAAGCCTATCTTGCATCATTTGCAATGGGTATGGTGGCCTGAACTTGTGGTTCTTCCCTCTGATTGAATGTAGGGAATAGTGGCCTAGAGTATGATCCTCTAGAGGTGGCCTCATGTTGGCCAAAATTTCTATCTCTCCCATTGCCATTGTTTCTATTGACTCCACTATTTTCTCTAGCTGTATTATTTTGGTTTTGGGGTTGAGTCTGAATAGCCCGTTGATCCATTCTTGAGAGAAAACGTGTCATCAAGTCAATCATTCCATAAAAATTCTTCTCCATCCTATCATCTCTTTCATCCATGGTCTACCTAAGATTGTCTGACATGTTTTCAAGTGCTTCACCAGTGTCAACTGATTTCCCTGTCTCTCTGAGAGCCCCTTAAATTTTATTTGCCTCTGGTGTAGGTGGAAACTGAAACTATTAGTTTCTGGCCTGACTTTTGGTGTAGTATCTGTACGATCTATCACTCATCTGTCAAATGAACACTCTTAGGCATAAATGGCAAGATCATGGCTCTAATACCACTGAAATGTGCTAACCAATTTTTTTGAGTTTTTCAATGACAAATCAATACAACAAGCACCCATTAAGGTTAGCTCAAATCCAAATCAACTACTGGAATGCAACCCTACACCAAGAATGTACACCAAGATCCCAATGCTCGGCAAGGTGTGAGCATATGGCGTCGGGGATCATTAGAATTCAAATCAAGAAAGTACAATGCCAAAAAGTAAATGTAAGCAACTCGACCACATATTTCAGTGAGAGCATGATGATTGCTAAGCCGATCAACAATATGATGATTACAATGCAAGTGCTGAAAGTAAATGGGCGTATTTTCGACCCCTTCTGCTTGTTCAACAGGAAATATAGAAAGTAAATGCAATAAAGAAAGACTCGAGCAAAACCAGTCTCTTCCACAATCATGGGAATTACAATGCACTTAGCAAGAAGTAAAGATAGTTGACAATACTACTATACAACCTTACAATGAGATAGAAATTCCTGCCAATAACATTAAATTAGATATGTATAAATTCTGCAATGATGTATTATATCTCTCCTATCACCAAATGACTCAATCCACACAAACCCAACCCAAAATGATAAACTTTTAAAATCTGATATGATAGACCAACAACTATGCAAACCACTAAAATGATCACAAAATACTTTAAAATCCTCCAAATGACCTGAAAAACAAATGCAAAATCTTCTAACAGTGATGTCACTCAATTCCAAGAAATGAAACAACATGAAACTAGCAAATATATTTTTGTGCACAACTCCCAAGATAACCCAAAATGGTATGACCTCAAGAGGGGTGATTTTTTCAACATAAAATTAGAATATCCAAAATAAAATCTTCAAATCAGCAAGAAGGGTCGCCCCTAGTTGAGAAATGCATTAGACAAATACCCAGAACAATACAAAATTTACTCTAAGACTTATGAGCAAAATTCGACTTCCAACTATGCTAAACCAACATACTCAAAATCATAAAAACTACTAAAAACTCCATTGAAACTCAATATATCTTCTATGGATGAGAAATAGTCTTCAATCAGATAGGTGTTGTCTCCCAAATATGAATACTGATCCTTTCTAGGAGGTATGCATTCCTCGAAGCACATTGCTTGGAATCATTCCTGCAACATAACGGTATGGTCAAAATGAGATGTTGAAATGAAGAACAAACACATCCTTATATAGATTCTAGAAAGAGTCTCCAGATGCTTCTAGAAGATGCACCCGAAGTCCAAGGAGACATTTAAATTTGTGTTGACTCATTTTCCCTCCTTCATGGTGGTGTCCAACTTGAGGGAGACATAAATATTTTAATAAAATAATAACCTTTCTCAAAAAGGCGTCCATCTCCGCAAGGCAACAATTAAACTTTAGAAATATTAAAATATCCTCCTGATGAGGCATCCACCCTCAAAGTCCCCTTTTCAAAACAACTTGAAGTTATAACATTAGGCCAAGGGGTCATAAAATTAAAATATAACCTTCACACTTAAATAATTCAATATCCACCAACAAATTCACCACAAAATCCAAAATCAACAGTACCAACCAAAACTACCTATAGAGGAAATCCCACTATGTTGATGCCAACAAGACCACTGTTAGAAATAGAATTTACAAAAAATAGTAAATTCAAAAAGTTGCTCAAATCAATTTTCATGCTATACCATTGCGAAGCTTTCTGAAAAACCCAGAAAGAATCTGCAATCCAAACTCGAAGATTCCAAAAGAAAACCTCTAAAAAAGCTGAAACATCCTCCTAGAAGATAGGAAACCCTAATTTCCACTTCCAAGTAGCCTACGGGTCTTCGGAATAGGCTAACAACAAACTACACTATCACTGCTAAGAAGGGGACATTACATGTGCTCACTATTTTCCAATCCAACATTATGATAATCTAATGTTTGGAAATTCTTGTGCTAGGATGGTGCATCTTAGGATGATTGCAAGAAAGTAATGGGGAATGAGCACTACCTATGAGCCAAGAAGGAAAGAGAAGCCCTTGTTTGTACCATTGAGGGAACTAATCACGACAATGCCATTTGGCTAAGCGATATTGAGACTATCAGTCACTCCCTTTCATGAAATAGCTAAGAGAAGGATGAAAGTTGATTCCAATTTCAAATACTTACCTCCTGTCTCTCTGGAAAAAGTTAGACTCTTTATCACTTTCTAGGGATATTCCCTCAGAATGTAGTGTTTTTCCAACAATATTATTTAGGGACCCTCATGTTATTCCTATGACTGAAATTATTGTAATAGCCTCAAGTGGAAAATTAGAGGAATATATTCTCCTAAATTATGTGTCTGAGGATAGATCAAAAAGATATTATCCTTATTATGAAGAAAATGAGAAAAAATCTAAGGGTTATACCCCACAAAGTTATGTACCCAAAAGCGAATTCGAGGGATATTATCCCTTAGACTATCTAAATAGCCATTCTATGTAAACTTAAGGATATTGAAATCCTTCATCAGTTTGAAATAAAAACATGTTTTGGCAAAAAATTGTGTAAAAGTTCTTTATTTTATTCTTTATATGAATGATTGTTCTTCAATTCTTGTAGAACATTAAGTAAAATTTCTTAGATATAATTAAATGAACCCAATAGGTAAACTGTCCTTGGAAAAATGGTTAGGACATGAACCAACATTTGAGAAAGTCAAAAAGTAGGACAAGGAACTGAGAATGCATAAGCTAAGTTGGACTGCATCTTGTCTATAATGGATGAAACAAGAGAAAGGATAGGAAACCTTGAACATGAAGTAAGGGGTAAATAAAGAATGGAACAATAATTTCCAAACAATGATGAGGAATTGTCTCATTATGAAGAGGAAGGGGAGAATTCTCATGATCACACCCATTCTAGTGAACAAGAGGATGAGGAGTCGCAGTCAAATTCGAAAGGAACTAAAAGGAAGTGACTGGCCAATGAGTCGTCTGTGACATGAAAAAAATCACACCTCCTAAATTTGAGGGTAGTGCTACTGGGGATGGGGATAAAGCTTGGCTTACATATATGGAAAATCATTTTGAGATTAGAGATTACTTCGATCACTAAATCCATACGGGGAGCTTTCCAATTGGCAAGTGAAGTATCCAACTAGTGGATGAATAAGAAAATGGACTTAGGACTCAATTCTTTGAGGCTGGCATGGAATGAGTTTGTAGAGATTTTTCAAAAATGGTGGTTACCACAACTCTTTTATGATCAAATCTCATTTATTTCTAGAATCTTAAGCAAGGAGATTCTTTAGTGAATGGATATAAGGAAAATTTCACCACCTCTTGAGATATGTACCCATGTACCAAAAAGATGAGTGATTTTGGAAAAGGAATTTTATTATGGGTCTTGATGCCCAAATAGGTGGTGAATTAGATGTACACAATCTTGCAAACATGGACTTGGTGTATGAAAAAGAGATTAAGTAGGAACAAAAGCTTAAGTCTATTTTAATCTATCGGGGAAGGAATAAAAATAAGTTTAACGTGGCACAGGCTAATCAAGCTCCAAGAAGACCCAATTAAGGGAAAAGTTTTCAAAAGAAAAGGGACAAGTGACCTCAAAAAAAGTGGAATGAATGAAGAAGATACCAAAGAGGAAGTAACAAAAACTACAATAATAAAACTCACAGAAGTGATAACAACTCTAGAAGACCTGTGAAAAGGAAGGGACTAGTGAATGGATGATTCATATATGGAGGGGATCATTATGCTAATTGGTGTCCTAGTAAGCTGACATAATCTCAACCATGTGGGAATCCTCTTCCTCCACAACAAGTTGTATTTCAACAAAGGATACATGCAACAATAGAAAAATAATAAGCAGAGTATCAAATCACTCTGCTAGAAGTCTCAAGTATTTTTTCTAGCATTCCTATCTCAATTTTAATAGATACTAGTGTCACAAAAAAATCATTTCTCCTAAAATAGCAAGTCAAATGTCTAGAAAGGTTGGTTTTATGGAAAAATATTGGGTTGTGGAGTATGCAAACCAAACAAGAGTTGTGGTAAGATAATGTCTATTTGAATCAACATTAGAACTTCCAAGTTTCTCTATAGAAGTGAATCTATACGTAGCACCCTTAGGTTCTTATGATGTCATCTTGGGAATGAAATGGCTATGGAAGCATAGAGCTAAAGTTTATTTCCATGCTAAAACCATAGAATGCTTAGATGACCTAGGTAACCAAGTGTGTTTGTAAGGAACACCTAGAAAAGTGAAACTACGGTAGATTTTAGTTGTGCAAATGCACAAGGTGAAAAAGAAAGGTTGCCAAATCTTTGCAGTAAAGATGGATAAAATTGAGGAATACAAGGAAGTCATCCTTCAAGATGATGTCATGTATTATGGACCTTAATATTTTCAAGAAGTTGAAGAAGGAGAAGTGGAGGAAACAGGAAAATAGATATGGAGAAATATCCTATCCTAAGGGAATTTACAGACGTATT
Source organism: Sequoiadendron giganteum (assembly GCA_007115665.2). NCBI lineage: Eukaryota > Viridiplantae > Streptophyta > Pinopsida > Cupressales > Cupressaceae > Sequoiadendron > Sequoiadendron giganteum. The sequence continues at coordinate 541,141,941 of CM021101.1, forward strand.
TTAAAATGAACTACTTAGATTGCCTCCTAAGAGGGTGTTTGATTTATCCATTGATGTAGTTCTCAGGCTAGAACCTATATCGAAAGTACCATATAGGATGACCACAATTGATTTGATGGAATTGAAGGCACAATTAAAAGAATTATTGTCTAAAGGATTAATAGGACCCAATGTTTCACCCTGGGAAGTGCCAGTAATCTTTGTCAAAAATAAATATGGTACATTGTGCTTGTGTATTGACTATCGTTTGCTTAAAAAATAAACGGTAAAAAATAAATACCCATTGCCACGTATTGATGATGTCTTTGATCAGATTTGGGAAGCGACCATGTTTTCAAAGATTGATCTACATTCTGGATATCATCAACAAAGAATCAAGGATGAAGATATTTTTAAGAAAACTTTCAAAACTAGATACAAACATTACAAGTTCACAATCTTACCTTTTGGACTGACAAATGCACCAGCTGCTTTCATGAACCTAATGAACAATGTATTTAGAGACTACTTGGATAGGTTTGTGTTGGTATTATTAGAAGACATCTTAATCTACTCCAAGAATGAAGAAGAACATCACAAGCATTTGGAGATGGTGTTACAACGATTGAGAGAACATAAGTTGTATGGGAAATTCTCAAAGTGTACCTTTTACCAAAAAGTACAATATTTGGTTCATGTAATCTCGACAAATATAATTAAAGTTAATCCTATGAAGATTAAAGTGGTACTAGAATGGTCGGTGCCTAAGAGTGTACCAAAAGTCATAAGTTTTATGGGTTTGTCTAGGTACTATCAAAATTTTGTTGCAAAATTTTTAAGAATAGCCTTTCCCATCACATATTTGCAAAGAAAAGAAAAGAAAATTGAGTGGACAAAGAAATTTCAAGTGGAATTTGATCTACTCAAAGAAAATTTGACCACAACTCCAATACTAAAAGTACCATATCTAGATGGTAACTTTATTATTATTACAGATGCATTAGGAGAGGGATTGGGTGGAGTGTTAATGTAGGAGGGGCGATTCATAGCTTATGAATCTAGGAAATTGAAGCCCTATGAATAGAATTATGCTTCACATCATTTAGAGTTAGCAACAGATGTTCATGCACTACATATGTGGAGACACTATCTATTAGGAAAACCCTTTGAACTCAAGACCGATCACCATGGTCTCAAGTATTATTTTACCTAGCCTAGCCTTAATGCAAGGCATAAAATGTGGTTAGAACTAATAGCAGACTATGATTTCAATATTAGTTATATCAAGGGAAAAGAGAATTGGGTTGCATATTCTTTGAGTTGTAGGGGGTACATCTCCTTGATGGTATCATTCCAAACTGACTTCAAAAGTCAAGTGTTGCTAGAATCCAAGGGTGTCGAGTTCTATGAAAAATTTAAGCAAGCACTCTCGGATTATTCGCAAGATCAAAGGTATGAATGGTATCACCTTTATTAAGATTTCAAGGAATAATTTATGTACCTAATTCTAGAGAATTGAGGAACTTGGTATGGAAATAAGTTCACAATGCACCATATTCAAGACATCCTGGTGTCACCATAATGTTGGTTGATGTAAAGCCATTATATTTCTAGAAGGGGATGTTGCAAGGTTTGTAGAAGTATTCATAGAGTGCCAAAGAGTGAAGGTAGAGCATCATCACCCTATAGGTATTTTGTATCCACATGAGGTTCTAAAAAGTAAGTGGAAATTTATTAGCATGGATTTTGTGCAAGGACTTAATATGTCAAAGAATAAGCACAATGTCATTTTGGTAGTAGTAGAAAATCTCACTAAGGTAGCTCACTTCATACTAGGAAATCTGACTAATGGAGCTCTTGTAATAGCTCAAAATTTTGTTCAAGAGATATTTATATTGCATGGGAATCTCGAGAGAATTATATCTGATAGGGATGCTCATGTGACATCTAGATTTTGGCAAACATTATTTTCTGCACTTGGAACAAAATTGAATATAAGTTATGCATATCATCCAGAAATAGATAGACAAACTAAAAGGGTGAACCAAGTGTTATAGGACCTAATAAAGATGCATTGGATGGATTATCAATACAAATGTGAAGATTAGCTACCATTGGTTGAGTTTGCATATAATAACTCTTATCATTTTGCACTCTTATCATTCTGCGATCAAGATGGCTCCATTTGAAGCATTATATGGAAAAAATGTCAAACTCCTATAAGTTGGGATAAGCTAGAAGATAGGATAGGACTTGGGCCAAAGATGTTATAAAAAATGGAGGAACAAGTTGGAATTAGTAAGTAGAGATTAGAAAAAAATGATGATAGGTATAAAATTTATATTGATGCCAAGAGGGTACCCAAAAGTTTCTCAATAGGAGAAAAGGTTTTGTTAAAGGTCAAGCCTCATAAGAGTTCTATCAAGTTTGGAAAGTCATCCAAACTAGCTCCATGCTACATAGGTGATTTCTAGGTTCTTGAAGAGATCAACCCTTTAGCTTATTATATTTCTTTGCCATCAACTCTTATCGGTATGCACAATGTTTTTCAAGTCACATATCTTAAGAAGTATACCCTAGTCGGTAACCATGTTATTGATTAAAATGCTTTATAGGTGTAGGATCTAGGGTGGTAATAATCGAGCCTCTCAAGGTGCTCGAAACATGTAAGCTCCACTTGAAAAATAGAGAGGTTCTATAGTGAAAATTCCAATGGACCAATATGTAGAAGATTCTGCCACTTGGGGAAGATTATGCTGAGATGAAGCAGAAGTTTTCACAAAACTTGCAAGATTTTGAAAACTCTAGAAAACAATGATGTTTTGTTATGTGATTCTTTATGGATGATTAGTGTTTGATATTTTATGTTATGTCTATGTCGGTACTTAATAAATCATCAAGAACGATGATTCGCAAGGGGGGGAATATGTTACACCCTGAGCAGTATTACTTATTTACTATTACCTTGTTTGGTTAAATTTATTGAATAAATGAATATGTTTTATGGATCTTCACATGGATGTGTTTAATGAATCTTTATATGAATATGTTTAATGTATCTTAAATGGAAATATGAAGAATGAATTATTGATGCAATTTGATATTTTATAATGTTTCTAACTATGAAATGTATGATACATATATGATTATGTTGTGTTATGATGTGTCAAGTTGAGTGCAAGAACATGTTTGATCCTCCAAAAGAGAGGGGAAGTATCACCTAGAGAAGAACTTGGTCTAGTAACCCTTAAGAAACCTAACTGAGAATTTACACACTCACGCCTTAATTGGTCATAGAGATTCAAGTCAGTTTTGGGAAAAGGTAAGTAATCTTTGTTGTGAATATTGTGATTAAGTCTTGATGTCATGTGAAAGTCTTTCCTTGTATGTTTATTGTGGTATCGATGAGATATATGCATAAGATGTATACATATGTATGTGTATATTTCTACGGTAGACTCATACGTATGAGAGAATACGTACATGAATATACGTAGGTAGATGTACCTATGCATGCTCATGGACGAATCACCCATATGCATGGGAATATCAATTGGACTAAATTGACACACACACACACACACACACACACATATATATATATATATATATATATATATATATATATATATATATATATATATATATATATATATATATATATATATATATATATATATGTATATATGCATCCCATGTATGTATGTTAATCGTTGGGATTGTATGTATGAGTGTTTTATAAAGATAATAAAATGGAATTATGTATATATATTAATATATATGTATGTGTGTGTGGGTAATGTTATAGAAACATATATATATATGTATATACGTGTATATATATAATCATAAATATAAGTATATGCATAATATTATTCTTTATATTCACTTATTATATAACTATGTTTCTTAATGTATTTGGTAAACCTTCTGAAATAAATAAATATGTTGATATATACATATATATATATATATATGTGATCAGGTAAAATCTCCTAGTCTAAAAATGCTAAACAAAATAGAATGCAAGAGAAGCAAATGACACCTAAAACCTCAAGATAGGGCTACGTGAACTCACAAAAAATAAAGATAAAGAAAACAACATGTTTTACCTTGTATTGAGTTGATCTTTGGTTGGCCATTTGATGATTAATAATGTGTGCTCCTTGATGACAAGCTTGTGATGGTAGTGGTAGTTGGGTGATTAATGAGGGTGGATGAATATAATAATGGCTAAGATGCAAAATGCAAGATGTAAGAGAGTTGCAATAACAATGGCTAGAATGAAAAATGGCTTGAGAGCATAAGTTTGACAATAATGCATGAAGGTCATAAGGTCCATTAATGAATGAAAAAGGGGGGTATTTATAGAAGAATTTGAATTCTCTAGAGGATTCAACAGTCAAGATTGAGCCACCATGGTCAAAATGGAGGGCTATGGTGAGTTGAGGACTCACAAGAACTCACATCTCGCCATGTGGCGGATGAAGTGGCCAAGGACATGGTGAGATGGAAAGGGTACAAGGTGACATGGAAAAGGCTATGTGGTCCCAAGGTACTTGCACCCAAAAAGGTATTCCTCTGCCCCATATGGGGCTGAAAGTGACAAGTGATGAATTTTAGAAAGTCCACCCTTGTCACCATGGGGAAAGTGGAAGGCATTGGAGGAATAAAAGTGAATTTAAAATTCACAATCTTGGGAGAGACCCATGGATAAGACAAGGTCTTCCAAAAGGAGGTCTTTGTCCATGTGTCTGATATGACCTTTGAGAGGTCATGGGGAAGACAAATGCATGGGGGGAATAAGTTTGAATTTTTAATTCACATGGGGAAGAGGTCAACCCAAAAAAGGTAAGTACCAAGAAATGTCGACTTAAGGACATGCCAAAAAAGGTAAGTGATTAGGATTAGGATTGTGCAAATAGGTGATTAGACTAATTAATGATGATTAGAGGCAAGTGGCTAGATATGGAGGATGTGACATTAATCCTAATTAAGGATATTCATGTCTTAATGAAGGATTAATTAAATTAAACCAAATTAGTGAAAGGGTTATAGAGGATGGGACAATGAGAGAAAAAATGAATTAAAAATTGAAAATGATAATTGACTAAATTAAATAAATTGATTTATTTATTTAATTTAGAGAGGAAATGGTAAAGGATAAAGTATTTAATTAAATAATTTTGGGAACCTTAGGGAAAGGGGATAATATTAATTAAATATGTCATTTAATTAATATAGATGGATTAGACGAATAAATGATGGGATTATGACCATGTGGAAGTGGTCAAATTTAGGTGTCTACATTTTTCTCCTCTTCGAAATATTGTTAGAATAACAGTCTTTCAAAGAAAAATAAATGCAGATGACTCTATAGAGGAAGTGACTAGAAAAGGATGCCCCAGCACAAGAGAGGTTGTGTGAGCTGCTCGGATGGATGGAAATGAAAGGAAATGCCCTACTCATGCAGGTGAATTATCAGGGAAAAGGTATGGATGGAGTTGGGTAGGGTATGCCCCCTCAAGAGGGTGGTAGGGGAAGAAAAAGGGGCCCCAAGAGACTTTTTGATATTAAGAAATAGAAGGTACCATTGGATAGAGCTTGAAAAACCATGAATAATGGCTTTTGAACGGGGTCAAACGGACACACGGGGTGCAAATGACGGCCTCGAGAAGTCGACAGATTAATCAAAGAAGAAAAAGTTAAATAAAGGAAACAATTTCCCTTATTTTAAAAAGGTGAAAAGGAGGGAAGGTTTAAATAGTAATTTTAGAAGTACTATTCCTCATTTGGATGGCTAGAAATTGAGAAAGAGAGGAGAGAAGAAAGAAGAGAAAGAGAGAGAAGATGTCGAAGGATTATGACGACGACATCATCTATTGTGGGGACAAGGTGTGAAGCTTCTATCATGAGCGCACAGTCCCACGCCAGGTTAGCTTCAAACCCCCTTTGTGATTTTAGCATTTTTTGAGATATTTTTGTAGGTAAAATTCCATTTGAAAATGAGGGTTGGGGAGTAGAAGTAGGTTAGAAAAATGGGTAGAAGGAAAAAATTAATTTTGTTGAATAGGTAGGGAAAAACATCACATAGTGACGAGGGGGGAAAAAAGGGTTGGAGAGAAAAAAAATAGATGTAGAGGAAAGAACTCAAGGTTTTTCCCCACATAGGAGCGATCGTGCCCAATGAATGGGCGGTCACGCCCTGCAAAAGGGCGGCCCCACCCCAACAAGGGGCGATCGCACCTAGGCGGGGTAGTCCCGCCCTGACATGGGGTTGCCAAGCCCCACCAGGGCAGGCGCACCCCATAGAGGGGCGGCCTCGCACCAGCACGGGGCAACTACGTCCAACCGGGGCGACCTCGCCCCCCAAACGGGCTGCCACGTCCCGTCGGGGCGACCACACCCTGGCGAGTGACAACACCCCAGAAAGGGGTAGCCATGCCCTGATGGGTGACCACACCTCGATGGGCAGTTCTGCCCCGATGGGTGACCCTACCCTGATGGGTGGCCACGCTTGGAAAGGGCGGCTACACCCAGAAAAGGGGATACACCAAGTGCATGGAGGGGAAATAAAATTGAAAGAAGGAAGATAAATTGTGAAAAGTATCCCAGGGATGAGTGTTAGGAAAAGTTAGAGCGAAAAGGCACTTGGGGCCGGGAAAGAAATAAAGGGAATGATGTGGCGACTGACAGGTTGCATGGTTTGGTTGTAGAGGTTTGACAGCTTGTGGACATGCAAGAGGAGATCAAAGGTGTTGGCAGTGACACATCGAGCGATGATTGGAGCAGACTATTAGGCTTTGGCTCAGGCAGTGTTGCTGCACCTATTAGGGTATCCATCCATCATGGCACATTGAGTGATGTTGACAACCCTAATCGAGCGTTGGGATTCAACGACGTCGATATTCCATCTTCCAAAAAGAGAGATGATAGTGACGTTGGAGGATGTCTTGCAAATATTGAGATTTCCCATAGTAGGGTGTATGGTGAGTGAGACGAGATCAGAGGGAGAGGCGCTGGATCATACCATATGGGTCCTATTTGGGCAAGAGGACCTGTCGATGGAGAAGAATGCATTGGATGTGGATAGATGTTTGGAGTTCAGAGTACCACCACTACCACTGTGTCTTTGCGGGTTGATCAACGAGATACTCATACCAGATAAGAGTGGGAGATTTTGCAACCTTAGCTACATGGAGGTTATTCGACATATTGTCGAGGGTAGGGATGGGGAGTTTGCATGGGGGCCATGCGTCCTTACACAACTATACAAAGATATGCACATGATCTGTTATCGGGGGGTGCTCAACATGTGTCATGTGACATTGTTGCAGGTGTGGGCCTGGGAGCACATTAGTGTGGCTAGGCCGAATGTGGTGGGAGTGGGTTAGGAGGATACAACATTTTTGGTGGCGTATTGGTACGGTGCAAAGTATGGCTTGGTTTTTCGGTATCAGGGTGCAAGAGATTTAGATAGGTGGAGGAGATTGTTTGATGATCTAGAGGAGGAGGATATAGTGTGGAGACTGTATATGACACGACGCTTTAGGGGATGGAGGGATGATGAGGCTATACATAGGGGATACTTCTGACTCGTTGTTATATAGCTGGGAGAGTGCCTCAAATAGTAGAGTCACACAAGCTAGACCGGGTGATGAGGCAGTATGGGTTGGTATAGGATATTCCAGGTGCCCCTGATATGTTCAGATGGATTACATGGGAGAGACCATGGGGTGATGCAATTTTATCAGAGTTTGCATGAGAGTATTGGGCGACATTGGTGCGAGAGCTAGTAGAGTACCTAGGGAGGTTTGAGGGATTGGTAGATGTAGGGATCACTATGAGATATGCAACGTGTTTGCATGACACTGAGTTGCATAGATGACACCGAAGGTGCCGATCGTAGGGGAATTAGGATTTGGACTGGGGGATGAGGTTAGATTGGTAGGAGGGAGGGGGAGATATCAAGAAGATGGGGCCTGGGGGCAGCAGAGGAGAGGGGCAGGGGCATACTAAGCAAGAGGAGATCAATAGAGAGAGCTAGAGGCTGGGAGAGTAGTAGGGCAGCAAAGGAGAGCACCAACGATGACTAGAGCAAAGCCAGAGGTAGCTAGAGCAACAAATTCGCAGGAGAGAGGGCATGGGGAGATGATGCTGGAGGGAAGCAAAGAGCAAGAAAGAGGAAGAGGAGACAGAGGGCACCGGTAGAGCTCGAGGAGGAGAGACAAGAGGCAGAGGTGATGGGGGAGAGAGATGAGGCTGAGGCGATGGATGTAGGGGATGAGGGAGGAGCGAAGGATATAGACACAGAGGTACATGATATTCATCCTTTGTCTATGATGCCATCGACAACAGAGGATTTGGCCACGTGGTTGAGAGTAGAGGTGAGATTACATATCGTCGAGCAGAGGTTGAGAGAGTCAGAGGTGGCGAGGAGAAGATTGGAGGTAGAGGTGCTTGTGTTGTGAGCCCAACTAGTAGATAGTGAGAGAGAGTACCAAGCAGTGGTTGATGTGGTGTCACGGCATGATACAAAGATGCAAAGGGAGAGGGAGAGGCTATGAGCATAGATAGAGGAGCTGCGAGTAGGGGTGAGAGAGTTATAGGTAGAGGTGACTCATTTGGAGGGAGAGGTGGTGAGGGAGCATGAGGCAAGAGATTCAGCGAGATGGGAGAGGGAAAAATTAGAGGATACCATGACTATACTATAGGCAGGGGGTCAGTGAGAGGTTAGGGGAGGGATAGAGTAGAGATTGATAGAGGCCTTGGCAAAGGTAGAGAGGGATATGGAGGACCTGAGGAGGCAGGTGGAGGGATTGTTGAGAGAGAGGAGGGAGTTGAGGTAGGAGTGGGATGAGATTTGTGATAGAGTGGAGGTAACAAAGGAGACAGTGGGAGATATGGGATTGATGCAAGAGAGGGAGGATACAATGAGGGCTTGGGTACAGGCGATGGAGACCAAGAGGGATGATTTACAATCATAGGTGTAGGTTCTATAGGGGGAGAGGGATGTAGCAGTGGTATAGGTACAGGAAACACAGGTTGGTGAGCCAAAGGAGGGGGCTTAGATACTGTAGGCACAAGTACATGTGATGTAGGAGGAGAGGGATAGAGCCTTAGAGCAGGTGTTTCAGATGGGAAAAAAGATTGAGCAGCTACAATTAGTGCGAGGTGCATGGGAATAGGGGAGGAGGTCCCTCTGTGGATACTGAGATAGGTACAGGATGGAGCGAGACTCAGCCAGACAATAGATTGGTGAGTGGGAGGAGTATATGAGAGAGGCGAGCTACTACATGTGTGCATATTATTCGGTAGTTCTAGATTGGCAAGCACAGTGGGTATCAGCCTATATTTGAGCGCCACCACTGATGCCAACGCCATCCCAGTCAGCAGGGAAACATATCCAAGGATATAGTATCATTAGGGAGACACCACCACACAGATTACCAGTGCCAGAGTCTCCATAGAGATCAGATGTGGGCAGTTCATGGTTCATAGGATCAAAGGGACAAGATCTCGAATATTGACAGGTGTAGGATGGGAGATAGTACAGAGTAGCATATATCATAGTAGAGCCAAAGCCATATACTCGTACTATATTTTTGGTGACAAATTATGGATATGTTTTGTGATGTATATGATGGACATTATTATGGACTTCATGAGGGATATTTTACTTTTGTTATTTTTTGATATGATACGTGAGAGCCCTTATTGATACTATGTGATGGATGATTTATTTATGCATATGTGTAGTTATGGTTTTTATGATGGATGTCAGGATGTATGCATGATTTATGTGTATTCTTATATGGATGGATGTATGATTATGCTATATGATGGTCCTAATGTTTGTGATGCAAGATGTGATGGATGAATTATGATTATTTCCATGTGGTTATTTTTATGTGAATGATTATTATGATATGCATGATGTCTAACACTTATAATGCAGGATGTATGATGTCTAACATTGATGATGCAGGATGTGATGGATGATTTGTGCTAATTTCTATGTGGATGATTTATTATGATATGCATGATGTTTAATGTTTCTGATGGATGTGGTAATGAACCTAATGATATGAACTAAAGTGAATATGCTAATAGATGAGTTTTAAGATGCATAGAATAATTAATTAACTGACACAACTTAAAATGATTATGTAATGCAATTTAAGTAAAATGCAATGTGATCCTAAATGCAAATAAGGGCCTGCATAATGATGGAAGTGAAGAAGGCGATGGGTGTGTGACTACACCTATCAAGAACCATAAGACTCCTGAGAAGAAAGAGAAAGGTGGAGGGAATCATTATTTTCACAATCCAAAATCCTAAGTCAGGGGAAAAGAAGGGATGAAGGATACATGAATGTAATGGAGGAGAAAATGAAATGCAATCCTAATGCAAGTTAACATCTTGGGAGCATAGATTTTTGCTATAGCACAAGACACTAGTTACCATGGTATATGGACCAAGGTGGATTAGTGTCTAATGCATAAACAAACACAAAAAACAAGAAGGCTATCCCAATACCCCAAAGTCATGATGAATTTGGTTGGGCCAGGTATTGGAATAACCACAAGCACAGAAGGATGTCCCAGCATAACACAAGACCTCAGGGGTCTTGGTGGGTACTAGTGGGACAACTAGGAAAACAAAAAACAAAATAAAAAGAAAGATATGCCCCTATGTAAACCAGTCAAAACACGTCATAATATGAGAGATTATGGTGACCTTGACAAGTGATGATAGGGAGCTCAAATGATAAACAAAAGCATCAAAAGATTGCAATCAATTTCAAAACATCCTTTTCCATAGGATCGAGATGATGGATGGGGTTGATGTGGTTTGTTAGGAAGGATACATCCTGTTGAGACCAAAGATGGATGCTAAACTAAAATATTGATAATGATGCAGTATATTCAAAAATCGATTAAATATCGTGACACAAATGGATTCTATTTGTGAGGTACTAGCGAGATAAGGACATACCTTGAAAACAAGACACAAGAATGGCTCACCCTAAAGACCTAGGGGCTTGATGGCTGATCAAAGATCAGTCTTGCCTACATGAAAGCGCAGAGCCCTCATAGTTCAAGAAAATAACATGATAAAAGTGGAAAGAGGATGATGAAGACAAATGATGGAGGAAAATGATCAGACAAACTGACCACAAAAGAAAAACAAAGAGAAGCCCCAAGGGTAGATCAAATGATCAGCCTTGCCTATGTGTAAGCATAGGGGCAGCGTAGTTTGAAAAGGAGGAAAGACCAACAATGAATAAGATAGAAAAGTGGACAATGGTGACGGATGATGAAGGAAAAAATGCCCTGGGGGCGGATCAAGTGATCGGCCCTGCCTACATGCAAGCACAAGGGCAACATAGTTCAACAAGGATGGATGAGCAAAGATGACAGACAAAACAAAGCCTCGAGGGTAGATCAAATGATTGACCTTGCCTACGTGAAAGTGCAGGGGCAATGTAGTTCACCAAAGATGGACAAACAGGAAAAGACAACCTAAAATGACCTTAGGGGTAGATCAAGTAATTAGCCTTGCCTACGTGAAAGCATAGGGGAAACATAGTTCACCAAGGATGAAATGGGAGCTAGATGGAGACAGACACAATGAATGATCCTAGATGGAGACGACCAAAGTGTCGAGGTGACACACAAGCTCAGATTAGGATAGAAGCTCAATATGTTGGATAGAAGATGATGTTCATTCAATGCTCAACCAAAAATATACCAAGCGACCAGATGATGCAAGCAGATGGTAGGATATGATCGATAGGATGATAAGGATAATGAGATCTAGAAGGATAAATCATAGAGTAACTAGGACACGAGGCAGATAATGATTAAGCCCTATACGAAAGATGCTTGTTGCCAGGTTTTCACCAATCATACATATCCAAGGTACCACGCAAGGGTGGTTTTCACCATAGGACAAATTATTTCTCTTTACTATTTTTGGATTTTGATAATTTTTTACTTTTTTTTTTGCATTTTTTAGATTTTACCAGGAAGTATACGCTTGCTGACCTAAGTATAAAATTTATTCAGATGCATGATGTTGATGGGTTCTTCCAGGGGCTCTCCTTCAGGTGTAGATAGCCTATATGCTCCAGAACCATATTTGGCGGTGATGACATAAGGGCCTAGCCAATTAGCTTCAAACTTGCCCTTCTTATCTTGGTCTGGCTGATTCCTTTGATTTTCTTTGAGGACTAAGTCACCAACATTGAATTGATGAGCTTCTCTTGAGCCAATGTTGATAGGATTGTAGATGGTTGTAGGCTTTGACCCATTTTTCATCCAGTAATTCCAAATATGCAAGTCATGCCACCCGGGTGTCTTCGTCAGTGATCAGATTCTTTAGAGATATTCGAAGTGAGGGGATTTCAACTTCGATTAGCAAGATAGCTTCGACGCCATATACTAGTGAGTATGGGGTAGGGCCGGTGGGGGTGTGCATGGATGTACGATAGGCCCAAAGAGCATGATGGAGGTGGAGATTCCAATCTCGACCAGTGTTGTTAACCATCTTCTTAATTATTTTGATTAATGTTTTGTTGGTTACCTCTGCTTGACCATTACCTTGGGGGGTAATAGGGGGTAGACCAATGATGTTGGATATGATAAGTCTCACAAAGGAATTTCATGCACTTATTTTTGAATGGCTTTCCATTGTCAGTGATGATGGTGGAGGGGATTCCATACCTATAAAGGATATGGTAGAGTATGAACTTAGACATTTGAACACCGGTGATTTGAGTGAGTGGTATGGATTCCACTCACTTGGTAAAGTATTCAATGGGTGTGATGATGAAAGTGTGATCGTCGAAGGACGAAGGTTAGATCTTGCCAACCAAGTCAAAACCCCATTGTGAAAATGACCATGGTGTCGTGATAGGCTGTAACTCTTGTGTCAAGATAGGCATCAAATCTGCATGTTGCTGACAAGGAAGACACCTTTTGACAAACTCACAACCGTCATGTTCCATAGTAGGCCAGTAATATCTTGCTCAAAGAATTCTCTTGGCTAAGGCCATACCATTAAAATGGGCCCCACAGATACCACTATGCACTTCTACTAATGTGGTGTGGGCTTTGGTCTCCTTTAAACACCGAAAGCATATCACCAATGATGGTGTAGCGGGCTATGCGTTAGATAAAATATTTTTGTTGGTTTTGTGTGAGGTCAAATGGTAAGGTGTTGTCATTAAGATAAGTGTAGATGTCTTGGTATGAGGGGGATTCAGGACCTACAATGTCACATACCATTTCGCTCTTAGAAATGTCATATGTAGGGATTAATAGTTGCTCTATGAGGAACTCGCATTTGGTACGATCTTTGGGCATGTCTAGGAGGGAACCAATGGTGGCCATGGCATCAAATGCTTTATTCTAAACTCTAGGTATTTGATCAAATTGGATGGAGGAGAAATATTTCTTGAAGTCATCCACCATGCATTTGTAGGGTAACAACTTGTTATATTTTGTGAGAAATTCATCATTAACCTACTTGATAATCAATTGGGAGTCGCCAAAGACGTGAAAGTGTGAGATATGCCATTGAATGACAATCTTAAGGCCTGTGAGGAGATCTTCATACTCAACAATATTGTTGGTGCAAGGGAAGGCCAATCTGAATGAATTTGGTATGTAGTCACCTTGGGGGGTGACATGCAAGACGCCTGCTTTTGATCCATTCTTAGTGTGGGACCCATCAAAGTATAATGTCCATGTGGTGGCTTCTGAAATTGCAAAGACCCCTTCATCTGGAAACTCTATTTCTAAAGGATAGGAATCTACCAATGGAGAATACGCTAATTGATCCACAATGACTTGCCCTTTGATTGCTTTGCGATCTATGTAGTCTATGTCAAATTCACTTAGTAGTATGACCCATTTAGCCATGCGGCCTGTTCGTGTTGTTCTGAATAATAGATATTTAAGTGGATCAACTTTGGAGATTAGCTTAATCAGATGACTAAGCATGTAGTGTCTAATTTTCTGGGAGCTAAAGACGATGGCTAGGAAGGCATTTTCCATTGGAGAAAAATTGAGCTCATAACCGACCAAATTCCTACTAATGTAGTAAATTTCTCGTTCTTTGGAGTACTCATCATGTTGTGCCAATAATGCCTCCAATGCCACATAAGTAGCTGAAATATAAAGGAGGAGCGGTTTTCCTAGGATAGGTGGCATCAAAATAGGCGGGTGAGCCAAGTATTCCTTGATTTGGTCAAAGCCAAGTTGACATTGTTGGTTCCACTTAAATGCAGTATCTTTCTTCAGGAGGTGTGTGAACGATTGAAATTTGTCGGTGATTTGAGCAACGAATCTTTAGATGGACTGGAGCTTTCCTTGTAGACTTCTTAGTTGTTTGAGGGTGTGGGGTCAAGGCATTTCCATGATTGCCTTTACATTAGTGGGATCAACCTCAATTCCTTTGCGGGAGACAATGAACCCCAAGATTTTGTCAGCTGTGACACTGAACACACATTTCTTTGGATTGAGGTGTAGCTTGTATTATTCTAGACATTCAAAGATCTTTTTAAAGATGGTGGGGTGCTCTTCCCTTGATTTTGACTTTCCTAATAGATTGTCAACATAGTCTTCCATTATTATGTGAATGAGGTCATGGAAGATAACCATCATAACCCGCTGGTATGTTTCCCCCACATTCTTGAGGCCAAAAGAAATGACATTATACAAATTTTTTCCCTAAGGTGTTGTGAAGGCAGTCTTGTGTTGGTCCTCAGGGGAAATCTTGATTTGGTTGTAACCAAAAAAACCATACATGAGGGACAAAATCTCATGTCATATGGTGAGGTCGACCAAGATATCAATATTTGGTAGAGGGAAGTCATCCTTGGGACACGATTTATTAAGATCTCAAAATTCTGTACAAATTCTGATGTCTCCACTAGGTTTAGCAATTGGGACTCTATTGGAGATCCAATCAGAGTAGTCAATCGGTTGGATGAACCCTACTTCCAACAACTTTTCTAATTATTTCTTAACCAGTAGGTCCACTTGAGGGTGCATTTTTTTGATCTTTTGTTTAACATGTTTTGCATCGGGATAGACATCTAGGTGATGTACCACCAAAGCTAGATCAAGGCTAGGAATGTCTGAGTATGTCCAGACAAAGTTGACGATTCCTTATTTTAGGATGTTGGTGATGGTAGAATTTTATTCTTCTGATAGTGCCTTAGCCACATAAGTGATCTTGGGGTTCTCTTCGATTCCCAAGTTTATTGCTTGTGTTTCTTCGATCAAGATGGATGATCGACCGAATAATTGAGTTCCTACAAGGGGAAGATGAACATCCCCATCTTGTAGTGCCTCTTTGAGGTTTTCACTAGAAAATACACCATTTGTTTTTACTATTTCACAGTCACAAAGTGTCTTAGGGAGGTTTTCACTCAGTGACCCATTTTGATTTTGTTTCTTTTTGTTTTTGCGGCTGGAACGTTCATCTTCCCCCAATCCCATGAGATGCACATATTGGTCCACTAAGGGAAAGGTGTTGGGAGGTGTGGTACTTTACATGTCATAATCTATAAGCTTGGGATGTTCGAGGGATAAAGTGATGGTACAAATAGATAGGCATTCAAATATGGCAGGGAGGTCGATGTGATCAACGTCATCATACGCATGTATGATGGACTCCTCCTCTAGTATGTCCTCGAGGGACCGTCATCGACACTAAAATTGTTTGAAGTACTAGAGGATGCCACAGGACCCTTCTCTTTAGTATCATAGCCTAAGCCCATTTTCTTTGGACAAACAAAATCTTCTATTGGTTGTAGTCTTCCTTGTTCTGTCACACTAAGGCCTCCCCCCTAATAGTTGTGTTTTGTAGCTAACTTGGAAGGCCAGGGATAGGCCTCTTGGAAGTACTCTTTTAAGGGGGGAGATGGTTTTGGTTCTTCATGTTACACCCACTGGTTGATGTCTTCTTCAGGTGTATCTTATCGTAATCCAGGAGAGTGAAAAGTGTTGGACCCCACAGTTGGAGCTTTGAGGGTAATTATATTTTCTTCATTTTTTGGAATTGATTGAGATGGTTGTCCATATGTGCATGGCGAGGGTGGCATGGTTCCCACATTTAGTGTTGTACACATTTTGTACTCACCGCATCCCTTGTCAATGATTTGGACCTTAGTGATAGTGGAATTAGGTGTAGATGATGATGTGGATGAAGGGGTGGATGACGTGGTGTTTAGTGTGTTGGTGGATGGATGAGAATTAGATGTTTGATATGCCCCCATTTCTACTCTAGGGCAGCAATGCGAATGTGGAAAGGAATCTTCTAGGGCACGACAATATTAAAATGGCTGAGGGTTAGCCTATATGGTTACTTATATTCCTTGAAATGGGAGCTTCAAACATTGGTGGTAGATTGATGGGACGGCTTGCATAGAGTGAATCCATGGGTGGCCAAGGAGGATGTTATATGGAAGTTCCAGGTCTAGAACATGACACATTGTATACTATACAATGGGACCTACTTGAATAGGAAGATAAATATTTCCCTTTGAATCTCATACTGCGTTATCATATGCTTTAATGGTGATAACCTAATTATTTAGGTAAGCCTAGGTGTATCCCACCTGTTGTATAAACTTTAATGTACAAAGATTTAGGGTCGAACCATTATCTACCAGTCACTTTATAAAAACTTGACCCGACCTCAAGGTGAAGGGGATGATTATGACTTGAGTCAAGGCGTGGCATGTCCTTCTGACTGAAGCCTAATTGGTAGGTTGTGGAAAAATTTCCTACCAATGCTTGGAACTGTGTTGGATCGATATCGTCAGGGATTTGGGTGTTTTGTAAGGCTTTATTCAGGATGTCTTGATGCACAAGGGAAGACCTAAGAAATCTAGGATAGAAATTTGAGCTGAAGTCTTGCCTATTGATCAAGGATGTTGTACTGTGAACTAACAGATGGCAACTAGGTAGATGCAGGAGTGGTTAGGAACGTGATGCGGGTTTGATGAGTGGTAACAATACACTATGGATCTTTTCCTTTGACACGTATCATGGATACATGTGACTCTACTTGTTATACATATGTGACCACACCTTGGTAATTGTATAAAACATTTTTATAACTGATATTATTTGTGTTGTTATTTTGATTATTGTTGTTACTAGTGCAAGGATTGGAATTGGATGTAATGGGACCCTGATTGTGTTTGGGAATTTTTTTTTGATATATTTGGAGTTGAGCATTGGAAAAAGATGCCATGTTAGCATCCACATGGATTTCACCCCGATCTATGAGATTTTGGACGTATATTTTCAGATTTTGACACTCATCCAATGTGTGCCCCTTAATCTTGTGAAAGTCACAATACTCGTTCTCTTTGAACCAAGCCGGCTTGGGATTGGACTCATCGAGGAGCTTGGTTATAGGATAAGTGATGGGGTAGTTGGCTTGCAGGAGTTTTTTAAATACGACGCTAAGGCATTACCCCAATTGAGTGAGTTGTCGTTTATTCCCTCCTTGGTTGTTATGATTTGCCTGTTGCCGGGGTGCTCCTTGGGGCATAGATATGGCGTTTGGGACTGATTGCTACTGTTGAGGAGGATGTATTTGTGAGGTGGTAGCCACCTGGACATGTTTGGTTTTAGTGAAACCATCATTTATAACATTCTTATTTTATATTCCAATATCAAGGTTTATCCTCAGAGGATATCTCTTTATCAGAATTGAAAATCTTGACTTGCCTTTTAGCAACAAGGGCTCATTCCAGGATGGGAACCTTCTCCACGAGTGCCACAAAGGTTGTGATGTAGTGGATTCAAAAGTTGTGAGCCATGTTCGGATGGGAATTTTTTATGAGCAATGTAACCATGTCTTTTTCCTATAGTGGGGATTTCATCCGGCTGACTAAGGCTCGCCATCTTGGTAGATAGATTGCAAAGGTCTCTCCATCACGTCGCTTTTCTTTCAAGAGATAAAACGTGTCAATGTCCTTCTCCAAATTAAAACAGAAGTGAGAGACAAATTATTTTGATAGTTGCACAAATGATTTGATGGATCCCTTTTTAAGACCCATGAACTAGTTAAGGGTGACCCCCTGTAGGCTCTTACGGAAAAGTCAGATGAGATAGTTGTCATTGTGCATGACCTCCTAGTAATGGGCATAAAATTATTACAGATGAGCTTTGAGGTCCTTGGTTCCCTTGTACTTATCAAATTTTGGTATCTCAAAGTGTTTAGGGAAGGGAACCAAGGAAATGAAGGGATCAAATCAATAGGGACAAATTTCCTCAAACTTGAATGACTTCTTGCCCGTCCCAGCTTGTAAATCATTCAACACAGCTTTGACTTCTTCAAAGTCTTTGTTGATGGGTGCTACAAGAGTTGGAGTAGGTTGATTGTATGGATAGTATTGTTGGTATGATGTGGATGGCATTGTCACAATTGGATCATAAGAAGGTTGGGATGCATACAAATGCATTTTTTGGTTATGATTGGTATAAGTGGATTGTGGATTGATGTATGGTGGATAGGAAGATGATGAATTGTGATGAGTGGAAGCCGCTTGTTGGTAGGGTGGCTTTTGCTAGTAGTAAGAAGTGAGCGAAGCAACCTGTTGTTGTGTAGGATTTTGATAATACAAAGAGGTAGGACCCCCTTGTTGATATGATGATGGTTGTTGGTAGTAAGAGACAAAAGGTGCACCCTACTAGTAGCATTTTTGTTGAGGATAGGGTGGATGAGATTGGTATTGTTGCACAATGGTGGGCTGCTGCGTGACGTATGGGGGTGGATTTGATGTCTGTTGGTAGGGATGATTCTGTGACTACGAAGGATCGGTGTAAGGTGGTGGTTGGGTCCACATTTGGTTTTGACTGGTCTAATGAGGATTTAAATTGAGATGGGATGGAGCAGTGTATGTGTTGGATGGATGATAAAGGTATTTTGTAAGAAGATTATTTTGCGTTTGCGTAGGGATATGTATATGTTGTTGTGGTTGTTGTTGGTGAGATGGAATATGTTGTTGCTGGGGGACTACTACGCAAGTACCATGCGATGGTTGTGGCTATTGGGATGTTGCTTTTGTTACCTGATGTGGTGGTTGTGTGGGAGCTGAGACGTTTTGTTATGGAATGGGAATGTTGTGTTGTGGAGGTTGCTAATGACGTGGTGGGGATGAAGCAAAAATAGTAGTAGTATGTTGAGGTGTTGTTTAGAATGAAGTGGATTGGTGGGGGATTGATAGGATGTTGTTGGAATGTGGGTTGTGGTAAATTATTAGCGGGTGTAGACCCTAGAGGAGACATTAAAGCAAGGATAGGTGTGCCCCCAGTGTTGATAGGTGGTTGTTGAGATGAAAGCACTGGAGCGAACGAGATAAATGAAGGCATGTCATAGGAATAGGGATTGTGATGCTTGGGTTGTAGTACTGAAGCTGTGGTTGAGAGGCAAGGATAACTAGCCACTTGGTGTATTACAGCGTTGCAAAATTCAAGGTTATACCAGTTTTCTGTGGGTGCACATTCAGGGGTATATGAATTTCTAGGGAAATTTTGAGAAGTTTGTGGATCGGTATGTGTGGGAAGAATGTGGGCAACAACATATTATGATGCATCAAAGTCGGATGGTGGTTTGATTCCTCTCATGAGCAAGGTGGAAAGAATCTTATCCCCACGTTCGTTGAGGAGAAGATCTGTCATCTAGACATTGACAGGGTTGTTAAGGTACTCATCAACGGTGACTTTGGGTTGGTTAACCATGTTCTTGTCACTGGGTGGTGTGGTGATTTGGATGTCCATATTGGATTGGGATGAGGCACCGTTATGGGGATCTTGTGGGATGCTTGGAGTGTTGGTAGGATCTTGTGGGATATTCGGTTGGAACCTTGGGTCTATTGGTCTACCATTTACATTTTTACTTCTGAGCGGGTCTAAACGGGCATGAACATGAAAAACATCTAAATGTGTAAATAAGCTTCTGAATGATGATCAAAATGATGATCTGGATTGATTGATTGGATTGGATAAGGATTGTTTCATGATAGATTTATTTGAATGATAGGGTATATGATGAATCAATTGATGATATATCAATTGATTGGATGATTGGATAAGATTGGATTGGATTGGATTTGATTGATAAAATGATTGATAGGATTGGATGGAATCAAATTAAAGATCAAATGATTGGATGATTAAAAGGGTTTCTAAACTAGGTTGAAAGATCACCCTAGGTGATGTAAGGTGTTGATTGATCGGATTAAAGGATGAACTGATGATCACGACACCGAATCCGCCTTGAGATGGAAGGGGAAATATAGGGCCAAGGATGATGATCGACTTAGGGTGGATGGCAATCCTAAGTGGATGTTAAAGGATGATGATCAGGTTCAGACAGCTAGGTCAATTTGGATAACAACTTCAAACGAAGTTTAGAGGATTCAAATCGATACAGTGATGATGGATATATAACCTAAGGATGATTATAGATGCAACCTATATGTTTTGGATGATGATGTGGATTCAAATGGATTCTGATGTAGGTGAATGAGATGTGCAAACAACTGGATAGAAAATAAGCCTCTCAAAAATCGTGGGAAGCTGGCGTTTCAGATCAAATTTGGGAAACAAATGCATTTTTGGGGTAGGGTCGCCCAAACTTGGGAAAGGTCACCCAAACTAGGGCAAGATTGCCCAAACAAGGCAAGGTCACCCAAACAAGGTAAGGTCGCCCAAACAGGGGCAGGATCACCCAAACAGGTCTCGGTTCCAACTTAGGGCGAAAAATGGTTAAACAATATCGATAAATGAATTTCTAGAATGAGAAATAAAATTTGCAAAATGGGAAAACCATCACTTGAAACAAATGAACAGATGTATGAGGTTGGGAAATGGGAGAATGGGTTCCCAGAATGGGTGAATAGCTAGTCGAAAAGGGGGAACGATGCTCAGAATGGGCAAATGGATACTTGGAATGGATGGATGGATGGTCCGGATGGGTAAACAGGTACTCCGAATGAGGGAATGACACTCGAAACTGGAAAATGGGCTCCCAAAATAGGGTAACGGCTAGTGAATGGAGGTTGAAAAAGGTTGTTCGGAGGTTAGGGTCGCCCAAATAGTGGGCGGGGTCACCCAAACAGGGGGCAAGATCACCCAAACATGAAAAACTTCCAAAAAATTGACTTAAACAAGATAAACAATAGTTGAGGTAGGGGGTAGGGTCACCCCTTTTAGGCAAGGTCACTTGTTTGAGGGAAAGGTCGCCTGTTTGAGGAAAGTTGGTGATTTTGACTTGGGTTTAGTGAAAAATGACTGAAATAGGAAGGGCGAGGTCACCCCATTGAGGGAAGGGTCTCCCCTTTGAGGGAAAGGTTGCTTGTTTTAGGGAAAGGTCACCTCTATGTACTGGTCTGAACCTAACTTAGTCAAAAATAGTGATGGAAAAGGATAAAACCAATAAGTAAAAGGCCAAAACTGACTGACAAGTACTAGTTTTTCACAAGAAAACACTTCAAACAGGACAAGCCTAGTTCTAGTGTTAAGGGTATGGTCAACACGGTCCTCTATCTAGGCTTAACAAGGTTACTAAGAGCATCCCCGATATACGCACGGTACGTGGGGCTCAAACCATGAACACCAATCTATCACAAGCATGAGTCGGGAGCAACCAACAAGAGACTGGGAGCTCAAACCAACTCTTCACATCTTGTCTAGGTATCACCCTAGCTTTGATGCTCTGTTAGATACGTCATGACTGGATTGAGGTACAAATTTCACCTCCCCCCTTTATATACCCTACTGGTATGCGTGGTTGGAATCGTCCCTTAGGGTGATGAAATCCCCAAGCAGGTCCCACTAATAAAATGAAAAAAGGGTAAAAGGATTAAGTGGACTACGATTTCTCTTCACCGTAGATCACCAAATGGCGCAAGGGGATTGGATATGCCAATTTTCCACTTTCAAACAAAACAAGCAAATTCTTTGACCCTTTAATTAATCTTATGTTCCTAGTTTAAAGAAATGAAAGCACAAAACCAACTAAACAAATGTTCTCCTCCTGCAACAAGCATATTAGTAGTTTCATTTTTGTGCCTTTAGCGAGTGAGCTGCACAAATGTTAGTATGAAAAACACTCAAAATAGAAGTTAGTAGGTCAAAAATGGAAAAAAAAATCAAAATCAAATTTTGAAATGAAAATTCTGAGTGACTATTTACCTGTTTTTACCTTTGTTTTGGGTGTGGCCGCCTCTATGTTTTGGGAAAGGTCGCCTATTCTGGGCAAGGTCGCCCCTCTTGGGCAAGGTTGCCTATTCTGTGAACCTACTAAAAGTCAGAATGCGAAAAACAACAAAAAAAAAAACTTCTGGCTTTTTAAGCAAGGTCACCTGTTCTGGGCAAGGTCGCCTGTTTTGTGAACCTGCAAAAAGTCAAAAGGCAGAAAATAAGAGAACATAAAACAAAACAGTCTAGTTTTTTGGGCAAGGTCGCTTGTTCTGGGAAAGGTCGCCCCTCCTAAGCAAGGTCTCTTGTTCTATGAACCTGCAAAAATTCAGAAAGCAAAAAACAACAGAACAAAAAACAAAACAGTCTGGATTTTTGGGCAAGGTCGCTTATTCTGGGCAAGATCACCCCTCCTGGGCAAGGTCGCCTATTCTGTGAACCTGCAAAAAGTCAAAAAGCAGGACAAAAAACAAAACAACCTAGCTTTTTGGGCAAGGTCTTCTATTCTGGGCAAGGTTGCCCCTCCTAGGCAAGGTCGCCTGTTCTATAAACTTGCAAAAAGTCAGAAAATAAAAAATAGCAGAACAAAAAACAAAATAGTTTGTGTTTTTGGGCAAGGTCACCTATTTTTGGGAAAAGTCACCCCTTTAGGGCGGATTCACCTATGTGTTCCAGAATTTGCAAAATTTCAAAAATATCAAACGTGAAAGTAATGGACCCGTGATGTGGGTCCCACCGGGCGTGCCATAAATGTGATCAGGTGAAACTCTAGTCTAGAAATGCTAAACAAAATAAAATGCAAGAGAAGCAAATGACACCTAACACCTCAAGATAGGGCTACATTAACTCACACAAAATAAAGATAAAGAAAACAACATATTTTACCTTGTATTGAGTTGATCTTTGGTTGGCCCTTTGATGGTTGATAATGTGTGCTCCTTGATGGAAAGCTTGTGATGGTAGTGGTAGTTGGGTGATTAATGAGGGTGGATGAATATAATAATGGCCAAGATAAAAAAATTAAAGATGTAAGAGAGTTGCATTAACAATGGCTAGAATGCAAAATGGATTGAGAGCATAAGTTTGACAATAATGCATGAAGGTCATAAGGTCCCTTAATGAATGACAAAGAGGGGTATTTCTAAAAGAATTTGATTTTTTCTAGAGGAATCAATGGTCAAGATTGAGCCACCATGGACAAGATGGAGGGCTATGGTGAGCTGAGGACTCACAAGCCCTCACATCTCACCATGTGGCGGATGAAGTGGCTAAGGACATGGTGAGATGGAAAGGGTACAAGATGACATGGAAAAATCCATGTGGTTCCAAGGTACTTGCAAGTACCTTGGGATGGGAGAGGATTTCCCCAAAAAGGTATTCCTTGGCCCCATATGGGGTTGAAAGTGACAAGTGATGACTTTTAGAAAGTCCACCCTTGTCATCATGGGGAATGGGGAAGGCATTGGAGGAATAAAAGTGAATTTAAAATTCACAATCTTGGGAGAGACTCATGGATAAGGAAAGGTCTTCCAAAAGGAGTTGTTTGTCCATGTGTCTGATGTGACCTTTGAGAGGTCATGGGGGAATATGTGTGAATTTTTAATTCACATGGGGAAGAGGTCAACCCAAAAAAGGTATGTACCAAGAAAGGTTGACTTAAGGACATGCCAGAAAAGGTAAGTGATTAGGATTAAGATTGTGTAAATAGGTGATTAGGCTAATTAATGATGATTAGAGACAAGTGGCTAGATATGGAGGATGCAACATTAATCCTAATTAAGGATATGCACATCTTAATGAAGGATTAATTAAATTAACCCATATTAGTGAAAGGGTTATGGAGGATGGGACAATGAGAGAGAAAAAATGAATTAAAAATTGAAAAGGATAATTGACTAAAGTAAATAAATTGATTGATTTATTTAATTTAGAGAGGAAATGGTAAAGGATAAAGTATTTAATTAAATACTTGTGGGAACCTTAGGGAAATGGGATAATATTAATTAAATATGTCATTTAATTAATATAGATGGATTAGACGAATAAATGATGGGATTATGACCATGTGGAAGTGGTCAAATTTAGGTGTCTACAATATATATTGGAGAATTGAAGTTATTAATATAAACCATAAGCACATATGATAGCACTGATCATTATTGTAATAATATGCAATGAGGCATATAATACACCATGGGGTGAATTAAGCTTAAAGCATAGGTTAAGTGGTATTTAATCCAATGCATAAATTTAGTATGACCAAGTCAAAACATTTAAACATAGCATGTAGAAAGCTTAAAACTATGTAAAACCTTTAAGCAAGGAAGTGAATGTTGTTTGAAACATAAGAATAATTCAACACGTCGGGCCTGTGAAGCTAGTGCCAAGGAATAAGAGCTGGCACCATATTTAGTAGAAGTTGGAATGTAAAGGAAATATTTGAATTTGTATTAACCTACAAATAAGTGTTTAGACTCATTTAAGTGCAAACTTGGAAACATTTTGTAATGGAATTTGAATTAGGAAACCTGTTTTGAGTTTGTTGTCCCATTTACCAAGTTGAATCAACTATAGAACTATCATGTGTTGTGAACCTATGAGTGAGTAATTACATGAGGAAGAAAGGTGGTAGAAATACTTGTTTGCAACCTCCAATTTCTCACAAATTAGTATAAATAGAGGTGCCCATTCTACCAAATGCTACACTTATCATTCTTATGGTCTTGATGTTATTTTTTTGTGTGTGAGAGAGAGAGCTTGTGATTTGAGACTTATTTTTCGTATATCATATTTGTGCTTATTGGAGATTTAGAGGGAACTTAGAAGAGGGTATTCAAGTGGACCATGGATGAGGAATCAATTGATCTTGAGGATTCATACTAGGTAGGAGTTTAATCAGTTAGAGCATTAAACATGCATGCTAGTTTTTATACCTTTGTCTTTATGTTGGAAAGGATAAATTAGTTTATTTACTATGTTGGGAAAAGAGTGTTTTTGAATATGTTGTGGTGTTTGTTTGAGATTGCTTGATTTATAGCTATGCAATATGTTGTAGAACCTATCTTTTTGGTCATGTCTTTATGTACCCTAATATATGGTATTTTATTTAAGTGCAACGTATTTACGTTGTGTAGTTATCATCACTATATGTATGATGTCTATTTTAGACATATGTAGCATTACACAAGAAGTTCCTTAAATCACTTTGGTAGCGTAGTTATAATGTTATGTGATATTATGTGGGTTATTCCTAGGATTGGTCAAATTTGTGGGAAAGAAGGTACCCTAGTTATAGAGTATAATGGTCATGTTAAACGAAACCAAGCTAGGAAGGTGGGTGAACATGTGACGTCTATGCTAAGTTAAGGGTAATATAAAATTTGGCCAAAGTAGTGTAAGTAGACACTTTTTACGCTATCAATTTCACTATGATTCAAGATTATGTACTAGGCATGGTATGTTCATACACGTAAGTTTTAACAACTATATGTTAGTCTAGAAACATATAGGACACACCACCAAGCTCATAATAGGCTATTTTTATGAGGTTACCAAACCAATCTCTTCATTGAAGGGTAGGGCCATCTTACCATTTAGGTCGATGTGTGGGGGACCATAGTAAGTATGATTTTGGTGAAAAAGTGCTTGAGTGATGCTTCTCCTCTTCAGTTGGCAACCAATATTTGAGGGATAATTCTTGGAACATTATGCTTTATATTCTTTGTAAGATTTTTAAAGCTATGTTTTTAATTTGTATTCATCTCCGTGGAAGATGTAAACATGAAATATCATTTGGAAATTATGTATCATTATTATTTGAATCAATGAAGGAATTATTTTGTATGCAATGGGAAATTTTGGATTATGTTTCAAATATGCATTTATTATTCAAGGAAAATAAAAATTTTATTGCTCTTAAAAGTTAGATGCATAAACCATTCACTTACATAGAGTTAATTATTGTGTGGAACAATGGGCATGTTACATTTATTTAGTGGCACTAAATGTCCTATTTTGCATGCTAACATTATGTTTACGTTTTCTATTAACATTCAAAATAAGAAATTTATCTTTCTTATAATTTCAACACGCTTTAAATGGTGTAACATCTCAATGGTTTAATTTATGCGACATTCATTATATTTATTTCTATGACTTGATACACACATTCTTAGATCATTATGTTACTTCATCTCAAATTATGACCTTGATAATTTGACACATAGTAAAGATAAATTTATCAACATGCCACGTGTTCATTTAGGTATCACATAGCACAAATCATTAAAGAAAGTAACACTAATTGTCGACCTACACTAAATCTTCCTCTAGCTCTTGAGTATTCACATCCTCTAATTTGGAAGATGAGTAAGTAAAGATCTAATAAAGTCTTCCAACTTTTAAAATATATAAATCCTCACACTCTTCGAAATTAATCCCAATATGCATCTACTTGGGTGTAAGATATCTCAAGATACTCCATCATCTTTTATTGCATCACCATATGTTCTCATGTTATACATAGTATCTATTGTTTTAATAGAATACAATTCAACTTTTTCGTTATCCTTCATCATTAAATTATCAAAATTTATTCTTAGCATTTGAAGATTTACAATTTTTACCTAATATTTACCTTGATATGAACTTTCTAATTATGTCCATTCTTACTTTGTTTTCTTTAAATGATAATTCTTGGATAGATACTTGGGTATATTACACTCTAGAATGCTAGGCCATCTCATTTATCGTCTTCTTTTTTGTCTTTTAATTCACACATAATTAACTCCAATATTGAGGTTAAGCATAGGTCTACTTACTATGATGTCACACACTCCTTTCCATAAAATACCCTTTTTAATCGATTCACCAATAATCAAAATTTTCACCTTTAAACTATGGAATCGACCTACCATTATAGCTATTAAAGAAGCTATAACTTTCTCTCAAATTATTAGGATCTTGAGCTCTAGTGAAGAAGCTTCAAATATAAACTTGTCTAATATAATTCTCACTTACATAGTAAAACCCTTGTGCTAATAAAACCTTTCTCTACTACCACTATTAGTAAATTTTGTATGGGATGGGGGCTACCTAGAAATTAATATACTAAAAAACACTTTTTTAAAATTAAGCAAACTTACTTGATTCTAAATTATTATCTAAATTTATCTATGAATCTCTTACAAAACTTATTAAAAAACATCTTACAAATAGACTCAAATAATTTTTGCAATACATAATTTGATGTCCTAAAAACATCTAATAAAAAGAATTTAAAAATATCTTAAAATAAGATGCCTTACATCTAGTTCTCCAAGTAGATATTTAAAAACTAAAAATAAAACTAAAATATAAGTGAATAAATTAATAGATTGTGCCCTCTCATTTAATAGTTCTCGAATCTCCTAAAAAAACTTATCCTAAGCATAGTGACTAGACTTCTTCTAAAATGACATCTAAATAATTAATACATCCATAAATTTAGTTTCCTAAAAATAAACTTGGATAGCTAGAATATAACAGCTAAAATAAAATTTTATATTGTCACTTTGTCTAGAATTCTAACAAACTATAATATGTATTGAAATTTCTTTAGCAAAAATTGTTGTTTTCTTTTCAACATTTATCTATAATCTTCATCAACAACTAGATATGTTACATATTTTCAACAACGATTGTCTATGATCTTCAACAATAGTTCAACTTTAACTTATTCTAACTTCATTGACATTTTGTTCTTTGAAATCAAAATTTTCATGCTTCTCCATTACAAGTATCACCTAGATGCAATGATTTCTAGGTAGACCAATCATGCATATGAGAGATAGGTTCTTGTGAACTAATACTAATGAAATATGGGCTAATGATATTGACTCAAAAATTATGCTATTTAATCTTCAAAATACATCACATAATTGACATTTTGCCAAAATACCACCTACTTGTTAATGAATGAGATAAGGAGCTCTATAGTGAATGGTTCATAAGGCACTTCAATTTCTAAATGTTTTACAAATGAGAGTAGTAAGATAAGTAGTATTTAACTTGGGGGAAATCCATGGTCAAGCATACTTGAGTTTTAGTAATATTGGGATGAATGACCTCCTAGTAAGTCTTGATGCTTCACCCTTGCAAGAATTGATCACCTAGATGCAATGAGTGATAAGTACCATTATACACATGAGAATAGATTCATGTGAATCACTACTCATGAAATATTGGCCAATTATATTGGTTCTTGAAAACTATGTAATTGAATCCTAATGAAACATCTCCTACTTATTAATGAATGAGCTAAGGAACTTTATAATGAATGGTTCTTAAGGAACAATTTTTTTTTAAAGTTTTTTTAAAATGGAATAGAAAGCTAAATAGACTTGATCTAGGGTGAAAATACATGGTTAAACACACTTGAATCAAATAATTTTTGGATGGGTGACATATTGGTAAGTCTTCATGTTTCACCCCCATAAGCATCATGTACATATAGTAAGTGCTAAGTGGACCATTCATGCACATGAAATATGGATACTTATGAACCATTATTCATGAAATATGGTTCAATAAGATTGAATCAAATAATACATAACTTAATCCTAATAAAAAATCACATAATTAATATAATTTTTGTCATATCTTTTGCAAACATGTCAATACACTCAAAATTTGGTGTGGGTATTTGTTATAATCACACAATAGTAGATTGGGTTAAAACTTACAAATTTTCCTACTCTTTGAGATGACATTAAAGTATATTATTTATGGAAAGGATATGAGAATCCTTACTTATCCTATGTTATGATTTGAAGTGTACAATTGATTCAATTTGGGAATAGAAGCTTTTCTCAAGGATTCTTCTCCATGTCAAACACTTCATATGCACTTGGCCATTCATTTGAATATCAAAGGTAAGAATGATATTAGGCTTCCAAAAAAAATAGTTTATAGTGCAAAGGTGACAACCTCAACACCATCATCTACATGAAACAACCAAAATTTGCATTTTTCACACCATAACTAAGAAATCTATTATGTCCAAGGGTGAAGTTTACAATTGGTGAAACATGGTCTCCACCAAGACCCTTTGTCAACTAAAACATTATAAATTAGTCTCATTGTAGGGAAATTGGTGTTGGTCATGACGCATCTTTTTATTTTCCTATCTGTGTGCCTTCTATGGTCAATCATAGGTTGAACATTACTTTCTTGGTACATGTGCCCTCTATATGTATAATTTATGGAAACCAAACTAGGACATCTTTTATTGATATTAATTTAGGCAATATGTGATCCTGCTACAAAAAATCCATTAGTGTTTACCCTATCACTAGCACTTACAATGGTGTAGTATATGATAGTTTTTTCTTTCATATAAGATGTTCTCCATTTGTGGACTTGTAAGTGCTAATACCAACCTAGCACACATTTTTCAATTCCTAGGGGGAGTATACTCCATTAAAATTCCCCAAGCCTTATCGTATCTTGACATAATGAGGTTTATCTTTTTTTAAACTAAAAAATATTATATTCCCTCACCATTTCCAAATTATTTGGGGTGTCTTGTGTGCCTAACACATGTTGCATCTCAACCTCCCCTAGAAAATTATCCTAGATATCTTCTCTAATCATGAAAAATTGACACAAAATTTTGACTGTACAGGTGGAATTATATTATCCATTATTGGTGTTCTTGTCAATAACTAGGAACACTCATCCACCACCTAAGAATTAACATGAATGGAAAGATGCTAAAATATTGACTAATCTTGATTTTGTGAAGGATAAAAGAGCTAAAATCCCAGTATGACTCAAAATTGACTCTAGGGGAGGCTTTGAAAATTTTTATTATAACCCCTCATTAGTTTGCATATTTATAATATGCGGTCCCACACATTAATGAGTATCTTGTGATTATTCCTTACTTACCTGCAGGATGATTTTAACATGAGATCCTAGAAGTTGAGTGTAGGAAACTATCTTGACATGACTACGTGATGCAACCAAAATTCACAACATATAAATCATAATTATTATAAAAAAATGAACATAGAAAATTTAGAATACTTCTACTATTCATCATTCCATTCTACTCCAAAAACTGAAAAGAAACTTCCTTTTAAGTACAAATTTGAAAAACCTCAAAATTTGCATATAAATTATAATTATTAAAAAAAATGGACACGGATAACTCAAAATACTTCTACAAATTCACATTTATTCCTCATTCCATTCTACTCCCAAAATTGAAAACAAACTTCTTTTTAAGTACAAATTTGAAAAATTACCTTTTCTGGCAATTTTTAGCAAAATCTAAAATTACTTTTTTTGGCATTTTTTAGCAAAATCCAAAATTGCCTTTTTTGGTAATTTTAAGCAAAATTCAAAATTACCTCTTTTGGAATTTTTTAGTAGCTTTTTTAAGTTGCCTTTTTTTGGTAATTTATCATGCTTATCTACATGGCCTATGAAAGCTTCCAATTATCTGAAACTAATTAAAGTGACACTAATTGTCAACTTACTAGTTTAATTATAGGAAAGAGTTTGAAATTAAATAGAAAAACAAATTGAAAAATCACTAAAAGCTCAATTGGACTCCTAGGTCAAAATTTATGACCTCTAGAAGTTCCTGCATCATTCTCCTTTAGTTAAAAAAACTTAGCTCTTGTGATTTTCTTTCCTAAAACTTGTGCCACTTGTCCCAATTCAACTTCTTCAATTTATATTCTATAATCCATGTGCTATCTTCTTGTGCTAGTCCTTCCCTTTGTACCAGATAATTGTTGTTTTTACCTTGTTGTGTGTACATTGCCCTTTAGTCCAAAATCTGTGCAATCCTTTCTTTTCTTCTCAGAAACTATTGTTTCCAATTTTTTTCTTTATCACACTTCTCAACCTTTACCACTACCTTTCCTTCCATCTCTTCTCCTATTTTCAGTTCCTCTCTAATAAAATAAGAAAATTTAATTTTTACCTCATTATCCTATTCTATTGCAACATCCTCATTTTAATTTTCAACTGCACTTGAATTTTCTAAAATTGTAACATCCTCCAAAGGGCACTCAACTGCTTTTGTTGGTACATGTTTTTCTTTACTTCCTTCTATCTACATCACTAGTTACATAACAAAAATGTGTCAGCTTCATTTCTTTGACAAGTTCTCCTGTGGACAATATATTTGCAACCTTCCCTTCATCCTTAAGAGGTAATAATATCACTTTAGAACCATCCTTCCAAAATGTGTATGTATTCTTCTCTCCATCATGCAATATTACCTTCCTATCATATTGTCATGGACTTCCCAACAACACATGACATGTGTCTATTACAATGACATCAACACATACTTCATCCTTATAACTATTTCCTATAGAAAAATTGATTAAGAATCTCTCATAAATAGTGACTTCATTTCCATTTTTAAACCATGCTATACGATAAAGGTGGGGATGCTTTTCATAAGGAAATTTTAGTTTATCTGTCATTTCCTTAGAAACCATGTTTTCACAACTACCACCATCAATAATAAATTGACATACCTTTCCTCTTGAGGTGCATCTAGTTTGAAAGATATTTGTTCAAAGCCAAGAGCCATCACATCCTTTTTTTTGCACTTGCTCTTGCTTTGGTATCACCATTTTCCTTCTCATCATGAGGCTCTCTCCCACATCTGGTAGAACTTCTAGGTCTACCCCTTCTTCCTCATCCTTTAATTGAACCAAGTTCAATCTACACTAATTCATTTGACTGCAAAATCCGACAAAAGATGTAAAATGAGATGATCTTCGGGTACTTGTGATATTTGATGTGTAATTTTCAATTTTTAAAAATTTTATCCCCGACGTTCATCGAAATTTCGACGAACCTGAATTTTCGTTGAAATTTCGACGAAAATAAGTAAAAATGAGTTCGACGAAAGTAAATAAAAGTGAGTTCGACGAAAATAAATAGAGTTCGACTATTTATTGCGACGATGATGAAGTACAGCCACTGATAGAGTTTTAAAAAAAGATGATCAACAACCATAATTTGAACTCAAACGACTAAGTGTCAGCTTGCTTGCGTGAGATTTCTATAAGAAATTAATGGTTATACGCTCCATTCCTTGGCCATAAAGAAGGTTTTTGGCTCATTTTCCCCCATAATTGCAACTGTTCAAGAGTAGAGAAAGTGATCAAGTTTGAGGAAACGACGTGAAGAGCTCCGACGAATAGTGGTAGAAGGCATTAACATCAAATTTCCATATAGGTAAGAAAATAATCACACTTCTTTGTGTCAATTGCATTGAATTAAGCTAGTATGGAGAGTTAGTGAAAATTCTAAAAGCTCTAATATCCTCGGGTTTGTATGTCATGTGTTTTCAATTGGGCTATTGAGAATTGTATGAAGTCTAGGATGGTTTTTATTCTGTGGTTTGTTTCTTAAGAATTTAAACTAGTAGGTCATTTTCCATCAATTGAAAATTTGAAACCCTAGCTTTGTCACATGGTCAAAATAGGTGAACCTAGTGATTCTAGTGCCAAACCAGAAAGAAAACCTATACATAAGAGTTAAGAAACCTAAAACCCAAGATGACACACCTAAACTTAAGCCAGATGTACCTGAAGCATCTGCAAAGTCTAAAGGAGAGAAAAGAACTCATGATAGGTCCATGGAGGGTGCATCCAAAGACATCAATGAAGGAGGGTCACAAATTGAAAAAAGACCCATAGGGCAGGATGTTGTGGATAGTAGGCTAATTGATCTCGTTGGTGGAATTAGAGAGGTTGCTTAACCACAGAGTGGATGAGAGCTATTCTTATATAATTTTTCTATTATCACCAGGTTGAGGGTAGTCATTGTCTTTTCCTAGAATTCATTTGTGAATGGTACCCTCATCAAAAAAATACCTTGATTGACTTGGGTATAACCATTAATGTGATGACTAAGGAAAAAAATTTGATATTGTCGTTAATAAACCTTAGACCTACACCAACTGTTCTACAGTTGGTAGATAGGTCAACAGTGGAACTTGAGGTCATCATTGAGGACTTGGTCATAGCATTCAAATTTGTACTTCTAGGTTTGAAAATCATATTTTAAAGCAACATCTCATCAGATTTCATTTTTAGACTTGTGCATTTTCAAAATTTCATTTCTAGATTTTGTTGTTCAAGTTCAATATTTTGATTTCAGGAGTCTAACGGTTGGAAATCATACTAAAATCAGAATTTAATAATTTATGGAATTAGCATTTTAAAGTGTTTTTTGGGGTCATTAACTTCAGACTATCTTCTCTTTTGCAGGCGTGATTGCATGCCGATTTTTTTTGGTGTAAAAGATCAGAATTATTATATTTTGTTACTTGTCTATGATTAAAAATTATTGGAGTGTGAGTTTGAAATTTTTTGAAGATCTAAATATTCAAGCTTGGTAAATAAAAATCATGTCAAATATTATTAGTCCAGAAAAAAATGAAGAGACACTTGATAGATTGTGGGCTAGATTGAAAAGAAAGGGTGATGACATTTTTTATTGTCCTTGCAATAATTGCAAGGGATTAAAGACGAGAATAATTTTAATCACAACAATTGAGAAACATTGTAGGCAACATGGTCACGTTGAAGGGGGGCATGATTATCGTCCATTGGTAAGTTGTTCATTATATGTGTTTATATTTATTGAATTTGTAAATGTTTATATCATTTTAACATTTTATATATATATAAAAAATCACTTGATCATGATTATGGTTTATTTGTGTCTATCATTATTATAAAGGTGGGGTGCCCTAAGGCACATGGTATGGATTATCATGGCCCAAAGAATGTGGCTTTGCAAGCAGATGAACATGGAGCTGTGAATATCGAAGATGAAGTTAATGATACTATGGAAGAAGATGATCATACGCCAAAAAACACAGTTGAAGATGATGGTACAAATACATTGATCCATGACACATTTAGTGGCACAATTGATCATGATGATCAAGATGAATTTGATGATGTTCATGATTTACCTGTACTTGAGAAGGCATACGAACCCCTTTATGAAGGCTCCCAAACAACTCTTTTGTCTGTTGTATTGTTGTTGATGAACTTGAAGGTTATGAATGGTTTATCCCACATAGCAATCTCACAAATGTTAAGGTATGTCATTTATGTCATCTTTTTTCATCTATTTTAGTTGTTAGTTGATCACTAGTAAATAAAGGATGAAATATGTACCATTAATATTCTTTATATTAACAAATTATTTTTTGTTATAGATTGATTGGTGAATTTTTGTTACCACCATCAAATATTTTACCTTGCTCATACCGATATTTATTTGGCATCATGAAAGATATTGGAATGGAGTATCAAGCAATGTCCCAATGATCATATTATATATCATAAACAACATGAATTTGCAATAGAATGCCTAAAATATCATATCAGTGGATATCAAACAGATAAACTAACAAAAAAGGTGTCTCACAAGGTTTTTCGTTATATTCCCATTATTCCATGTATGCAACGATTATTTAGGTGCGAAATCTTAGTGCAATTTATGGATTACCATGCACGGAATAGAAGTGGAGATGTCATTCTTTGAATTCCTGCAGATGGTTTTTCATTTAGGAACATGGAGGAAAAATGGCCACAATTTAAAGAAGAACCTTGTAATCTCGGGCTTTCATTGGCAAAAGACAGTGTCAATCCATTTGGAGAGTTGAGATCTATTTACTTGGTGTGGCTTATTTTTGTTATCAACAATAACATTCCTTCATGGATGTTAATAAAGAGGGAGCACATCATGTTTGCAATGATTGTTCCAAGTATTTATTTACATCAATTTTTTTTAACGTAGTAGCATCTCATTTGTCTTATTTGTTGCATAGTGACTTATATTTTTTTTATTTAATAGTCATGTACATTAATTTATATATATTGCAGTAAAATGGTTATAATAATTATGTAATGTTTATGTTCATTCAACTAGGTAAGTACCAAGTTAAAGATATGAATGTATATATCAAGCCTCTTATTGACAAGTACTAAAGTTATGGAATGGCGTCACTATGTATGGCATATCTAGACCAATAGGACAAAGACAATTTCAATTCCATGAAATGCTTGTATGGACAATTCATGATGCCTCAGGGCTAACACATTTTTGTGGTATGTTATAACATTCGGCTACATGACTTTAATGATATTTAATTTTATGAAGTAGATATTATGCATGTTTTTTAAATAATCTATTCATTATATATAATTATAAAAATTGACATATTTAATCCAATTATATATGATCTTTCCGGTCTTCAAACAAAGGAAAAATTTGCATGTCCAATTTGTGGTCCAAAGATGAAATCTCGTCATTCAACAAGTTTAGGAAAGTAGGTGTTTGATCAGTATAGGCACTTCCTGCACATAAATCATAAGTATCGAACTACTGAAAAATATTTTTTCAATGGGAAAGAAGAGACTACATCAAAACCACGAAGAATGACACCTTGCTTATGAAAGTTGGAATATAATAGAATTAATTGTCAAGGTTATACATCAGATCAAATTGTTTATCTATCATAAATGATATGTTTAGAATTTATATTTTTATATTGTGTTGTGTTTACTCATGTTGCAATTGACAATGATTGTCGTTGTTAATTTTTTTAACTTATATGTTTCATGAAGGTCTTCAAGGCATTAATGGTCGGCTTCCACAGGGACTGAAAAGTTATCCCACACAATTTAGTAGGCTGCCCTACTATGAGCAGCTCCAAATTGTGTGTTTGTTTGATACAATGCATATCAGAAATAATATAACAAAAATATTATGAAAAATATTGGATGGAAGGCATGACAAAGAAAAAATTATCAAAATTTGTAGTGACATTCAAGAAGCCAATCATGCAATGAAAAATGTCATTCAATCAAATAGCAATGGAGACCAAATTAATATAAGTGCCCTTCCTTGGTTATTAACGGAGCAGCAAAGCAATGCTATAAAAGAAGTCATACGAAAATTTTGATTTCCCACAGGACTTGCTGTGAACATAAACAATATCATAACAAAGAAAGGTGAATTTGGGTTAGGGATGAAAATGCATGATCGACATACCTTCATTAAGGTAATTATTCTGGTATATTATACATATATTTGTATATTGCATGTACTTTTTAGTGTATTATGTTTACTACTTTTGGAAAAATAATGAAAAGATCATTTTATAATTGTTGTAGTATGTTCTACCTCTATCTCTCCTAGACAACTTCAACAACAATGTCAAGCAAGTTATATATGATCTTGGAAAATACATGAGGTAAGTAGTGATATTTGTTCAATTCATTGTATAGATCTTATAATTTCCATTTTTTTTACTTGTTATGTAATATATTGTATATTTTTGTTAAATCTCATTAATATATGTGTGCCTTGAATCGCTTGTAGATGGTTTTCATCTAAAGAAATCCATAAAAAAGATATAAATTATTGGAAGAGAAAAATTCATCGTCTAATGTGTAAAATACAAAAGTGTCTACCTTCGAAATTTTTCAATGCACACGAACACTACCTCATACACCAAGTTGAGATTGGATTGTGTGGACTTGTACACACAAGGTCAATGTGGATGGTTGAGAGGCACTTGAAATTTTTGAAGGCTTTGGTTAGACAAAGAGCACATCCTGAGGGTTCTATGGTGGAGAGATATATGGTATACCAGACCATGGTGTACATTACTGAATATCTTCCTAAGTTTGCAGCAAAGATCCATGTAGATCGCATTTGGGATCCCAACTCCATTAAATTTTTTGAAGGGGAGTACTTGATGGGGAAAGGTAGATTGACGAAAGTGAGAGGTAATTATAAGATGGTCATGGAGATTAATTATAATACATTTTACATTTTGGTTTTTATGTATATTGTACTTATTTAATTATTAATCTTCAATATACATCAATTATAAATTAAGGTCGTATACAATGGTAATTAACTAATTATATGTCGTTTGTGAATTCAATTTTTTTTTGATACAGTTGGTCGAGAGTGGGATGCACTACATTTGTATGTCGCAAACAATCTTGATTGGATGACTGTATGGGTTGAACGATGTCAACAATCTGGTCGCGCATTAACATGGGAAGGTGTGGCTTCATTGGTTAAAGAAGCTCATCGTAATGGAGATTCCAATGTTACAACAAGGGAAATTGATTTAGCATATGGTTTAAGAGATAAATAGGTACATATAAATATATTAATCACCCATATTATTTAATTATTTTCAATTATATTGATGTATATATATGTTGAGATTTTTTCTTTGCATACATTTGACCAAGAATAAATATGTTTATCAACTAACGATATTGCAATAATTTTTACATGTTTGACATATTCTAGGTGAAACACCACAAGGCTATGTGGTGCAATGGTCATAAATTTCGAATAAAAAAGTTGGATGACACGAAGAAAACTTGTGATTCTAGGATAACTGCAATCTTTCAGGTGACTAATGTTTCATCTAGATGCGACATACATCCAGAAGTCTTAGAAAATCAATACTATGGGATTTTGGATGATACACTTGAGTTATGTTCGTTGTCCTATGGTACAAGCTACGATTGAATGAAAATGATCCCGAGAGAACTGTTATTGAACATGATAATGGATTTACTATGGTTAATACAAGGTATTTCGAGTGAGTTGGAAATGAGCCCTATGTTCTTCCAAGCCAATGTGAGAAGGTATTTTACTCAAAGGTTCCAGGTAAACCGGGTTGGTCATATGTTGTTAGACATGATCCAAGAGAAAGGTCAGTAAATTTTAATGTGGTGGAAGAAGAAGATACCAAAGAACTAGAAGATGATGTAGATGATGATCAAGATCAACAATTAGTTAATGATGTGCCTGATGAAGATATCGAAGAGGAGGAACTAGATCATGATGATGTAGGAGTTAATGTTCATGAAGATGATATATGTGTGGATGATGGCATTATCGAAACTGATATCAATGATGATGATGATGATACGACCAATCCTTACAATGTCGAATCTGGATTATATGATACAGACAAAGAGTTGGATGAAGAAGAAGATCAATGACATTGAAATTTATGAGTTATGCGATTGTATTATCTATTTCATATTATTTTTTTGATAGAATTATATTTGACCTATGTGGTTACATAATTAATTCATGATGTTTTTAATTTTTATGCCATTACGTAATTAATTCATGATGTTACAACTATTTTATCTCTCCTATAAATTTCCATATTATCATAATGAATAGAGTTTCAATACATTTGAAAGGTCAAAAACTTAAAACATTTCAATAGTGATGTTAACAACATTGAAATTAGTGTGTTTTATGTTTCATGTGATCATAAAAGATTAAAAAGTCAATTGTAGAGGTGGTTGTTTGGTGGTTGAGGTGTAAATTCCTTTAAAAGGCATAAAGTGATCATTGTAAAGGTTGTTGATGGTTGAGGATTTAAAATACAAGCTCTTGACATTCCAAAATCTGTGTTTTTCTTCAAAATCTCTTTATTTTTCTTGTTTTGCAGCATTGTACGGTCACATACAACCATATTTTGATGTGAAATCAATTCCATGCCATGAAGATATGTGTTATATTTATTTTGAATCTAATTTGAGGGCTTAAGGCATTGATTTGAGTTAGAAAGCTTTATTTCTTTGCATACAACACGGTTACCCTATTTTTGAGGGTTTTGTAGTCCAAACATGATATAAAGGGGCTCTTACACTTTTTGTGATTATTGTAGTTTGTGTAAGAGGCCCCATGGATACTTTTTTAATTTTAGGATGCATGAATAGGGCGTAGGATGAGAAATAAATAAGGTATAGCTATTGTCCTCAAGAGTTTTGTGAAGAAAAGCATGTGAAATGAGAGGTTCAAGCCTAGGTTTCAACAAAATATGTATGGGAGATCTAATTTTATGAATATTTATGCATGTGCAAACATAATGGGTTGTGTCTGAGTTGGTTTTGAGGTCTGGGAGGTTTTGGAAGTAGGAGATTCAATAAACCCTCATGATTTTGGCCTAAAACAAGGGTTTTTGGGTTAGGCAAGAATTTGGTCGTACAAGTGGAATCTTTTTTATGGATTTGGAGGTTTGGAGGTTGTTAGCTCTCAAAAACGCAAGTAAGAATACCTCAAGAGGTTTCCAATATCTTGATACGTTTTAGGGTAACAAACAAGGCCAAATGATTTGAACCTTCTTCTCTTCAGGTGTTGCCAAACCTAGGCGGGTTTACCTTTGTGAACTAAGCAGAAGTGATGTGATTTTGTTTACAAAAATCTATTCACAATGTCAATCTTACAGTGAACAAATATAATCCTAATAAATTGTATGTGTAATATTAGAATATGTTCAATTAACAAATGTAAAAAATAAAATGGACAAACAACTTTGCCAATTTAACTATATGTATATATAACTTTAAGTTATTTTTATTTTAACTAAAAGTACTGAAGTTACAACATACAAATTAAATGATATTTATGATTGTAAAATTTATGATTAAATATATCTCTTAGAATCCTTTTTGTCCCAATTTGAAAATAATTCTATATTATAGAATACATTTTTTAAAATTTTAAGTTGAAAATAGCAAGGAAAAATCAAACAAATATCTTTATGAAAGAATTATATTGGCGTGAAATTAAATACAATTTGTATTCCAATGTAAAAACTACAAAGAATGGAAACAATTCTTTCGACACATAAACTATTATGTAGTAGTCAATTAAAATGATCTAAATAGTCTAATAATTTGACCATTAGCATATAGCAATTTCTATAGAGTTGTAGATCTCTTCCATTTCAAAAACACAAAACAATATTATGTAGATAATAAAACATCTTTCATTTATACAGTGAATTATTTATCCTAGAGGAATTGAGTATATAGTATACAAAGAAAACCAACAAACCCACAACTACCCCTATTTTGAAGGAGTTTAGTTTTCTCCCTTTCCTAATCTCCCTAATATTGTCTAATTATTTTAAAGAGACCAAGGGTCATAACACAACTTTATTCAACCACTAAATAGCTTGGTTAATAAAACTTGACAAAAGAAACAAAATAATTGCTACATTTGGCATTTCATGTGGAATGAAGAGTGCTGAGAATAATCTACTTATAGTTTAATAAAACACTATTTTTATAAGAAGGCTTGATATTAGAAATATTTAAGTGTTACTTATAGTTTTACCAACATATACTATTGTATGCTTGCATGGCTTCTTAGTTAATATATGGGGAGATAGAGATAGATGGGTAGAGAAAGAGAGAGAGATAGAGATATATGGGAAGAGAAAGAGAGATTGAGATATATGGGAAGAGAAAGGAAGAGAGGTGGAGATAGAGAGTCGATGGATAGGGGGGATAGGGATGGAGAGATGGTGAGAGATAGAGAGGGGGAGATAGAGAGGGGGAGGGAGAGAAAGGGATATAGATAGGTAGAGGAGGAGAGATAGAGAAGAGGGGGAGAGAGGGAGAGAGGGAGAGATAGGTTGAAGAGGAAGAGAGAGAAGAGAGGGAGAGATAGGTTGAAGAGGAAGAGAGAGAAGAGAGGGAGAGGGAGAGTGATATGTAGAAAGGGAGAGAGAGAGAGAGAGAAGAAGATAGGGGAGAGAGGGAGAGGGAGAGAAATAGAAAGGGGGTGATATAGAGAGATAGAGCTAGGGGGATGGTGAAAGAGATAGAGAGATCGTGGTAGAGGTAGAGAAAGATATAGATAGAAAAAGATAGAGAGAGAAGTGAGAGGGAGATAAAAATAGAAATAGAGATAGAGATATAGAGTAGGAGAGATGGAGGGAGAGATGGAGTGAATGAGAGAGAAAGGGGGGAGAGGGAGAGATAGCTCAATAGATAGAGGGGGAAGAGGGAGTGACATAGATCGTGGGAGATATAGAGATATAGAAAGTGAAAGGGAGAGATATATCAATCACCCTCCCTATATCTCTATCTATTCATCCTTATCTCTTTATCTCTCTACCTCTATCTATCTCTTTGTCTCTCTTTCTATTTGTATGTTTCTCATTATCTCCCTCTCTCTCTATATTTTATTCCGTATATTTATCTTTGTCTCCTTAAGTGTGCAATGGGTACATTGAAGAGTTATTAAAAGAGAATTATCATATCTTTAATCAAGTGGAATGCTACCTTGAGCATAACTCCCCAAGGACACATGCCATCCTTCGATTGTTGACATGAAACAACCAATCAAAATTTAGTTTTTCTTTTCCCTCTCTCTTTTCCTTTGTATCTCTTATATTTCTCTCTCTCTCTCTCTCTCTATCTAAATTCATATCTTTCTCTCATTCTCTATATTTTTAGTTTTTATCTCTCTTTGTATTAGCTAATAAGCTACATATATTGTGAGATTTGAGCTTGAAACAAATCTCATGCCTGGAACCCACTATTGTGTCGTTGGAAAACAAGTTTCAACTACCATTTAATGGTAAACCATCTGTAGTGTAATGGTAAAATCCTCTAAAATATCAGGTAAAAGCCTATATATACTATTATATAATAATAAATATAATTATATTATATATGATTTAATCTAATATTACTATTATATTAAATATATTATATTTTGTACTATATAAAAATATACTTATTATTAATTATTAATTATAATAATGTTATATGTATTTAATAATTTTGTTAAAGAATATAATATATAATTATAATAAGTTGAATAATTATATTATTATTATGTAAAATATAGCTAATATATACTTAACTATATTGTACACTATTAAAACCTAGCTAAATGACGCCATAATTTTGAATTTAATTAACATACTCTAAAACCTAACAAAACCAGGTTGTAGCTCATCAAATTGGAGAAGTGAAAGGTCAATACCAATGCCAAGGAAGAGTTTGGAGTTAAAACAAGGTCAATACCAGCACCGACGAAGAGTTTGGAGGAGTGAAAACAAAGTCAATACCAACGTCGAGGAAGAGTATGGAGGAGTGAAAACAAGGTCAATACTAGTGCCGACGATGACGTTGAGGGCACTCAGGGAAAATCGACGACCAAGGGACAATGAGTACTGTAATTTTGGCACTCCCATTCTCTTTAATCTGTAATTTTCATGCCTAGCATGGAATTACGCTTACATAACATAAAATCAAAAAAATGGAAGTTTATAGGGGCAAAGGAGCCCAAGTATATGCTAGGCTAAGCTAGATCTAATTAATGGAAATAGAGGCATACAATTATTATTTAATACCTCCACCACAAACATATGCAAGGAAATGTCTCCTCCCTTCTTGGTAGTGATAACCTCCTCCACACACAACCCTTAAAAATTATGAATAGAGGAATATAATATTTGAAGAACTCAAAGTTGATTCTCTCCTACCTTATGCAATATTTAGTCATTTTATCCTTACAAACATTTATAGTGATTACTAGAGGCACATAGACCAATTCTTCATAATAGAAGAATTTCATCATACTTTTCCAATGATGGCATTATGAGAAAACCTTAGGTTAAATGAAGAACCTTCATTTGAAGGTGATGTCATCATGACCTTTGAATGAAGAACCTTCATTCAAAAATGATGCCATGTCAATACTTTCAAATGAAGGTATTTTTTATTTTAAATATTTCATGTCCAAAATGCTTTATAAAAGAACCTTTGCATGAAGGACCTTCAAATGAAGACCTTAATTCAAAGGTCCTTCACATGAAGGTTCCTTTAATTCCATCCCATTATAGATCTTAGAGTTGTTAGAGATATTTTTGTTTCGAAGTAGAGATTGGATCATCAAATAGTGTCAACATGACTCTACCAAGATATACATCAAATTGATAAACCATGACCTAACAACCACAAATTCACAAGAAAAATGCCCCTGTCAGCCCTAAGGCATCAATTCAATGCCAAGTTTCTTGCTTTAATAGACTCCTAAATGAAATGAACCTCTATCATACCATTTTGCACACCAATCCATCGAGTTACAATTCCAAGACAGTGGGTGGATTGGTGGATGTCATTTCTATTTAGCCCTCAAACCCTTACACGGGAAAAATAGGGCAGTCCCTGTATTTGATTGTTTTCTACCACAAAACAATGATTTAACACTTCAAAACAAATGAAAATGAAAGGGAACACATATATTTATCTACAAAAATGATCTTAGAGAAATTCAAGCTTGTACGGATCCATACAACACAAAAGAACTTCAGAAAAATAGTAAAAACATAGAAAATTGCTTCAAGAACGTGGTATTTGATATGAAATTTTGGTATCAACTCCTCCAACAATTGCGAAAATTGCAATGGGATGGGAATACAATATGATAGAAGTGGGATAATAAATGCATCATTTGAAGCATCAAACCAATATGCAAAGATGAAAGAAAATGCTAACCCCTTAAACTGAAAAAGTTTCTTTTAACTTTAAGTTTGTTGGGTAGCCAATTATTTTTTAAGTTATCAAATCCTACCATCATACATAATCATTTTTTTTTTGTTTCAAATTACTATGAGCACTAACTTGCACTATTTGAAGATGTTGAAACCTTGTCATAGAGAACTAGAACATTGATGCAACCATTCATCCTACCTTAAAACATACCAAAAGTCTCCTAACAATTAGACATAGGACGATTTAAGATGACTTAAACAATTTTTATTGCCAAAGCATAAACTTATGATGACTTAACAAGGTCTAGTACACACTCCCTCCCCGTTAACCACTTAGACATATGGAAATGAAATATAAATTTTATGCCATTTTTAATCATGTAGGTGTCCAATAAACCACTTGGTGGTGTCTACCTTCAAGTTTATTTACTTGAATGAAGAGAAAAAGTCCTTTGATTACAATTAGAGAATACATTTGAGGCCTTAGTTGTGTAACTTGTGGACCATAGTCACATTTAACACTTGTTACAAATTTTGGAAGTTAAAACGTTAAGTAGATTTGACTTGTGATGGACACATTTGGACGGTAGTAACAATAAATTGCAATCTATGAAGACTTGATTACCTTATAGCTTGTCAAATTCTAGCAATGAAATGATAGATTAATCATAATGTCACCTTGGGATCACATCACCATGAAATAACTTCATCCAATATCCTTATGAGTGCAGGTACCAACAAATAGGTATTTTTCAGATCTGTCTTCCTCGAGCGAGGGAAATTCAGGAAAAGAAGAGGAAAGCGAGACATGTAGTGGGTCTAAAAGAGGGAGATCAACTAGAGGTCAAAAGATTAGAATAAAATTCCGTAAATGCATGGAATTTTTTCTTGCTAAAGGGGGGTCATGTTCTTACGATGATGAGAGAATAGGCAACATCAAGGTTCCCTTGAGGTACAAACAT
This sequence comes from Sequoiadendron giganteum, assembly GCA_007115665.2. Classification (NCBI taxonomy): domain Eukaryota; kingdom Viridiplantae; phylum Streptophyta; class Pinopsida; order Cupressales; family Cupressaceae; genus Sequoiadendron; species Sequoiadendron giganteum. The sequence goes on from CM021101.1 coordinate 541,186,503, forward strand.
CTACGGAAACAATGGGTACCCAAGGAACTTCCTCCAATAAACACTGATTTTTGTGTCAACGAGGGGATATATCGCATAGCACCATCATCATTACATGGTTTGGGCCTATTTTGCATGGACGACATAAAGGTTTGTTATGAAAAAGTTATTGAATTGATGGAGTATGTTAGACCCTATTATAGTTACAAAGATTGGATGTAGTTGGTTCGATATACATGAAGTATGCGTAGGTATGCACTATCAGTAAATTATATATAGCTAAAAGATAAGGATCAAAATAGGAGTGGATAGGTACATTGAAGAAAGACCAAAATCATTAGGGAATATTGTGGGGTTTATAAATAGTACACAACCTGGGTCAACAAATAAGCAACCCAATTGCATATTCAAGGCACGAGAGGGAAACCATGTATTCGTATGTGTGATAAAATCAAGAACTACAGGGGAAGAATTGCTAATTGATTACAATTTGAATCCCTTAGATACAAACATAGTTACTATGGGGGTGGTATGTACTATATACCATTCTACCCAACCTCCAATTAATGACTCCAATTGGTTTCATTTTGGTTATGTTTTTTTATATTTAATTTTTGTCATAGCGGGACATTGATTACGGGGAAGGCTCTGGCCCAGAGCACAAATCGCGATGCATCTTCAGGCACTTCTACTCGACAGGTTTATTTCATTGTAATTGTACAAATTAGATATGAGAAAATTTTATTATTATTATCTTTTTTCACGAGTTTATTAGGTTAATTTCGATAATGTTTTTAATATTCTTGTTGATTTGGCTGATCGGGGAAAGGCACCAGGAGTAGAGGAGAGCATCCATAGGGAGGTGAAGTCACTATTATGTGATAATGACATCACATTTTCCACAAAACCTATGGATATGATGAGGAAGGCCCAAAAAAATGCAATGAAGAAATCCTTAAGTTGGTATTCATAGTGCCTCAATTAGATGAGATAAGATAAAGGGTTAAAATATTGACTAAGAGAGAATAGAACTTGAAAGTAAGTTGTCATGAGATATTTAATTATAACATAAGTTCATTCATGGTTTTATATTTTGTACTCTTTAATGTCATGAACTAAAATATGTGTTATTTTTACAAGATTATTTGCGTCCTCATGATGTTGCTAGTCATGATCAGGGTACTGCAAGTGTTGTACATGGAGTAGGGGTTGGTACAAGTTTCAATCCTGATCTTCATGTGCATACATCACATCATCTGACCCCATCATCCGTGCTCATATTTTTGACTAAAATGTCGGCAACACATACCATGCAGGCATCCAGTAGTGCACCCTCTAGCAACGAACACATGCCAAAACATGCGTCATGACATGTACTTGGGGATGCAGAGGCCACTAGTACTGGTGATATTTTAGCAAAATTTCTTGGATCTTCCCATATTACTAGTACGGGAACATTTTCAATCACATTTGTGGTGACTGAGGATTTTGTTCCCATAAAGATAGAGAAGGTCCTAGGTACTTTAAAATATTTTTATTATTATTATATATATCCAATTGAAATTTACTTATTGATCACTCTTTTTAGACTAATGATCCCATGATCATTTTGCAGGAAATGATGCTTTTTATAAACATCTAAGTGATATTACATTGGAGCTCTTCGGGCCCACCATACGTACACAGTGGAATGCCCAAAATCAAGATTTAAAAGATGAGCTCATTAACCATTTAGTTGTGTTGTTCGATGATAAAACATTCAACCAAACCAAGGTCCTTAAGAAATCTGGTACCTATCTAAAGTATGTGAGGAACCAATATAGGTCACATTTAGAGAAGAACAAAAATTACGAGCGTCCCCCCATGATTACAGAGAGAGAGTGAAAGGACCTGGTGTCAAATGGAAAGGAAAAGGTTGAAAAGAAAAAAGGAAAGACACCATCAGGCCAAGGAAGGTATGTGACTATCAACAATGTAATTATATATTGATTACTCTTTCTTTTTACATAATCTAACGTATTTCAATCTTTTCATAGGCTGTCCGACACATCAAAGGCAACAAAGGCATGACTAGAAAAACATGGGCAACACAAGCTTGGCTCTGGTGGTTATATGAAATTAGCCACACAAATTGTAAGTATTAATAAATGAAATATTGCATCCAAATAATAAATTGCAAACAATTTTGGTTTTATCACACCATAGAAGCAAAATTCATGATCTTATGCAGAAATGCATGGCTCTAAATTCAACAAAGTGCCCACAAAAAAGGACCAGAAGATTGCCTTCCAGCAAGGCTATGGAGCCCTAGTTGAATGCCTAAGAGTCTCGATTGGTAAAACACAATCTTCCACTGCATCTAACACGCAGGTAAATAAACTCAATAAAGTTTTTTTTAAATTGAATACTTGTGCAATCTATTCAATATTAATTTCCACCATAAAGTAATTTTGTTCCTATTTGTTTTAAACAGACAAGCAATGATAATACTACACATGACATTGGAATGAAACCTGGTGAGGGTGGATCACAACCTGTAGATGAAGGTCATGGTGTGCATCTCAGTACTAGATGTATTCATGTGCTATACAAAACACAGTATGGATTAATACAATTAAACATATTTAATTGCATTTGGTGTATTAATTAATGTAACCTTTCATGTTTCAACTTTAGAGCATGTAGAGCGTGATCAAAATGTTGAGCATAATCAGGCTAGACAAGATCAGGGACATGATGTGGCCCCATCAAGTAAAGAGGACCACTCTAATATTTTTCTAAACATATTTAATTGCAATTGGTGTATTAATTAATGTAACCTTTCATGTTTCAACTCCAGATCAGGATTTAGAGGGTGTTCAACATGTTGAGCATGAGGCTATAAGACAAGATCAAGAACATGATGTGGCCCCATCAAGTAAAGAGCACCACTCTAATGTTCTTTTAATTAATGAAATACTTGTATAAATAATAATAAAACATATCAATTTAACATTTCTTTGCTATTACAGAAGACCCCCCCTTGCAGCGGGGTCCATGTCGTGAGTACACGACTAGGCATATATTAAGATCACGAGAAGAGGGAAAAACAACTGAAGAGGGACAGATGATTTAGAAAATGATAGTCCACTTCAACTTTTTTTAGCTACAAAAAAGAAACAAAAAAAAGTGATTGTAATCGTATTATGACAACCATATTTTTGATAATATGTAAAAACTAAAAGAATGAATGTTATATGTTAATGAATGAATGTGAATATGTTAATGAATGAATGTTATATGTTAATGAATGAATGTTAGATTTTATTAATGGATGAATGAATTAATTTTATATGTTATTAGTGGATGAATGAATGAATGTGAATATGTTAATGAATGAATGTTATATGTTATTAATGCGGGATGAATGAATGAATGTTATATGTTATTAATGGATGAATGAATGATTAATGTTATGTGATCAGGTATGGGGAATTAAGAGTGATGTGAGGGGGGCGGGGGGGGAGAGCAAATAAGATTCCACCTTCATGTGGTTGGCCCTATTAAGTAGAGAATATTAAACTATTCTTGAAACAAAAAGAAGCTCAATAAGGTAATGCACTTTTCAATATAAGAAATGCATCGTTTAAAGCATCAAACCAATATGAAAAGATGAAATAAAGTGCTAACTTTTCACTATGAACATTGTGTTGTTTGTGGATTTGGTTTCAAATCTCTATTTCTTTTGTTTTTAGTGGTGACATAACTCTAAAATTTGACTTTTGTGCATAACAGGTTAGTGGAAAATTTGACAGCTCTGAAGGGTTTAGAGGCTTGATTGAGATAAATACACGGATATTTGGATTTTGTTGTTGATGGGAGGCTTCCACTTAACCATGGAATTTTGTACCATCTATAGGTATGCAAAAATTTCTTTACTTACATTCATTCAACTTACTATAATATAATATTTGAAAAAAAATATCCTTTTCATTATACTTAGATGGATTTTCATGTCATGTTCCAAAGCACATGTTTTAGAATAGGAAAGAAGGATGTTGGCAAGGGTTAAGGAATTTGTCTTTACACTTGCCAATTATATAGTTTACTTCATTCATACAGCATATTGACAATGCGTTTCACAATTGTTGGAATCATATCCTATAATTACAGAACTAGTAAAATAAAAATATGTAAGTTTCAAATATGGAATTACATATCTTTCTATGAATTTTTGAAAGAAAATATCAAAATGGAGAAGTATTATCAAAATAATCTGCATAATTTCTAAGAGATCGGGGAATTTTTTTGCAAAGTAATCTTGAATATATTTAAGACAAAAGTAACTTATAGAGATTGAAGCAGAATATCGATAGTCTAATAGCACTAGTCAACACATCTTAGTAGTATCTCAATTCAAGAGAACTAGGTCCACTATCCATTAGCCAGTAAAACAAATAAAATCAATTCATAAGATTATTTTGTTCTAATAGGGTTGATTGGTTTCTTGTTTCCTTTTGATTGTCAGGAAGTCATCAATATACACTTGGTTTTCCCGCCTTCTCTTGCCTCGTGGCCAGAGAGTTTCTGCAGAAGGCATCAAAGTAACCTTCAAGATTGACAATGGCAATGAGTACAAGGTCAGTATAACTTAATGTTAATTGGGTATGATTTGATTTGTTCAAGACCAGTTTAGATTCATTTTCTGCTCACACTACTTTTATTTACATTTATGTTTTGCTAATATCCATTTTCCTTTACATTCATATTCTTTTATACATATTGTGTTTACAATAATGTTTTCCTTAATTTAATCTAGGGGAGAGGACCCAATACCTGAGCATGTTTCAATAGTTGTGATAGTAGTGGTTTATATAGTGCCCAACCCTAATCGTGTGGCCCAAAACAAATTTTGGGCCTCAATAAGCCTTTGAAAAGGCATATGCGTATTAGATCGCGGAATCAAATCACAACCATTTGATTTAAAAGATAATCAATGGTCTTACCAACTTAAACCTCCAGAATCCCCCTATAACCATTAGATTTAGAAAGATCAACGGTTAAGAATTTGCAGCTTGTAGACCTAAGACGTTTCATTCAATGATAGCCACCCTCTCCACTGATGGACACCTATCCTTCATTCTATCGGTGGGACGCCAGATAATGTTTCCCCGATGCACCATAGTTCCCCCGGTATACTTTATGCATTCGATAATTCATGCCCATGGTTATAATTCATGGTTACTTTTATTGACAACTTGACTCTATCGGTATATCGAGAGAGCACCTTAGGAGTCAACTCAATAGAGTATTGTTACACCGATACTAGGTTGTGAGCTATTTTCATCGGGCCATCGGTGGGATTGTGATGGGGGTTCTGCTGATGAAGAATTGTTAGGCCGATGGTATTGAATTTTGTTTGATCCCACAAAATATGATCCAAATTAAAATATTTAGACTAGGGAAATTATTCCATGTGGTTTGGAGGGGAAATGTTACCACATAGGTACTATGCAAGGGGCTTTAATCTAAGGGGGGCTAAATTGAATCACTTTTCATGCATGAGAAAATCACTACACTAGAATGGTGAGAAAGGGCTATTTTTTTTTCTTGTTGTAGGTGTTTCCATTGACGTCAACAAAATATAGATTCTTGTAAGTGTTGTCATTAATGGATGGTTGCATGTGATGAAATCAGTGTGATGATCAAAAGTGTTGTGAAGTGTTGTTTGTTGGTTTGTTTTACTGCAACCAGGATGATCTTCTAATCTACCTATGGAATTGCCAATTCTAATTAAGGGCAGCTCAAAGGACCTGGACCAACTGACAAGGATTTTAAGGACCTCCTACAATTTGGGCTCTACAAGACCCGGGAGGGTGATCCCTATTAGAACTGTAAAATTTTGAATTTTTTACAGTCTATTGCATTCAAGAGTTTCCAGCATTAAGTCCTTATCATAAGCATAAAATCCCCTCTTTGCATTGTCTTACTTATTTTTCGTCATGTGACCCATTTGAATCCGTCTACCTCTTCATATTTCATTGAAAGACCCATATCAGCAAGACATAGTAAAAGTCTCGCCGACCTATATGTTTAACTAACATGTATTTGTTGCAGACAATCAGCAAGACTTTTCTTTTGTTTTGGCAACTGAAAAGATTCATATCGGCAAAATAGGTATTTCGGGGTAACGTTATAGCAAAGTATTTTTTCTTGCCGACCGGCATATAGAAAAAATATATAGGCATATGTCGGGGCATCATTATAATGTCACGGCGAATTCAATTTGTCTTACCGACTAGCATGTGGAAGGGTCATTTCAGCCAAACTGATTGGTATCGACAGGAAGTCATAACGAAACCATATCGTTTTACCGATTGGCTTGCAAGCAAATGTCTCGGTAAGTCTTATGTGCATCGGGGAAGGTCTTGGCGAAGTGAATCTTGTCTTGCTGAACTAAATACAAGGGGATTCAAAAAGCTATTGGAGAGAGTATTGGGGTCTTGCCGATTTAAAAGATATGCCGATAGAGATATGCATCGCCAGGAGAAGAACTTTTTGATATAAGTATTCCTGAAGGTTTACTGTCTTACCGAAGGTATTATTTCATTGGTGGGGTTTATTTCTTCGGTGAGAAAACTTGGTGGACACGCCGAAATGAGAGTTCATCGGTGAAAGGGTGATTTTGTCTCAACGACTATGACTTGAAGAATGCATATTGATATGACACAATGAAGTCTATGTAACATCTCCCTGACTCGGAATTATTATAGTGGCATAAAAAACAAGAGTGACAGTCATCATTTTTTGGATCCCAAGTGTTGATAAGACCACATTATGTCTTGGCGAGAGGTGTAATAGATGTTGCAAAAGACTTCGCCCCAGATTTGAAAGTCTCTCATCGAAAGGACATTTGATGCGACAGTGCCAGTTTCAAATGGGTTTTTATTTGTGCTTCATTAATGGTCCGACGGGATGTAACAGTAAAGTTTTTTCTTCAATTCCAAATTGATTGCGGGTGAATTGGCATGCTGAACAGAGAACCGGGACATTTTTCAGTCTGAGGAGCTCGAGCAGAATACTGTAAGTGATTGTTTCTTGGTTTTTTACATTTTGATTATGTAAGCTTGAGAATGGAGTCTTCTGGTTCTGGAAAGGGTAAGGGTAGAAAGCCTGGTGAGAGTAGTCTGTCAAAAGGAAAGAAACAAAAGGTTGATACAAAGCATGAGGGCATTGAAAGGAGGTTGAACCAAGACCTTATTGATCAACTACCTAGCTCGGGGCCTAAAGCTAGAAGGCCTGCACAACTTAGGGCAGAAGTTGATAAACTAGATGACAAGTGCAAGTTCATAGGTGATGTCTAGACTGCCGCAAGAGGGTACGAGCTATTCAATTTCCATTACCACAGAAGAAATCGCTTTGAACCAGTCTGTAACCCATGGAAGTTAAATGTAGGGAAACTGGTGTGCCCTAATATTTTTGTAAATGCAGAATTAGTAAAATTGCTTGCAGATAACTATGATCCAAAACATAAGGCTATATGTGACCCATCTGGAAAACCACAGATATATGTGTCTAAAGAAGCAATGGGTGAGGTTTTCAAATTGGAAGGGTTTTGCAATGAGGAGATCAATTGTGAAGAGTTGGAAAAAGAATTTTCAAGAATGGATACAATCTATAAGGGTTGGAGGTTGCCTATTCATAGAATTAAGCAGGGTAACAAGTCAGAACCTCTGCAAGATAGTGAGGGGCCTCTTTGTCATGTAGATTTGTTTGAGCCTTATATGAAGTACACATATTTCTCAGTGTATCAAATATTGGGGATGGATGCCTTGGAACTCATGTCAATTGTGCCAATGATTATCACAGCAGATATTCAGTATCACAACTCCAGGCCATTCAACTATGCTTCATATATTTCTAGGGAGCTTGATTCATGATTGGTGGCTATAAAGGGTGGAGCTTCTATTGTTCATCTCAGACACTATTCATTGTTAATGCACTTGGTGCTATATTTTGGACAGGAGTTGGGAGTATGGCCTCAAGAAATTAGAGTTTCTCAAATTGGTAAGGAGGGTGAAGCATTGCCTATTCAGCTGTGGACTGCTATTTGGGATAGCAGGTTTGCTAATTCTAGTTTCATCCACTTTGAAGAATATTTTGTGAAAACTTTGTACAAATTGTATAAGTATCCTTGTGACTATTCATTGACTGATTAGATTAAAAGGTTTCTTCAGCCAAAAGATTTCAATGGGCCAATTGATCATAACTGGGGTGACTGGTATTGTTTGGAAGGAGCTACAATGATCAGAGTGTATGGATTTGAAGATGCCCCTTTCATTCTGCCAAGGACAGTTCCAAACAGAGTTGCATATTTGGAAATTGTCAGACAAATGGATTACAGCAATGTGATGCTTTTCAGTTCTTATGGGAAGCAGGCTTTTATGCCTAGTAAATTGTGTTTTGGTGATTTCACTGTGTTGGCTAAGGAGGGATATAATTCAGTCCTTGATAGATTGTTGCATTATAATATGAAAAGGGGACCACCCAGGAAAAACTTTGACCCTGAAAGATATATCAATTCAGCCAAAGAAAGGATTAGCTTTGGAAGGTATCAGCATGTACCTTATCCTTTTGATGATATGATCAGGAATTTGGATGAAGAGGAAGCAGAGGTGGTGGTTGAAATCTATAACCAAGGGTTACAGGATATGGAGATATTGTCTTTTGGAGATGAGGAAACCCCAATGGATAAAGTGCCACAGAGCATAACAGATAAAATATCTAGGTTAAGGACTCAGCAGTATGTTTTCCCAACTAGAGAACAAAGTATTGAAAGTGGTGATATTGATGCAAGGCATATGGAATATAGATCATTTGTTTCAGATGATGAGTTTATAAATTCTCTAGAGTTCAAAGCATTCTTATACGAATAGAAGGGGAAAGAAATAAGAGAAGATGTTGGTGTTGTCACTTCCGGGAATGAAGAGCAATTATTGGGTCAATTGAGAAAATGTGTGGATGATGAAATGAAAAATATGACTCCTGAAAAGGGGAGGAAAATGTTGGAGAATGTTGGTGTCATGATTTTTCCTGAACTTGATTTGAACTCTGCATTAGTTTTTGATAGTTTCTTAAGAGATAGTAATACTACACACAAACTTGATAAGGAAAGGGTAACAGAGGTGTATTCGAGCTCTAAGTATAATATTGATGAGGGATCATTGATGATATAGGCTTTGTACCCACCCCACAGGAAATCAGTGGTAATTGATACAGAGAAGGCATTTGGCCATGTTATGACCCTAAAGGTTGGAGAGGCTGACCATGTGGTTACTGTAGAGATTGGGATAAATATTGCAAAATTGAATAAAGCACATATCCAGACACTGATAAAAGAAAGAGAAATGTATAAAGCAAGTAATGAAAGAATGTTGAGAGAAAATGATAGATTGAAAGACTTGGTTGGTATTTCAATAGATCCATCCAAAATGCTCACTCAAGGAGAAAGCTCTCAAGCAAAAGATCATTGGAAAGGGTCAAGTGCTTATACTCAGGGAAAATATGATGCAATTGTAGCAATTGTTAAGAGGAGGCAGGATAATTTGACATCCTGGTTGAATAAATTGTGGGGGAAATATTCTAGTACTCTGACTGCATTGAAGGAGCATGACAGGATGGATGGATGAATTATGGAAAAGTTTTATGAATTGGCCCAGAGTGATGAGGCTAATGGTACTGCACTTGAAGCTGCAAATCATATTATCAGTCGCCATCGAAAATTCTATGAGGAATTGCAGGGGGATAAAAAAGGATTAATTGAAGCTGCCAAGAAAACTGTGATCACATTTTCTAATAATAAAGGGGAATTGAAAGATGCCACCAGATGGAAGAATGAATGTGACACAATACTAAATGGAATCATGAAGACAGCTTCTGCAGAGGATACAACATTAGAGGAAGTGAGCGAGCAAAATGAGGAAATGGTCAAGATGGAAATCACGATCTGGAATGTTGTCGAAGATGCGGATACACATGAGCGCCGGGATTATTTGGACCACCTCACTAAGACTCACTTGTGGCTAACTAGAGCCTAATTATTCTCTATCTTTTGTTTTGTATTTTGTTTTTTCCTATTTCTGAAAGGACGCGTCCTTTCGTATTCTCAATGTATAAATGTCCATTTTGATAACAATATAGAGCAGCGAGGTAGAATTAGATAGGGAATAGAGAAGAGATAGCAGAATACAATTTTCTAGGCAAAGATGAGACTGGTTGCATATGTAAAATCATGGAGATATCAATGAAAATCTAATACGATGGTGCAATGTTTTATGGTATCGGTTGTTTATGATATTTGTTGAAAAGTATTCTTGAAGTTGTCTCCGTAATGGTGTTTTTTGGTTATTCGAATTGATGTAAACAAGTTTATACCTAGTTTGTCAATGGACATTTGTTGCATCTGTATGGTCAATTAATTGTTTCTTTCCAGTAAAGATTAAATTCTTTGAATTGATCATAGTAATTAGGGAATGTCAATTGGATTATTAAGAAGAACTCAATAATCATAATCCTGCATGTTTATACAAGCTATAAACCAAATAAAATGCTAAATAACTTGAATGTCTGCCAGAACAAATAAACTTGTTTCAGATTTCTCTTGACTCCATGAACCCTATAAGGCACTGGTCTTTTCGTTTTTCATTTTTAGTTTCACTCACATTTTTACATTTGTTAACTGAGCATATTAGGGTTTAGTTTTGAATATTGATACACAATTTATACCAACTTTGATTTATTTTGTCCATTTCAGTTTGCCATCGTGGACAAATTAGGGCAATAGGAAAAGATCAAAAGTCAAGTCTGCTCAATTCAGTTAGGTACACCCGCCTAGGTCTAGCAGCACCTAAAGAGTAGAAGGTTTAATTGTTTCAAACCTTGTTATGTTACCCTAAGACGTTGTGAAATCTTGGAAATCTTTCGTGGTTCAAACCTACATTTTTGAGAGCTAACAATCCCTTAATGTGTTTATAACCTCTGCACCATAATTATAGACAACATTAACAATAACAGATAATCTCACTCAATAGCTCAACAGAATGGGATGAAACTGAATAGAATTGGTTGTTCATCAATAATTATCAACCATTTGGAGTGTGAGATAATCACAACAATACTTCAAAGTAAAATATATTCATTAATTTTCAATTTGTAGCAAGCTCTGGGTGAACACAAACAAATACTGAACCACAAAGAACAAATGCAACTTAGATTAGTGCCTTATTTCTATTGAAGGAGTCAAATTCACAAATACCTAAGGTTTTACAATAGATTCAACCCATAGCATATAAGCTCTTTGATAATATCGCCTTACAATATCACCAATATGTAACCCTAACTCAATACTACTTATCAGATCCTTGTACAGAATGTATCAACCTACAATCTCATTTAAGCATTTTAATTAATTCCTTGAATCAAAGCTAAAATAAGAATTGCACACACCACAACAATGAGATGGAAAAAATAACCCTTGATCACTTTATTCAAAGTTTAAATACGCTTGTACACAAGAGAGACGTGAGCTTGAATTTATCAATCTGATTCAAATGCTAGTACTGTTATACAACATTATATCTCCATGAATTCAAAACCTATAACAAAAATGACTTAGAACCTAATTTTCATTTCCTCTGTAACTATCAGACTTTACGATTGCTTTGTAACTTCACCTAGACTCGACCAAAAATTTCTAACTTGCTAACGCATACTTCTGGCCTTGAAATCCTTCTTATAGAAAATGAAGGAGCAAACAAGCATCGGGCCAGAAAGTACACATGTCACCAACCAGTTGGACCGCTTAGTGACATCTCAAAATTCAGTTACAACTGATATTCCCTTTGGAGAATCTTCTTGTTCTTTTCCATTTGCTCGTTGAGGATGATTTGATATAAACACAAATCTTCAAAAGCCTACACATTTAGACTACCACTATAAAAAAAACTTGAAATTATTATGACTGCAATAGTTAGTTAATTAATTGTTATTATTTTACTCCTGCTCTGACTCTTCTTCAGTTAAGTATGTATCCACCCATCGCTTGTATTCATTATCACTCGACCAATTGAAGTTGATTACCTCCTCTACCTTGGCTCTATAGGGTGTATATTTAACTGCTACCTAGTTTGCCTCCTTTTCAAAAGACTCATAAAATGAACTAGTGTTAATGATTTTTTCCATGCAGCTCTCTAATATATCTGAATCCAAGTCATCACATATTTAATCAATTTGGGCATCAATGACCCTGCTAGCCTGATCCTTCCATTTTTGAAGAGATATGATATTACTTTGCTCATCAATTATATCAGGCAATAGTGTATCACTCCATTCATCAAAAAATTTCACCAATTCCCTTATCTTCCTACTCAAGGGTGATCCCACAATAGTGGTTTACAATTTTTGGCCAAACTGGACACTGAAATTATTATTTTTAACTAAATCTTCACATTCGGGCACCTATAGCGGCCAAACCATGAGGAATTTGAAGATGATGCAAACTAGAGTCTCATCACATTTTGTCTATAGATTCTAAAAATATTTTTTCCAAAATTTTTGGAATAAGATTGCACTTCTTTTTCCATCTCCCACAAAAACTGGTTTTTTTCATAAAACAACATTCTAAAAAAGTGACGCTCACCGTATACAACATAACTTTTTTTGTATGAAGGACAAAATTCTATTTTTTTTGCATTTAGATTTGTAACTACGATATTTAGCACTTTCATTTGGTCTCATAGTTTTTATTGAATATTTTTTCTTTAATAGAGTTTCAAAGTCAAACCAATTGCAATTCAGACATAAGCAGACTGTATACAACCTAACTTTTTGTGTATGTATCGAAATTATTTTCTTTATTTTTAATGGATCAAGGACATCAATACCCAGCACAAACATATTTTTTAAAAATTTATTTTGATAATTTTTTATTTTTTTACATGTGCAAAACAAAGAGCTTGTTTTTTAGTGAAAAACCTATGTTTAATAAAACTAAAAAAATGCATACATAATAAAACCAAAACATATTAAAATTATATCCGTGGGATAGCTAATTTAGAGGACTACCATAATAATTTGAAATAAATTCATTTGATCCCCCAAAAGATGAATCAAAAGTGATTTTTTATCAGCATTTTGATAGGTGTAAAGGAGACTCATTTATAGGTATGGTTTAAAACTAGCGAGGTTCTATCCAAGGGGGTTTGATCTAAGGTGGTTTGATCAAAACCTCTTCAATTGGAATCCTTAAAATGGAAATTTTAAAGGCTTAAATCATTATATTTTCTAAAAATATGTGATTTCAGCAAAAATCAGTTCCTCTTAGAAATTGTAAACTAGCTTTGTGGGATCACCCTCAAATTATCTGGTAAGGCTTGAAAACCTTGCAGTGATTTAACCAATATTTGAGTAGGTCTCAATGACTGTGGCCTATTATTAACATCAAATATTGAGGCTTTATACATTATATCCAAGTCATTGGCCCTAGGGATCCATTTCTCAATCAATGGTATTGCTACTTCCTGATCCCTATCAAAATTATTTATTGCACCCAATAATAAAGAGTAAGAATAATGTATACTTGGAAATCTATTATCAAATTTTTCATTTAAATGCTGCAAAATTGTAGTGACAATTTCCTTTTGCTTTAGAGCTGCCCTCTCATTATTTTTCAAATAATCTTCTAGATCTATGATTTGTTTGCATTAATTTCTTCTTTGTTGGATCAACAGAGCAGGTTAGCTCCTCGTCAATTGGTTCTAATGTGGGACTAAGGGTAGGAGTCTTAGTGGGAGACTTTGGTGTGGGGAAAATGGGGGTAGTAGGAAGTGATGACCTTGATGTAGATGGTAATGATTGAACCACAGGAGCACTTGGTGTTGCCTCTATCTACTTGTGCCTCAGCCTTTCCACCTCTGTTTGCAGCTCAATATTCCTTTGTTGCACCTTATTATATTCTCCAATCATAAAATTGTATTTCTCCATATAATTCCTTTTTTTAGCTTCCTCTCTTTCTGTTGTTTTTTGTACCAACTTGGCCACATCTACAATCAAACTTGTAGCCTCCACTACTGAATTTTTTGAAACTCTTTTTATTATTAAACCTCCCCTCAAATTAGGGTTAATATCTGTTATGCTTGGCTTTCTTCCTCTTGAGGCCAAATCCCATATTGCCAAGGTCTCATACTCCTCACTGAAGGCAAAGCCTTGTAGTGCCGACCTGATTTCTTCTTCTGAATTGTGGAGGGGATGCTTGGATTTCAAAATAGCATCAAAGGCCATTGCATCAACAATGTCCCATTTAGGTAATATCAAGACACCAACTTGATCAATTAGTTTTCTCCCCTCTTCTGGAGTGATTTTCTTAAATTCACTCATCATTTCAACCTTCACTTCATCATCATTCTCCTCATCTAACCTGTCTGGCCTCTGACCTCTTCTTTCCTTGCACTTTTCTTGGCACTCTCCCAGTTTCATCCTCCATACTAGTTGCAAGAAGGTTGGTGTTTTCACAAAAGTATCATCATTTGAGAATTCCTTACAAGCCTCCATTCTTGTATCTTGTACACACTTGCCCTTCATGTCCAAGTCTGACAAGACCAATTTAGTTGGTCATGGAGGGGATGTCATGCCTATCTCCAGATCTTAGTCTATAACAATAATTTCATCCCCTAGATCCTCTTGGGACTGCTCCATTCTTTTCCTTTTCGGAGCTGGGGGTGATGGTGGTGGTGAGGGACTCCTTGGTGATGAATCGAGATCAATTATCTTTATGATTCCTGGTGGCTTGAGATGTGATCTTGGTGACTTTTCCTACTCCATTATATTTTTTCCTTTTCTACCCTTCTCTTCTTCTTCATCACTATCATCCCTTGCCCTCTTGTAGATGGGCCTGTCTTCTGGAAGTTGGTAAGTTGGCCTTTCTTCCAATGGCCTTGTAGCTTGTTCCTGTTTACCAAAATTCAACTCCAGACTGATTTTATTTTTCATTAAACTATCCATGATTGCCTTGAATTTTTTCATCAAGAAATCAATCTTCTTGTGGAAAGGGGTGAATTCCATCAATGGATCATATTTTGGATCCATTTTGTGTACAATAACCAATCATTTTTCATAGGAAAACCATTTTTCCTTATTTAGTTCTTACCTATTTAAATCAAATTCATTCATGATTAGGTCTTCAGGAAAATTGAGCTCATGAACAAATCTTGCTCCTTTTATTCTTTGTCTGAACAAAGCGAAGAATCCTCCAGGGTCACATTGCCTCCTAAAACGTAAACTTAAATTATATGAATCAAAGAATTTCCCAATGTGTACCCATCCTCCCTTTGTAATAACAAAGCCAAAAATTACTGTTTAATCTAGATAGAAAGTCCCTTTGCCTTTTCCAGTGAGATTGTCCTCATGAATGCAACCAATCTACCACATGACCTCAACAAATCCAATCCTTGGTGGCACATTGTAAGGTAGGATGTGTGGAGTCTCCTGAAATCCATACACTCTTAAAATAGTACTAGTTGGATATGGGATGATATTTCCCTAGTTGTGGCAGACCTTCAAATTAGGTCTCCTCTCCTTGGGCCTAAGAAAATCATGCAACTCCATAGGAACCCTGGGTGGATTTACTATCAGCCTTTCTCTTAATCTTGATGAAAAATAGTTATCAAACTATACATAATTAGCACTTTTTCTATTATATGAAAGGTCAACAGTCCAAACTTGTACTAGCAACCTTACTCCATAGCCAAATCTATTCAGTTTCATCTTCTCAGAGAAAAAATCCGCATTCTTGAATAAAAACATATGCATGAGCATAGAATACCAGTAGAAAGGTTTGCTTGTATCATTTTGTTGTAGCTTCACCAACCCTTCGTGTATTTTCTGGGCTAGGAAAGGAGCAAAATCATAAACTACAAAGAAATTTGGATGTTGTATTTGCACCCCCATGAACATGAATGTTATTGGCATCACAGTGCTAGGGCTAAATCCCAATATTTGACATAGTGAGTAAAAGGTAGCCATGAAGTGTTTGGCAAAAATATCCAGTTTGAAAGGCTCCTTATCATTAGGATTAATATGAATTATTGATCCTCCTGCCTTGGCCAAATGAGATGGGAGCATCTTAACTCTAAAGAGAGGCTTACTTTTCTCGTATTCGTGCTTCATCTTTTCAAGCTCAATAGGAACTATGAAGTCACTAGGTTCATGCAAATCAAAAACTTGTTGGAATTCTTCTTTGTTAATACTTAGTAAAACCCTTCCATCATTATCCCTGACCACCCGTGTGACAGGATCATACCTTGTAGCCACTTCCTTGATAAAATCCACATCTAGAAACACATTAGGTACCGCCAATTTTCCCACGTCGTAAAACCAACCATTTGAGAATGGGTGGGCAAAATTCCTTTGTCCAAACCATAGTCTGAACATCTCCAAACCCTTCATTGACACTTTAGCATCAGTTATATTGAAGTAATTATATATTAACCCCTCCCTAAGGGGTTTTCCTTGCATTAGGGCCCACCCTTTTCTTCTGTCAGTTGTTGAAAATGGTAGTTGGTCCAAGAATTCATCATATAGGTTCCTTTTCAAATAATCAATTTGGCTGGATTGGTGCTTTGATAGTGACATTCTGGACAAACTAGGGTCTACTTGAATTACAAACTTTAGAACAAACTAGGGCTTTTCAAGGATTCAAAATTTAAAACACGTAATTTACAATTTTCAAACAAATTTCAACTTCACTTACAACCCTATTACAATTTCTAATAATTTCCCAACAATTACACTGCAAATTCTCCTAAATTCAGGCTAAAAATTTCACCAGGAAATGCAAAATTTAACTTACAAATTTTTGACTTGTAGAAACTCTAATTATTCACTGCAACAACTCGTGATTTCTTCTTTGTCTTTAAAACTTCTCTGCGAAGTTCCTTGAACACTTTTTGTAACAATAAATCAAGGAAATAATCCTCTTATTCCACCAAAATAGGCAAGAATACGTCTCGTCCGCCATTACTGCTCGCTCACGTGCCTCACCAATGGCTCCAATTGTATTTGATGTAGGTTTGAATCTTAACCATTGATCTTCATCTAGGTTGGATCATCAAATGATTGTGCTTCATTCAATCTGACATTGACTTCCGTCATAGCAAATGGCCCACAATTCCTCCAATCAAAACATTCCAGCTCAAGAACCCTTACAACTCACATTTTTGGCCCCACCATCTCCTGTGTCATCAAATATATCCATGTGTCAACATTCTCTTGATATCACGATCGTTAACCATCTTGCAACTCTTGATCACGTGATACCGGGAAACCGTAGATCTTGATCTTCAACAAACTTGCTCATGCGGATGGTTGACAACTTTGGCTTTAAATGTCAAGCACCTTTTCTGTTTAGATTAAAATATCTCTGTCGATTTTAAGCATGTGCATTTCAGATCCACTTTAGTAGCTCGCGAGTTAAGATATTAAGGTTGGATTAATATATTAAAACATTCATAATGTTCCTTCGGCCTCTCTAAATGTGACAGATGGTGCCTTCCCATGATATCTTGATCGTTCAATACTCTATGGTTGAACGATCGCGATATCACGAGAAGGTGCCATTTGTCACATTCAGAGAGGCCGAAGGAACATTATGAATGTTTTAATCTATTACGCTGAGATTAATATATTAACTGGTGAGCTACTAAAGCAGATCTAAAATGCACATGCTTAAAATCAATGGAGATGTTTTAATCTAAATAGAAAAGGTGCTCGACATTTAAAGTCAAATTTGTCAATTGTTCGCACGAGCAAGTTTGTTGAAGATCAAGATCTACGATTTCTTGCTATCACGTGATCAAGAGTTGCAAGATGGTTAACGATCGTGATATCAAGGGAATGTTGGCATGTGGATGATTTAAAAGAAAAACTAAATTGTTTCATCGAACTTTCGACGAACCTCCAAAAACGTCCGAGAAAACTTTCATCATAATGACTTGCCTATTTCATCGCACTTTTGTCGAACTTTCAACAAGCCTCCAAAAAGCGTCCAATGAATTTGCAAAACATTCGATGATACTTTTGTCGTAATGAATTTCCTATTTCGTCGCAAGTTCGACGAACTTCTATTGTTGATCCGACGCTTTGGCAATGCCATGCCACTTGTGTTCTGGCTACGGTTCGTCGCTAGATCAACAAAATGTCCATTGATATTCCAACAAACACCAGGGACCTATTTTGTGGCGGCAACCAACAAAGTTGTGTTGTGATTTCAACGTTTTAAAGCTAGTCGACAAAGTGACAAAAATTATTTCAGTGGTTCGTTGGTATGCCGACAATATATTATCAATATTCCAACAAACGTTCGTCGAAACTTGGAGTCAAATACAGTAGTGCTAGGTTATTCTCCTTGTCTCTTTTCTTGCGTGTGATATTTTAGACATTCAAATTATCTATGACCCTCTTCACCTCAATTAAAGAAAATGAAAGGTATTCATGGATTTTTTCATCCTCTACCACCACCATAATCTCTACCTCTCTAAAATCCTCTTTCTCTTTGTTGAATTTGAAATTATTGTTAGGTATCATCTAATTTCTCTACTCCTTGATATGATTATCCCCCACCATAATTTAAATCACCTTGCAATGGATATTTTTTACCTCTTCTCGCACCCCTATTTATTTGTAAATACTGTCTACTATGTTTGTCTTCTACCCTTAAAGCTAATTGGTATGCTTCTTTCATACTACTAATTCTATGCATGCTTATTTCATCTTGAATAGAAAATTTTAGACCATTTACATACCTTCCAACCATATTTCATTGGTCACTTGATGCTCCACACAAATGGAAAATTTGTAAAATTTATTTGTATAGTCTCGCATAGTACATAAATTTTGCTTCAAATTTTGAAATTGATGAAAAAAGAGTTTGTGCATAGTCCTCAGGAAAGATTTTCTCTCTCAAATTCTTCTCCATTTTTCTCCATGTTCTAATTTTATCCTTCCCCTTTCTAAATCTTTCCTTTTGTAGATGATCCCACCAAATCATTGCATGACCCTTCAATTTAGTGCAAACAAATTTTACCTTCTTTTCCTCTATCATAGTCTTCCATTCAAAAAAATCTCCATATTGTTCAACCAATCTATTAGCTCCCCTGGTTTAAGATTGCATGCATAATCAAAAAATTCAATTTTAATTCCTTCATTTTCATTTCTTCCTTCTAATCCTCTAAGTATCCTTTCTTCAAAGGTTAGGTGCTCTAATTGTTAATCTTCACCTCCTTGTCTTATTTATTCATCAGAATTTCTTCATATTATTCTTTGATCTAATATCATACCTGCAAGCTCTACTACTTGTCTCTATAGATTTTTCATGTCTCTATGTATTTGGGCAAGACACCATCTTCCTCTTCCTCTACCAACCATCCTCCTGCTCTAATACCAAATGATGTAGCCAAAATTCACAAGATATAAATTATAATCATTATAATAAAAATGGACACAAGAAACTCAAAATAATTCTGCAAATTCTCCTTAATTCCTCATTCCATTCTACTCCCAAAACTGAAAACAAACTTCCTTTTAAGTACAAATCCAAAAATTACCTTTTTGTTAATTTTCAGTAGCGTTCTTAACTTGCCTTTATTTTGGTAATTGATCATGCTTATCTAAATGGCCTATGAATGTTGGAAATTGTTTGAAACTAATTAAAGTTACACTAATTATCAAATTACTAATCTAATTACATGCAAGAGTTTGAAATTAAATTAAAAATATTGAAAAATCACTAAAAGCTCAATTGGACTCTCGGGTCAAAATTTATGACCTCCAAAAGATCTTGCATCACTACCAATTATCCCAATATTGTTACATAGTAATAAAGAAGATGAAAATTTAGGAGGGCACGATAGTGAGCCATTTAAATTTCAATTAGACTTCCCTCACATTTTTAATAATTTCATTTGCAAATAAATTACACATGTAATTTATGACTTCATTCACACCAATCTTGTAACATGCATATGAGTCTCCAAGGGGAAATTAGTCGATGTAGGCTTACATAAGAGATTAATTTTGATTAGGGCACAAACCCTTAGGTTTAAAACATGAGTAGTTCCTTAATCCAAAATAAACTCCATGAACTCTATAGAATTGATAAACTACTTTGGTGCTCTAACCTACCTAAAGCATGTGCACTATATCTTTAGATGATTCCTAGTTATCTAGAACATTCTAGTTGCATGGAAGCATAATGTGTTGAAATATGGTCTTATCACTTACGAGAATGATATTATTCTCCTTGAAGAATAGGATATCATTATGGAAATAAATCACCAAGGGTCACACTACTACTTTAATACCCCAAAAAATGTGAAATTTAAGCAACTTGAGGATCTAGTGGCCTACAATGTACATCCATTGGTATTCCACCATCATGTTTCATCCTATTCATCTTTATATTACACTACCCAATGAAATATCTTTCTATCATTCACAATGATGAATTCTTTCATATTTATAATATCAAACTGCATGAGATTCCCACACAAGTTCTTCAACATGTTGCACTCTACAATTACACTCATTAAATTGTGTCGGTATTTTAAGTTTCTATGCTCCTCTCATAAAATAGTCACCAAAATTTAGTTTTGTGTATTCCATTCCACAACCCCTACCATAATCATGTACTAATCTCCAAGTGTCATTCTTTCATACTCATTCTTCTCACTTCATTCTTAAACTTCACATAATTACACCTCATTTCATAAGCACAAATTTACTCTTTGTAATTCACAAGGGTTTTAGTTTTTCTCTATGCTTTAAAACTTGATGAATTTTTATTCAAAATGTGTCCTTTAAATAGAATGGTGCCAACTCTATAACATAAAACACACATTTCTCAAATATCTTTACAATTATCACTAAAATATATGACACATCATGCCATTAATCCTTTTGTAGTTGATGCTTAGTTATCAATCAATTGATATGATTTTTTTTAATTTTTAAAGCATTGAATTCATTAGTTATATCTTAACTACCACACTTTCTAAGTGATGTTGTTTAGTTAGCTCAAAATCCCATCACTATTTTTAGTATAAGGGGTGTCATTCACTTGGTAATCCTACATCAATTTAATTATGTAGATGATAAATATTGTATGATCCCCAAACATGTTGGAGTGGTTTAAATTGGACACCCATTTGTGGGCAGGGAATCATTAGTTTATTAGTTATTATCTAAGATACTCGGTATATTGTGTATGTATATTGAATACGAAGATTGCATTAAAAATGTCAAAATTGGAAGTTACAAAGCATCTTCTTATTTTGGTGGATATGATACAAACACTAAATATGCTCATGGAGCACCCATGATTGGAATTCTAGTCAATTTGAATGATATGCTATAATCTATGACATAAATGACATGTAACATGGGTATAATATGCATAAGAGGTGTAAGATGAGTTACAAACTATTTTGAGATGCTTAACCATGACCATAGGGGCATTGCATTTTTTCCATTTCTCATGGTTTTGACCCATGGTTTTCTACCACTTGATGGTTTCCTGTTTACAAATTTTCTATTTATTGGATGCATCTAGGATAGTTGATTATAAGAATATTTCATAGGTACTCTATTGGAATACTATTAGAGGAAAAATTAGATTGTATTATTATGTAATATTGTTTGGAATAATACAACCTTGGGTATCTTTGGGTTGTAATTTTCCCCACGAGGGATTTTTTTGTGCATATTAAATGTCTACATGATTTACATTTTATGGGTTTTCTGATTTCTACTCACTTTTTCATAACTTAATTGATAAATTTTGTTGACTTAATTGCATCATAATAGGATTACAATACTACCTTGTTAATATTTGTATTATGCCATTTAACATGTATTTTCAACTCTTAGTATCAAAGATATGAATAGATTATAGAAGGAGATGTCTTTCTTGCAATGTTGTTGGGGTTTTTGTAGTCAAGTAGAGGAACTATTATTTTATTTATTTTACATATTTGAATGCGGTTAGAGAAGCCATGTAAATCACATCATAATTAAAGATCTAGAAATTCAATGGCTCAAAATATGAGCTATGGAAACTAAAAAATGGAGGATCTCTTGGAGGGGAGATATCAATGGTGAGTAATTTTACAGGAATGAGAACTTGTAGATATGTCTAATGGATAATAAGGAACATGAGTAACCATTTTATTGTATCTTATGGGTTTAATTATCTTGAATATCTTAGAGGAGGCTACAAAATTTTGGAAGAGAACTACTAAGATCTATCAAACGAGAAGGCTAACAAACAAGATTTATTTAAAAAATAAAATAAATGAAGGAAGGAGACTCTATAGTTAAGAATTTAAATGCATTTAATCCTATTTTGGGTCAATGGGGGTAATATTGATGTTGATATAGAAGAGGAGGATAAGTGGATTTTAGTTTTCTCTTCACCTAAATATTGAGAGACTCTAGTCATTGTATTGAGTGGTTCCACTATAGATGTCAAAATGGATGCCCTTATTCATACTACTTAATCTAAAAAAATTATGTAATATTTGATTATTTTTAACTACATAAAATGGGAAACAATGGTCTCAACCCTATTCCAAAGCGAGCCTATAGGTAGAGACAAATACAAAAATCTCCTTGATGGGAGTAAGACATAACTGCATCCAAGTTGCCAAACACAAGCCGACGTAATTATAACTAAAATGCATGAAAAAAATACTACCCAAGGATCCAACCTAAATAATTACATACCCAACTGTATTCAATTTGACACCCTTCACTCTAGTATGAGATTGAGACAAATTTGGGTAGACCTTTCTTTCACCTTTGTACAACTATCCATAAAATATTCTTCCAAGTCCTCAGATTTGGGAGTAGGGGGATTCCCCCATAGAGGAACTAACCATGAGCACAATATAAATAGAGGAATGTTGAGCTAGAGTATTCATTGAGCTGTTGAAAATGAAGGTAATTATGTAGCTTAAAAACTTGTAAAACTATGAGACTATAGATTTGATTTAGTGTTCTTTGTCATAATTCTTTGTGTATGATTAATCCGTTTAGATCAATTTTACCAATTGTAGAAAGAGATAAAAGATTGTAGAAGAATGAGATAAGGAGATACAAGTGACACAACATTTACGTGGAGAAACCCTTTCGGGAAAAAACTCCACCAGAATTGATAGTGCTTGTATTATTTAAGCTTAAAACAAGATTACAATAATACTATATCAATCCTTGATTGATATGATTCCTTGCCTTCAACAATCCTTCTTCACAACCTGCAACAAACTCTCATGGAACTCTCATACACTTCTTAAGCACAAGCTATCCATTTATTTCATGTGACCAAGCATGAATCCAAACATCCCATGTCATGCTTCAAACCCTCACACATGCACAAGCTCAACCTGCTAACCTGCTTCAATCTCTGATGAAATTGCTGCAATAAATAGATAATTTATGAGCATGTAAACTCATAAGAGTTATCAAATACAAGAGCATAAATATCCTCACAAAAACCACACCTAGATTGTGAACGTAGAGTTCTACATTGTAACATGAAGTCAAAACCAAAGTCTCCTCAATTTAGGCACCCCAAACTGAACACTTAACTGATTGTTGGTCAAGAAAATATCTTGCAAGCATCACCTCAAAGTTGGCGCCCAAAAATGGGCCCACTTAACCGAGCATTGTAAATATCTTTTCATGCAAGAGGTGTTAATTGAAAGATGCCAACTTGGGCGCTGAAGGTGGGCCCAAGTCAATCTTAGTCAACTAAAATATATCTCTCCACCAATTCATGCAAAGATTATGCATGATTGATCATCCCCACTTAACTGAAAGTATCCACCTGTTATCTGTCATGCAACTCAAGTCATTAGTCATGCAGCTCAAGTCAACTAATATGCAACTCAATTCAACTAGCATGCAACTCTCAAGTCAACTAGCACATTGCAACTCAAAATAACTACATGCAACTTAAGAGAACTAAACCATAACTGAACTAAACTTAACTGATATTGAACTCTTACTGAACTGATAATGTCACTCCACTCTTGTAAATATCAATCCCTATTTTGTAGGAACAAGACATGCATTACTAAAGTGTTATCAATCCTTTGAACAATTAACTAAAACAAGGTAGGTTCCACCTTCCATGTGGGTGCCCCATGTGCTCCTATTATTTAGGAAATCATCTTGGATGACCCCACATGTTCCTATTATTTAGGAATAATTAAAAATGTCAATTTACATGTTCATTTCATTCAAATTTAATCTCTTTCTAATCCTAGTGTTAGGATACACTTTCCAAGGACTTAGGAGATATGTGAAATATGTTTAGGATTGCAATTAAATGTCATCCTATTCCCAACATCAACAACTACCTCAAGAGTAGGTTGAATTTGATTTAAAGTCAATGTAATAGAAAACTAAGAAACCAAAGTAGAAGGTAGGTGGGACTCACCAATATTTTATTGTTATTGACAATAATGCAATGTCCAATAATGTTTTTGAATTTTTTTTATTAAGATAAAGAGGGAAGGGACTAAACCCAATATAGAACAACCATTGAGGCAAGAAGGATAAATCTCACCAGAGATGAGACTTACAAGAACCAAACAAAGACCAGCAATGCTTTTGATCGAAGCAAGGAACCAAAAAGAAATGAGAAACAAGGATCTCAACCCTATATAATATACTTATCCAACAAGTCTCGAGATTGAGAAATGGAAGAGGTAGAGGATGGAACTTTACACCTTTTATGAATGGAAATCCAAGAAATACTATCATTTGGGTACCCACTATAAGGGGTAACATGAAACACCCAAGGAAAGACCAACAAAACATGAGGGGGGAACATGATGAATACCATGTGAACAATATTCACCATCCATGATAGATCCCAGAGGTTGAGTAGAGGCAACCAAAGTAGGAGAAGCATGCTTAGGAGGAGAAACACTAGTAAGGACTTTAGGATAAACCAAATCTATGGTAGGAGTAGGGCACTTGTTATAAGAAGCTTGAGAGGAGGTATCGTCAAAAGAGGTAGACACTAAAATACTCAAGATATCATCATAATAATTCTTCCACCAAGTAGTCACACCTTTTCTGTGAAGAGAGAGTAAGTCAAATCTAGGTGATCAATAGTGAAACAATGATGACACCTAAAAGCTAGGCCCTCATAATCGAGTAGTTATGATCAAGGCCAATCACCAACCAATAGAGCTACATCTTCCTAGAGAGGCAATGAGATATCAATATCCACCAAAATTCAAGAAAAGGTGGAATGGCGTATAGAATAAGTGGAATCATCAACCTTCAAAAAACAACTAATAGAGTTTCCAATGGCCTCATAAAAATTCTCCTCTCAAAATTGGAGGGGGGGGTTTAGGAGTCTAACCCACACTGAATGCACATTGAGTGGTTTGGTAAGGGGGTTGAAGGAAGAAGTCCAAGGTTTGAGCAAGAGAGAGTTCTCTCCCCAAGGACAAAGTTGACCTAGCACCAAGAAATGGTCATAAACAAAAGCAAAGGTAGCAACAACAAAACCTTTAGCACAAGGGGAGAGCTCAATATTGCCAACCACTAAGATCCTCCAAGAATCCAAAATCCACTTATGTACGTCAAGAAGGGAGGGAAAAAAAAAAAAAAAATGACACACCAAACCCTGCCTCTAGTAGAAATCCTCATTCTTAGCAACATCCTCCCCACAAACCACCATCGAGGAAGGTTTGGCACAAGGGAGAGGACACACCTGAGAAGGGTGAGTAGAACCAGATTTGGCTACCAAAGAGTGAGAATGAGCCCTCACAGAAGTAGTAGGCATGAGAGGAGATGCAAAGGGGGACGAAGGGGCATTAACATGATGCACATGCGTTGAAACATCGGGAAGCTCAAAAATGCCACACAAACCCACCACATGCTATGAAGCCAAACTAGGAGCCCACTCAGAAAGGGAGGACACAAGAGAAGACATGGGGGTGCATGCAGTTGTAGGAGAGGACGCAAAGTCTTGAGTAGCAACAAACGCAAGAGAGGGCACAAAGGTGTGGGTGAACAACATACATTTTGAACTTTTTAATTTTTGACAAGTTGATAATACTTTTATTAGACAAATAATTAATAAATGCCATTTAAATATAATCGAATATAAATTAATTTAATTTAAGTATATTAACTAATTAGTATTTATTAGTTAATAAAATTAATATAATAATTATTAGTATTAAGTAATAAACTTATTTCTAATCAATTGAAATATTTTATCATATTAATGATATACTGATGTTTAGTATATTATATAATTACTAATTAATCTAATTATTGATTAATATCATAAAAAATATATGGAAGATTGTGGAAAAAAATTTAGACATTACTCTTTCACTCTTCTTCCTCTATACACAATACACAACATAGATTTCCCAATTTAGTAACCTTCTAGGGCCTTCCCATCACTTTCACATAGATCACACCTACACACTTGCACCATAAGATCACACACCTACAAACATATAATTTACTTGGAGTGAAACATGTCAAATATGGGCTTGACTAAGGAAAAATCCTATCTCTAAACACCATTTTTCTCTCCCCACATACTTCTACAAGCTTGTATTTGTTGATGTTATAGCAGCTTAGGGCTGCACTTCATTGCACACGCCTCAAGAAGGAAGCAAAAATTAAATGGTAGTCATTCGGCTATTTAATTTATGTTAATAATAATTGTCAAACATAAAGGGCTGACCCTAATGATTCGCATGTATTGCTTGTTGCTTGGGCTGACCTTACTTGTAATTATCATTTATTATGTTTCTTTATAGAGGGTCGACCTAAGTTGAAGAGGCGCCTAAGTTGTATATATACAAGGTCTTGTATTGTCATTATCATCAATCAAGTTCATCAAGAGAATTCGCAATTAAAGAATAAGTTCGCACCTTCATAGCAATAGTCTGAATTCAAGGAAGCTCACATTCATTTGTTTATCTTGCATCTTGGAGAAGTGCGATTTCATTGTATCAAGTATTGGCCATTGTTGGGCCTAAGTTGTAAGCAAATTTCTGCTCTTGTTCTACTATATTTAAGAGAATCATTTGCTGGGTTTTTCTCCCTCAAGAGGAGGGTTTTCCCAGGGTATCTTGTTGTGTTTATTGTCTTATGTGTTGCAATATTCTAAGTGCTTTCAATTAAATAATATGATCTAAGAAACACTAACATGGTATCAGAGCGGGTTTGAAAAAGATCGTGATCATATTTAGTTTGCAGCACTCACTCTAATCTTTTTCAGTCTATCTCCTATTTCAAATTTCAAGATGGTGAACGATCTGAAAATCGAGGATAGACTCGAAACAGTTTATAACTACACATCATGGAGGTTCAGGATCATGCTCACATTGGAAGAGAATGATTTGGCTGAGTTTGTGAAAACAAAAGTTCCCGAACCTGAGGAGGAAGAAGAGAAGTTGCAGTGAAGGAAGAAAGATACTAGGGCAAAGAAAGTGTTGGTTGATTCCGTCAAAGATCATATTGTTCCGATTGTCTTCAAGTTGGATACCGCAAGGGAGATGTTCAAAACATTGGAAGAGATGTACGAAATCAACAACACCAGTCGTGCCCTAACCTTGAAGCAACAACTTCTTCACATTAAGATGGCAGAAGAAGAGTTTGTCATCACCTACTTCATGAGGATTTCAGAGATAAGAGATCAGCTCTCCACAATTGGTCACATGATTGATGACAAAGACTTGACTATGCTTGCTCTCAATGGTCTTCCGCTTTCATGGGAGTCGTTTATTCAAGGAATCAATGCAAGATCTAAACTTCCCAAGTTTGATCGATTGAGGATTGACTGCATTCAAGAGGAGTCGAGACTAACGGCAAGGGGCATTGGTCAAAGTTCAAAGAATGAAGATTTACGTGTTCTCGCCTCTCATTCATCAAAGAAAGGAAAATTTTGGAAGAAAGGATTCTTTAAGAGGAATCGAGATAATGGGTTAGATGGTGCTCCTGCATTCAAGAAGAAGTGGGACCTCTCTCGTGTTCAATGCTTTAGATGTGACAAATTTGGTCACTATGTGAAGGATTGTCCTACCAGGCCTAATCAGCATGTTTCATTTGCGGATGTGATTGAGATCTCTCCCCAAAATTATTCTAGTGAATTTCTACTCTATTCATGGGCCTATGTTCAAGTTGTGAAGGTTGTGTACTAAGCGCAAGAGCAACGTATCATACTGTGTCCACCCTTCATAATATTTAAGAGATAAGTATTCTTTGTTTTGATTACCATTCTAGGCTAAAATTCAGTTTGTTGAGTTGTGCAAATCTGACATCATTTACTTAGGTTTATGTGTGACTAGTAAATAGTGATCTCTGTGATAAGATTCTTTAGATTTATTCATTGCAAGTTGTATCATGTTAAATTGTGAAGATTGTCTTTTGAGATTAGCTCTTTTGAGAAATTGAAAGAAAGACATGTCATGATTGATGAATTAATTATCTATTACTCTCAAGATTTTTTTTGAAGTATTGCATGGTTGAATAATGTTCATGAACTATTTTGTAGCCACTAATTCATGCTATTGAGATAGTCAATCATGTATGCTCCTAGTTATGGTATGTCTATTTGAGATAGTTGAAGTTCCATGAACGATGAGTAATCTCTTGTTAATGATTTCAAGATAAATCAGAAGCGTAAGAGATTGCTTTCAAGAAGAGCATGATGCATCCTATAGGTTGAAGGATGGAGACTCTACTTGCAACTTTGAGACTAAATAATTAGCTGAAGTCATCTTTTGGAAAAAGAAGAATTAACCTTAAGAGGGAGTTCTATGACTCGTTGAGAATAAGTAAGGGTTGCAATGTTGCAAGGCTGGATGTTAAATTGTTGAAGTACCTCTTCAAGCAGTTGGGTTCTGAATTGCTCAAGTCGACCTGATTTGGTAGCTCCACAAACCTATTCAGAATAGAGTGATCTGGAATGCAGTTGAAGAGGACAACCCTGAATCTCTACAAAGGTGTGCGTTGGAAACCATTTCTCTAAAGACAAGTGTTGCAGGCAATCTTGGACAATGAGGTCAAATGGTTGATGCAAGTGATTGAAGATTTAGAGGGAGCGTACTGAACCTAAAGATGATGGTTGTGTTGCTCTAGATGTTGTTTCAGTTGAGGCCTGCGATGATATCTTGGTACAACAAGAAGCTTTTTTTTGTGGGACTGAGAGTACAACAGAGGCCAAGTACATTACAGCTTGTGTGACAGCTCAAGAAGTTGTGTGGCTTTGAAATCTCCTTGTAGGATTGGTTGAACAAGTATTGAAGCCAACTGTCATCTCTTGTGTTAATCAAAGCTTTGAGAAGCTTTTTGTCTTTACATGGGTTTCATGATAAAGTAAGGATGCCACTATATCAGAGATATGATATTGAGAAAAGATATTCAGCACTGATGAGTAGATGGCAGTCATTCTCATCAAGCATCTCTTCAGGATAATGTTTGTGTACCTTCGATACAAGCTTGATATGGTGGAGAATGAAGTCCTAGCTGAGAGGGTGTCTCAGTATCAGTGATCTTCATATTTGAGGTGCAAGTCCTTGATAATACATTTCTCTATTGAGAGATATTTGAGGTGCAAGTCCTTGATAATACATTTCTCTATTGAGAGAGATTTGAGGTGCAAGTCCTTGGTAGTGCATTTCTCTTCGAGATTTGAGGTGAAAGCCCTTGTTTCCACCCTCTGGGAGAGCCATGGTGGATGTCATGTGTGTGACTCCATGACAACATCACATGAGAGAATCTGTGATGATTTACTTGTGCTTATGTATCACCCTCTGGAGGAGCCATGGTGAAAGTCACATTGAGGTGACAACATCACATTAAGTGATGAGCACTTGTATATACCATCTATGGAGGTAGCCATGATGGTTGATATCACGATGAGGTGATATTCTATTTTTTTTTCATATTGATATGATGTGTCGTGTGCAGGTGGAAGTATCATCCCTAGCTGAGAGGGAGTGTTGATGTTATAGTAGCTTAGGGCTGCACTTCATTGCACACACCTCAAGAAGGAAGCATAAATTAAATGGTAGCCATTCGGCTATTTAATTTATGTTAATAATAATTGTCAAACATAAAGGGTCGACCCTAATGATTCACATGTATTGCTTGTTGCTTGGGCTGACCTTACTTGTAATTATCATTTATTATGTTTCTTTATAGAGGGTCGACCTAAGTTGAAGAGGCGCCTAAGTTGTATATATACAAGGTCTTTTATTGTCATTATCATCAATCAAGTTCATCAAGAGAATTCGCAATTAAAGAAGAAGTTCTCACCTTCATAGCAGCAGTCTGAATTCAAGGAAGCTCACATTCATTTGTTTATCTTGCATCTTGGAGAAGTGTGATTTCATTGTATCAAGTATTGGCCATTGTTGGGCCTAAGTTGTAAGCAAATTTCTGCTCTTGTTCTACTATATTTAAGAGAATCATTTGTTGGGTTTTTCTCCCTCAAGAGGAGGGTTTTCCCAGGGTATCTTGTTGTGTTTATTGTCTTATGTGTTGCAATATTCTAAGTGCTTTCAATTAAATAATCCGATCTAAGAAACACTAACAATATTCACTTCTACAACCACATTAATAATCTCTACAACCATCTTAGTGAAGCAAAATAAAATATGAGTAGGAATATAAAGTTTTAGGTTATGTCAATCAAGGGACACTATAATTCGAAGAGGGTCATTAGCATGCCCAAAGACACTAGTGACCATAATAAAACAAGACCATGCTCGATGACACTAGCACCCAAAAGGGATCACCACCATGCTTTTTGGACACTAGCATTATTAAAGGGTCATTACTAACAAATGTGATTCTTGATGCTACATTTTTATGGCCTATGATGATTGTAAGATATCATAATTCATATTTAATAAAGATGTATGTAGTCAAATGTTAAAGCATGGTCAAGGCATACAAACCAATCGACAAAGTACCTCGATACAACATGACATGTTGGAAATTATTATAAGCTTTACAAAGGACCTATGAGCAATAGCTTATTTTGGCAAGAATACACTAGGAATATAACCTTTCTCTAAATGTAATTTAGGCTAATGAAACAAAATGCATACACAAGCATAAATCAATCTAGATTGAATCAAATGATAGTTGGGACTCTATTTCTTCTAGAAGTGCAAATTTGTTCTATGATTCCTAAATTTGATCTTGTTAATTGTGTATTTTTGTTGTTCATTCATTGGATTCTTCACTTGATTGATAAAATTTTAAAAATATCTTGAGGGTGTTGGATCTCTTGGGGAAAGCTCTCCTAGGTTAACCCCTTGAAAATATTGACTTTACAATCATGTTAAGAATTGACAAACATTAATAAATTATGCAAATGTACAAATATTGAAGTAAATATTGTCCCTTTTAGTGCACCAATTGAAGCATTCTAATAAATGCTCACTATCTGTGAATGATTGTTCAATAAATTATTGATATTTACAATGATAAATTGAATATCTTTAAATGCAAAGACATAACATAAATCAAATGAAATATACCCAAGTTGGCTCATAGAAAAAATAGCATAGATTGGAGTCAATAAAATTTAAATTTGAACTTTTAAATTTTAAAGGCTAGATTTGCTAACGAAAGATAATGGAGGTGGTACTATCTATGTAGAGAATGGATGTCTAGACACAAAGGGTGCAATAAATTATATTAGTTATATAAGAGTGCGAGAGAATGGATAAGTTATGGTTGAATATGTGGGAATATGTGTAAACAAGGATAAATAAAGGATAGAGATTGAGCCAAATTGTGCACGTGATTATATCATTTATTGATATGTGATTGTATTAAAATATTCTCTTAAAATTAATAAACACAAAACTAAATAAATTTTAGCATAGATATATAAATTTCAACATTACAACTATATATTATCACACAATTAACTCACTTAAACACTTCTAATACTATAAGATAAATATTATTTATAATATAAAATTCTAATCTCATATAAAAGTTTTAATCTCTTTCTATTGTACTCCAACACAATATTACATTTATATAGTTTAAAATTAAATTAAAATTAAAGCGACTACAATTAATATATATATAAATTATTTATAAAATGGATAAAAAAGACCAACCCACATTACATTGGAATGAAAGACAATTGAATAAGTTATTGGACAGTATATTAATCTACATATATCATCTCAAATCTTCAATTGAGTATTGAAAACCATATGAAAACACATCTACCAACTAAAATATAGTAATGAATTTTTTTTCCAAAATGAATAAAGTTCTAAAGCATTAAAAGGAGATTAAAATAAAAGATAATGTGATCCTTTGGTTATTTGGAGATTAATGAAGAGTATTTATGAAAACTATTTTAAAAGAGAAATAGTTATATTTATTAAATAATAATTAAAAGAAACCTTTGTGAAAGGGTGTGATGGTTTGAAAACCAACCCTTAAGGCTTATATAAAACATTTATGTGAATCTTAGAAAGGGCATGGAGATCACTCAAGGAACAAGAAGGTGGTTTGGTGGGCTATGGGCACTAGAGAAGGGGGCACACAAAGTGTGTCCAACTCGAGGTACAAAGTACACTCGAGATTGTCTTGGCGAGGGATTTGATGCATTTGCATGGTGCATAAGCACACATTCTATTTTTACACAAGTTCTTCGAAGTGTGTCATAGCTATGAGGGCCAAGACTATTGAAATCTTCCTAGGATGAGAATGACCTTTCCAAGTGCTATGATTCAAATAAGTATTGAACTTTAGATATTTTAATCATAAATGAAATAGAGTTGATTCAATTAAATTCTTTTAAGATATTATTTTCTTTTGATCATAATCATATTGTTAGTTGTCAATTTATCATGCCCTCACCAAAATAGAGTTAGCAACGCCTAACTGAAACAAATCAGATGATCAGACTTCATAAAGAATAGCCAACCTATCTTAAGGAATGTTATGGATTAACAGTAATAGGTTTAAAAAGGGCAGACTCAGGGAGATTAACAACAACAATTCATTATTAATACAGGGAAAAGCAGCATTTTATTTGTTAAACAATAATAATACTCCTAAGGTCGGCTCTATGAAGTGATTAGTTAAATTAAATAGGGACGTGTCCCTTGGTAAATTCATCCCATTTTATGAGACGCCTCCCTTCATAAAAATGATTGGATATATAAGCAAGGAAATAGATATACACAACAAGGAGATCCTGATCTGACTACAACAGCATATATCATCAAGGAAGATATGACACTAATTTATAGCAGCAGAAATATAGTAGAGATCTGAACATGATAGCAGAGCCGATGAGGGAAGCAATGATAATGCTTACAGTAATTATTGAGCCTTAGACATCAAACATTAGATAGATATACCTGGGCGAATATCAGCAAGCACAACAGTTATAAAAAGGACTGCAATTCCAGCACAACAGACCATCATAATAGGGATATCTATATCATCAAGAGGATATCGAATCTAATTCATAGTCAGATGTATTTATGCCATTTATTGTATTGCTTCCATAAGGAAGGTATATTAAATATATTTCTGCACACAATCATTTATCTATGTATGCATATTACTTATAAGATAATAAAGTAGGATTTCAATGATTAAAATTGAATTATGTTAACTGTCTAAAATCCATCCTGTGGAAGAGCCTGAGGTGTAGTGGTAGGGGTCAGAAGCCCATTTACAACCTCTGTCCAACCCCTCACAAGAGTAGGGCCTGAGATGTAGTGGTAGGAGTCAAGAAAGCTTATTTGTGATCTTCACTTGATCTCACAAGATGGCAAGTGTCTTTTGGGATTGGGATATGATGGAGAAAGCAGGTACAAGTCGTCAAGAGGGAGGGTTGTGGTATACACCCTCTTAGACTTGGCATATGGCTTCGGACAGACCCATCATATTCCCTCTCCCAACTTCCAAATTTGTTGCATTATGGATAATCTATGAACATGATGCAATTATCTAATCCCAACAAGTATATATACGTATTGCAAATGTTTTTCATATGATGAATGGAGGAATCAATCCAGAATTACATCATTAAAGAGGTGTTTATCTGAGAAGGTAAAAGTCCTAACCCTAAATTGTTGTAATTGGTGATCAACAGGGGAAATCTAGGGCAGATTGGGATAAGGGACATTACACAATTTGTACAATAATGATGATAATCTTAATGTACTTAAGTCTAAAGTTAGTTAACATTAATAAATAAACATTTTATGCATTTGCATTTAAATCATAAATAGACCTTATAATATTTAAACTTATATAATAACACTAATAAATCTGCTGCCATATAAAATTGGCTTTGATACATTAATCTATCCAATTTTATAGTCAGAAAAAAATAGCATATAGTATATAGTATACATGATTATATCATTTATTGATGTGATTGTATTGAAATATTCTCTTAAAATAAACACAAAACTGAATAAAATTTAACATAAATATATAAATTTCACCATTACAATTATATATGATCACACCATCAATTCACTTAAACACTTCTAATATTATATAAATTTTAATCTCTTCCTATTGTACCCCAACACAATATATTATATTCATATATAATTTAAACTGAATTAAGCCTATAATCTGCTGGCTGTTCTTGTCAACAATAAAACTTCCTAAATCCTCCTTCCACTCTGCTCCCAATGGAATATACACTTCCTCCACAGGCATAAGAGATTTAACCCAAAAAAAATTGAGAGGCAAACTCTTTTGAAACTTAAAAAATTAAATATTTATTTAATTAAGCTTGAACCATGACTGCTTTCTGGAACAAATGAGAATCAATAGTCTACATTCACATAGTTCCATTGTCACTGTTATCAATCATACATTAAAAAGGAAAAAACACAAAAAGTTCATTAGATTTTTAAAATCCAATTTGATTGGTGAGAAGTTTTATGAATAACTATAAAAATAAAAAAATGATTAGGGGAGAGGATTTAGTAGTTGAGTATCTTAATTTCACACTTCTCAAAATCTTATTTGGAAATTTCAAATCACTCTCAATTTTTTACAACAGCTTACTTGACAAGTCTCCTGCTTATAACTAAGGTTTGAAGGCCACATCATCAAATATGATGCCACATCAGTATGCTTTTTGTCAAGGTGTCCAAAAGATCAAAAAAAAAAAAAGATGAGACTGATATCTGTTCATCTACATCATGTTTTGAGTGTTGATGTAGCATCACATGATTGATTGCTTTTTAGATCTAAGGAATACATTTCATTTAATTATAAAAAGTCATCATCAACACTAACAACTTTACAGTCACAACTATTGATCCAATATTGTTAAAAATATTGAACATTCTATAAACAAATGCTATAGTACTTTCCCCTATAATACCAAAAAGAATCAGTATAATCATATATATTATATACCACTACAGTAGATATACTGAGCCAAAAGACAGGGTCAACTATCAGAAGGGGACATGTTGGAAAGCCAAATCTTAACAGTGGTAGCGTTGGAAGCCACAGAGAAAATGGTAATACAAAATTGAACTGTATTTTAAACAAGTTCAAAACCCATAAGAACTTTCGGTAATTGCCTTGTCTCTTTTTGACTTGTTTCTAGGATTGCTTTGAAGCTTATGATGCTAGTAACTATCTTGTAATGGCAATGACCAGAAATAATATTCAACAAACCCCACAAAGCAGAAGCTTATGAAACTATAATGACACAAATAACCTCTCTGTTTGATTATGATCTTGAGTTCCATTTCAAGGGAAACGAATTTACAGTTGCAGAATAAATGCTTACAATGATCAATGTGGACACAACATAGGTTCCATATAAAAATTATTCATGAATGAAACATAACTAGCTCATGTAGAAACTTTAAACATACCTGATTATTTAAACATGCCTGATTATTGAGTTGCAGCTTGATAAATCAAATAGAGAGAAAGAGAAATATCCTCAAGTAATCTGTG
The DNA here is from genome assembly GCA_007115665.2 of Sequoiadendron giganteum. Lineage (NCBI taxonomy): Eukaryota > Viridiplantae > Streptophyta > Pinopsida > Cupressales > Cupressaceae > Sequoiadendron > Sequoiadendron giganteum. The sequence goes on from CM021101.1 coordinate 541,222,548, forward strand.
ATGCGATTTTTTTGGCAATGGAGTTTCATTCCTCAGTAGCTCCTCCCTCTCCATGTGCGTCTCCACTTCCACCATGATCCTCTTCTTCGGTCAATTAGACCCTCTTAGAAGGTTGCGGATTGATGTCTGCCCTAGATTGTTTGGGTCTGGAGTTGGACTGATGTTTATATAAAACGGTTTGAATTCTGTCCCTCCTATTGAAGTTCCAGGGAAGAGTTTCTTAGATCATGTGAGGATTGACTGGCTCGATTTACATGCTGCGGATGAGTGCTTCCTGGATTTTGTTGCGCTTGAATTTGAGTTCCTCTTGTTCGATTTTCAAGCTGCGGATGACACTCATGACAGACAAGGGCAAGTTTCAGCAGCTTCTTGATTGGGTGCTCCTCTTTCTTGAGCCATCCCATAACTGGGAAGAGAATCTTGTCCAGAACTACTTGTTAAAGTGCCAAGATGAATCTGTGAGGCCATGAAACTTGGTGCACCTGCATGAGTTTGTGCTCCCGATGATTGCCCAGGGAAACTTCTTGGAGTTTGATATTTATTTTGGGAGGCAATGAAATTTGGTGCACTTGCTTGAATTTGTGCTCCTGTCCATCGCAACGTCTCAGGATTTCTTTGGGGAACAATCGCAGAGAGGGTTCTAATTGGATTCTCATTATATACTAATACAATTTTGTAGCTAAAGTGGGGAAAAATTGGTAGACTGGCTCGAAATTGAGCTCCTATTGATTGAAGGGGTCGAGTTCGTGCTCCTGTTGATTGAGACATCTGAGGACGTGTTTGGGAAACATACCCAAAACGACTTCTGAAATTTCGATTATGTGAAGTTGGGTAGGCGGGGAAACTTGTTGCACCGACTTGAGCTTGAGTTTGCGCTCCTGTTAATTGAAGGGTTCGGGTTTGTGCTCCTGTTGATTGAAACATCTGCGGATGAGTGCCATTGAAAGTTTCAACAGCTCCTTGATTTAGTGCTCCTCTTTCTTGAGCCATCCCATATGTGGGAAGAGGATCTTGCCCAGAACTATTTGTTGAAGTGCTATGTTGAATCTGTGAGGCCATGGAACTCGGTGCACCTGCTTGAGTTTGTGCTCCTGATGATTGCACAGAGAGGCTTCTTGAAGTCTGATATTGACTTTGGGAGGCCATGAAATTTGTTGCACTTGCTTCAATTTGTTCTCCTATCCATCGCATGACCTTAGGATTTTCGAAAACATCCCCAGAAAAATTTCTAGTTGGATTCTGACTATCACTATACACAAACATGTAGGTACGGCAGGGGAAACCCGGTGCACCATCTTGAGTTTGTGCTCCTGTTAATTGAAGAGCTTGAGTTTTTACTCCTGTTGATTGAAACATCTGAGGGCGTGTTTGGGAAACAGACCCAAGATGACTTCTCCAATTTTGAATATATGAAGTTGGGTAGCCGGTAAAGCTTGTTGCACCCACCACTTGGGCTTGTGCTCCTGTGAATTGAAGGGCTCGAGTTTGCTGTCCTGTTGATTGAAACACCTGAGGACTTATAGAAGCACTTGTTGAAGTGGGGTCTGAAATTTGTGGGGTCATGGAGCTTGCGGATCCCGAATGAGTTAGCTGAAAATTTCTTCTTCCTTCAATCATCCTATAAGTGCTGTCAAAATCTTGCCCAGAAAAATTTCTTGGAATGCGAAATGGTAAATGGGATTCCCCCAGCTCTACTGGACCCACATGATCTTTTGCTCTTTCTTGAATCATCTGATAGATGGCTTCAAAATCATGAAAAGAAAGAGTTGGGGAAGCCATGGAATTTGCAGCTCCTTGAATTTGTGAACCTCCTGCTTCAAACATCCCATAAATGCAAGCGATATATTCGATTACAAAAGATAATTCATCGGGTTCCGAAACTTTGGAGGCCAAGAGTTTCGCTGAATGCACTTGATCGGGGTGAAGTAAAACAAGCTCCCGTAATTTGGACTCAAGCACCTCCCAACTTTTATCAGGTGATTGCCTAATGGCAATAAGGATGTAGCTCTGCTTAAATCGAAAGAAAAGCACCCAATCTTCAGGTTGTAAATTCTTATCTTCCATTACTTGCCGCCATCCTGCTCTCAGGCTGTAATTGGGGGGATCATTCCTACGGAATCTACGTGTATACTTGATACTCCATCCATTCATTCTTTCATCCAGAAATACAACATCCATGGACCGATCACTTTGTTTAAACGGAGGGAAATAAGCCAATGCCAAATTTTCTGTAATTCGACAAATATGGCTCGTCAGCTCCGAATGTTGCATTCTTTTGCCGAAAAGGGCTTCTGGCTCATCAGCTAAATTGGGTGCTTGAAACGCTCTGCCACCGGACATGCTGGAAACGCTCTGCCACCGGACATGCTGGAAACGCTCCCACACTGATATTTTCCAAAGATTTCTCTAGACCGATGCTTTTCAAATTTATATATACTCCTTGTAATATCCTCAAGTCTTGATTATGGCAAGTGTTCGCTGGTTGTTACATTTCTAAATGAAGAGTAACGACTAACTACTACTTTTAAATCTCTTTGGATTCGTCGAACCTTCTTTGGCCCAACCAGTGGACCCACAAACGGGACCACACTCTCGCCCTTAAGGAGGTGTAAAAGGGTAATATAGGGGAGATATATAGTAATTGAGTATCTTAATGTCGTACTTTTAATTATTTTAAGTGTAAATTTCAAATCACTCTCAATTTTTTACAGCAGTTTATTTGGCAAGTTTCCTACTTATAACTAAGGTTTTCAGGGCCACATCATCAAATATATTGATGTCACATTAGCATGTTTTTTATGGAGTCCAAAAAAGCCCAAAAAAAACGTGAGACCAATACTTGTGCATTCACAACATGTTTCATTAAGCACTGATGTGGAATCACATGATTGGTTGCTTTTTAGATCAAAGGAATACATTTCGTTTAATTATGGGTAGTCATCATCAACACTAACAATTTTAAAATCACAGCGATTGGTCCAATATTGATAAAAATATTAGGCATTATATAAACAACTACTATCACAACTATTGAAACATGCCTAGGTATTGGGTCCTCTCCCCTAGGTAGGTGCTCAAACAGGACATTTTAATCTTGATAAGATTTTCAAGAATGATTTTAGTATGTGAGGTAAGAAAGTTGAGTGGTGTAGAGATGATTTACATTTTTCTCTCTTCTTAACTATTTATTCTTAGTTTTTTTGTTTAATAAGTACTATAATAGTCTTTTTATCATTATTTGGCTTGCAAATTATCTATAATCTTCAATCTCATTTCACATTTAATCTTAACATCTCAATTGTGTTTCAAATTCTATGATTTGATCATTTTGGATACTATTATGCTTGTAAAGATGTCCTTTGGATCGACCCATGTCCAATAACATCAACAATAGACAAAGTCATTTTCTTTTCAATTCCAACATCCAAATTGAGAGCTCACAAGTTTAGAATTGAACAAAATGTGTAAATAAATCAAACTTTTGATTGTATTTATATCAATACACATTTAGCAAATTACATGGGATTTTTAAATGGTATAGTAATTATTTTACAAATCTCGCATGGTTATATAATGATACATTTAAATGTTGGGCGAATCAAACCTTCATAGAATACATATGTTGTAATTTTCAAGGCAATTATGGCCCTACGATTAGCATGGAATTATCATAGTATTGGCGAAATGCGTCCTCATACGCAATTATTTTTTAATGTAATTGGAGAAAAGTAATCTCAAACGTAATTATTTTTAATGTTATTGGCGAAATGGGTCCTCATACGCAATTATTTATAAATTTTATTGGTGAATTGGGTCCTCACATATAATGAACATTTAATGATGTTGGTGAATTTTTTCCTAATACACAATGTGTGAATAGTATTAGCAAATGTGTGGGTGATTTAATACAATCTTTTGAGATTTTAGATGAAAATATTAATTAGACCATTGGAAACGTGTAGTTTGTTATGGTAAAATTATTAATTACATATGCCTCATAAAATAAATTGATGGCGAATTAAAATGCATTGAACCAATAATTCATAAAATTTGGGTGATTTGGCCACCTCATTGGTCACAATATATGAACGTCAATTTCAAATTGGCCAATATGAACTATTCACCAATAAAAATTTCCCTACGATCAGGATCCTCAGTATCCTCCATACATCCTTGAGGGTGATCGTAGTCTCCCTAGTCAAAAGTATGAATACAGACCTCTCACTATGCCACCTCTCTACGAGGGCGATCATCATGGCCCTGTGTGCTCTGATATTGGGAATATATGTAATATAATATAATCCCACAACACTTAGAAATTCCACATTTAGCTTGTTAATATGGTCAATCTAAAGTAAAATAGTAGGATGTCACTCCCTCAACAAAATTAGGTGTAGAGTGTAGCATTGTAAATTGTCACCCTTGAAAACTTCACACTATATTTTGTTTCCCCTTTAATTATTGGACCTAATTGAACCCCTAATTTCCTAAATTATGCATTCTATGGCGTATTTTTAATAATTACCAATGAATTGCAAGCACAAAACAAATGTATTCATCTAAGACTTTTCCCTCAACAGCTTATTTTTTGGAAAATAGGGTTGGGACACATACGCCCTGTGGCAAAGGGGTCCCATTTTTCCGTAAATGTCCCCCTACTTTGGCTCCAAATTCAAATATGTTGATATTGGCACTTTAATATTTGCATTTCAAATGTCTAAAGTCAGTTGTTGGGATTTAATTTGTGGAAATTAGAGTAATTACATATAAATACCTAGTTATTACATCATTTTGAATCTAACAAGAAAGAAGTGAGCATTAAGAGCGATAATTATTGTCAAGAGAATTATCAAGCATTCAAGAGCAGTGTTTCAATGATTTATTTCAACAATTCAAGATCTAAGCATCATGTCAAATCATATGTGATTTTATCTATGTTCCTAATATCATTGTTTGTGAAGGCTAACCCTTTTGTAGGTCTCCAAGCAATTCAAGCAAGCAAGATCTGAAACCTTGAGGAGATGTGCATGAATTTGGTCCTTCAAGGAAGCCATTGAAGGGTGGTTTTAGGTTTGAAGGATATTGGAGGAAGTTTTAATATCCATTGTCCATTGTTGCAACCAAAACCCTACACCTTGACAAGCCACGAAAAACTCACAAAAATATTTGACAGTGATCTAACAAATTTGTAGGTAGAATCAGGAAGCTCTGATTTAACACCAAAGGATTGTGAAAATAAATTTGAAATCCCTCTACAAGGACACTTATGCCCTATGAAAAATTATTCCTCCAAAAATAGGCTCAAATTTATAACACAAGTGCACAATGTCCTACTCTGTTCATTTCAGTTGTCTAAATTTGTTTGTGACTTTTTTTGTTTGTTGTGTTTGCAGTAGAACAGTAAATTGCATCATTAACCTAGTTAGTTCACTACATTTTATCTCCAAATTCATCCTAGATTTGGTCAAGGGTTGGTTGACTCACCTTTTAGGTTGAAGTCAATCATATACCTTATCCAAAATCTATCAAACCCCCGCTACCCTCAAATCTCTAATGACACATTTTGAAAAGTACCTAAACCATAGGGTCAAATCTTAGGTTTCACTTTTTCTATGTTTCATAGAGAAACTTGCAAACATAATGCACATAACATCAATTTTCCAAAAAAAAAAAAAATTCTTAAATTCACTAGCCTATGTTCAAATATGAGATTACAAACAAAAAATTTGATTTTTCCAGTCATTTTTTACCTAAAAAATCGAATGTGTCGAACTTCAAAACCAAATGCAAGCCTTTTTTTAAAGGTCACTTTACCAAAATCATTTATGATCCATTATTCAAATGTGTCACTTTATCCACATCAATTGTGAACCAAAAAACCAAAGATGTCACACTTTAGCAAATGCAAGTTGAAAAAATCAGTAGTGTTATGTCGCATATCAAATGTGTTAAATCGGGTTTCAAATGTGTCACTTCATAAATCAATTTTTTTATTGTCTAACTTCACCTAGTAATTAATGCACTCAAATTGACGACTAAGGACTAAAGGGCTAGAAACATACCACCTAAGGTGCTCTGACTAGCCTCCAGTACTAACGAACTCGATCTTCGTGGTGAATCGTATGTGGAACACCAACCATCTTTGTAATAGCTTAAGGTTAATATCTCTCTAGGGTCTCTCCAAATCTCTAAACTATGAGTGTACAAATGAGTAGAAAATGACACCCCAAGGCCTATAAATAGACAATCAAACCCTAGATTCCCATACCTTCAAGCTTAGGACTAGTTGTGTTATTAGCTTTGAAATTTCTAGTAGAACAATGGTGCAGTTCAAGTTAGGACTTTAATGTGAAAATAATTTTCTTTACTTATCATGGTGTAGACACCTAAAAATGTCTGACACATTCTTTCTAGTCATCATTTCTCATCATCATCACTAATCACCCCTTTCATCACTATTAATTAAATATTTTTTAATTATTTGATTAAACTAACTCATTTCCCACATCAATTAAATAAAAGAATTTAATCATTTCTCTTCATCACCTTTAATTAAATATTTATAATTATTTAATTAATTAATTATTTCCCTCGTCCAATTTAATTAAATATTTATTATTATTTAATTAATTCTTAATTATTCTTCCATCTCCATAATTAAATATTTTTTAATTATTTTATTAAATCTTGTATTATCCTCTTATCCACATAATTAAATAATTTTTGATTATTTAATTAGCTAATTATTCCTCCAAAATTAAATAAATTATTTAATTTATTTAGTTTGTGCATTCCTCTAAAAATAAATAAAATCATTATTTTATTTATTTCCTAATAATAATATTTTCTATCTTTATTCTTCTAAACCTAAATTTAGTGACCTTTGCTAAATTTAGTGAGTGAATTGAACTTCACTCAACTTTGCTAAATTTAGTGAGTGAATTGAACTTCACTCAACTTCATCTCTCCATGCAGCCTCATGCATGATCCTCTTGATCTCTCATCAATCCTCATTTGTCGATCTCATTTCACATCGTTGATCCAATATCCTTGAAACTTATAAACTCTCATTCTTTGATCATTCAATCTCTCCTCAAATTTGCAGTCAAGCTATACTCAATTTTTCATCATGCTTTTGCTTAACAAGATTATGTTAGGTTTATGAGCAATCCACATATCATACTAAAAAAACATAATTCTTATATTTGACAATGAAGTAAAGCTAGGTATTTTTGATGTAGGTAAAGTAGGCTAATTGATTGATTTAATTTACGTTTGTTTTGGTTATTTTATTTTGGATAATGCACACACTTTATTAAGGTTAGGTATATTTGATCATTGAATTAGGGTTTTTGAATTGATTTCCTATTTGCATTGAATTCATTGATCATTTGACATATTCATATGTACACATGGAATCTGAGTGATCATGTGGTAGTTGGAGGCACATGTGGAATGGAATATTCTCTAGGACACTTCATAAATTTCTAATAAGATGAATAATTTTGAAGATTACACTGTAAGGCATCATTGGACACTTGGTAGTATACATTTAAGTGTTGTAAGAGGAATATATAATGGGAATTACAAATCAAAATCATCAATTTGGGAGTTATATGTTTGTTTTCCAAGTTTGGCATCTAGGTGGGCATTTTTTTTCTTTTATACAAGTGGGTGATATTATTTTTTCCTTTTGTGGGATTGTTTGGTACTACCTAAAAATGGATAGATTTTTTATTGTATTGTAAACAATTTTAATTGTTAATGTCATGATGGTGCTCAAGAGGCTAGTTTTTACCCAAAATATTTTCCTCGAGTACATTGTTTTGTTTTTAGAAGTTGCTTCTATCTCTTTTCTCTATCCTTTTATCCATTCTAGTTCTTTTAAAAGTGTTGTTTACATGTCTTTATGTTGTTGAAACTATATTAATATAAAAACTTGAACTCTCAATGTATGATTAATGTGGATATGCTTCTTATTTCTAAGCATTGGGTATCAAATCTTAGGGGTAAAAGTTTTAAACTATATCACACTTTTATAAAGAAAATGGTCAATACAAAAGAAGTTTTTCAACTTGGATCACCCAAAAGTGATATTTTTGTTTTGAATTTTGAAATGATATAAACTAATAAAATGTTAAAAACCTTATGTAGTTTATGTTTATTATTTTTTCATTTTTAAAATTAGTTATACATGGTGTTTTATAAATTTAATAGAACTATTTAATTGTTAATTTTTTTTAAATAGTGAGGTCAATCTGATGTCACAAAAAGTATAGAAAACTTAAATTTATTTATTTATTTTTCCCACTTAGATACTTTCAAAATCTAATGCATGTATTTAAAAAAATTGATGAATGCTTATTTTTAATAATCTAAAAAAATTCAATTTATTCAAAATAGTGGAGCTTCCCTTGTCTTCAATTAATTGATGTATATAACATGCATACAATCTAATAGACCTACAAATCCTAAATTAAGAAATTTATTGTTCTAGAGGTGCTTCATTAAATTGTCAACAGGGCAATCGTAATCTTGAGATGATGTTGGCACTATATGTGCAATTGGGAATCCTAAACCCTCCTAATTGATTAAGTATAGACAAATGAACTAAAGAAAATTAATCTAAGGGCTACTTAACTCTTATGTAGGAAACATAGTAAGTGAATGATAATTGTTGTAATTAGCTACAATAACTACTACATGTGACTATTCTTTCATAAACTGTAACTAATGACTCTTTATGCTATAGTGTGACCTAATTCAACTAATTGTTATGGTATTCAACATAACATAAATCAAAAACTACAATTCAAAATTTACAATATAACTTTCAACATAATATAAATTAGAAACTACAATTTAGAAATTATAATTCACAATCTAACTAATAATCTTAGCTAACATGGATTTTGTAATACCTCAAGTGGCCCTTGCTTGAGTTGTTGTAATCCACAATGCATCTCTTCAAATACTAACTCAAAAATTCATGAAATTGAAGTATCCTTCTTTATTATAATTTTAACATACACAAAAACTTCATAACAGAGTATAACAAGTCTTATGTTCAATCTATTCTATGCTAAAATCTAGTTTGTCGATCTCTCACTAGATCATCTATATATATCGGGTCTATGAGAGTTCCCTTATTTAAAAACTTGAAAACAAACTACGTGCTCTTGTCAACTCTTCCAAAAATATAGGAAGAGGACTAGGTCTTAGCTTAAAAGAAAAATAATAGCAAGTGGAAGTAATAGCGTAAGAGTTTGATAGGACTCTACACCAATTAAGAAGACTATTATAGCTAGAAAGAATTCCTAACAAGGTAGACTTTATTATAAGTTGGTATCCTCTATTAGAACAAGCCTCTTATTCCTCCCACAATTTATTCAAGAGATGGAATGACTCATGAATATTCATGTTCACATCCTCAAACCATCACCTGCATCATATTTGGGAAATATGTATGTGCTACGATTGATCACCTCCTCTAGTTCTGTTGAACCGACATCCTTTTGTTTCCAGTTGAGAATCCTTTTATACCGAGTTGACAATTTATTCTCTACAAGGGCTAGTCTTATTCCAAAGGAATTTTTCATTATTATAAACAATAATTAATCATAAAATTCTACTAAATTCTATGAACATTCAAAGATCACACACTCATTCATTAATATAATATATCATCTTCAATGCTTTTAAATACTTAAAATATATGGAAAGGTATAGAATTGTCTTTGAAAATTAGCAAAAATAGGATAAAAAGCATGAAACTAAAGCAAGGAAACTAGACATTTTTAGGGATCATCATCCCCCCTAACTTGGTTTTTTGCTTGTCCTCAAGCAGTTTAGGGTTTCTATTTGTATTGCAATGTGACTTCCCTGTAGTCCACTATGCTAGTGACCCCTTCACTCTATTTCAGGTAGAACCCCTTTTATTTTGTTATTTTCTCTCATCTAGCCCGCTTTTTTTCCCTATCTCCTCTCTTCTTCATGTCCAATGTGGAATTGGAAACAAGAGAAGAGAAAGATGGAAAGTTAAGGGGAACGAGGTTATACGATTTTAAAGGGAGACTGATTTATATTTGTGAGCTCTTTTTACTGATATCAAGTAGTTGAAGATTGAATGAGGCTCCTTCTTTTTCAACTATGATGTTAACTCCTTCCATTTATCTTGAGACAAGTTAAGTTTTTCTCTCTTTGTCCTTATTTTTAGTTCTTGAAACATTTTATAGTCCTTCTCCCTGCATTCCAAAATCTTCTTCTCCACCCACCATCTTTCTACCAAGTCAATCCATTGCTCTACCATCCCTCTAAGATCGTTTGCCTCTTCTCTAATAAGAATGAGAAATGACTTCTCCCTTTCATTGTAATCTCCTTGTCGTTGTCCTCTCTGATGGTCATTGCTAATGAATGAGGTAATTTCATTGATTTGAACATCTCCCACGAAGATAAGTTAGTTCCAACCAGTTTCATATGGAATCGCCAGATTATGCAAGTAAAATCCACACAATTGGTGTTGCATATATGGGGTGGCCTATTGGTATGCCTCGAAAAATAATGTAGGTGAAAATATGAAAACTAGTAGGTTTTCGATTAACTAGCTAAATTGAAAGCTTAAGGATTTCTCCTATTAATATAGGGTGTAAACCCTAGTAGACGGTCATCATCTTAGAAGTTGAACTATTTTATTAGTCTTTTGCACCATTTTTAATTTTCATTTTCTAATTTTTGCATCCTTTTCAATTTCTCTAGTGTGTGTTTCTATCTATTCAAATTTTTAATTGTCCCAATTCTTTTACACCTGAGAGAATTCATCTACTTTATTCCACAACTGAATCTTTAGGGTTACCATAGTAGGAGTTCTAGGCCTTTTCGGAGCTTCAAGTTGGTTCCTAGATTGTGGAGTTTTCTTATTAATCTCAAAAGTGGCCAACTATGCCAATTTCTCCAAGCTTGACCCTTATTGCTCAAAAGCATGCAGTTTTTTATCCAATTATTGAATCCTACTGTCCAATCCTTTCTCCCTCTATTGGTATTCTTTGAGTTGTTCTTCTAGTTCTTTTATCCTATGTAGGGTTTCTTGCAACTCCTTACTCTCGTCTTTCCATTTTAAAAACAATTCATCTTCTTTTTCCAAAAATATCTCTTCATAGCCTCAAAAGGTGAAACTCGCCTTTCTTTAGAAGTTGGGCTATTTTAAGGTTGGTGCTTCTTTCTTGCTATGAACAAATCCTCATAATCAACAAGGTGACTAAAAAATAATGTGACAAAGTAGATTGATTCCTTTTCCTTTTGTATTCAGTAGACATCCTCTTCACTAAAGTATACAAGAAGTTGGGAACATTCACCAACCTTTGATGGCATATGTGATTCAGAAGTTTGAAATGCATTGTATATAAAAGAGACTATTTGCCATCACAGATTAAATACTAAACTATATAAGAGGTAACAAATGCCCATAACCATGGAAAGGAAATATTTTTTGTAAACCTTGTGTCGAGGAGTCCAAATTCTCTCTTGGTTGTGTAAAATCATTCCTTGTGATTTCATCAGCTCTTTTTGTAAATTCTTCTCCTATCTCAGGCAACCTAGAAATTTTTCCATTGTTGCTTCTAATGTATCCACTCTCAACCCTAGGATTGTAGCCTCATCATTTTGCAAGGTGTTGGAAAATTTGTGTGTCATGACTTTATTGTATTCTATTAGATGAAGAAAATGATCTAACCACCCAGCTTGTTGAAAGATTGGTAGACATTGCTAGTCTTCCAAATTATGTGATGTTGGTTCTCTTCTAACAATGTCACCTCCCATTTTGCAATTCTATATCCTTTGTCAAGGAATTTTACTTCAAAATATTCTTCAATCTACCTAGTGCTTAGTATTCTTGTTGCTTTTTTAATGCCACCACCTTTGTGTCTACAAATTCTTATGACTTATGAAGGGAATTGAAGCTTATGCAACTCTCTTGAATTATTTGACAAATGAAATTTTGAAATGACAACTAAACCAAGTTTTTTCTCCCCCCAACTTAATATTATTATTTGTCCTCAAATTGCAAGGTACAAAAATGATGGAGGAATAGATTGCAAAGCATTGGAGATATTTGATATAATATAAATATAATGTTTGCATGATTATGAATGCTAGATGAAATCAATAGAATTGAACATTAATCATAGTTAATAAAAAGAAAAGTACCTGAAATGTTGTGGTAATGGAAAAGGTGGTGTGTGTGATGTGAGTTGAGCATCGTCATACAACTACTTGGTGAAATAACTGAAATGATGGAATTAAATGGAAGTATTATGGGTAGATGTGTCGTATAAAGAGCTTATTGGAACGATGAAACGTGTCTAAAAGTCTAAATATTGGAAAAGAAAGTGGTGGCATGTATGAGATTTATTTATGATGGGACAATATGTTGCATGGAAAGCGTGGTGGATTCTAGTTATTGCATGTCATGATGACATAAGTGATATGTAATGACAATTGCTAGTGGTTGTGAGTATAGTGATGGAGAGTCGATGGAAGTTGTTGTGGGTAGAACTAGAATAGGTCCTTTGTGTAAATGCCTTGGGGTTGTTGATAGAGGTCTCGTGAACTTGATGTGCATGTCCATAAATGATTGTTGTTGATGGTACATAGTGCATGTGTGTGCATGTGAGATCTATTGTGATAATTTATACTATTACACTTTGGTAGACGAGTTGGTTGGCTCATCTATAGATGTATCACTTGATGATTCAACCTTGTTTGTATGTTTTACATGCAATTTTGAATTTGTATATGGCATAAACTGTTGTTGTAGATCATTTAGAAGTTCCTCTTTATGTGATGGCTTTTTATTAATCTTTAGTCTATGTCCTTTGACCATTAAGAAAAATTGAAGTGAATCTATGGTATTTAGTTGGACCATTCCATTCTAAATGACATGCTTAATTTCATAAGGACCAAGCCACCTTGTCTACAATTTTCCTTTATGGTTTTTATATTGTGATTCATAAAGCAATACTCAGTCTCCTTCATTAAATTCTTTTGTTTCAATAAGCCTATCATGCCATCTAATTCTTTATTGTTGCATAATCTCTATATGATGGACTGCTTCCATCCTTATTTCATCTAGAGTGTTGAGATTGTGCAATCTATCTTTTTGGGCTTCAGAGAGGTCCATCCCAAGTTGTATTGTTTTGTGGGGTATTTTATTCTCAAATTCAACATTGCTATAAATGAGTTAGGAAAACTTGCTAACATGTATTTAATGATGATTTTGATTTAAGCCACTATAGTTTCATGGTGTGGACAATTTTTTTATGGATTATTTACTTGCTCTAAATACGTACCTGATTTTAGGTTAAGTTTAGAACATAGTTCCTTAGGACTATTTGCCAACTGTGGGAAATTAATAATATTACTAAATGCATATGCCTATTTTACCTTTATATCTAACTAGTAGAAAATTGTATGTTAAGCTTTATGATTGGTAATGTACAAAAATGTTAAGTACTTGGAAGTAGGATATTTTTTAATATTACTAATGTGAATTAATTTATGTCTAATAAATAATGTGTTTTCAAATAGAAATTAACCAAAGAGAATAGATTTGATTACTTTATGAGTTGATATTTATTTATGGTTAGGTGTTTGAATGTAGGTCAGTCCATGTGGGCTTAATATGTTACGTGGGTTTTGATGTTTGACCTCAAGATGTATAGGGTTTGATGTATAGGATTAGGGATCACTTTATGTGGCATGTAACGAAGTCAACTTGACCAATATTTGTGAGTGCTTATGGTAATTAGATTGTGTACTTGACTATAAGATGAACCCACATGTCAAAATTGAGTATGATATAGATGCAGATAGTTGATTGTCACTAGTACCATTTACGTGATGGATGTCTAGTGCTATCCAATGTATTTTAAGGACTAGTTGGATTTCACTAGTAGCATGGAGGTGAAGAATACCATGGCTATCCATGATATGATGCAAGTACAATTTAACTAGTTTTTTCCAATACCATACAAGTGATGGATGCCAAGAGCTAATCTTTGTATCTTAAGTTCTAGCTAACTATCCCCAATAGCACAAAGGTGAGAAATGTCAGGAGCTACCCATGGTATGATAGGGCTTAGTCTTTCACCATTACCTTGCAAATGAGAGATATTAAAAGCTACCCCATACAAAGTTGGACCCACTTTCACTAGTGGGATGGATGTAATAGATATCACTATCCACCAACTTGAAAGTTTTAATGGTCTATGAAAATCTTATCAATAGCCTTATGTGATGTGTGTTGTTACACTTACACCTTATCTAGTGATGACCACAAGTAGTATGAGATTCTTGCTCATCATAATAGTTGGTATAGAGAATCAAGGAAAAGGATAGGACCTATAGTGTAGTATGGGATGCATTGACATTTTATTTTCTAGTGGGGATACACAATATTTAGTGAACTAGGTAATAGAATATGCATGCAACATTGTTACATAAACTTCCTATTGTTAGTGGATCACTATGTATATGTGATTCAACCAATGTGTTTTTAAGTAAAGATGGTCTCAAATATTATTCATGTTGTTGCATTTATGCCCTTGCTAGTAATGGCAATAAGTAGTATGGGGTGTTTGATTATCATCATAAGTGACAGTGGGCTAGGAAAAAGGATCGTACACATGGTGTAGTATGGGATGCACCAAAGTTTTTTTTGAATGGGATGTACTTGTGAGCTTATGTGCTAGTGAACCAAGAGAAGAAACAAATACTTGCAGTGAGGTTGCAACTACTTTTTTGCTAGCTAGTCATTATGTGTACTTGTGAGGTTGTTAAGTTATTTACATTGTATATATGTATTTAGTATTTGAGCTAGTTGTATTGTGTATATGTGATGTATGCTTAATCTGGTCACTATTTATAGCTATGATGTGTGTAGGAGCTAGTTGCCCTATACATAGGCGACACACCTAAGTTAACCCCATGTGTAGATTTGAGTTGTATAAGAGATAATTGCCTATGTGTGTGCAACACAAGCAAGAGCTAACCATATGTATAAATGATGTATGCTTGAGCCAATCATTATGTGAATATGGGATGTTGAACTGATATGGTACCAGTGATGAGCACACACTTCTACTGAGAGGAGAGGTGAATCAATATAAGTCAATATTTTACTTAATTAAAACTTAACAACCACAATAACAACAAACACATAGGATCCACACAATTAAGAACACGAGATTTATGTGGGAACCCTTTTAAGGAAAAACCACAGAGAACTACTTGAATCTGCTATCCAAATCTTATCGCAACAAAATAAAATGATCTTATAACATTTGCAGACATTAATCCATTGGAGACACCAATCCCCATTTACAAAATTTGTAGGCACCAACCCATTGGAAACGCCAATCTCCACTATTGAACACCAACTTAGCAGGTTACACCTATCTCTTCTTTTAGGAGACACCAACCTCTTATGCAAAAAATTATCTTTTGAATGTTGCTTCTTCAACTAATGATAAACATATTTTTTTGCACTTTCACAGTTCACAAAATTTGCTTTGTATTAGATTTTCTCTGCATTAAATCTACTCAGCTCTATAATAAAATTTCTCTGCTTTCTATTCAAATGATTTAAATTTTTGCTTACATCCTTTGCTCCCATTTCATCTTCCTTTTATACCTCTTCATGCCTCTTCATAAAGGAGGTCAGCTATCTTTTTATTTTAAAATAATTCCAGTGTTGCCCTTAATTATTATCATCATAAGGGTCGGCCATCTTTTCATTCCAACGTTGTCTTAAATAAAGTAAAGTCTTTCCTTTATAAGTGTCAAAAATAAATGGAAGGCCATAAAAAAACTAAAGTAAACTCTTATTATTCCTTGAATTGGTCATCCAGATAACCTCTTTTGAAAATATAACTATCGCCATGTCGATCAAACAACTTTGACATCAATGACAATATTTCCAACAATCTTTCTTTTGAACAAAACAACTTTGACAAAGCAACCTTTGACATCAATAACAAACTTCCAACAATCTATGTGGTTTTGTGTGTTTTTACACTAATGATTGGCATAAAACCAACACTTGATTGGAATGTGTTTGTTATCATCCAATTGTAGTTGGATTAATTTGAAAACACAAGCTCAATGAATAGTTGTGGTTTAAAATTGAGAGCAAAGATCTCATCATATAAGATGAGAGAATGAATTCTCTCTATCATTGATGTATGATCTATGGAGCCTCTAATTCTCAAAAGGGATATGTAGGTAGGGTCATTATGAATGAACCCTCAAGGAATAGATTTGGGTCTAGGAATGACTAACATTGAGAGCTTGCCACATTCTTGTGTCACTATATCAGTGGTGTAGAGTTGTCACCACAATTGTGGTTGGAAAAGTTATGAAGTTGGCACTTCTAAATTCAATGGAAGATACTTGGTCGATTGACTTAGTACTTGTTGGGAATTTAAAAATATAGTAATAACCACGAGGCAATTATTACAAGAACCTGAGGGAATCCTTCAAACACAAACCAAGTGATTGCAAACAAAGAAGATTATTAAGTATCTAATCAAGTGGAATAATCTGGCTGGCAAAGATGCAAAATGAGAAAATGAAGCATTTCTACAAAGGCATCCACAAACTATCAACATTAAGGACATTATTGGTTTTTAGGGGCATATTACACCCTTAGTGTATAGCATATACCAACATATGTGATAACCTAGTAAGGACCACATAATTGAGCCTATTATGAGTCCATGAGTATAATTATAATATGCTAAATCAACCTCATTTAGGATTGGAACGCTAGAATCTTCCAATGATGTCTATATATAGGAGGTAGCAAGTAATTATTGATTATAATTATGAATTTTGTTCTTACCGAAGACTCTTGAAGTTTTGCCCCCTCAAAGTGACCCATTATTATCAAATATTTGAAACATATTCTTATTATATTCTTTGTCTTGTGTAAGTTATTTAGTTACATTGCTTCTCAAAAATCTCATGAAGTGGTGCGCACCCAGATCGGTCAATCCCCTCCAATGGCACCCTAGAAAATGACTTCCCAAACACAACACACTTGATTGAGTCTAGAGAGCTAATGACATATTTTAGTCCAAGTGTCCAAGTCATTTATAAAAGCATAATAGCATTGAACTTCCAAAACTTGCAAGTAACCGAATGTAAACAACACTCACCTCTTTTATCAAGTGATTTCTCAACTTTTTCATAAAGTGGTTCTAATATTTGTTTGCCTACCTTTCATTTTTTGTCTCAGTTTTAAAATAACTCAAGAAAAGAAAAATAACAGATGGAGACTAGGTTTTTAGTTAAGGGTTAAAGTAGGACATTCTAAGCCTACATTGATTAATTTTTAGTTGAACTCTAAAACACCAAGGAGATTTTCCCTTGTAATTTTATCCCAATGAGAATTTGATATAAAACATTGGATTGCCTCTAAAATAGTAGATTGTGTTAAATGATGATAGCATTTGTATACTATTTTAGGAACAATCATATATTTTTTACATAAATCCTCTTAGGTATAGTAAAACAATTTTTTTTAAGATCCAACTTTTTTCCTTTTTTTTCTTGTGTTGCCAATGGGCCTTGCTCTACTAGTGAAGTTGAAATGCTTAAAATGAGCCCACCAAGGATCAAGTTGTTGAGTGCAAGGTCTCAACATCATTAGGGATAAGGTTGAGATCGTGCCTCCAACAACTTTGACAAAATGGATACCCCTTAGTCCTTGGCTCTCAACCAAAGAGATTTCAACCTATCTAAGTTGATATAAAAACTCTTTGTCAAAAAAAATCCTACTTTATTATAACTGAATTTTTTTAATATATATAATGCCTATTTTAATATCTATACACAATTGTTTACATAACATAACAAAATAAAAAAATTCTCTATTTTTACAAATATAACTCATTTTTTTTCTTGTTGAAACCGAAAGAATTGTATTTCATTTACACTTTGCTCCATGTCAAATTCATGAAAATGGAATACCATGCATAAAATAAATTAGGCAAAGATTGATTACCTCACTTCAAGGCTTCATAGCACTCCACCAATGACCCTTGCATAGAAAAATAAATTATTACTTTTGAGCTAGTGAAACCTTGTTCTCATCCAAAAAGTGAAAAAAGTGTACATTCTTTAATAATGATCTTATATGCCCCTGACAAATAGGTTATTCAATACACATAAAATTTGTCGATACCACTAATTAGGAGGAAATATTGATGTTATATAGGCAAACATGCTATATTCATAATAAAAATACACGGCTATGGTCTTCATGTCTCTTTTGCACTTTGCTATATCATGTTGTATTTTGCTTTGTATTATTATGGAATATTCATGCTGCTATTGCTGAATTTCCTTAAAACATTAGTATGGCAAGCATGTATGCATTCCTCCATATTGTTCCAAAATTACTCTTGTCTGAGTAGATCATGCACCTTGGGTGAGTGCCCTTTTGAGGTTATATATCGGTGCCCAAGGGTAGATTCAAGCTATAACTGTAAGTGTTGGATAATGGGTTTTACACAAAGAGACAAAATTGACAATGTGTTAAAAGACATTATATCCTCAAAAAGAGAGCTCAATAAATTGATATCAGGTCATGACGTAAATGAATTTGATTGCAATCTAACGAAAAATGGATCCCACTTGGCCCTAACACTTCTATAACCTTAAGTGATCATAAACTAGTGCTGACATCATAAAAACTTAAGTTTCCTTAATCTTGCGTTGATGTTCAGCATTCAAGTTCACTCAAAACCACAACCAAAGTGTCATGCAAAGGTTTGGTGCAAATCAGTTTCTCAGTGTTAGAACTGAAATTACCCCATTAACAAGAATATATGCTTATTAAACATAAGCAAAAACTCTCTAAAATTACAAGCAATGCATTCCAATTGTTGTCTTTACTTTCCCTGCTTTATATTGATTTTTCTGACTAACATTAGTTCCCATTCTGATGTCATAGGATATTGCAATTTACTCACATCAATTCAATGGTGTACAGTCCATATTTTTATTATTTAGTTCGTAAACATAAGATGGAGCATTATAATTCACTCCCATGGTTCCAATGAACTATGTTACATAATTTTTTGTTTTTAAGTTAGGAAAAAAAATTAAATTGCCTACCAATAGTACATATTTACAAATCAATTACAGTTATATACTAGTTAAAGTGATGCTATTGCATCAAGCCTTCTATAAACATCTTTTACATATATCTTTTCACATATCTCCAGACCTTGCCCATTGTCTCTACATAAACAACAAATTAAAAACTAAAATAATATATTAATTCCTCCATGCTTCCAATGAACTATGTTACATAATTTTTTGTTTTTAAGTTAGGAAAAAAAATTAAATTGCCTACCAATAGTACATATTTACAAATCAATTACAGTTATATACTAGTTAAAGAGATGCTGTTGCATCAAGCCTTTTATAAACATCTTTTACATATATCTTTTCACAAATCTCCAGACCTTGCCCATTGTCTCTACATAAACAACAAATTAAAAACTAAAATAATATATTAATTCCTCCATGCTTCTTTTAGGGATCCTGCTCCCACCAAAAA
Source organism: Sequoiadendron giganteum (assembly GCA_007115665.2). Lineage (NCBI taxonomy): Eukaryota > Viridiplantae > Streptophyta > Pinopsida > Cupressales > Cupressaceae > Sequoiadendron > Sequoiadendron giganteum. The sequence continues at coordinate 541,242,169 of CM021101.1, forward strand.
GATCCAGTAACAAAGAAGGAAACACAGTGGAAAAACAAAAACACGCTCCACCATTATACCATTTAATCAGCCAAAAAAATTCTCAAGTTTCAGACTGCAAAGAACCTGAACACCCAGAAAGTTCCATGGAACACTAGGAGGTTAAAAAACCAAGAGACTCGAGAACATAACAAACACAGAAAAATAGAGAGGTATACCTCAACATGCAAGGCATTATGAGAATGCACTACACTATAGTGATTTCATGCTCTGAGATACTTGTTGAAGAGCTCCATTGTATTCTTTCAACTGCAAGAAATCATAAATGGAAAAACAAAAAGGAAATTAGCAAGGAAGCCCGTAAGTTATGTCCTATGAATGCAAAAACAAGAAAATGAAAAAGTATGTGCCTTGGAAACTGCACTATTAGCATTGGGTAGATCATCTCCTGACTTCCGCAATACTTCTAAACTTTTTTCATCCTTTTCATTTTGTTCCTGCACCTGGAGCACCCCAAACACTCAATCTAAGTGGGGCAAAATCTTATTTGGAGGAAAATAAAGCAGTAAAATCTTATGACCTGGCACTTTCATTTAAAGAAATACACCAAACTCATTAGCACTCTTAGAACCAATTACCTTCTCTAACATATTTTTCAAGTAATGTATCTCACTGAGTTTTCTCTTTGCAATCTCTTGTTTCACATCATTAACCGAAGTACTGTAGTCCACAGCAACAAATAATTGATCAACTCTCCTGTTGTAAAAAGGATATGTGCGCCTTGATAGCTAATAACTTTAAGTTGAAGATATTAAACCTTTAATGGCAAATTTGAAAAATTATTAGAGAGCCTTTCAAGAATATGAGTCTCTTTTGACTAGAATTATGGGAATGAATCAAACCCAGATGAAGCAATTTGTATCCATAAAATTAAAATCTGATTTTCTACTTATATATGCTTCCCATAACTTGACTGCTTAATATGTATGAAACGAGAGATGCATCAAGGTATAATTCCAAAAGCAATTACAAGAACAACAATATTCTTGAAAGGAGAACAAGAAAGCAAGATACAGACATACTTATCCTCACGTAGAACATCAAACTTTTTGTCTTCAATCAGCTGCTCAATAGTTCCTAGTGCAGCCATTACCTACATGTTAACAACTAAAACCGATGAGAAATACATGATAGTTTAAGAACTAATTACCCAAAGTGATTATTAAAATTTCAGAGTGGCACATAATCTACAGTCTAGACATCCAAATGACATCATTTATTCATACCCCATAGTCACAATACAACTTAGATGTTATACATATCGTTCATGGCATGATTCTAGTCTTCTATGTGACAACCTTAATACAGTGAGATTAGCAGCGTACATTATTTCATCATCAAAACAGAAGTATTTGTACAAGTAGAAGACCTTAAATGAAGACCAGAACACAGCATTTGGTGTTCTGCAGTTATACCAATGATAAGATCAAGAAAGTAAGGCTACATTGAAGTGTCTGAGACTATGAAATTACAGACCAGAAGAAGAACCTAAAACGTGAATAAAACAATAACTAGAATAATAAGGTAAGACTGATAGATAGATTGATGGAGAAAAAGGATGTTATCAAGTTGGTGCATTGTTTTATTTTCTTATTTTTAGTCTATTTACTTTATTATACACTAGGATAGGATAAGCTATCTTAGATAGGCTATACTGGTATCATGTGACTTGTACTTTCCCTACTTAGTGGAGATGTTGTGCAAATGTGACTACATCTCGTTTATCCCACATTGATTGTGCATTCACATCTCTTAGTGCTGTATCCTACCCACCTCTTGCTCTCATTGTATTGTATCATTTACTGTTTATTCTATCTTATTGATCTTCTGAGTTTTTTGTGCTTTCCTTTAAGAGTTCTTGATCTTGGGTGGCTATCTTCTTAGCCAAATCTTACATATCAGTTCAAGTACCAAATCAAAAAAAAAAAAAAAAATTGCTTTATATTAATGCATAGATTAGATTCTGGATTATTTAAGATCGATCCTGACAGGTCAAACAACATCTATCAATTTGCGTATTTCTTCTATTAAAACCGAATATGCTGATTGCAGAACATTAATAAATTTAGATGTTTGCAAATCAATGAGGGAACCATGTTTAATATGTTAGAGACTCGCCTCTAAGGGATGCGTCTCTTGAGAGGACGTGTCTCCACACGTGGAGACATGTCCGCTCAAGGGACGTGTCCCTTTGGGCGTGCGGGTCTCATAGACAGCCGACTAACACTCGGCTTAACAGTCTTAACACATGTATCCTCACATACATGGCGGACATATATTATATGAGTTCCAATTTTATTCAATGCAGGTTTTGAATCATCTTTTATTATTTCGATTTTATGCATGCTCATAAATTCGACTAACTTATTTTTCCAAAAATATGAAGAGCTATTGATCTTATATAAACGATGATGATGCTTATAGCAATCATCGTTTATATCTGACCTAAGCTACCATTCATCAACACTTTACCTCAATTTGGGAGTCTTGATTTTTTACAAGATCCTCATGAAGAAGGTTAACAAAGACTTGCGGTTCGTCAAAAAGCCTAATCTCAATCTTTTCTGGAGGGTCTGCTTTCAGTGATCAGCTGATTCAATTTTCTACACATTTGCTAAAAGTAGAAAGGCCCATCCTGTATACAGGCTGGACATTTCAGTCCTGGTTGAGCATTGATGAAAGATGGTTATTGAAAAGACTAGACTGTTTGAGAAAGAGCATAGTGGTGCAGAAAAGAAGTCTCCATAGGGTGGGCAACCTTTCTTTATTAGTAACAGGATTGGGAGAGAGAATTTTGAAGTGATGATCTTTTGGACCATCTGCTAAAAATAGAAAGACCCATCCTGCATACAGGCTGGGGTTTTCAGTCCTGGCTGAGCATTGATGAAAGATGGTTATTGAGAAAACTAGACTGTTTGAGAATGAGCGTGGTAGTGCAGAAAAGAAGTGTCTACAGGGTGGGCAACATTTCTTTATTAGTAACAGGATTGGGAGAGAGAATTTTGAAGTGAGGATCTTTTGGACCATACCCACAATCTGATAAATGTTTCGAATACATATTTATGGCAGGCTGGGAAATGGTTACAGTAGGAAATACCAAAAGTTGCAGAACCAAAATAGTATACTGTGCAGGAATTATTTGGAAAAAGGTCACAGGACGTATGCAATTCTGTTGAACAACTGAAAAAGGTCACGAGACATGAAATTCCGTTGAACTACAATATGAGACTCAATACCTCTTCATTATGCATTTAAAGGATGTCAATATCAATCCAAAAACATATCAATGATCCAAAATTTACCCAAAGAGAGATGTCAAGGATACTCAAAGTGAAAGGAAAAAGTCAAACACAGCCGTATCCAGATGTATGCTCTTGAAATATGAGAACTGCATTATGCAGAAGCAGCTATTTATTCAAGATTAGAAACAAAATTTGAAAAGGCGTTATGGGGAGGATAGATACTGCCTGTCATATGTTGATTGGAATATTCCTATCAAAGTTTCATGCCAGAGCTGATCTTGAAGCACTTCTGGAATCATTAGCCAAACCATGAGCCCAGTTTAACACACAGGGGATCTACTTTATCATATAACTAGGATTGTGCTCAACATTTGTACTAAAAGCTATACTCCACTAGATCTCCTTTTGGAGGGGTGTTTTGTGATTGAGGACAAGTGAAATATCCCAGACAAAACTCGGCAAAAAAATTTTAATTCCGACAATTTATGTGAATAGGAATTTCGTCAAACAGTTTGCTTGCTTGCTGTTTGCCGATTGTTTTCACTTGTTTTGAAGGTAACTGAATGCATAGATATCATAATATAAATTTCTCACAACTTCCAATGCATAACACCGCATAGTAATAACAATTTATACTGCTGTTACAGAAACTGCTGCTCAGAAATTTGTTGCAGCCATAGATAAGATAAGAAAGTGCTATTACAAATGCTGACCTGACTACCAGCAACTTCCTTTATCACTTGTAGTCATCCCCATAGCTTGTACGACTGGCAAGAGGTGGTACGGCATCCCTTTTGAATTTACGGCAGCTCCTTAATACTCCCACGCTCCTCCTTAATGGTTGTGTAGGCCTTCCTTATCCTCTCGATGCTTTGTTGGGACTTCCAAAGGCTGTGCTGACCTCACTATGCCCTTAGCTTGCTGTGTGGGTCCTTCCAAGGGCTGTGTGGGATATAGAGGTCCTTCACAAAACTCATATGCCCTCCTTCCTAGCTTGGTATGGCTCCCTCTAGAGGGAATATGGTATTGCTAGTTTCTTTCCAGCAGATAAATAAATATTGTAATCACTTTAATTTCACTTGCACCCACAGCACCAAAAATGTGAAAAAATTTATTGCTCTGAAAAATGAACAATAAATTGTCTTGCCTGCAAGAGTTCACAATTTATTTAACCTTCAATCGAATCTGCATATCTCCTTTCTGCACAACCTGTAACTCTAAATGAGCTATGCTGAATTAACCGGGGAAGAGTTTTCACCACCGAGGCTAATCTTCTCCAAGAGGGTTTTTGTCTTCAAGAAGGCTGAGATGAACAAATATAAATCTCCCAAACTACAAGGGTCTCACAAAGAGAATGTAGTAATCTGCATAATGCCAAATGAGCTCACAAACCCCCTTTTATAACCTTTTTCGGAAAAATCACTTTATTAATTAAATAAGCCTTATATTCCCAGAAAGTGATTTATTTCATTATTAAATTATTCCCGGCACCCAAAGTCATCATCACAACATTTAAAACTTGCCATCTTGGTTCCAACGAGCTATAACACTAAGGTGCCCATTAAAATATTTTAATTAAAATAGCAACCTTAGTAAAGTTAATTAAATATAGCTCGATATTACATCCAAATTGCGAAAACAGTTGAAATGCATCGGAATCAAAAACTGACTGCGCAGGAGTTATACACATGATGAATGATGATTAACGGACCCAACCAAGTGACTTACTATATAAAGACGCTCTCTCCAACACACAAGAAGCCATAAATAATATTGGGAAGCGTCATCTGAGTCCTCTACACCATCTAAGCCCATTGGTAACATCAAATAATCCTTTGAACAAGACAAACACCCACTTAGAAGGTCAAAGCCAACTCTAATGCAAGAGAGCCCTAAAATGGGTACATTACAACAAGAAAACATAGGAGTGTGAGAAAAGAGACAACTAGATGAACCCCCAAAATCCTAGGCACAATATTTTGAAATGAAAATAATGTTGGAACAGGTGGAACAATATTTCAAAATGAAAATAATGTTGGAACAGGTGATGAAGGTTTAGGGATGCATACCTATGGAACTTCGACTATCATACATGAAAACATGAGTGTGAAAGACCTCAAAAAACATCAAACAGATGTTTTAAGTTTTCTTAGATCAATAAAAACTTCAATGGCATGCCTAACATATATTTGGCAATCATCCTACCCACTCTAAGCAATTATTCATCCAATAAAGCACTGGCTATTAAACATCATCATATTCTTACCATGATAATCAACTGAGGAATAAAGCAAACCCATACATATAAAACAGCAAACCAAGATAAGTACACCCCAAGCTAGCTTTGATAAGAGGGCAATTGTATCAGAAATATTTGAGTATCACATTGGGAGGAACAAGGATTAGATGGATGGGTTCTACACATAGCACCTGCTTTAAGAACAAGATAAAGTAAATTCTAAACTCATCTTCTATTTCATCAAAATATAGGAAAGAGTTAAGTGTCTAGAGGAAGCAGAGTTGGTCTGGTGAGGCATGGTTTCTAACAAATTGTATTATAGTGTTATGTTTTAATTCTCTTCCTTAGAAGAGGGCTTTCCCAATCTCTGATGCAACATACAAGCAGAATAATTTAAATTTTATTCAATATCTACAAGAAAGATGATAATTTATTTGACATGGTTGCAATGTGTTGGAATATTCCCATCATCTCCTTCACAAACAACTTAGAATATTTGAGGATTTTATAAATTTTCTGATGCTAATTCTTCATATTCAAAGGCAGCATACCAGTCAGCATGAAGCCCCAGTTCTTGAAAGGAGGAGAAAGCTCCAAGACTTCTCATTTGCAGCTCCATGACTCGGCAATACCATCTTATTGGGGTTCAAAGGACTATTAATTGACCTTCAAACATTTATTTTCTCAGTGGATAGTTAAAACCTTTCTTTGTGATTTGGATGAAATAGAATTAAAAGAAACCTATGAATTTCACTAATGGTAAAACATGAAACTCTTGTTCTGACCAAACATGAAAGCAATATAAGGTGACTCCTTTGTACGTTATGACTGTTGAAGTTATTGCAGCTTCGGGTTCATTCTTCCAGCCTAATCGAAAACATGAAATTGCATATAGCCTTTGGCTATTTATTTCATTGTGATAATTCAGTGAAGGGGCGTTTCACTTGGAAATTATAATATAACATTTAATTATTGTGAATAATTAAATGGGGCCGGCCTAAATAATATTTATTATGGCCGACTCATTTAATTATTATTATTTTTCCTTGAGGCTGACCTACATGAAGAGACACTTTGTTTTGTATAAATACAAGGTGATGATCTCTCATTTGATCATCAAGTTCATTCGCCATATTCGCAATCCTTGGAGAAGTTCACACTTGAGCAGCAGATCATCATTTTGTAGCAGCAAATCGATCTCAAGGAGAAACATATTTTGTATCTTCGCATCTAGGAGAGGTGCTATTATTCATTGTATCAAATTCGGCCTTGTGTAGGGCCTGAGTTGTTAACAGATTTCCGCGCGTACTCCTAAAATATATGAGCGATATATTTGTTGGGTTTTTCCCCTCAAGTTTGGAGGGTTTTCCCAGGGTATCTTGTGTTCATTGTCTCATGTGTTGCATTTTCTGATTGCTTTCATTTCTGATCCTAAAACTAACATGGTATCAGAGCGGGTCTATGAAAAAGATCTAATTAGAATTTGATTGTAGTGAGATAGTTTGTCGACATTGGAAACTTAGATTGAAGTCATGCACATTTCAGGACAATAGACTGAGAGTCTTCAACGGCATCCCATGTTCATGTTTAGTCGATATAATTGCGAACATTGTGAAGAAAGTAAAGAGGCATTTTCAGATCCTATCAGAAGTTGCCTGGAGTTCAGCATTTAATCTTTTAGCGAATCCTTCTTGCTAGGCAGTTATCTGTGATATCTCTGAAATGGAATGAAAATGTGTCATGTGCTGAGCATTGTCAGTGAGGAGGTCATGATCTTCATTTATATGCAGCCACTGTGACTTCTGTGCGGGCTCTAATAATTATGTTGAAGTGGAGAATGCGCTGAATGATCTGAACCTATCTACATGGAAGAAGCTTGAGCAGATCTAAATCCTTGGTGAATGCAAGGAAGATTAATTAATAAAGAGATAAGTATTTTTGTTTATATTTCTTAAATCTGGGATGAATTTCAGTTTGCTGTGTTGTGCAAATCTCACTTCGTTTGATTAGATTGTGAATGACCAATAAATAGTGATCATTGGGATAAGATTCTTTGGAGTTACCATTTATTCATTGCAAGTTGTCTTATGCTAATTTCTGAGTGTGACTCTAAAATAAAAGGAGAACTGAAATTACAATTGTAATTGATTTCATTCTCTATATGCATGAATTGTGATAGAGCCTCGATTCTTTGAGAAGTTTGGTTCTATATGCTGGCTGTGTAATGAAATCTGGGTAGATTGTCTTTTGTTATGTTGAGATTAGCTCTTCCGAGAGCAGTAAAGATGGAAGAAAGACATATCAGAATCAATGAAGATGAATGATGAATTAATTATCTGGGATTACTTAAGGAGATTCTGATTTCAATAAGATAAGTATTGCATGGTTGAATAATGTTCATGAATTTATTATGTAATTATTAATTCATGCTATAACATTGAGATAGTCAATCATGTATGCTTTTAGCATTGATATTTCTCTTCGAGATAGTTGAGTTCCATGAACTATTAGTAACCTCTCCTTAATGCTTTTAGGACGGACCAAGAAGCTTAAGAGATTGCTTTCAAGAGAAGAAGAGCTTGATGCATCTTGTAGGTTGAAGAATGGAGACACAACTTGCAACCATGTGACTTAGTTGGTGACTGAAGATATCTCTCGAAGAGGAAGAACTTATTCAAGTTGTCACTATAATCAGTTTCTTCGAAGAGGAGGAATTAACCTTCAAAGGGAGTCTATCAAACCAATAGAGGCAACCTTGGACGAAGAGGTTAGGAAGTTGATGCAAGAACTCTTGAGATTCAGAGGGAGGCTACTGATCCTAAGGAAGATGATGATCCAGTTGAGCCTTTGGAACCTTCTGATGGGCCTACAGACATTGTGATTGGTCAAAAGAGACCTCTTTGGGCAAGGCAAACAATACAGGAGGCAAGAAGGTTTGCAGCCCCAAGAGGAACATTCAGAGAAAGCAAGAGGCCTTATAAGTTTTCAAGTTATGTTGCTTTGATGAGTCAAATCATCGAGTCAGAACCTTCTAGTGTTGAGGAAGCTACTAGTTTGCAAGTATGGAAAGATGCTATGGTTGAGGAGTATCAATCCATCCTCTAGAATGATGTTTAGGACATCGTACCTAGACTTGAAGGCAAATCAATTGTATCTTCTAAGTGACTCCTCAAGATCAAGCATGTGGCTGATGGGAGCATCGAGAAGTACAAGGCTAGATTTGTGGCTAGAGGATTCTCTCAGAAAGAGGGAGTATGGTCTTAAGCAAGCTCCTCGTGCTTGGTATGAGAGAATTGATTGATACTTGATGAGCTTGGGCTTCTCCAAGAATGATGTTGATTCAAACTAGTACTTCAAGGTAATTGATGGCGAAGCATTAATCTTGGTTCTATATGTTGATGATCTAATTCTTACTAGAGAAGATCACCTCATTATCAAATGTAAGAAGGAGCTAGCTTCTGAATTTGAAATGAAGAATCTTGGTCTCATGCACTACTTCCTTGGTTTAGAAGCTTGGCAGAAGCCGGATGGGATTATTTTGAGTCAAGGGAAGTATTCTATTGACATCTTGAAGAGATTTGGTATGATGGATTGCAAATCCATGTCCACACCTATGAAAACCAATTTTCAGAAGCTTAAGGAGGCTGCAACTAGTTCAGATCTGGTGGATCCTACTACGTACATGCAGTTGATTGGATCTTTGATGTATTTAGTTAATATTAGACCAGATATTTGCTATGCAGTGAGTGCACTTAGTCAGTTCATGTGTGAACCAAGGCAAATACATCTAGTTGCAGCAAAGCATATCCCAAGATACTTGTGTGGCACAGTTGGATATGGCTTGAGATATTCTTCTGGTGTAGACTTGAAGTTGCTTGGATATACTGATTCCAATTGGGCAAGGTATGTCACTGATCGGAAGAGCACCTCTAGATGTTGTTTCAGTTTGGGGTCTACAATGATCTCCTAGTGTAGCAGGAAGCAGTCTTCAGTGGCACTGAACACTGCAGAGGTCAAGTATATTGCAGCCTATGTGGTAGCTAGAGAAGCAGTGTGGCTTCAGAAGCTCCTTCCAGGATTGTTTGGACAATCGATGGAGAAGAATTGTCATTCATTGTGATAATCAAAGCTATGTGAAGCTTTTTGTCAATCTAGTGTTCCATGATAGAACCAAACATGTTGAGATCAAATACCACTATATCAGAGATATGGTATTGAGAAAAGCAATCCAGCTGAAGTATATCAGCATTAATGAGCAGACAACAAACATTCTCACCAAGCCTCTTGCCAAGAGTAAAGTTTGTGAACCTTCGAGACAAGCTTGGTATTGTGGAGAATGAAGCCCTAGCTAAGAAGGAATCTCAGCACCAGTGAACTTCAGATTTTCTTTAATGCATTTCTCTCTATTAGAGAGATTTGAGGTGCAAGCCCTTGTTAATGCATTTCTCTCTATGAGAGAATTTCAAGGTGAAAGCCCTTGTTTCCACCCTTTGGAGGAGCCATGGTGGATGTCATGTGTGTGACGCCATAACAACATCACATGAGAGAGTCTATGATGTTTTTCTTGTACTTGTGTTTTTCACCCTTTGGGAGTAGCCATGCTGAATGTCACGATGAGGTGACAATATCACGATTGAGTGATAGGCACTTATGTACATTTTCCATACATGGGAGAGCCATGATGGCTAATATCATGATGAGGTGATATGATACTTTTCCACATATGGGAGTTGCCATAGTGGTTGATGTCACGATGAGGTGATGTGTCTTTTACTGCTGGAAGTTTCCTCCCTAGCTGAGAGGGAGTGTTGAAGTTATTGCAGCTTCGGGTTTATTCTTCCAGCCTAATCGAAGACATGAAATTGCATATAGCCTTTGGCTATTTATTTCATTGTGATAATTAAGTGAAGGGGCGCTTCACTTGGAAATTATAATATAACATTTAATTATTGTGAATAATTAAATGGGGCCGACCTAAATAATATTTATTATGGCCGACTCATTTAATTATTATTAATTTTCCTTAAGGAGGCCGACCTACATGAAGAGACACTTCGTTTGTATAAATACAAGGTGATGATATCTCATTTGATCATCAAGTTCATTCACCATATTCGCACTCCTTGGAGAAGTTCGCACTTGAGCAGCAGATCATGATCTTGAGCAGCAGATCGATCTCAAGGAGAAACATATTCTGTATTTTTGCATCTAGAAGAGGTGCTATTATTCATTATATCAAATTCGGCCTTGTGTTGGGCCTGAGTTGTAAGCAGATTTCTGCACTTACTCCTAAAATATATGAGAGATATATTTACTGGGTTTTTCCCCTCGAGTTTGGAGGGTTTTCCCAGGGTATCTTGTGGTGTTCATTGTCTCATGTGTTGCATTTTCTGATCCTAAAACTAACAATGACTAGGACAAACTATTTTACCAGTTCCTAATGTATTGCAGGTTTCTTGGCAGGGTTCTGTAGTCTTTCTGCTTGATTTGGATATTGTTTCAAAAGGCACCCCATACAAGTTTCTATAAATTGTGCAAATCAGATCAAACTTGCTACAGACCAGTTTCTCTATACATGCATACAAGATATGATGGAGTGTAAACAAGCACAGATATTCATTCGTGCATATAGTTAGCATGATGATGCAGCCTATTCAGATCTAGGAGGGATATAGATGTATGAAGATTCCTACAGAATGCTTAGTGCGCCGATAGGAGTATGGACATCACCAAACTTATCATAGATAAGATGTTATTTGCCATTCATTCTAGGCATCCCCTTGAGAATTAGGCTCACACTCCAACCAATCCAACAAGATTTATTAAGCTCATTTCAAATGACTAGAATTAGGAGGCACCATTTGGACCCTCTTGATTGACCCCTCTTGGAAGGGTTAGACAGTTCCTTCAAGACAATTTCCCAATGCCCTATTAAAATCAACTCAAAATTCCATCCAAGCCAACCATATTTATAAGGCCTATTTCAAATGAATAGAATTAGGGTTCACCATAGGGAACCTATTGATCAATAAGACTTAAATTGGATCATAAAGTTATATTATAATTCAGTTGGCTGAGATCATCAGACTTCATAGTTTGCATGTTTAATGAAATGTTTTCAGACATTTTTCACTCACTCCATGATACAGAATTGGACAGAATGAGAATGCAAAGGTTGGTCAGAGGAAGGACATATTCAGAAAAGGCCTGAGGAAGACCTGAACAACATGGAACCAACAACAATGAGAAAAAATGATGTGTATGAAGTCATCATCTCTTGTACTACTTGTATGAATTTGCTACCTTTCATATTGTCAAACAAATTTGTCACCTCCTGAATTTTCCCTGATGCAACAAGAAAAACATTCGCAAATTCAGCTGTGCCAAATATGCCCTCATTTAAGACAGAACATATTCAGAAAAGGCCTAACAGTGATTCAAGATTACAGACAATGGGCCAACAGCGAGACTGCAGGGTATGTATATTAATTCATCACCTCCTATATTTATTGTATGAATTTGTTACCTCCCCATTTCCGTACAAATTTGTCACCACCTGTATTTTTCCTGAAGCAACAAGAAAAACATAGGCAAATATTCTAGTGCCAAATCCATCTTTACTTATGACAAATATATAACTCCAAATGCCCAGACCAAAAATTCAACTTTTTCCTCCACTTTTACATGGAAATTGATGCTTGGGATCTGTGCACAATTAAATTGACCATTTAATTGTAAAAATATCCCACTTCAGATCATGTATTAATGATTCTAGAAACATGATACTATAGAACAGCCAAGTTTTGTAGTGAAGCATGCTTTCAGAGCAAGGCAAGCTTGAACAGCATTGTAAAGGTGTTGCAAAAGTCCCACATTGATCTTGAAGACTCAATTGAAGAAACCGGCTAGTAATTCTTGCATGGTGATAGTGGAGATGAGGAGGCATAGCTCCAATTTTTTGGAGTTATTCCACGTGTTTCTTCTTGGCAAATTCTTGTGTTATATTTCCATATTTGTTTGAGTCTTTTACTTAATAATTTCATTATGTGCAACTATTTCACAAGGTTTAGCACTAAAACAAGTGTTACAACTTGACACGTATAATTAATTACAAGCATAGTTCTTGTAGATAACAGCAAGTAGAAGTGAAAACAGTCACATACAGCTTAATAAATCAGCATGCTTCTTTCTTACATCATTGAATTTGTAGAAGGAAAAGAATCACATTAGTAGCAGAATAAATGGTACAAGTATTGATTTTATAGCATTGTGGGCATGTTTTTTGAGAATTAACACATCACAAATAGAATGAAAGATGTAGATGGCAGCCGAAAGATATAACATCCATCAAATTTTACACCTTATGTATTGGTTTCAGTAATATAGTGCATCAGATCAGCACATAAATAAATTTATATACCTGTTGAAGAATTGCACATCAAGATATCCAAGTAAATATGAATCACAATCCTTCTCCAAAGAGATCAAAGACAAACGATTTCCATCAATAAAATTTCCCAATGTTCCCCTACCCTAAGCTTTGTTCAACTTTTTAGGTTGAGAAGCAATCCCCAAAAGATTGCTTATTGACCCAAAACACAACCAAACATAGTGGCACATCAAGAAATTTTATAAATATAGATAGAGTATGAAGAAATTAAATCTCATTTTTGAAACTTGAGCCAAGTACAATGGTATTAGACAAATATACATGAATGTATTAGAACAACTCTTTTTCTCTATGGTCAACTTGAAAACTTATGAAAGTAGTATCAAACCTGAGTCTCTTGGCAAATAGATTCAAATTCATCCTGCATTTTAGAAATTTGTGAACTATTAATATTAAGAAATTTGCACCATTTAAATTCATGACATTAAAATATTTACAAATGCATAGATGACCACACATGACCATCACTTTATATGAGACACTATAAACTAGAATAGTGTTAACTCTACTAGAAGGATATCTGATCATGACATTCCAATTATTGCAACAACAAAAAAAGCATTGATTCCGGTAAGTTATAAGAGTCAAGATTACACATTCAGAAACTGTGCAAGCTTAGTTGCAACAAAAAAAAATCTCTAGCAAATGGCACTTGAACAACAAACAATGCAATATTATATTTTTTTGGTATTAGTTTTCCATGGTATGATATTAAATTGGGAAAGAACTTAAAATATTAAAACTCTACGCACAATCAAATTGATAGATTTTCCTTCACAAATTTTAAAACACTATCCATTTGTTACAGAGGGATCTTCAGAGATGACATTATTATTTCTTAAAGTTATATTAACAATTAAATAATTTATCAATGACAAGGCAAAAATTATCTATTAGTGGTGAGTATGCATGTATTTTGTCCATTTCTATACTAAACCAATAAAGTCGAGCACAAAAACAGTAGCTAATTATTCATGAGAACAATGGGCAGCAAAAAAAGCACAAAAGATGAGCAAATATAAGTGAGCATGGATAAAGATAAAGCAACTGATTGGAAGGGAACAAGCACAAAAATACAAACTACATCGGCAAAGAAAGAAAATGAACTTGTTTCAGATTGGGGGCATCCCAACTTAACCATAAGAATAAAAAAGTTCTTAAGATTAAAACCAGATCAATAAATGGCCAAAAATTTCTTGCAGAATAGGCACTCGTGTCATTTTATGGGCATCTAGCTGCCAACACTTGACTTGCACAAATGGGTCTACTCTAACCAGTCATTGAAAAAAAATGTATACATAACACCCCTACAAAAGGCTTTTTTGTTGTAAGATTTGAGAGCCCAAATATAAACATGCAGTTTACACAGTTGGTCCATGGTTATTCAAGGAGGTAGGGATCATAATGCATGAATGGTTGCCTGGACAAACCTCTGCCAACAGAATAAATTCTTGGAGGAGAGTTCACCAGAGTACAGCAGATTGAATTTGAGAATCTGCACTTCAGTGCTGTCTCTACCATGACCACATAGACTGCCCCAAACAATAAACAATAAAGTATATCAACAATAACATTTCTCCAAACTAGAGGCCATATAGTTTGGGAGGACAAAAGCAAAACAGCTTAAACAGAAACTCTAACCAAGTAGAGTGGAAATATTATTGATATTCATGATTGTGTGTTTACAAGAGGAGATGAAAGCTCCTTATATAGAAAATTACAAGACGATGTTTCTAAAACAAAACAATTGTTAACTAAAGAAAACTAAAGCTAAAAAACTGAAAGATGCTAAAACGAACTAAAACAAACAAAAGTTACTAAAAACCAACTAAGTTAACTAAAGACTAACTAAAGCTAATAAAAGAAATAGATGACCATTAATATTACATTTAATATTTTAATACCATCCCTTAATGGTCATCGTACAAACAAAAGCTAAGTCTACCCATATTCAGATGGTGTGTTGGTCATCAAAATGCATAGTATGCAGACTCCTTCTACTCAGTATGCTCCGACATGTGAGCACTTTGTTGAGACGCTTCCTAGTTGGACTTGTCATCGGCCAACCACTTTCTGTAGTACCAATGTATATGACCAATCTTCCCACAGTAATGGCAAGTAATAGACTTCTTGGAGCCCTCCTTCGAATCGCCTCATCCTTTATGCTAAGTGGACTTGTGTTTGCCAACGTCCTTGGCAGTAAATGCTTGTTCAACACTAGGAGACTCACTATTGCTTCAAACTGTTTCCTCCACCTATCCTGTTGCAAAA
This sequence comes from Sequoiadendron giganteum, assembly GCA_007115665.2. Lineage (NCBI taxonomy): Eukaryota > Viridiplantae > Streptophyta > Pinopsida > Cupressales > Cupressaceae > Sequoiadendron > Sequoiadendron giganteum. Next base: position 541,257,410 of record CM021101.1, read on the forward strand.
GCTTGTTGCACAGCTCATCAAACTTCAAGTCAACATTGGTGGATGTAATGTTGAGTGTTTCCAAGAAGTGCTCGTAGGAACGTGGCAAGCTCTTCAAAGTGATCACCACCATATCCTCCTTTTCCATCTTACGACCAATGGCCTCCAACTGATCGCAGATATTTTAAATTTTCATCAAGTGCTCCTACAAAGACACTTGGGCATCCATCATAATAGAGAAAAGCATATTCTTCAAAAAGAAAGGCCTTCCCTTCTCTGAGTCTCATGAAGATCTTTCAAATGCTTCCAGATCTCCGCAGCAAATTTACCAGATGGTATTTCTGGTAACATCTCATCAATGATAGATAATTTAAGAAGCATAATTGCCTCCCTATTACCTCCATCATACTTGTCCTAATCCTTGCCAGCTGTAGTGGGACGAGTTTTTGTACCTAGGACAAGTGCATCCAAACACCGGTACTCAAAGATGGTAAGCATCCTCTGCTTCCACGTGTTGTAATTCTTTCCATTGAACCTTTGCATACTTTCCAACATAACATTGGACAAAGACGCCATCCCTCCCATTTTTCAAAGCACGAAAAACGAGGTAACACTATGATCAGCTGGCAAAACACTACAAAGTGGCAATGGAAACCCAAAAAGCTATGTCACTGACTCTGAACCAACAATAAACAGCAAGTAACTATTTGTTGTGTGGTCTCACAACACACCCCAAGAATGTAAGGCTTGGGAACCCAAGTTAAAAAATTATTGCTTAAGACAGATGCTAGTTGGTTGGCAGCCTCAAGGAAAATGCATGGGAAGTCAAAAATATTGAAAAATAATTCATGATCAAGTGTACCAGATGCTGAGAGCCTGGGTGAACGGGTTTTCGGGTAATTTGAGTTCAAGTGAATAATTGGGATGAGTTCGTGGAGAAAGTTGGCTAAGTTGTTGCAGCCAGGAGTCAAAAGCATGTGGGTCTGAAAAGGCTGCTAGAAGGCGGAAGTTAGGTTGTGATTTGTTCCGAGAAGTGCAGCACATCGGTTAGTCGGGTTTTAAAGGCATTCAGGTAATCGAGTGTCAGGTACCCAAATAAATGATGCGTTGGTGCATAAATGTTCAAGTTTGTTGTTTAGCTCTGCTCAAGTGTGTAAAACATCTGGAAATCCACCTAAAGTCTGTGGTTATGTGAAAACGTTCAAGCATGCTATTTGCAGATTGGTTTAGAAATATTTTATTCTAATGAGGTTTTTATTAATGGTTTAAAAGGGAATTGACATGTGGAATTTTATGTGTAGGTGAAATAGGTTGTTGGACAACATTCAAGCATGGACAGTCAGATTTGGATTGCAAGCAAATCCAACAATATCACCAAGGTTAGATGGTGTACTCTAGAAGTTCATGCAAAGATATGGCGAAGAAACGTAAGTAACCGGGGAACCAGAGATCCAAGTATTACACATGCGATGAAGGAGATGCCAAGCTTCAGGGTAATTTCTATATCCAATTGACCACTTTGAATATCTAGCTAGTTCCTACATTTTGTTTGAAGATTAAGTTGATGACCTGCTCAATCCAATTTGATATCATGATTGTATCCTGAAGGCATGAGTCCAAAAGTTTTAAGTGTCGAAGAAAGTCAAAGTTCTTGTTGACTTATTCCAAAAGTTTCTCTTGCCAACTGTCATGTGCCACATGTTGTGCTACGATTCATTCCTTGGATTCTCTTTCATGTGTTTTGATTGAACTCCTCGAGAGCCTTGTTCTTATAATAGTCCAGGAGATGTCTCTTTTTTTGTTAAGTTTAGAATTTGTTGATTCTGGAGATCTAAAACTTTTGCAAGTTTTTTTTTTTTTTCCTGTTTTTTGTTCCATTCTAGATTAAAAACTTGTATGTTCCAGTTGAAACTGATTAATATCAAGGCCAATTTAAAGCTATTTCCTGATACAAAATCATACGTAATTGATTGTTTGTTCCTATCGGAAAAGCATGTGTGTTGCGCCAGCTTTGCGTGCATACTGATACTATCCGGTGGTAAATAATCCATGTTTCTTTAAACCCTTGCATCATTCTATGCCTAGTTGTGAAGCAATTTGGTGAAGTATAGAGTGGTTTGCTTTGATTTAATTTGTTTTATGAGGCATGTGTGGTTAATACTTGGGAGAATCTTTAAATTTTAGGATTTTTATGCTTTGTTTTAGAATAGATGTCTAATATTTTCAGAAAAATGTTTCGAAAATGATGAATGCATGGAGTATTACTATAAATCTTTCATTTACATGAAGTTGTAAAGTGATTAATGCTAAATTTGCTTGAAAATATGCAAGTAATTTGAATTTCAAGAAATGTTATTGCAAATCTTTAGTTTCATGAAGTTGTGAAGTACCGTATGAGTTATCAAATTGAGCTTATGTTATGATCCTTTGGATACCAATTAACCTGAAAAACCATAGACCCCTCTTGATTAACAACAATTTACACAACAAACCTTGAGTGAACCTAGTGCGTCAAGAACTAACATTCCCAAGCCTTGGGATTGAACTGAGATCACCTTAGATTTAGGTTTTCTCAATGGATCTTTCAAGTAAAGGTAGGTTCCCGCATTTTTTTTGAGAATTTCTCTGCCTCTTGGTGTCTATGTGCAACACTGATGTCAACACTATCCAAGAAGAAATGACAGGCATAGGAATGGAGGAAGAAGAGAAATACAAATTATTAAAGAGCAAGATCAGCCATGTGATGTTCCCTTGTCTCCACAACCAAGAAAATCCAGAGAAATTATAGAAGACTCGAATCTTTATTATGACAAGCCAAGATATGCATGTATAATAAGAAAGCTCCTAACACAGCCGCCAAGGGAAATGAAAGATGCAAGGAAGCAAAAAGATTACAACAGGAAGCTCGGGAACCCATTGGAAAAGATAGTTAAAGAAAACTGACTGAGATGCTTAAGACTGCAATGGGGATGGTTCCTCCCAAGGAAAAATGAGGTTGCAATCATGGAAGATTCGACTTCTCTTAGTCCCTGACAAAAGGAAACTGCTGAAAAGGCAAGTCTTAATACACAGACCAGAAACTTATATGATTCAAGAAACAAGATTATTTAAAAAATAGGTGCATCCTATGATGAAAAGTGTTAATAACTTCTACAAATATTGTGCTCAAGAAGCAAATGAAACAACAGGGGCCAATACTACAGCCTGAAACCCCAGCCATGGTTAAACTAAAATGCTTAATGATAGCTCAAAACAAACAGTGGTTCATCACCGAGATGACTATTATAGCTGAAAGCCTCGACTTAAATTTAGTAAATATGCATCCACCATCCATCTATCACCAGACAAAACAGGTATGTTATGAACTAACAACCCTATTAAGTATCTACCCCCAAATAAAGATTTATTAGAATATTATTGTAATATTTAATGGTCATCTTAGCTTTTACTTAGTCAGTGGTGCTTTCAGTTAGCTTTTAGTAACTTTTTGTTAATTACTTTAGTTAAAGATTGTTTCCTTTTAGAAACATTGTCTTGTATTGTATTATTTAAGGAGTATTCCTCTCCTTTGTAAATAACGAATCTCGAATATCAATTATCATTTCATGGTATCAGAGCATAGGCTCATTTTTGGCTCATTTTTTGAGCAATTAAAATTCATAGCTGATTACCTAAAGATGTTTTGGAAATTTTCAGAAGTTTTTTTTTCCGACTTTTTTCAAAATAAAATTTTTTGGTTTGTAAAAGAAAAAAAAAAATCGAAAGTTTTATTCAAGCAGATTTTTGAAGATTTTTGAAACAGATTGAAGGTTTTTTTCTAGAATTTATTCTTGGTGATTTTCAGAAGTTCTTGCACCTACGCGTCTTTTTTTTGCAGATTTCTGAAGATTTCGTCTAATTTCCAGCCATGGGTGTATCTTTGTTTGAAGTCAGCAACCTATCTTTTTTTCGGTTTCGCTGGATCTTTGCAGCTTTTTAGTGGGCAACTGAGGGTTTTGCTGTTCAAAGATTTGTGGCCTGATTTTCTATATTTGTTGATGAATTTCTGAGGTGTTTTGATGAGTTTTTTGAAGACTTTTTTTGAAAATAATCTTGCTTTTTCAAAAGTTTTTTGAAGATTTTTTCTGAAAAAACCTTGCTTTTTCAGAAGCTTTTTGAAGATTTTTCTTGAAAAAATCTTGCTTTTTCAAAAAAAGATTGAAGATTGCTTTTTTTGAAGAAGATTGTTTTTTCCGAGTTTTTTTAATTTTCGAGAAGTTTTTTTTTAAGATTTTTTCTACTTTTTTAGAGTTTAGTGCCAACTGATCACAGACTTTACCTCATTTTTCGTGCTTTTGGAAAACGGGAGGGATGGCATCTATGCAGTTTGACTAGGCGTCTACCTCTTATGCATTGATGGCCAGCAAATCGTTCCAAATCATCTGCATGGTACATCGATTCTAGAGCCTCGTGGCATTTTACAAACATGAGAGATTGGTTCACGGAGTATATGGCTTGCACCGATTCCGTCATCTTTGGTGGTCGCAAAGAGTATACAGTTGTCGGCAAGGGCAACATCCAAATCACATCTAGTGGGAGAAATTTGATATTTCTCAATGTATACTAAGTGTCAGGCATGGAGCTTAATCTACTTCCGATGAGTCAGAATATGCGACAGTCTAAAGTTGGACATCATTTTTAGTTCACACAAGTGTCGAATTGTTGATAAGGAGTCCAAGAAAACTGTGGCAGTTGGGCTCGAGGATCATGGTTTGTATTGATTGCTTGATACTGGAGATCCTCTGGGGCCTGTGCTGGTTGTGAGGAGTTCATCTATCAGCACTCTTTGGCATCAATGGTAAGGGCATCTCAACATTGCCTACCTCTCTCAGCTGGCTCGGGAGAATTTGGTAGAAGGCTTACCTCAAGATTCAATAGCAAACACATGCTGTTTGTGGAGCTTGCCAAGCAGAGAAGCAGCATCATACTCCATTTCTAAAGGGAAAGTCTTGGAGAGCATCCAAGGTTCTACAGCTAATTCATGCAAATGTTTGTGGACCAATGAATACTGCATCAATACTAGTGCCAAGTATTTCCTCTTGTTTGTTGATGATTTTAGTAGGAAAATGTGGGTGTATTTTCTCAAGGAAAAGTCACAAGTGTTTAATGAATTTCAAAAGTTTAAAGCATTAGTTGAAAATGAGTGGATGTCAAATCATAACTCTTAGGTCAAACAATGGGGGTGAGGTCTATTCCAACCAAATCACCGACTTCTGTGTTAAACACGGTATTAAGCATCAGTTTACCACACCCTATACCCCTCAATAGAATGGTGTTGTCAAACGGAGATATTGTACCATCACATAAATGGCCCATTATATGTTGAAGAACAAAAATGTTACCAAGAAGCTTTGGGCTAAGGTAGTGTATATTGCAGTATACCTTCTTAATCGATCTCCCACATAGGCCCTCAAGAAGATGACCCCAAAGGAAGCAAGGTCTAGAAGGAAACCAAGAATCACTCATCTCAAAGTGTCTAGTTCGACTGCGTATGTCTGGATTCCACATGCCAAGAGGACCAATGTAGAATCGAAGAGCTAGAAGTTGATGCTGACAAGATCCAGTGACAATCATAAGGCCTATCGGCTGATTGATGTGGCTACTGATCGTTTGACATTTAGTAGGGATGTTGTGTTTGATGAGGAAGGTGGGCCTTTTTCGCTCTCTTCTCCCATCAAGAGTCCTAACAATCAGCCTCTAAAGACCAAGGATTTGGGAGCTAAGCTTTCAGTAGCTCCACCTAAAGGGAGGGATTCTGATGATTCTGACATTGTAGAATCTCCTAGGCAAAGATCCTCTACCAGCAAGAAGGGACTCTGATGATTCTGACATTGTGGAATCTCCTAGGCAAGATTCTATACCAGCAAATTTTCTTCAAGATAACCTGCATCAATATCCAAATGGTATTATTCCAGGCAGCCCAAGCCATGATGATGCTTGTCTTGATTTGGAAGAAGATGCATCTCCTCCTCGCTCTAAGTGGTGGGGTGAAGCTCATTAGTGATGTTTATGATGATGAGCTTGTTGAGGGAAGATTGTCTAGAGGCAAGGGCATAAAGAACACAATAAACTTTGCTCTTATAGCCAACATTCAAAGTGTTTATGAGCCCTAGCAATAATCAAAGGCCAAGGGTAAACCTGAATGGGAAAAGGCTATGGATTATGAGCATCATAGTCTTTTGAAGAACAACATGTGGGTTCTATCATATCTTCCACCAAGGATGAAACCCATTGGCTGCAAATGGGTATACAAGGTGAAATACAAGGCTGATGGAACATTGGATAAATACAAGGCTCAATTGGTGGCTAAGGGGTTCTCGTAGAGAGAAGGTATTGACTATGAGGAAACCTTTGCTCCTACAACAAAGATGAGCACCATCTGACTTGTCCTAACCACAGCACCACAATTTGGCTGGAAGGTCCACCAGATGGACATGAAGAGTGCCTTCCTTAATGGAGATTTGGAGGAAGAGGTATACATGACACAACCTCCTAGTTTTAAGGTTGCAGGAAAAGAACATAAGGTATACAAATAGTTGAAGGCTCTTTATGGCCTAAAGCAAACACCCAAGGCATGGTACCTGAAGTTTGACAAGTATTTGGTTGCACAAAGGTTTTAGAGGAGTCCCTCATATGCAAATTTGTACGTCAAGAACACTGGCAATGATATCATCCTTCTTGACATCTATGTGGATGATATCATCATTACTGGTAGTAAGTTACATTTAATTGAACAGATCAAGTCGAACTCGTGTCAAGCATTTGAGATGACGGACTTGGGTCTCCTACACTATTGTCTGGGTATAGAAGTTTGGCACACAAGTGGTAGTATCTTTATTTCTCAGTCGAAGTATGCTAGGAGTTTGTTGGAGAAATTCAAGATGGAAGATTACAAAATCTCATTCACTCCTATGGAGAAGGGGTTGAAACTTTCAGCCAAATCAGACTCACCAATGGTAAATGAGTCTACATTCAAGTAACTAGTGGGCAGCCCCCTCTATCTTACTACCACTAGGCCTGATCTCAGTTTTGTTGTGAGCTACATTTCTCGTTTCACAATTGCCCCTAAGGCAGAACACTGGGTTGCAGCGAAGCAAATGTTGAGATATGTGAGAGGGACACCTAACTTTGGCATTCTACACAACAAAGATCCTAGGCTGGTTGGTTTTACAGATTCAAATTGGGCAGGTTCAGTTGATGACAGGAAGTCCACTTTTGGGTACGTTTTCAATCTTGGTACGAGTGTAGTCACATGGACAAGATGCAATAGGCAGTCACTCTTTCTTCAACAGAAGCAGAGTATCGAGGAACAATTAAGGCAGCATGTGAGGCAGTACGGCTTCGAAGGAGGCTTGCTGACATGCAAATGTCTCCAACAAGGCCTCCACCCTTGTTCTACGACAATCAAGGGGTGCTAAAGTTTGCCAAGAATCCAATCTTCCACGAGCAAACCAAGCATGTTGAGCTTCATTACCATTTCATCCGCCAGCTTGTTGAAGATGGATCTATGATGTTGCAATATGTTCCAACTAACAATCAGACTATGAACATTCTCACCAAGTCTCTCAATCCGGATAAATTTGTAAAATTTTGGGATAAGCTTGACGTAGTTAGTAGGATGACCATTAAGGGAGGGTATTAAAATATTATTGTAATTTTTAATGGTCATCTTAGCTTTTAGTTAGTCAATGGTTTACTTTCAATTAACTTAGTTTTGTTCAGTTAGCTTTTAGTAACTTTCTATTAATTACTTTTGTTAACAATTGTTTCCTTTTAGAAACATTGTCTTATATTGTACCATTTAAGGAGTATTCCTCTCCTTTGTAAATAACGAATATCGAATATCAATTATCATTTCAAGATTATCCTTGGAGGAAAACTTCAACTGCATTACATCAATATCAGAAAAAAAATGAGGTCATTCCAAGCTACTTCCCTATCAAGAATATTTCATAGACACTACTGACTCAGCCTCCATCTGGGATCTTTTGCCTAGGAGCAAGAAATACACCTGAAGCAACGAAAGGAAAGGTTTTAACAAGATCACTGAGTATCTAGCCAAGTTCCTCACCACCAATAATTGGATGAGATCCGAATTTTATCTTAAGCTTGGACATGCTAAACATGGGAAAATTAGACCATTTACCAATTATACTCGATCACAATAGATCAAGCCCCTCAAATCAGTTCCTTCACGTAGACCACTGGAATAATAAGGTTTTATTGTAGATGACTTGTTATATTTTGTCACCATTAGGTAGTGATGTAATAGCTTGAGATTTAGTTAAAAGCTGATCTAAATCTCAGGCGGCTCAGAGGATGATCATGTGTATTAGTTGGTCATGGACAAGATCATAGAATATGCAAATGGATGAGAGAAATGCAAACCAAATACACATTTGATGCACAATGTCTTCTCGCAGATATTCCACTTCTATTTAGAAAAAAGAGGGGAAACATTTATGAAGGGTTATGGTGTGAATCTATGGATTCCTCTCTATCTATACATGATGTACAATGTAGGTATGTATACATAATAACACAACTAGGCTCCAAGTGCACAGAAACCTTATCATAAATATGTCACTTCTACTCTAAAAGAATAGGGGAAGTATTTATAGAAGACTAAAATGTGAATATGTAGATTCCTCTAAACTATACATGATGTACAATGTAGGTATTTATACATAATAATACAACTAGACCGCCAACCATGCTCCAAGTAGATGCTAAGAAGTGCCCAATGCATATGATCATGTAGCTATGTGGATGAGATGACACTATCAAAACAATGTGTCATATCCTATGGTGCAGACACTGCGTGGCATTCTACAAATATGGTGTCAAATGTCAAATCCGCATGGTGTCATGTCCTATGGTTCAAAGCTGCAAAGCATTGCACATCTATGGTGGCATTTCATGTGGCGTAGATGCCCATATGTGTCAAACACGTATGGTCTAAGTAGGCAAAAGGATGTGCAATGATATGTAAGGTCATACTATGCACATTTGTGTTGCACACGAGCATTGTGCACAAAGTATTGTGCGAGGTTGTGCAAACACTATGATGTGCACATTGTGTAATGTCCCCAACTCAAATCAAGATGATTAGCAACAGGTTGGCTGTCCTTTCCTTGGATTACCCAAGAGGAAGAGGATGTAGAGCATCAATGGGTAAGATATGGAATCTTTGGCTGCAACTTAAGTGAACTTAAGTTATTTTAAGTTATGGGCACGTCTTTTTAGGCAACTTAAGAGTTTCCTAGCCAAAGGACTTAAGTTGTCCCCTTTTTATGTACTTTAAGTGATTTTAAAAGCATGTGATAAAAAAGCAAAGGGGGCATGGGTTTTGAAGGAGCTTATTGATTTAGTTTTTAGGATTTCAATGTGGAGCATTGGATTAAGAGGTGGCGAATCAAGGGCTAAGATTAATTCATCTCTTTGAGAGTTATTATATAATTCTCTAGGGGTCTTTTAGAGCTCATTATGTGATGAAGTTTTTTGTTTATTGCTGCTACAACTTGGCTTTAGGATTGAAAACCTTAAGTATCCCTGATTTCAATGAAACATATGGGCTCTCCCTAGTCGCAAGAGTGTGTTTCGGTGGAAGAACTCCAGTTTGTGAAACCCTAGCACATTATTATTTCTGGGTTGCAAGTATTCATCAGGTTGGACGACAAATTTGAGGAGGATCTTAGTCCTGAAGACTCAGATCTGGAATCTTCTACAGCTGCAAATCGTCAATGTCTGAGTATTTGTTGGACAGCTAGGGTTTGGAAATAATTATGAACCAATCTAAGGTATTTTGAGTGTTAAAAAATCTACATATTTATCTTGGCTTAGACTGAAATTTTAAGAGGGATTATTATAATGTTCAGAAATTTTCATGAATTCCTTAAAAATCATAAAAATATTTTGAGCTCAAATCTGAGTTTGTTGAAGGGTTTTCTACTTGCAAATAAAATTTCAAAAAAATTTATTGCATATTTTTGGAGATATCATTGTTTTTCTATTATCCTTATTTGGGGATATTACACATTGAGAAATGGTGAGTGCATTGATGAAGCTAGGATCACACATCCCTTCTTAAGGAGCAATGTTTCCCATTGTATTGAGTCATTGAAAATGAGCAAAAGAAGTTACGCACACAATTGCTCAAGGTTGTACCACTTGCCCAATCTGCATACTATTTGGTTTTGACTATATGGAACAATTGATGAGCACTGTGGCAAGTAGGAACAGCTGAGGTGCCAATGATTTCATCCCTCCCCACTAAATGTGAATGCACAAGATTCGCTTCTAATGGATGTCAGACTACAATTGAGTCCTAAACAGGATGAAACTATGGCTTAAGGAGTTCGGCATAATACTACATGCAAGCCCAAGTGTATTTGGAAGATCAAGAACGAAGGTGTTATCACTTGTTGCATGCAAAATGGTGTAAGGAACATAGCACAAAGGTTTTACCTTTTGATAGTACCCTAAATGAAATCTTTCTAGAAATGCAACCAGACTGTCACAACTTGAAATGAGCGAGATGTGCAATGTGCATCTTGGGGCTCTTTGTGTTTTTGATGCTAGCATGTAAGTATTTGTTGGACTTGCTAGTGCACATCTTGAATGTGTTGTAGATAACTTTTGTTGCTTATCAACTTTCCATTCCTTTGCATGTGATTGGAATGTGGATGGTGCATAGTAGGTTATGTCAAGGGGTGCCACTAATTGAAATCTAGGACATGTCTAGAAAGGACTATGACCCATAGAATTGTGAAGAGCTTTATTGTAGGCATGTGGGATGCACATGAAATTATCATCCCTTGTGTGTGTGTCTACATCATTGTAGATACAAAAAAAAAACACAAGTGTCCAGTTGACCACCTTTGTAGATAGAAGATTGTAGATATCCAAAAGAAGAAATTGACTCAGGGTCATGTTATTCGAATTCATAGTTGTAGCACAATAGTTCTCAATTGTTGTACAATAGGTCACAATTGCTACACATGAACATCATAGCTGCAACATAACATCTTAGTTATGCACAATACCAACTATCACAGGCCTAGACCAATGTGTTGTCCGAATGCACTTTTTTCTTCCAAAGAAGGTCCAATGCCATGCAGCACTCGCGAACTCTACTCATGAATCAAATTGTAGACAAGCCTTTTTGCAAAACCTAGACTACACCTCCAATAATGCAAGTACTCTAAGCACCCAACTTGCCCTCACACGCAAACCATAGATCGGTAACACATGTGGATCTTTCTCACGGATCTCCTCCACTCTCATGCCGCTAGCACTCCTCTACATGCCCCTTTCCATGGGACAGCTAGACTCCGTGAGCTAGCTCCTTGTCCATCTCAACATATTCATTTGGCTAGACTAGCTCCAAGCCCATGTCTACATGACTCATTGGTGGACCCCTTGCTCCCTTGCATCCAATGCATTCAAGCTCCATGCACGACATATCCAACCCATTAGCTCCATGGGTTTCTCAACTCCTATGCTTATCTACGTGAGCTCCCTTGAACCCATATCCATGATCCATCCAAATCCCCTTTCGCATTGGACTCATCTCCAACTCGGCAATGCTCCTAGTGCTACTCGCCTATGGACCATATCCACATTTTGACCTTGCACCTCAACTCACTTTTGTCACCCACACGAACTTGCCTCATGACTTGTCTCCATCCTACACACTTACTTGGGACCTTATCCTCAATGCCACCCTGGTCCCTCGCCCACAAGACTAAGAGATCCTTGACCTCAATGCAACCTTTGCAACCTCTAGGTAACATGGGTGTGCACCCAACACAGCACCCTACTCTCACATTGCAACATGGAATCCAAGTTTCCCACAGCACACCCAACACTACTCACCCAGCTCTACAAGCACCAACGTCTAGCATAGACAACCCAAACATTGTGGTCATCTCCACATACAAGGCTTGGTTTTTCTAATTCACTAGTTTCAACTCCTTGGACAACTCCCTTAGAGTAATCACCTCAATTGGCCCAATTACTCTACTTCATCGGTATAGGAGTAATGTGCCTACTTCCAACTAGAAACCTCACCACTTTGTAACAAGGTGAGACTACTCTCGTTCGTCCCTAAAATCCATGTAGAACACCTGGCTTCTCCCCAATCCTAGATGTCAGGACTACTCTTCTTTATCCCTGAGGGCAGGTGCCCTATTTTGACCTCCACAGCTCACTAAGCTCTTGGACACCTTTGTGCACTCTTGGCATTTGCCCATGCTCACCCCCTTCAAATGACCATACCCCTCTATAATAATTATTTGTTTGATTCCTAGGCCTCGGTAGGTTGAGCGCGTTGTTGAGCCCTTTACCACAACAAGTGACCTAGGCGACTACCTCAAACTCCGGTATGGGCAATCACCACAACTCTCAACATGATCCTTGATCATCTCAGTCCACCACTAAAACTTCCAATTTGGACAAGCTACCCCAACTCTCCTCTTGGCTTATCGCTTTCAAACTTCAACTTTTTGAACCCTAAGACCAATCATCCTTTTTGGAGCTATGGACCTAATCCACTTTTTGGAAACCACATGTCCACTTTTTGGGACGCCCTGTTCCAATTTTGAGTCCAACCCAATTCCAGATTTGAAGTGCCCATGGCACTACTTTTAGACCTACCCTACAAGACCCATTTTTGGAGCACCATGTTGGTCCACTTTTGGGGCTAGCCTGCACCATTTTTGGAGCCACCCATTTTCACTTGTAGCGCTCACCTAGTGAGCACCTAGTCCCCTATATCCTCCCCCACTCCAAACAGGTGACGCCCTCGACGTTAAACCATTCGACTTGAGGCACATCTTTCACAGCTTCCTGATGAAGACCTACTAGAGGGATCTCCTAATACATACCATGCATTGGAACAAATTACACCACCTTACACCATTTTTGACCATGTCATACTTGATGTCGCCAACATACCCCATACTGACCTTCATTGCAAGAATCATATCCTTGACTTCTCCTTGACAACCTAAATCCTACTCATTGCCACTACTTATGTGAGAACATTCCTTTTGACCCTGACTTATCTCCATACTGCCAAGTCCCTAACTCAACCCTTTGCAAGAACCATGTCTTGACTTCACCTCTGAGTTGTCCATCCTTGACGAAACCTTGAGTACTGCATCCATGAACACTCTAGTAAGTTGTGTCCTCCCACTTTCACCTTGCTCAAAGCCATCTTGGCGTGAGCCTTGCTCCACCAATCTCCCAACTCAACAACACAAGATCTCAACTCTTCCATGTCAGCATGACTCCAAGCCTAGTTCTGACACAAGCCACACCACAACCACATGAACACCACTAAGCTCGTCACTCAACTCCATCGACCTCCTAACCTCCACAACGGAGACTGCCTACAATGTCATCCCTTATGGTCAATCCACTATCCTTGACAGCCACCAACTCCTTCTAGCACAACCCTCCATAGCATTACCAACCCGAGTCCAACTCCTTATGTACTAGCCTACGAGAGTCCCACTCCCGACCTCCCTTTAACATCTTTGAACCACTCTGTTGATTCTCCGTCCTTCAAGAGCCTTTGGCAATTTTTCCTCAAATTTGTCCATCTCAAATGGAACTCTAGGACCTCTTTCCATGAAAACCATGACAACTACATCTTCACCTTATGGACATTGGCAAAAGACTTTGAGATTTATGCATTGAAGACCCAAAGGGGATTACTAGAGAGACTAATAATGAAGCAAAGGGTTAGGAGCTCACGACATGACATATGGACATTGGCAAGGACTTAAGAAATTTAGGTATTGAATGCATCTAAAATATTATTAAGGCAATGACAATGAAGAAATCTGAAAACCTAGAAATCAAAGCGTATTTTGAGGGAATATTCTCCCACTTCCCAATTTAAACATTGTATCTTCAAGCCATATCTATAGAGAAGGTAATAACTAGTAAGGCAGCTGGCTTCCTTGCAAACCTTTGAGTGGATCTAAGTGATATAGGTGAGAGGGTGATTATAGATGATACAAGGGACTATGCACCTTTATACAACATTTACACTAGATGGCATTTAGTTTGAGATTTACTTCATCAATACTAGACTATCATCACAAAATCAAAAGGTGGCAAATGGAACACACTTCCATTTCACCCCATCACCTTTAGAAGATCTTCGTCTTGTCCAAATTTGGAATTTGAAGTTTATAAAAGTGTGAAGAGTAGAGTAGAGATGGCACAAAGGCCAGCAAGGTCAACTGCCAAAGGTAGACATCAAAATGTTACTTCTCATAAAGACCATGGAAGACAAGGCATAAAGATTTTCAGCCAGAATAGTAGCCATAGAAGACAACCAATGGTCTAATCTCACCTTCTTTTTTGTTGTTGGATCTTTGTGTTTGTAGTTGGTCTATTAGGCATAGGTAATGATAAAAGTTCAAGAATTTCTATACCCATTTGTCATCATTTTGTTTAGTGCTGAGATTTCTGGTTTGTAATGATCTTATTCTCCATACTCAGCATCCTGATGATGGATCATGGAGTATGATCCGAAACATTGATGCAAAAAAAGATTACACACAGTTACAAACCAGAAATCTCGGCACTAGTTGATTATAGACTGTGGAAACTTCATGCTATTAATCATTTTGTTTGTTTTCTTCTATACCATTTGGTATTTTAGGGTAGCTTATAACTTGGTAGATACTAGTGTTCCACGAATACGCATTCCTCGGGGTTTTTATGGAATTTTAGGTACAGAAGACATCCTGGGGACTGGGACAAAATGACTCCACCCTGTCCCCATTTTTTTATTTTTCAGCTGTCCCAAGTACACCTCCTCTATATGGGGAATGTTTTCTAGAATGTTTCCCACAAGGATACTTCAGAAGTTCAGTACATCCCCAACATCCTGAGGAAGTCCTGCCCCTTTACTCCCCCATCTCCATAACATCAGTCATGGCAAAATAAGAATAAGAAATCTAGGAAAGGGAAAATTCTTGACCTTGTGCCTCCCTTTATATTTCTCAAAATCCCTATTATCGACATTTCTTTGCACTGGAATCAATATTTCCTATTATAGTCACTTCATGGAAGTGGCATCAAACTTCTTTTTTATCACAAAAGTCTAAAGTGGCTCTGAAAACAATCTGATTGCTTAGTTGAGAAAAAACGATAACACTATGGTTTGGACAGGAAAATCATTATATTAGAAGGTTGACTTGAAGAAGACATAACTCTCTCCAACTACTCAGAATCACTATTATGACTACTTACCTGGACTGGTACTAAGGTGAGTCTGATCTAGCACAGAGACATGGAGATCATGCTCTTAACAGAAATAATGTGTTTTCAACTTGGTACTTGCACAAATTACCACTTTCAAACAAGTCTTAAACATCCAAAGTAGTTGTACCATAAATTTGTTGAGAATAACATAAATGCACACACAAGAGCTATATAGAGGATACTGATGTACCCTTATATTCAATAATCTCAAGAATATCCTCTAAGTAGGGTATCACCTTACAAATAACCTTGAAACTTATATCAATTATCAGTTGTGTAGGATGTTCTCAATTCTGTATTTATTATTGAATTTTGTATATTTTGTGTAAATTATGGTATATATATATAGCTGTCCCCCTAGCATCCCTGAAACCCCACCCCCACACCTGTAGTCCCTAAAACTCAGAGAAACGCTGGTATTTAAGATCTAAAGTCTAATTGCCGATATCACTATGTAGAAGAATTTATGAGTTGATATCTGGTGGTTTATGACCTTGAGTGGTCTTTGCTCGGTCAACTTTGGGTGGGGCACCCACAACCCCTATTTATTGTCATCCAATAAATATAATTTTGTTCATAATTTTGGATATTTGCAGCTTAAAAGCAATAATAATACATCATTGGTGAATTCCAACTACCCTAAAATACTCAAAGAAATATATCATAATCTCTATTGATGCCATGAGATGTAAGAAGTTGAGCATCATGTTCCAACCATTAATTGAATTGTACAAATAGACCAATATTACTAGTTTTATGAAATATGATAATACGAGTACAATCATCTTCATTCCATTGACCACTCAATAAACCTGTACTATAGAGCATAAAGAAATGTGAACAATAAAAATAAAAGTGATGCAAAAGCATACCTGTATATTCTCATGCATGGAAGCAATTATCTGTAGTTTAAGAACAAGAAGAGTTACATGTCTAATAAAAAAATATATCATAGAAGTCTCATAAGCTATAAATTGTATTTTCTTTTACATTTTTCTAGATCAGCACAGTCAAATAGAAACTAGAATCATAATGTCATTGCATGCAAAATTGACTACAGAAATGTATCATGAGATATTTTCTTAGAGAAAAATTAACACTTCTCTATCAAAACAAATAGAAGTAGTGAATCAGAAATTTTGATATTTTAGATTCTTTCTCAACAGTTCAGGTAACCTGTAGGATTCACCTTCAAATAAAGCTGATAAAGAGTTTCTTGGTAAGAATGTTTGAATGATGAGACAATCTTCAGGAAGTCCTAAAATAGCACAAATGTATTACAGAAATAAAATATTCAGTCTATTAGCACATGATATCATAGAGACACACTAAAAAAAACTCAACTTGTTCAGTAGCATGCAAAATTAGGCACTCTAATGTCTATAACCAACAGCAGTTAACTCACATTAATGCTCCCCTACAAGAATGATAAAAAACTTCAGGGCAATCTTTGACATAAGTAAACATATAACAGAAGTAAAATCAGTATGCTTCAAGTGAAAAGTAGCTCGGGTTAAAGCTTCCTACACAATATGTGCGTCAATATTCTACAATGAGTAATACTTTATTTTACTCTGGCAAATTATCAACCAAGGCTGAATGGCCCGAGAACAAGCCTCAACCCTTCTCTTTTTCCCATGTTAATATAAAAAAATGCATCATATTTCAAATGTTGTGCATTTAGAGTCATATGCTGCTATGCTATTTTCCATTCGTAAGTGCAGCATTTTGTGATTGAGGGGACAGCTTCGACTAATTTCAAAAACTAATTCCTCTTTGAAACCACTATGTACCATGGACATTAATGCAACACGTATAGACACCAACACAAAGTGGATGGACGTGTCCATCTTACCATTCTTCTATGTCAAGTGTAGTTAAGAATATCTCTCTGCTTTGAATGTTTCAACTTGTGTAATCAAAATACTTTCAAGTGTTAAGGAAAACTATCAAGACTCAAAACAATAGGTCAAACTATAATTTTTACAAACTATTCCTATTTAAAACCACTAGGTACCATGGACATTAATGCAACATGTATAGACAACAACACAAAGTGGATGGAAGTGTCTGTCTTACCATGCCTCTTTGTCAAGTGTAGTTAAGAATACCTCTGTGCTTTGAATGTTTCAACTTGTGTAATCAAAATACTTTAAAGTGATAAGGCAAACTAGCAAGACTCAAAAGTAAAACAATAGGTCAAACAAGTGTTGTATACTGACTAGTCCATGTCATTGCAATATATTTGAAAATTAATTTGTGTGATTAAGTTATGTGTTAGTAGTTTGGTAAAGCTATATATTTTAGGACTTAAGTTCAATAATTCAATTGTTACATATGTTTCTAGAAATAGGGACGTCCTTGAGACTTGAGGGCAGTGGGAAAACATCCCACTTCTGTCCCTCCACTGCTACTACCAAGTAGGAGAAGTCCCCAAGACATCTCCCTCGAAGAGGGGGGCATTCCTAAGACATCTCCCCTATTGGGCATGTTGGGAGACATCAAGGCATCCTCGAGACTTCAAGGGAACTCCCCAAAGTCTCTCAAAAGTTTTTGAGATGGTTGATCATCCCTTGTCCCAAACACATCCAAAAAGCATTTTTTTAAATCATTTTTCTTCATGTTCATGCCCCCAACCCTAACCCTAATATTTTATGGGCTTCGAGCACACCCTAAGCACTCAAAAGAAAACTATAAATGCACCTTATACTCTTGCTCCAAATCACTATTATAACTTGGAAGCATTGAGCAAGGCTACAAGTGCAACAATTGCATAGCAACAGTGAGTGCCTGCAAGGCAACAAAAGGGAGAGCATTAGCAAGAGGAAGAGCAAGTGCCAAGTGTTCAAGTTCCGACACATTCATTTAACCCGGAAGCCCTCAAGCCTTCAAGGTAAGCCATGACCTTTACCTTGTTTTTATTTTTATTTTGTTTGTTCATTCCCAAATGGCTAAATCCGATAACAATGATTATGTGATAGTTTTTTGTTTTGTTTTCAATTAAATGTACAATAAATTGTTCATATATATGGTTATAAAATAAGAAAAATTCGGACTGTTGAACTGTTTTTTTAACAGAAAATGGCAGATAGACAACCCTAAAAACAGCATTTTGGGATTTAAGTATTAACTTTGCATTTATTACAATAGTCCTTCAAGTTCTAAATTTATTTATCAAATTATTTTTGAATGTTTATTTGCAAATTTACATAAATAGTTGGTTAATACTAGTCAAATTAGGATTTTGTCTTTTGCATATCATTTGCTTCTATGCTTCATGCAACCTAAAATAAGAAAAACAAAAATAAAACCCTTGTTCGATGGTGATTGACGAACAAGAATTTTTTTTGTATATCCTTCGCTTCTACGCTTTGTGCGATCTAAAGTAAGAAAAACCTTGCGCATTGTTCCCATGCATAATGACATATATAAGAGACTATAGGGTTTAAATCTGAGACTCCGAGTTCAAATGTATGGGAAGTGAAGCAACTAATTCTATTAGGAGTGCACATTTTAATTGCCCTTCCAAGTTTTAAAAGAATTTGCGTAGGGTCCCTTGGATTAAAGTCCCCTTGCAAAACATAGGGCAACAAGCGGCACTAGGCTATGGAAATGTCATTTTTGTCAGCTTAAATTTGAATGCAGCATCACAAGAGTTAATGCACACCTTCTTAATGTTTGAGGCAAAGATGTGAATGTATGTAGCAAATTGTCACTCAAACAAAGGGCTGAAATAAATAAGTTGTGGGATTGTGGTGAAGACAAAACATCTACAACTCTTATTCTACCATCACAAGATCCTACCACTAGTACTAGAACTTTCCAAGAGCCACAATTCTTGCTTTTCCATCTAGGGGCAACAGAGCCTAAGGAAAAATGTAAAATGACTAGTAGTATTGATGTTGTAAACATAAGCAAGCTATTCAATGTGCAAAATAAGGATGAGGCAAATGATGCCATTGGCAAATTCTTCTTTGCCAATGGCATTCCATTCCATGTGACTCACTATCCTTATTACAAAGAAGATGTGGCAAAGATAATAAGAACAAGACCATAAAAACTATTCCAAGATTAATATTCTAATGGAGAAAATTATTTTCCAATGGCATCCCATTCTATTTGATTCACTCTCCTTATTACAAGGAAGTTGCGGCAACAATAATAAGAACAAGACCATAAGAAATATTCCAAGATTAATACTCTAATGGCACAAATGAAGGCTACCTAGGTCACTAGAGGATACAATATGGTCATGGATGGAGGGATGAACATCAAGCATCATCCACTCATCAACATCATGCTCGCATGTACAAAGGACCCTTACTTCCTTAAGACTATCAGTTGTTCACAGCACAGCAAGGATGCCAATTTTTAGTTCCAATCCTTAAAGATGCTATTGAGGAGGTTGGGCCAAAGAATGTGGTGCAAATAGTGACAAACACAGTATAAGTGTGCAAAGTTACAAAGAAGTTGATTGAAGTGGCCTACAAGCATATTTAGTGGACTTGCTGTGTGCATGCCATGAATAAAACACTCAAGGTGTAATGTCCCCAATCGGACAACCTTAGGAAATATGCCATTTTCCAAATATGTACAAGCTGAAATAATGAATTAATACCCAATGTAGATGCCAAACCCTACTAAAATTAGAGTTAATCAGCAAAATAACAATCTTGCAAAACTCTTATCAATCAAAATACACAACTACACACAACGGATCCAATATCCCATGGGCTGATATGAATTTTGGAACCCTCAAGTGATGATAATATGACAAGGTACTAGCAGATCTAACGTATAACAAGTGGTAAAATGCATGAAACCCTTAAGTACACTTTAACATGAATCAAAGATTATTTATGAAGGCAGCTCAAACTTTTATGACAGCATATAACCAATAACAAACAACTATTACAGCAGAAATCAAATCTGAATTGTGGCACCAAAGTACCAAATTAATACCATGCTAAACATTTATCAGCAACATTACCTTGAACAGCAATTTACGAAGGCATCTTTTATTTATTTCATCAACAAATTTGCTTGCAACAATTTGTACCCCTGTACAGATGGTAGAAACCCTCAAATTGGCACTAACATGTACAGCAGCAGCTAGAAGGTGCTGAAACAAGTCTAGAACCTCCCTCAAATGGTTGCAAATGCCTGTTAACAACAGATCTAGGAGATAAACCCTAGAAATCAACAAGATAAAGATGATAAAGCGGCAGCAATACTGTAACTCCCCTTCAAAAATCAGCAACAACTACAAGTCAACACAATACAGCAACTAGAAATATGATGTTTAAAGACTGAAAATGACCACAAACAACAACAATATCTGAAAACCCTTCAAAATCAGCATATCTAACCCTTTTACACTATAGCCGCGTTGTAGCAACTGAAAATGTCTTCAAATCCTCAATAAATCACCAACGAATCAGCACAATTGTGATACCCAAATGGAATCACCTCAAATGGATAAGAGGATTTTTGTCCTATGGAAATCAAGAGGATTTTCGTTTTCCAAATCTCACACAGCAATGGATTTTCTTTAAGCAACGTCTTTCTTTATAGTTGCCTTTTGGGCCCTCTATTTTAATTTACTTTTTTCCTCCAAGTATTTAAAAATTGAAATATTTTTTTAAATTACAACAAGTACTTTTTGGAGTTAAGTGTTAAAAACACTTTTTAAATATTACATATACCCTATAATAATATTTAAGTTGCCCTTTTGAAAATAAAGAGATTGGGCCCACTTAGAATATTATTATTATCTCCCTTATTTCATCCTTTAGCTTATGGGAAATAAAGAATTGGCTATGAGTCCCCAATTAATTCCTTTAGTTCTGAAAAGGGTACATGACACAAGGACATGGACAAAATCGGTTGTATTGAAGAGGTAGTTAACAATGCTAGAGATGTGTAGATGTTTATTTGCAACCACCACACTTCACATTAACTCTTTAGGACCTACTCAAAGAAGGATTTTTTGAAACCTATAGAGACTACATATGCATTATACTTCATTCTCTTGGAGAGGATGCTTGAATTGCAAGAGGTACTGCAACTAGTCATGACAGAAAAGTGGAATTGGTGGCCTAATTCTAAGTTCAAGAAAGCGAAGAGGGTGAAAGAGGTGGTGAAAAGTGAATTTTTGCACTAATGCAAAATATATTGTCATTATCATTACTTTAGTCCTCAAAATCATTAGATATGGGGATGCTAATGCACCTAACCTTGGAGAGGTGTATGAATTGATAATATGCTTGGCCAAATAAAAGCCATTGTACAAGAGAAAGACCCTACATTGCAATTCTAAAATGAACATACTCAACCAATCATCCATCAGAGATGAGAGAAGCTCAACACTCCCTTGTGCATGATTGCCTATGCATTGAACCAAAAGTGGGATAAGGCCTAGCAAAGTTGCCCCAATACATGATGTTGAGGTAAGCAAGGTTCATGAAGGCTATTTAAAAGATGTGTGATACTACAAATGCCAACATCATTCATCCTAAGTGGTCAAAATTCGCCACTCTTAAGGGATATCCAAAAGAGGCCAAGCTAAATAGGGAGACCATTGCACAAAAGGATCTAATTTTGTTGTCGGCTATACATGGACACCTGCTACTTTGACAACCACACTAGCCATACATTTGCTATTCCAAGTTTCTAGTTCTTCTATTGCTGAGAGAAACTAATCCACTCATAGCTTCATCCACTATGCTAAGAGGAACAAACTTACCTCTAGGAGGGCAAAAAAAAATTGTAGCTATACATAGCACCTTGCATCACTTATGTACAAAGAGAGACCAACAGCCCAATGGGATGTAGAGCCAGAGGAGCCATCACAAGTTGATAATGAAGTGGCACAACAAGGTTGGTTGGTATTGGTTTGGAGGAGCTTGACCTCATGGAATCCAGCAATTCAAGTGATAAAGAGTTCAACATGAGACTTTGGGGATGATTAGAGGCATTAGGCCATTGGCCAATTGTATTTGAATTTTGAATGTAATCATCATTTTAAATAATTATAAATATATTTATATTTAGCATTTTCATTGTTCAATGCAATGTGTTTCATATTTCAAAACTTCATTTGTTATTTCCTTAAAAAGAAAGTATAACCATTTTTTATGTATTATACACTCCCATCCTTGAGACCTATCCCCTATTTCAAGACTCCGTAGAACATAGGTTGTTAGATGTTGAAATTTAAGTCTTTGCAATATCCACAATAACAATCAAATATTATATAATTACTTAGAATATAAATGAATTAGATTTATAAATATAAAAAAAATTCTCGATAAAATGTGATCATAGAGACCACTCCCATAAACTAAAAGATTGAAGAAATTAAGATAAATTGCATTAGACCTTTGAAAAGGGATGCAGAATTAAAGAGAGAGAAACCTTGTTCAACATAAGGGACCTGTTGTGACCTTTTCACACATCACCCCATTCAAATGGGGACCCCCTAATTTTTGCTCCATTCTAGTCTTTTGGTTTTGGGTTGTTTTGCGTCTCTCTTTGATCTTCCTGTCCTTTTGGGGATGTCCCTACCTCTTTGACCTAAGTTGAAATTTTGGCTAAGTCTGTGAATTAGGGTTTTCATTCTTCAGGCTTGTGTAGGGTTAAATTGAGTTGGCTAATTGACATCTGAGCTTAACATTGCAATCAGGATGCTTCAGGCAGGATCCCACTAAATTTTCACTAAATTCTAACAACTTGCTATTTTTAGTAAGTACTCAATCTGGGATCTTTTCAACAAGATTTTGGAATTCTGACTGCTTCATTGCATTCAGGACACTTCAAAGAGATTGCACGCAAAATTTGAGCAGATTCGGACAACTTGCTATTTTTAGCAGTCTGGGCTTCAAAGGCAGTTTTCAAGGTTTGCATGTGTGCTTTTTCAATGCATGTCTAGAGAATCTTTCTGGGTTCTTCAAGACCTTCGCAATGATATAACATGCAAGCCGAGATGATGACTTTCAGCAATTCAAGCTTCAGAGGCTATTTCGAAGGTTTGCATGTGGGATTTTTCAATGCATGTCAGGATCTTTATGGGTTTTTCGAGAGCTTTGCAACGATGTGACATGCAAGCAGAGTTGATCATTTTTCAAGAACTTACTATTTTTAGCCAGTACTCGCATGCAAACCAGTTTTCTGGGTTTTTTGAGATCTCTCGGGCAGTATGACATGCAAATGCATTCGGCAGTCAATTGATCACTTTTTCAAACACTTGCTATTTTTAGCAGGATCAGTCTGACAACCACCCGACACTTCAGTATCACAAACAAAGCAACATGCAACAAAAACGGGGTCAAACGGAGGTCATTTGAGCCACATGCAAGTCAGATTAGGGTTTCCAACTTTGGGACTCAAAATGAGGTGTAAAAGGCCAAAATCTCCGAAAACGAATGTATCCCATCAGGATCAGCATTCTTCAAGCAATCTACCAGTAAAACTTGAGCGCAATCCGAGCATTCACTATTTATAGTAAGTCGTCTACAGAACAGGGCTATTACTAGCGGGTCAGCACAAGGGGCGGGTGTGAACAGGTTCACCAAGCAATGAGGACCACATGGTGAAAATTTCAAGTCAAACGGAGCTACCAAGGTTTGAGAATCAGAAGGTTACTAAAAATAGAAAATGAGGGCAAGCAGGCTATAAAATTGGCTAAGTATTCGAGAGCCACCTCCAGAAGTCTCCTCAACACTCCAGATGAAAATCCAAGGCATGCAAGTTAAAATGTGAAAGCACACCCTCCTAAATGCGCCCATGAAGGTGATGGGGATGTTGAAATTCTACTAAGGCATGAGAAAATGAAGCTCACACCTCTAAATGCGCCCTAGGCATCAAGGTGGAATAAAAAAAATCTTCTAAGTCATAAAATAGAAGCTCACACTCTAGAATGCACCCTCAAGGTGACTAGAGGCATAAAAATTCTAAGTGGAGAAAAATAAAAGAAGGCACCCTCAAATGCGCCCTTGAGGGAAGGAGCTGGTGGGAAATTTTATCCAAGGCATGAACATGAGAGTAGACCCGTCCATATGCGCCCAAGGTGGATAGTTGAGTGAAAGTGTTTGAAATTTGCCTAAGGCATTAAAAATGATGCTAGAAGGGTAAAATGTGCCCATCATGTAAGGAGATGTCAAGAAAAATGTTAAGGCAAGGAAAATGAAATTGTCACCTTCAAAATGCGCCCTTAAGAAGAGGAGAATTTGAAAAACTTTCTAAGTATGCAAACTTGAAGGCACACCCCTCCATATGCACCCAAGCAAGGAGTGAGGTGAGAAATAATTCTAAGTAGTGAAAATGAAAGTGGCCCCTCTCAAATGCGCTCTAAAGGGGATAGATGACTTGGAAAGGTTTTCTAAGTAACAAAACATGAGTGGCACCTTCAAAATGCGCCTAAGGGTGAGAAATAATTCTAAGTAGTGAAAATGAAAGTGTCACCTCTAAAATGCGCCCAGCAAGGGTTATAAGTTGAAGAAATTTTCTAAGTATGGTAAAATGAAAGCTTGACCCTTCATATGCACCCATGAGGAATGAGTTGATCAAAAATTTTCTGAGGCATCAAAATGAAAGAGTAAAGGGGTCATATGTGCCCAAGGTAAGAAGGATATTGTATGTTGGCTAAGAAATTGTCTAAGGCAAGAAAACAAAAGCACAAGGTAGCTTGGTGATGAGATGAAGAAAAACGCCTAAGGCATGAAGATGAAAGTTCTAGGGGCAAAATGTGCCCAAGATGAGAAGGCAAGCTAGAGGCATGAGAAATACTCTAAGGCGTGGGAACATGAAGCCTAACATGTAAGATGTGCCCAAGGTGATAAAAGGTTGAAGAATATTTCCTAAGGCAGTGGAAACATTATGCATAAGGGTCAAAATGTGCCCTAAGTAACAAGGTGGTTGAATGTTTCTAAGGCATTAAAGCAAGAGGATGTTTGATAAAATTTCTAAGGTATGAAAATGAAAGCTCAAGCCTTCAAATGTGCCCAAGGGGTGAATGTGTCAAGAAATTTGCCTAAAGCATGGAAACTCAAAGAGAACCCTTCCAAAGGCGCCCAAGGTTGGAGAAGATAAAACAAACATTGGTGGAGAATATTTTCCAAGATGAGAAAAATTAGATGTGCCCCTTCGTGTGCACCCATGAATAATAAAGTTGTAAAAAAATATTTTCTAAGGGGGAAGTGTTTTCTTTCAAGGTCGGAGGATCTTGAAATATTTTCTAAGGGGAATAAAAGGGAGAAAATAAAATGCCTTGGCTTATGATTTTTTTATGCAGTTGATGAAATTTCTAAGATAGAGAAAATTGTCTAAGGCTTAGATGAAAAGGGATTCTAAGGCGTGGAAACTCTCCAAGTCTCTAAATGCGCCCAGAAAGCAAGATTTGCTAGAGAAAAGTTATGAATTTCATCAGATCTAGAAATCAAGCAGACCTTGGAAATTAGGTAAGTAAGGTGAATTTATGTTATAAGTGTTCTGATGCTCTTCTTTTTTTTTGCAGGATGAACACCGAGGCCAAGGCATGAGGACTTGAGGTGATGAAGCAGGACAACATTATAACCTTGGAAGGAGAAAAGTTACATATTTCAAACTCCTCCATGATGGCTCATTTGTGCCCAAGCCATGAAAGAAGATGTTGGAAGAAACGGCTAAGTGTTGGGATTTCTCCACAAGGACCTAATATGCACCCAACTTAGGAAGGCATGCGACAAGGTAAAGATGAAGAAGTTAGGTGAAAGGGTTCCCAAGGCAAAGAGGGAAATGGCAGGGGAAATTTGTCTAAGACATTAAGAACGTGATGCAAAAGAGGCTAAATGCGCCCCAAGGCGGTGGGCTGGAGAAATATGAAAGTTACAAGGAAGAAATGCATCTAGGAATTAAAACAACAAGAGGGCTGAACGCGAACAATTGAGCAGTCGAACTCCGGATCCTATCAATTTTTATTATCTGTAGAGACAATCTTAGAGACTCTTTTACCCTCCTCCTAACGCAACGGAATTGGCAGGCAAAACAGAGGAAAATCATCATCAAACAGGAGAAAGAGGTCATAGTCTTGGAGTTTTAGATTGAGAACATGCCTGCCATATCAGTTCAAGAAGTATAAGCAATGATGATC
The DNA here is from genome assembly GCA_007115665.2 of Sequoiadendron giganteum. NCBI lineage: Eukaryota > Viridiplantae > Streptophyta > Pinopsida > Cupressales > Cupressaceae > Sequoiadendron > Sequoiadendron giganteum. Next base: position 541,283,841 of record CM021101.1, read on the forward strand.
AGATTGATCAAGTTTGCAGTCAAAGAGAAGAACAGTGGGAACGCGTTCTGGACAAGAATCTTTTGGATGGTAATGGTCATTAATTGCTCATAGTGGTTTCTACAGAGTAGTGGAGAATCTTTTGTGCTCATTCATTACCCCACTCCTTTTTGTGGTTGTTTTTAGAGCGGAATCCAAACTAGGGCTTAAGTGGCTCAATCTAAGCCCTTCATTGTAATTGAATCTAAGTCGTCCATTGGACTGGGCTAACTATAAAAGGGGCATCCCCCCTCATTTGTAATCTATTAGGACTAGACACTAGAGAATAGATAGAGAGTAGAGCATAGAAGTTAGCATAGCACAGATTGAGGAGGAAAGAAAGTTTTCCATTTGAAGGCTTTGTAAGGAGTTGTTATGAACACTATCATAATATAAAGAGTTCTCATTGCTTGGTGATTCCATCTTTCGTTATGCGTAGCTAGCAAGGCTTCTTTGTCTTTCCAATTCACTTAGAGCTTTAAAGTAGATTAAAGTAGAGTATATTTCATTTCATGCAAGTAGTTGGTAGTTGTGGAATGTGTTGTTTAGTTTGAGAAGGCTTTATTTATCCATACCACTAGCGAGCTCACTGACGGTGGGTTCACCTTGCCTGGTCTACTGGAACACTTTTGCACTTAACTTCAATTACGATTCATGTGTTTGTATGCATCGTTGTGATGATATTTGCATGTTGGGTCGTAGTTTGAACATCTTTCATTATCCCTTTGAAGATTGCACCGGCTCTGTAGAGGCTGTCCGAAGTGAGGCAAAGCAGAACTTGGTTTGAGCTTGCAAGAATTGATCTTCGTATCCCGCATTTAGGAGTAGACAGTAGAATCTCTCATCCCTATCCTTTTAATTTCAGTATTTTCCCAATTAGTTTAGGAAACCTGAGCATTATCGATAAATCATTCGTGGCATGCTAGTTCTTCTCTTTGATCGAACAATTGTGTAAGTCCCCTTGAAATAACTAGCAAATCACATCAAGCCAACTGAGACTATCCACTGCATATGGAACCTTGGAGTTGAATGCATGATCTTTTTGGCAATCTTAGCATGCAGAATACTTTATTCAAAAGAGGATAGAGTATCCATTGGGAAACTTTATTCTACGTTGGTGCCGTCATAAAACACTCGTCAACAGGACCTCATGCTAAGTCTATCAGACCCAATCTTGTATGAGAGCATAGTCTCATTTTATTTCTACTATCAATGTCTTTTACATTCTTACTTTTCTTTATCACTATTATCCACTCTTCTAAATACTTTAAGTGAGCACGGGCTTCAGCTCTGGATCATCAACTTTTTTGGAATGATCTTGAATTTCATTTTGCACACCATTCATAATTTATTTGTTATTTCCCATGTCGACATGAGTTTGTGGAACTTCACCAACATAGGGTTCTTTGTGGATGTATCCACCAATAGCAGGAATGGTACCTACAAAATCGGAGGAGACATGATCAATGAATCAAGTATCTTTGCAAAATGCTCAGGGAAGCATCCACAATGTAATGGCGTGGAAGAGCACCTTTCCACCAACATTTGACTTGGGCCTAGAACAATCAATGGCAATATGTCCAATTTTGTAACACCTACGACATCGAAAGGACAAACCTTCATAATCTAGTGACTATGTCCAATTGCAATCAACAACTTTGAAGGAGATTTCAACAAGGAGATCTCTAGATAAATGCATATCAACAAGGCTGCAAGCAAAGGCTATGTGTGTAAAAGTAGAGGTATTTGTATTTGTTGCCAAAAAATTACCCAAGCAATTGCCAATCGCTTCAAAGCAGAAATCAAGCCAAAATTACAATGGCAAGTTCAAGAGACAAACCCAAATTGGCTTCACCGTGAATGATTCAATGAAAGCATTGAACTCAAAGTACCACAGGATTTAGCAAAAGCATGTGTTGTCCCCAAATCCAGTGCTCATAGAGGATAGCATCTTGATCTTGCACACAATCAAAAAGCCACGAGCACAAGGGTATAGTTACATATTCCCTTTCATCAAAGGCTACCAAGCATCACTTATCCACCTGCGTAGATCTAGGAGCCCAAGCCAAAAGCAATTAAATTGCTCGATTAACCTATTAGCAACGAAATACTTCTCTCCTTCAATTACTTCATTTCTTACCTCAAAAAAATCAAGAACTTGGGTTGAATTGACTTGTCGAAGGGGCTTGATCTTTTTTGTGTTATCCTCAGAATTGACCTTTGCTCGAACGATCAAAGCCTTTGTAGAGGGTTTAGGGCACATATTCCAGGCAAATTAACTTTGCCCCTATGTTAGGAGCCACACAAGCAATAATGTCTCGAAGCGAGGAACCCTTAGCCACACATAAATCCATGCCACCATCAATAAATTCACTAGTGCCATTTGCAAAGAATGGTTGGGTTTGGGACAGTCAAAAACTACTCGGTTGCTAGCAATGGAAGGGCCTCCATTCGGGAGCAAGGATCTTGGTGCAGAAGTTTTGGAGCTGTGGAGGTGCAAAGCATTCGGGAGTGCCATCTCCCCTTTCATTTTATCTTCCCACTTTGACTATTGAGTAGAAAACTATTGTTGAATATGGAACAATCTTGATTTATAAATATAATAAAATTAATATTAATTATAAATATTTTTAAATACACAAATACTAGATAATAGTTACTAGTGTAATATTTATAGTATATATAATTAATTAAAGATGTTAACAACATTTGGCATAAATCTGTTTTAAAAAGTAGAAATAGTTAACTAATAATAGATACTTTAATATTTGTCATGTCTTATAAATATATAATTATAGATAATAGTTATTAGTATATTATTTATAATATATGTAATTAATGAAGGATGTTGACAATATTTAAAGATAAAACATTATATCAATTTTAACAAATAGAAAAAGTTAACTAATAATAAATATTTTACATTTGGTGCACTTTGTAAATAAAAAATAATGAAGTTAATAAATGTGATAAATGTTGTTGTCCACATGACTTCACATAGTAATGTCTAGTTATTATAAAGGTCAATGTCTAACATTAAAAGCTCACGTCTTCTCATCTTGTCATTCAACATCGGGTAAAGTGAAATTTGTAATAAGAACTCAAACATTTATCCAATAGTAATCCACACAAGTCAAGTTACAAAAATAATTAGTTAACAAATTTTCATGTTTTTACATTGACAACAATAAATATTGATATTGGCTGGAAAAAGTATTAGGTTTCATTGGTTAGAAGGTAAAATCAATAATAACTAGTTGAGAGCAAAAGTAAATATATATCACTATAGTATCCTACCAAGGTAGACACTAATAAGAAAGTAAAAGATTTGAATTAATATGCATAAAGTAATGTTGAAAAAAATCCCCAAATGGAAAATCTCATAGATCATATTGGTATGCTAGGCTGGTAGCTAAAAGATGCCTTCACCTCACTTATGATTGCAAAATCTATAGAATTATCATTTAACAGCAAGCAACCAAAAAAATTGACATGATATATTTTATCATGAGATTTTAGCCCATTGACTTACGATAATTTCAATGCAAACGTATAAAAAATGATTTTAGCTAAACAAACAACCAATTACTGCAGATAGAAGCTAAGAACCTCCTTGGAACAGGCTTTCAAGAGTGAATGTGTCGCAAATGTATAAGATTGCCTTAGTCTTGAAACTCGCAAACTTGGAATTTGTTGTTTGTCCTCTTCCATGATGTTACGTTGCTGAAGCCTTAAATTCTGGCAAGAGGATACACCCTATCTGCAGCATTACATATAATGTTAGTGGAGAGGAAAAAGATATTGATGGAGAAGAAACTCCCAGCCAAAATCATTACATCACAAAAAGAAAAACTGCAACAATAAATATTTTTTAGTCAATGTCAACAATACATCAAACACTAATATAAGGATTCTAGCTAAAACCTTCAAGCAGCAGATAGTTATTGATGTGGATCCTACGGTAACAAGTAGAAAACTGCATTCCGCAAGACTCTAGTTAGCAAAGAACATGCTAAAGAAACGCAGGTAAGCAAATTGTTAAGGCAATAACAGTATCCATTACACAACTATAGAGACATCGGTGGGGAGATAAAGACCATTACTGGCAACCTGTTTGTAGCACAAACAATGGTTGTGAACAGAATATCTGTTTCTAGAAGAAAATAGCAACAAGAGAGATCATAAGATAGAAATGGCTCCATTTCATGGCCACCTTGTTACTGTGCAACTTGTCACAGCAGACTAAAACTTTATACTTCCACCCTACTTTTCCACATGCTCAACGAAATATATATCCTCACCTTTTGCTACCCTGCTTCTAGAATTTATATTGATTACAATAACACTGTAATTCTCATGATGTCCAGCCTGCTAACGAATCACTGATGTGAGGATGAGGCTCCACAGGTTGTGCCAATAGGAATATATACAAGCTTGCTTAAATTTAGGTCAATAACCAAAGGTCAAATTAAATCAAAGTAACAAGAATTAGGCATTGAAATTAATGAAATTCAGGACCATATATCTCAAAGAGAAGAGCATAAAACTCATCATTATATGTGAGATAAAGTATGTTCACAAAGAATAAGAAAGGCATTTGAATAAGATGTTGAGATACTAATTAATTACGAAACACCTAAGTCAAATTTTAAAACACAAATTAGGAAGTTTTAAAAAGTGCCCACACACCCGCCTATGTAAATGTAATTTGTTCACAGTTTAAGCAATGAAATAGGGCACCTTAAAAAGAAGTCAGAAAAAGCAGTTGTGAACCCTAATGATGATCATATATAGATAATGAAATTCAATGGCGAGACTCATTTTCTTCAAAAAAAAATTGATACACGTGGAAGTTTATCAGATAGGGTGAAGAGAGTAGTGGATGCCATGGCAAAGACAGATGTTGGCATGAGCTTTGAACTCCCATCTCAACCAGAGGGCTGAGGATTATCATCGTTGCAGCACTCAAGCTCAATAAATTCCCTGCAATGGCATTCCTCGACACCCACAATGCCTTCCAAATTGTTGCTTGACAACGCAAGGCATGCTCTGTCTTTCAGATGGAATTATATCATGCAGATAGGGCACAGAAGTGGGCCAAGCTTCATAAAATACTATTGATATTCAAGTTATGGATGGTCCACAAATCATAAAGTATAAATCAGCACTATAACAGAGGTTTTTCTTCTTCCAGCTTCATTTACATACGAAAATCATAGCAGCATCAAAAAAGGCCAAGATTAACACATTTCACTGTTTTGAAAAATAGGCCATATGGTATAAAAATACACAAAGATCTGTGATATTTTCAGTCAATGTTCTATAAGGGCTGATAGAGCCTTTCCTTATTTGCAGGGTATAAAATAGGAATGACCCAAGGATAAGTAACTGGACAATGGTACTCACCATATATCCATTCTCTCTCTTTTCTTTCTATATATCTGAAAGGCCAATATCAAAGCAGTGCCTACACCACCTATTCCTGAGGTAACCAATTAATACCCTGTAGGAATCGCGATTAATTTATCAAACAAGAAATGACTTTTTTGGTTTATGCATTTTCAGTTATTAAATTTTGGGCTGTTCTTCGAGATATTATGGCAGATAATATAGCTGAAATAAAAGATAGAACTGGCTTTCTTACAACCCAGCTTTTTGAACTTATTCAAAACATATGCCTGCTGAAAGTTACATTTCGGTTTATTTGAATAAACAATCCCAATGGAAAAGAGCTTAAGGTAACACAAATTAATGAAAAGTTTCGATTTACAAAATAATTATCACTCCAAATTGCAGACCCAATCCAACATAGACACTGATAGAGATTCAAAAGACAATACAGAAGGCAGAAATCACAATAGGCTGATTTTAAATACCAAAAAATACTTATCAAAATCCTTGGCATCCTTTGTTGGGTAGTGTCAAATAATGGTGATGGCCGAGGACTACAATATAATTTGTTCCACCCTCAAATCTTCAGTTCCAACAGATCATGTGCTCCTACTAAATGTTTTTCTTTCCTGCGTGAGCACTTGTCCAGCATGTTTTTTAGTGGGAGACAGGAGCTTTTTTCTTGAAAATCTACAAGGAAAAGCATATTAGCTAATTAAAATACAAACTAGCTATTGCACCTTGGTGTGCAATGGGTACGCCAAAGAGGTGTGGAAGGCGAATTAGAAAAAAATCTAGTCAATTGTTTTTTCATAAATTTGTGCAATACATCAGATCAATTGGTAGGTCATTTAGTGAATGATGGTGTTTGTGCAATTAATGTCTTAATGGAGAAGTGACAGCTTCAAATCAATTATGAATCCACTTACACAGATCCAAACATGACTGGAATAAAACATTTGAATAAGGAAGATAATCATGCTCCATTACCAAAAGGGTTACGTTATGTTTACAATAGGGAGACAGGGAGAGAGAAGCAGTGATAGAGGGGGGAAGAGACATAGAGATGGAGATGGAGAGAAAGAGAGATAGATGGAGATGGAAAGAAAGAGAGAGAGGAGAGGGAGATAAATGAAGATGGAAGAGATAAATTTATAGAGGAGAGAGAGGGAGAGAAATATTTTGGAATCTTTTATATTGGTTAACCACAAATTTGTCACATGCCTGCACATTTTAGTCTTCCCTTCCTTTTTATTTTCCCTTTAAATTTTTACCTTCAAAATTTAATAATTCAAAAAACTCAAAAGAGTGGTAATTACTCAAAATAAGCAGACAATAGAATGGTAGTTACTTAAAATAAGCAAGTAAAAAAAATCATGAGCTCACTATCCACAAGAAATCTCCTAAAAAGTTTGAGCAGTGGCTCCCAATAAATTTAGTTAAGTGGTTGTATGGGACCCTGTTGTAAGCAAGCTAAGCAATCTTTCACAAACTCTTTCTCAAGAGCCGACATCACAGCTACATATGTGGATCTCCTCTTTTATAAAGAAAGACTCATTTTAATCCTGTAGCTGTTTTTTTATTTTTATTTTTTCCATGGTACTGTCCTCAGAGTAAAAGATAGATGCCCAGGTCACTACCATGGGACCATATCCAAAGATAATGTTGGAACAACCATAATTTTTTTAGGTTTCTTGAATTTTAGTAAGAAAATTTGTTTAGGTGTCAAACAGGAGGAACTTGAGATTTCATAGAATAGCAGAGAAGTGTTTAGGTTATTCATCTGCCAGGTAGTAGCCATTTGAGATTTCACAGAACAAGAGAGAAGTGTTCAGATTATTCAACTGCTAGGTAGCAGCCATTTTTTTAAGTAATTCTTTTTCCAATTTATCAAAAAGTATGAAACAAATTTTTTATTCTCATTCCCTTTCAGCATGTGGAAGACAAACAGTGCTTTGTGATTGGCACAAGACCATATTCTTACAAACTAACCTTAAAATTTCAAGGCAGCAGTAGCTAAGAAAAATTAGAAGCACTCCTTCCACGAGACCACTACCACAGCCAAAATTGGACATAACCGAGTGGAGGGATCCTTCCATGGGGACCACCTCCCAAGCCAAAAATGGTCATGCCCAAGTGGAGCTCCCCATTTTGGGTGGCTCAAAAAGGTAGGCAGGCACCAAAAGGTACAAAAAAATAAATAAATAAATGAGCTTTCACCACTATCACTCCAGAAAACTCACCTGCAATACAAATAATGCAATTATTTTTTAAAAATTCTACTTTACCCAAAATAGATCCAATGATAAAAAGACAGTCCATGGACAAGCTAGTACTTAAATCTAGATTTCCCAACATAGCCTGAACCTGCAGCAGTCCTGCCCTCATTCCGTTGACAAGGAAGAATATTGCAGCTTCTTGCATTACCTATATTTCAACTCAGGCATTGCATGTTACAATCCTGATGTTGTTGACAATATAGAATATCTCTACTTCATGCAAAACCCGGTTCTTAAAATCATGAGCAATCCCCAATACAACCAAAACCGACTTAACCAACACTGTTAAGCACCAAACACGAAACTAAAACTGTTGAAAATTCAGACTCTTTTTACATCGTGTATTATCTGCCACACCCTCAATGACATTGAAAATCCATTAAACATATAGGAACAACTTGAAAAGTCTTATTTAGAAGGATGTTATCATCCGCAGGTGGATATTATATTATTAAGAAATTAGAAAAAGGTAGTTTAGATTGCACAAAGGGGTATGTACACTATGGTGCTGATCAGGCAGGGGACATAAGAAAATCCTACCAATATTTAACTCTTTTGTTGAATATGTTCTGAAATACGAGCAATGGAAGCATCATATGATTTCCCAATGCAAGAAAATAGCCATCTACAACTTGCTTTTTGTGAGATATGTAGATATAGTAAGATTGAAGACAACTTGTATTTGTAGCTTAGAACGGTACATTACTGACACATCTAGTAGAGGAAAGGCTAATGGATTTAGCTATTGATTGGTATAAAACCCCTCAGACTGGGGAATCTAAAGGATTAAAGATTTTGAATTGTCCTTCCACTGAACTTTATGAAATGTTGTGCCTTTGTAATGTTGTAATTACTGAAATGCAACGTAAAGCTATTACAAAAGCTATTCAAGCTGCATCAGTTTTGAACTTGCGAGCGCAACAATTAGACACCTGTTTTTCAGTCTTTCACTTGGGCATTTAGATTTGCACCCTTATATTATTAAAACGTGCAAAGAGTAAGTGGATAAAACTATAGAGGTGTGTTATCCTTCTAAATAAGTTTCAAATAAAGATAAATTGACCTAACTTGAAAGAGGCCAAGCTAAAATTTTTAATTGACGGTGTGGTCTTGGTAAGAGCCCTTGGGAGGCTATCAAAGTGATAACACCCGTTCACTTGCTTTGCCTGTTATTTTCTCCCTTTTGTCTAGCAGGCATTAATGGGTGATGAAATCTATTTTTTTTGCAACCCAGCTTAGTAATGTGAAAGCAACACGATGACAAGACCAGACTTGCACTGGATTGTCCTCCTGCCAGCCGGACATAACTCTCCTGTACTTCTCAAGAGGTCTGGTATCTTCAGAAGTTGCGTTAATGAAAGCAGCAATAACGCCATAGGTTGCTGCCAGCAAAAGAAATTAGCATGAAAGCTCACCAGCTAGGAAGAGTTTGAAGGAGTGCTGGGGAGAGCAGCAACCTTGCATAGGTGGGAAAAAGATATTTTTGCCCACTAGTTCTTTTTCTTTTATTAGATTTGACTGCCACAGTTAATGTCTTAGAAGAATAACTGCTTCTTGTCACGTCATCCTGCAAAGGTACATGCTCCTTGCCACCGCCATCTTGTAAATATCGCATTGATGTTTCGATTGTGCTAATCTCCATCGAATTTCACTGACCTTTGAGACCTTTACACTGCCAGCTAAGGTATGCAAGACGATGTGGATGATCCTAACCATTCCTTTCTAAATCTAAATCTGTCGTCAGCTAATTTGACTGCCTAGTTGCTGGATCATCCATTGATTATGAGTTTTTCCTAATTGGCCTTCCACACATCTTCGGCGTACCCATTGCAAACTCTCACCTGAATCATGTGTTGCTAACTGTATAATGACCCTGAATATATATAATGATATTAAATTTTTTTAAAGCATAAAAATCTTTCAGTAAAAAAGATTTAACAACCCTACATTGAAGTAAGGAAGCGTACGAAACCTCCCATGTTTGAAATCAAAAGGGCGTGGGAAATACAAAAGCAGACCAAGTTTATGCACTTTCAAACAAATATTTCGCTCCTCAGTTTCAGCAAGTTTTTGATGATTCCAATCCAAAAATACATAAAAACCTAGGGAAGACAGTGGAAAAAAGAAAAAAGGCCCTCGCCTTAAGAGTTAAGATGCTTTAAGTATATTTTACAAACCCAGATATTTCAAACACTGCAAATGCACACCAACAAAAGGGATATGACTGAAATCGCAGTACACACCAGCGAACATTCAACTTTCTACAAAAAGTTCCACCACATGTTATGATGGGTGCACACAAGTGAGATTTTATGGTACACCCAAAACAAAAATTTGCTACACTATATTGGGCTTGCAAAACCAAATTCCTACCCATCCAGTAAAAAATTGGCATTGCAATGGCAGAGCACATTAAACGAAAGCACTCACACATTACGAAACAAAATAAATATTAAAGATTAAAAAAAAATCCATAACTACACAAGAAAAAGCCCTCGCTAGAAAACATACAACGCACTAAACACTTGTTCTACTATCAAAAACAGTAACAGCCATTATTATGAACATTGAAAAACTTTTAGGCAAAAACTAATACCCATCCAACCCCACAACAAACAGCAGAAACTAACAACTTACTCTACACCAGCTTCCTTTGTCTCGTCGCAAGCCATAATCTCAGTTGCTCCAAACTTCAAGTGGTAAGAGGGAGCTCTTGTTCTACCTTACTCCTAGGGTGCAAGGACTTCGCAACCTCTTCCGCTCCAAAGGCCCGTTTATAAAACTAAATATCTTCCACCGCCTTCAGAGCCTCCACCATCAAGTAGGGCCTCACAGCAGAAAACACAGGGGTCGCTTAGCAACCACAGCAGCACCATTCTACTTTACATTCTCTTACTGAACCATTTCTCCTCTCTCTAATCACAACTTGAAACTCAGACAATCTTCTACTTTCACCCCCAAACTGCACAGAAAGAGACAATCTTTGAGGTACCAAAAATTCACATGTCGACACAAGAGTGGAGCCTCCGACCAAACCATTAGGGTAAAATGATGAATGACTGAGATTTTAGACCATTGATAGAAGATACATGAGATCTCGTCCATGATATGCCATTTTAGAAGGGCTCAATACGTCATGAAGGCGGGTGGACAGTCCAGCGTGCAAGTGAGATTCAATCAAGCATTAATACCGGTGTGAAAATAATCGAAGGAAACAAATCAACGGCGTCGATCAATTTGATAGTCTCCAAGTCCTGTTACAACGTTGATTGCAAATTTCAGATTGGCCTCTTTCAAATTGGATACGCCTTCAGCATAAACAAGCACTTGCACCCAAAGGAGGTGTAATGGCTACACTGATAGAAAACTATATCTAAGCTAATATGCTAGAGACTGCAATTTGATTTGTGAATAGAAGAAACACATGGTCAAGAGGGCAAAAAATTAAGGTCAAATTTGCACAAAATTAGGTCACTTATCAAAATATATCACAATATACATGTATCATTCCATTCCCTTAAAATAAACACAAAACTGAATAAAAATAACATAAATATACAAATTTTATCATTAGAAATATATTAATGATAGATATATTTTTTTAAATTGTTACTTTTTTAGATTTTTATTGACCTACACCAATTCAGTACCCCTAAATCTTCAATCACCGATTAAAAATTGGCAAACCCTAAACATATATTTGCTTGTTCCCCTCGAACAATTATAATTACAAATAAATTAAATTAAAAACTCTAAAATATTTATACGTTAAAATTTACAACATCTTTAAAAGTCAATAGATTGTCTTTCAATAAATATTGGAGGTTCTTGTAGCTAGATAGGGTCCCAACTAATTGTCAATCAATGGAAAATTTCAAAAGAGCATATACATTTCTATTGTCAATTAACAAAGTCTTCAAAGTATAAAATTTCACAAGAGCATGTAGCAAAGCATGACATAATTTATTTTTGTCCCCAATAAAAAAAAAATTAAATGACATAGGGTGAACTAATGGAGCCTAAGCTGAAGAAACTAAAGCAAATGCCTCATATTTTTAAGCATGGTGAAGCCTTTTGCAATTGGAGATATTGTTGTCGAAAGTTACGAGAGTTGACGAAATTGACGTGAACGCCCCATAGTTTTATAAATAGTGTAAGTTCCTATGGCTAGAGATGTTACTATAGAAAGAGAGGAAAATTGATTCGAACTATAGCTAATATCATTTTACAAGATAAAATGTAATTTAACAGTTTTATCAATATGCTTCATCTTATCTTTCTTTTCCATTTGCAAAACTTGAGAAACCAACCCAATTTGCACTTTGGTAGCCATAGTTTCCAATTGAAAACATCCCTCAAAATTTAATCCTCGCACTTGGTTTTTACAAAGATCACCTTCATTAGATATGAATACACTATCATAAAGTTGTATATACATCTTGAATCTTTGTTGAACTAAAATCCATACTAAAAATTCCTAAATGTCACAAGAAGAAACATAACCATCTCGACAACTTAGAGCTCGTTGATGTACAATAAACTAAATCTCCTTCAAACATGATATTGGAATTATCTTAATCTTGGTAGCTGGTGGAATTTGAAAGCCCCTAGTTCTCCCTTATCTAAATTTGCAACTGTCGGTTTGATGTTTTGAAGTTTTCTTGAAAAGTTTACTAGAAAATGCATAAAATTTATATAACACAAAAATGTTGAAGCACAATTATATTATTATATCAGAGATCATACATATCATGAAATTACATTGGAAGCATTCATACCCGGCAACAATCTTTTGATCTTGAATGCAGATGAAACTCTCCTGTAAATCTGATGAAGCACAAATAGAACTCCTAAATGAAGCTCTCACAAGCAATAATATCAATTGGTATTGCATAGCCTCGTAATTGCATAAACATTGAAGAGTTTTTGTTCTCCAATGGCTGAAGATGACTGAAACCCTTGGTCTCCATGTCAAATCCTGAGAACACCAAAAATAACAAAGTCAATTAATCATCAAGAATGAATTTTATTTGCTTTTGATGCTCAATATATATTTCCCTCAATTAGATCGATTTCCTCCATGAGATCATTTTAAATACATTTAAAAAGTATTTAAATGTTTGATACCCCATTTAATTACCTTCTCAACTTGGGCGTACCATTTTAGCAAATATTATATCTCACTTTATTAATAATTTAAGTGGCTCACCTTTTTATAAAGTTAGAATATAACTTTATAATATTCCCTTTTATTAATTAAATATACTTAACCACTTAAACATTAATATCTCCCTCAATATTCAGTATTTTGATGTGTCGTCTGAAGCTGGGGTCAACACTGTATAACCCCCATGTGTCCAGGTGCCCTGACTAAAAATAGCATCACTGCCATATTGACTTACTATAAATAGTAAGTCTCTCAAACTAAGCCAAACACTGATCTGCAAAGGCTTGGAACTAAACCCAATACTGAACTAAAGAAATGGAGTGACAATAACCTTCATTAAATTCCATTAAGACCCTCTATCCAAACATATTAGCCTACAAGGGTCCAAGTAATAGGCTAACCCATCAAAATCTAATGCTCACGAAAATGGGGACATTACATGGAAGCAACAAGAGCTTTAAAATAAAACTAGAACCCAATTAGTTGATTAAAATCTGAATATTTATAGAGCGGGATGGACGCCAACGGTCCTCTGCCTCACGCAGTCGCGGCTAGGGTTCTGCCGGAACTGAATCCTCATGCAACAGGGCAGCAGGGGAATGATGGTGCTACTCTCTCTGGTGATAATTGTAATGCTCGCGTTTGCAAAACAGGGGTTTTGGGGAAGTTGTCCACGCGAGGACATGATGCGTCTGGCACTGGTTTTGAAGGCCAATCTCATGGGAAGCAAGGAGGCGCGGCATCTAGGGGAGGTGGAGTTGTCAAGGAGGTGAAAAAGCCAGAGAAAAAGGAAAACATTGTTGGGTGCGACGGGGCAGCAAAGCTCCCAAACAGAAGATCTTCTGGGGGGAGTGGGGGAGTGGGGGGAGTGGAAGCTTCTCTCTCCTTGGCCAAGTCTATTACTTTGGACATTGCTGGGGATTTGGAACAAGAAGTGGTATATAATGAAAAAGTTTTTTCTGGGTTGGGCTTGATTGGGAGGTTTAGGGGTTTCTGGCCAGGCTTGACAGATCTTCATTAGTGGATTTCTAACAACTGGAAGCCTCTTCTCGATGGGTATGTGCAAATTTATCCAATGGCTAGAGGTTTTTTTATTGTTGTCTTTGAAAAAGAATGGGACAGAAACAAGATCCTTTATGACTACCACTGGGATTGGGATGAAAAATATAACTTGATGTTAAAGCCATGGCATCCGGCTTTCAACCCAGCCACTGAAATTTTTGAGAGGGCTCCTCTTTGGGTGAGACTCCCCAACCTCCCACTTCAGTTCTGGTTTGATTCTTGTTTAGAGGCTATTGGGAACTCAATAGGAAACTTTCTAATGGTGGATAAGGGATCCTCAAATCTTATGCATTCGACTTATGCTCGGATTTTGGTAGAAATGAATGTTTATTTGGTGCCTCCAGAGGAGATTCAACTAAAAACATCGAAAGGTTGTTGGGTGCAGCCCCTAGACTATGAAGGGATACCTTTTAGATGCAAAATCTGCCATCGAACAGGGCATTTGGCAGTTGAGTGTGCCAAACACAAAACCAACAAATCAACTTCTTGGTGGAAAGGTGCAACCACCCAGCACTACATTGTGGAAAAACGGGTAGTGAGCTCTGAGCAGAATGTCACTGAGGAGGAAAATCATATTTCTGGGGAGCTGAATCTGGAAGGGGTGTCACAGCTACAGGAGGGTAGAAGGGAGGACCAACAACACAACATGGCGGCCTCAACACAAGATGGGAGCCTGGGTGAGAAGAGTGTTACAATTCTCAGTGGAAGTGAAAAGGAGAGGCAATTCAAAAATTGGGCTGCAACTCCAGAGTGTCAAGAAAAGAAAGGTGTGGTGAGGCCACAAGGTAAGAAGGCCGGAAAACGGAAGATTGGTGTTCAAGATCAACATCCAAATGATATTTGGATTGGAGCCTGGAGGAGTCCCTGGGAAACATCTGTGGTTTGGGAGGAGGAAGCTACAAAGGTGGAGGACGGATAGCAAACAGTCATGGGGAAGAAAGCAAAGAAGGAAAAGAATAAATCTTTTGCAATGGTTCTTCAGTCTCAGATCAAAGGAAGATCGAATAAAGTTTCAATTTATAGACCTGTCAATAGGTTCTAGGGGTGTCTGGTCTTGTTTTCCTGTGTTTTGTAATCTATCATGGAATGATTTTCAGCAGGAAGTGGGGGTAGTTTTGTGGGTGTTATGCTAGGAATTGGTGGGGTCTGGAAGGAATTGTCTCTGTAGTTGTTATTGTTTTAGCTTTGTAATTTTTCTTTTACATTTAATAAAATAAATCCTTTTACCGATCAAAAAAAAAACAAGATCTTTAAAATAATCAATAACACTTACAATTGCTTCAAATCAAGATTAACAACTTCAATCATTTTCTCAAGGACTAAAGGGTTATAGGATTTTGTTATGTATACAAGTAGAATTGGCAAACTCGTTGTATCATAAAAGCACCACCTACTTAATCCTTGTATTGTGGTTTATCATAATTTTTAAAATGTAAATCTAGGAGCCATCTCACAACCAACACCCTCTAGCTTACAATCTATGATGGATTCCAAAGGTTGGCCAATAGAACAACCATTTCCCCACCATCGAGGCCCTACAATTTGCAATCTATGCTAGATACCAATGGTATTTTGCAGCCATTGAAAACAAAATTTCTGCTCAAGGTATATTGCCTTTTTAAGTTCTTCAAGTGCAATGATTTAATGGTTCTCATTAGACTTGGCAAACTTCCACACCTAAAGGACAACTAGGCAAACACACCAAACCAGGATGGAAACTCTTGTTAACAGTGTGGTTCTTTTTCAGGTTTTCGAGATAAAAAAGAAAAATGATTTAAAAATTGAGGGCAGTCCATTATGTCCAAAGATATATAGGAGTGGGTAAGCTAATTTACCTAGTGCTTGTAGGGTTACTCCTCCAAAGTGCTTTTCTAAAATGCAAATAGAGATTTTGGAGCCTATTTGGAGAGACCTAAGTTGTCGAATCGGGTACAAAGACATGTACATGTACGTGTGTACGATACGCGGGTACAACATTTTTTTGGGAGGGGTTGGGTATGGGTACGTTTGTGTATATATATATATATATGTGATATTTAGAAGTATCATTATTTATTCAATAGAAAAACAATATATTTAATATTATTATATTAAAAATAAATATTATATATAGATTATATATAATTTTATTTAAAAGTATCATTATTTATTCAATAGAAAAACAATATATTTAATATTATAATATTAATAATAAATACTATATATAGATTATACATAATTATATTTAATAATATAATATATTATATTTAGTTTTACTATTTTAATTCAACCATATAAATAAATAAATAAAAATTTAATTATATATGTATATATAGTATTATTATATTAATAATTACTATTATATATAAAGTTATATATAATTATATTTAATAATATTTAGTAATATAATATATTATATTTAATTCAATCATATAAATAAAATATTAATTTTTTTAAAATAATATCAATATATATATATAATATTATTGTATTAAATATTATATAGACTATATAATGATATTTAATAATCTAATATATTAGATTTAGTTTTATTATTTTAATTCAATTGTGATAAAACGAAGGTTTGAGATGTAAACTACGAGGATTTACTGAGTGCAAGCCGACAAAGAGTGTAACCACCATTCCCACTGACAAAGCCAGCACCCACGCCACGACCCACGACCAAAGTACGCCCTTCTCAACATATTTTGGGCTGTAATAATTTTTTGGTTCCTCCTTTAGAGCAACAACAATCTTTTCCAGACTTCAAATTATAACGAGTTTTGCCAGCAATTGCAATGGAACCCAAGAGGAGGAAGAGCAATGTAGCGCAGCCCCTAGTACACAACCTTGACACTATAGAGTCATAGACAATGAATTTATTGGAATGTTTTCCTGGAATCAACTTGTGAAAAAAATGAGAGCGACTCTTGCAATTCCGAATTAACCTCCTGCCGTTTAGAATCGACCTGGAAACGATCGGAATCATTTGCTTGAAGTCTGAAACGCTTCTGCAAAGGAAAAAACGATTCTGATGCGTATCCACAGCGAATCGATTCCAATTCCATACCGGATTTGTTTTGTTTCCAAAATCGATGGGTGCAAGGCAACCATTCGATAACATAGGGAGAGACTGAAAATGGACTAATAACAACCTTTTGCTTTAATGCAACTAATGTTTTGTATAACAAGTATGGACACGAGTTCCACATTTTCTATCTACCAAATAATGAGTAGGGGCCCAAGAACTAACAATTAATGGTTGTATGGTGCCAAAGTAGTTAAGACTGGAAAGTAAAAATGCTTTAAGCAAAAAGGATTGAGTTGATTACTTCTTCGTTGGAACTCATCAGTCAAGATGAGACTGAAGAAACTTAGGCTCACACACATTACCTGTGTTAAATGAAATGTAAATCCCTAAGTAGGGTACTAAAAAGAAACAATAATTTTCTGAAAACTAGGGCACAAAACTAATAACAAATTTCTTCACAAACTAGGGCATAAATCTGAATTTTATTTACATTAAAGTAGTTCCAAACCAACTCAGAAATTCTAATCAAATTTAATAAAAAAGATTGAATATTACCATGCTCAGAAAAATGACATTTCAAACCCTCAAAAATTTTCAGAACTAGATATCAGACATTTCCATAAGGTAAATATGCAGATTTCATATCAAAAATGTTCCAAATTTAGGTCAAAATATTTTCTAACCCTAGCCGCCGTTCCAAAAATGATGCTAGGCGCTCAAAATGTCTATCTTTAAGTCTGAAATTGTTGCCCTTCAATTGTCGTCCTTAGAAAAACCAGAAATGAAAGATTTGCAACAGTGAACACCTCCAGATCTAAATAAATTGTTAGTTTTTGGATCAGATTTAACAATTAAGTAGAAAAACAACACAATGAACAATGAACACATTATTTTATCCTGGGAAAACCCTCCTACTCAAGGGAGAAAAACCCAGCAATTTATTCTCTTATAAATCAGAAATAGAAATGCAAAAATAGCACTCAGAATCAGGCCCTAGCAAGGCCGAATCTCACACAATGAATCTGCGTTTGAAGATAGTGCGATTTCCTTAAGTACACAAAATAATAACTCTTCTCCTTGAATCGAATCTGCTGCTCTAGAAGACGAACCTACTGTTGAAGAATTTGAATTGGAATGGAATGATTTGATGCTAGAATGTGGAGACTCTATCTCCCTTATATAGCAAACTAAGTGACCTCCCTTCTAGGGCTGACCTAGAAAAATACAATATTTGTTTATAATGCACAGGCCAACCTGCCTTGAATTAATTTTTCTTTAAGAGAAAATATCTCCCGCCACTACAAAACACTAATACTCCCTCTTAGCTAGGGAGGTATTTTTCAAATATCCTCATCATGGAGTCTCTCAACATAACATCCACAATGGCTACACCCAATTGTGGAAAGCACAACTCAGTCTCAGAGATGTGATCTTGTACAAGGGCTTTCACCTCATATTTCTCAATCTCAGAGAAATATACACTACAAGAGCTTTCACCTCATATTTCTCCGTCTCAGAGAAATATACACTGCAAGGGCTTTCACCTCATGTTTCTCTGTCTCAAAGAAATATACACTGCAAGGGCTTTCACCTCATATTTCTCCATAATATACACTGCAAGGGCTTTCATCTTATATTTCTTCGTCTTGGAGAAATATACACTGCAAAGGCTTTCACCTCATATTTCTCTGTCTAAGAGAAATATACGCTACAAGGGCTTTCACCTCATATTTCTCCGTCCTAGAGAAATATACGCTACAAGGGCTTTCACCTCACAGAGAAATATACATTACGACAAATCTTAATGATATTGTGACTCCCTCTGGAGCTCCAAGTACCCACATCAACCTTCTGACCTCCTTGTCCAAGATTGCCTGCAATGCTTGCCTTAGAGGAACAGTTTCCAACGTACACCTCTGATACTACTAACTTGCGAGAGTCCAAGACTGTCCTTCTTGTCCTCATCCCAGATCACCCTATTTTTAATAGGTTTTCGGTGCTACCAATGTCAAAACAAGGTTGACTGCCTTCTCTGCAGCTGAAGAGGTCTTCCAAGGACTTAGCACCTGGCCTTGCAACACTGCAACCCACTTAGTTGACACCTTCACTTCTTCTCAATGAGTCACTCTAAATCCTCGAGAAATAGGACTCCATTTTGTTGAACACGGAACTCCCTCTTGATCCCTACCTCAATACAAGGATTGCAAAAATCCTCTGGAAGTGAACTCCCCTCCATTGACTGATCTCGGAACCTTAATCCTCTTCCCGAACATGTTCTCAACTAGTGCCTGCTAGGGTTCCTCTGGATAAACAATGATGTCTTGCCAGCTCCACTTAAATCTGTTGTGTCTACCTAATCTAACTTTCTTCATGGATAGTGCATGCCTCAAAGTTGATCCTCTTGGCTATCATGTCATGAAGAAGTGAAGACAAAGGATTGTTGTTGTAGATCAGAAAATCAGACCACACCTTGTGCCCTCGAGAGATATCTTCAAAAGGATTATTGTCTTCTCTTTCACAAGGTTGGGCATCGACCACCTTCCTCCTTTGCTCTACCATGAGAGAAACTAGAGCAAGCATTCAAATGCAAACAAACACAATGTCTTTCCCTTCAAGCCTCACGAGATAGGGGATCAAGGATGCGTGAACATGACTTAACTTTGTGAATTCCCTGAACAAAGGATTCCTGAGATCCCATCCTTCCCCTTTCTTCTCTCCCTCAAATGCTTAAACCATCATCGACAATCTCTAATAATTAATCCATCATGCTTTTGCTCCTCGATCCATCTTGCATTTTAAAGAGGTTAGCAATAGTTCATAAAATTAAACTACCCCGAAGCATGTAGCCATCTAGCAAATATCATTAGATGGAACAATTTAAGGAATGATACATAATAGAACTTATCTTTGTTGATTCAAAGTCACCTCCTGGAAATGAACCGTGATCAAACTTACAATCCCGAACTAAATGAAACTCACACAATATCCCTCACTTGATGTTCGATAGCACCTTCCAGCAGAGATATAGTATCCAGAGATATAGTTTTTAGAGAGGTTCTTAATTTATATTGAACCCACGACCTCTGTCAGTGACATCTTTGCCCGAGATTCCTTCATTCCTCTCGATCGTGATTCTCAATTGATATTTAAGCTCCAAGATTCCTTCATTCGTTTCCATCGTGATCCCAATTCACCTCCTTAGATCTGCCCTCAGGTCTAATGATATTCAATGGTCAAATCTGATCACATCTTTCCTAAACCCGCTTTGATACCATGTTAGTTTTTGGATCAGATTTAACAATTAAGCAGAAAAACGACACAAAAAACAATGAACACATAATTTGATCCTAGGAAAACCCTCCTACTCGAGGGAGAAAAACCCAGCAATTTATTCTCTTATAAATCAGAAATAGAAGTGCAGAAATAGCACTTAGAATCAAGCCCTAGCAAGGCCGAATCTCATACAATGAATCTGCACTTGAAGATAGTGCGATTTCCTTAAGTACACAAAAATTCAAAATAATAACTCTTCTCCTTGAATCGAATTTACTGCTCTAGAAGGCGAACCTGCTGCTGAAGAATTTGAATTGGAATGGAATGATTTGATGCTAAAATGTGGAGACTCTATCTCCCTTATATAGCAAACTAGGTGACCTCCCTTCTAGGGCCGACCTAGAAAAATACAATATTTGTTTATAATGCAAAGGCTGACCTGCCTTGAATTAATTTTTCTTTAAGAGAAAATATCTCCCACCACTACAAAACACTAACATAAATAACCAGCGCTGATAACATTGTAATTTTGGCCTCCAAACCTGATAAAACCTTGCAGCCTTCAATAAACAATGTGCTAGGGTTTCACAAACCGAAGTTCTTCCACCGAAACACACTCTTCTGACTAAGTTGAGCTCGTATGTCTCATCGAAACTAGGGATACTCAAAGATTTCAATCCTCAAGCCGTTGCAGCAGCAATAAGCAAAAAACTTCATCACACAATGCCTCCAAATGAGCCCTTTAGGGTGTTATATAACAACTCATAACCATATGATTTAATCTCCATCCTTCCTCTTAACATCTTTAATCCAAAGGCTCACATTAAAACCCTAAAAATATGTTCTTATCTTCTCCTAGAAGCTGGACGCCCCCCTTTAGGCTAATTCACACATGTTTTAAAGATGTCACTTAAGTACATAAAAAGGGGACAACTTAAGTCCCTTGGCTAGACAACACTTTAAGTTGCCTAAAAAGATGTGCCCAACATAAAAATAACTTAAATTCCCTATAATAACTTAAGTTCACTTACGTTGCATCAAAAGACGTGCACTCAACTTAAAATTAGAATTAAGAACAAGCCAAGGACTTCATTTCTTACCCAATGATGCTCTACGTCCTCTTCCTCTTGGGTAAACCAAGGAAAGGACAGCCAATCTGCTGCTAATCATCTTGATTTGAGTTGGGGATGTTACATGACATCAAAAAGAAACAATGTTGTGCACCTCTCTGCAGTGAAAAGCAGCTAAAACCTTTTAGGGGTGTATAAAAAGCAGATTATGGGAGACTCTTTGTGTTCCTTGCAATGGAAAGCAACACTAGAAGAAGAAATTTGGATGATTGGAGGCCACAAGAGACAAGTGCCAAACTGTGCAATTTTATTTGCATATAGAAGACTTAGAATCAAAATTTTAGAGAGAGAATTTTTCTTTGCAGTTACAAAAACCTGATAGTTTAAGGATAGACCTAAAAGACACAATCATGTCTAGAATTGCTTCTAAGAAGATGTTGGATCATTGCAAATTGTTGCAAGAGCAGAGATATTAGCTTTATTTGTCTGTGGGAAGATGATTTATCAAATGTAATGCCCCTGTTTTGTTGATGATCCCTCAACTGTAGACCCCTGTTTTTGTTGGAGTGACATAGACATGTGGTTTCAAAAGAGAATGTACTAATATCAAAAGCATATTGGTACCTAATTGTACCACTGAGTCCTAGCCAAATATCCAACCATGTGAGAGGATGTACCCATCTGGAAAATGGGACTGTTTGTCACTTATTTAACACAATATTTTAAAATTTTAGTCATTTTGTGTCACACCAATCCGTTGCCTTGTGACATTTGATCTTGTATAATGACACAAAACTGTGAAGAAATATACTGTACAATGTATAAAGTTTGTGAAGAAGAATGTATTAAGCTTAACATATGAAGATGATCCTATCTCTACTATTCACTCTATGTAAAAATACCTCTGGCAACCATTGTATTTACAGCATCAGCAGTAGGTGGTACACATTCAATGCTAACTTAATAATTCTGTCAGGAAAATTGTCACAAAAATAAGCTCAAGAACAAGCAAAACAAAATAAACACAAAATTCATTTCACGGTTGAAAATATCTCTACGTGAAGAAACAAATTGGAATCTAACACTAGGTATTACAATAATATCATATATGAAAACAACAAGAGATAAAACCACAGAAACAATGCCTTCATTTAACAGATAACAACAGAATTGTGTTTGAATGAAATAAAATACAACAGAAAAATGACGCGGCCGCGTACAGATTCCCAAAAACGCCTACTGAAACCATGGCAAGTGACTTACCTCAAGATTCTACACAAATTGTGTCGTACCGTCAACGATGCCGATGAGAAAAAATGGACAAATTTTGCAGGAAAAATATTACGAAACCCTACCGAAGCAGAATTTTTTTAAAATGAGACGAACCAAAAGAAATCTCCGCTGCTGCTTCAATCTATTCACGGTAAAACAAAATTAGATCTAAAAATATCGGGGTTTTAGAGCTACTAGATTCTTGAGCTCGAGACAATATTTTTGCAGCCTTTCGACGAAAAGATTGATTAAGAATTCAAATTTTTCAGGTACGTGAAAGTTGTTTTTACCGGCGCGAGACAACTTTCCGATGAATCCTGCTACTAAGTATGGGCCTATCGACTAACTATTGGCTAATTATTATTTGTATTTGAAAAGAAAATAAATTTAGCTTTTAAGAGTAGTTTAGGGTAAGAATATATTAAATTAGACTAATAAATAAATATATTTATTTTTTATGATTTGTATTTGAAAAGAAAATAAATTTAGCATTTAAGAGTAGGTTAGGATAAGAATATATTAAATTAGATTAATAAATAAATATATTTATTTTTATGATTATAAGATGAATAATTAAGATGAAGATGTCGAAATTTATGTTGTTTAGGGATCAAAAACAAGATATAATAATTTTTTATTTGTTTTAGGATTAGATTGTATCATCTATTCTATATGGAGTCAAGTTTGGGTGTTGAGATTGAGTTCACACTCATAGAAATGCCCTCTATTTGTGGATTTGATATAACAATCTGCCCAACTTTATTTTATGTTTTACTTGTGCTTCTCTACCTTTCTTTATATCTAAAGACTAATAGTATTTATATATACCTCAAAAAGGTGGTTGTTATGTTACTAATGGACATGTTCCCCTAGGTAAAACCATGGAAATGTGTGTATACAATCAAGAACAAGACTCTCCAAACATGTATATGTTTCTATAATGATTGTGTATATATAAATTCATTTTTTTCACAAATTGAAGTATTCTAATTTGTATGATACATGAATGAAGCTTGGAAGATGTGAGATGTCTAAAATGAATGCATTGAATGTTTTAAAATGCAAAGACATAACAATGCATTGCATAAAATTTTATTTGGTTAGCTTTTGGAGGGAGTCAACCAAAATTTGAATTTGAAATCATGAACTTAAAAAGGTCAAATCTAGGACCACGAGTTCAACCCTATGATCATGGAATTGACCAAAGACATAAAAGACTTCAAATTAGAGGAGAAAATGGGTACATGAAAGTACGTGCATGTGTTGGTGTAATAAATGCATGGGTAGGGTGAATATATTGAGATGTGTGTCTATATGGATAAGGTCATGGATAAGTGTATAGGAATGTGTATAACGGATAAGTAGGTAGCATCAAGGAAGGGACATGATTTTACATAAAAATCATGTCACTTTGTCAATATGTAAATTTAATAAAGTACTATCCTCAAAACAAATACAAAAGTAAATGGGAAATGGCTTGTGTATGCAAAATTTTCCATTACATGTTGCCCCCACTTTGAGGTGCATGTGAATCCTAAAACAATTGTGCATCTAAATGTATGTAGCACTCATAAACATGCATGTAAAGCAAATATTCAAACATAGAAGGATACAACAATGGTCCATGTAAAGTAATGGACCTTGCAAGATGTGATTATGTAAGTTTGTCATGTTCCATGTACTCTCCATGGGAACCTTCAAAACAAAGGAAAAATATTCAAGGAGTTGCATATGTGACGCATGCATTAATTAAGAGTGAGTGCAATCTAGATATAATGGTCAACAATCATAATGAAGAGAGAAGGGTGGTTGGAGAAAATTTACCTATATGAAAAGTGATGATGATTTGTCTTTCTTGGTGAGCAATGGGTAACGAGGAATGTGGGATGCAAGGCATTCCATGTATTAAAGATGAGTCTCTACAAGCATTTGTAATTGTCTGTAAAACTTAATATGAGACTGTTACTAATCGAATATGCCCCTATAATTGGTTATATTCCTGGTATAGAAAGAGTTGTAGGAGAAGTAAAATAGTACATGAAATATGAATGTAAGCATATAATCATGTGAGCTAATAAATGTGAAAACGCATTATGCAACAAACATGTAAATATTGCAAATGATGTGTGTCGAAAAATCACATGCTAGAGATCAAATTAAGAAATAATAAATTTGCCACCAACATGTGTAAATAAGAAGCGGCGATGTGGCCCTCAGTGGCCAAGAACACCTATGTAAGTACTTAAGATACTAGAGTGGCATCCAAGAGCATGAGAAACATATGCATATGGGTAAATTGATAGGTTTGTAGTGGTGATGAAGATGTCAATGCATGGAATGTAGTCGATAATACGGGGAAGGTTTGTAATGTCCTCAACATAACCCCTAGAACATGATTAGGTCATGTGGATACATAGTTTCAATTAGGAAGCATAACTTGAAATGCCCCCAAATGAGGTAATCTAGTTTCTTAATACATGATTAATGCATGTGAGGATAATAGTGTAAGATGTAAGTGTGAGATCATAATTTGTCAAATTAATTCTTCTTACATAGGTGAGGTAATGCAATAAGGTACATAAATGTGTAATGTGGAAAATCACAATGCCCTCAATGTAAGATGTGGCAATAGGAACATGATGTGGAAGGGGGAAGACATGATACCACTAGATAGAAGAGCTAGCAATGAAATCCTAGTGTATAAGGTAGAGAAACTATACCTCACAAATGAAAAGGTGTCACAATGAATTTAAATGATGTATGTAAAGAATAAAGCATGATGCCCTCAAATATTGAGATGACTCTAAAATTATAATGTGGAAACATAGGATCATAGTAAAATATACATGTAATGATGTGATTGTGAAAGTATGAATAAAGATAGTTGCCTCTCAAGTGAATAAGATAGCATAATGAAGCTCAAAATTATATAGGGAAGGTGTGATGCCCCAAATATGATAAGATGAATACTTATAGGGCAATGATAACATAATATGTAAGGTAAAATGCACAATACCCTTGAACATAAGGACATGGGAAGGAAAGCATAAGATGTAAGGGGGAAGGAATATGCCTCTAATCTAATGGGGTGACACTAAAAGTGTGATATGGCAATATAAATCAAAATTTTATGCAAGGAGTGTGATATGTCAAGGTAGTCTTTGTATGTAACTCTAGGATTGTGATATGTCAAGATAAGCACAATATATAAGTTTCAAAATAATGATATGGCAATATAGGATCATGGTATGGTAAATTTCATAAGTATATGAATGATGATAAATGTGAACAAACATAAACAAAGTATCATAGTATACATGGGAATGTATGGCAATCGATTTGATATGAAGTAAGAAGGTGTGATGAGAAACCAAAATGATAGGAAAGGACTACAAAAATGAGTAAAAAAGGATGTCATAAGGCAAAGTGGGAAAATAACTAGTAAAAGATGAACCCAAGTATCACATGAAAACAAAGTTAAAGGTAATAAAAGCATAGGTATAAAGGGGATGCAAAAAAAAGATAAAATTCCCCCAATAAAGGAATATAAACATGTAACAAAATATATAATGTGAAACTTATAGACTAGTACCAGTTAAGGTCATCACAAATAAGTGTTGAAATAAATACATGAATAAGCTCTATCAAGGGAGATAAAGAGAAAAAGGGTGCACATGAGCATGTGAATATACCTATGCAAGGGGGCAACTGAAAATCTCAAAGTAATAAACACAAGTCTCTTAAAGACCTCAAGATCAAATTCATTGTCACGAGTGAAAATTTCCTTTGTGTTCATTTCTTATTTTGTAGGGTAGATTTTATCCTCATTTAGCATCTCTTTCATCATCATAGCAAGTCATTGAACATAAGTAACATTATATATAGGTAAAATGAAACTAATGGAGGATACTCTTGTCCTAATTTTCCATTTACTTTTGATCTTAATAATTTGATTCATTGGAATTAGTTTGTTGATTTCTATTTTATAGGTTGTAGGTGGGTGACAAGGGTAACATGATAAAGGTTGTGACTTTTAAAACAATGCAATGGGTAAGTTCCCTCATCATTGTTCATTCTTCATTTTTTAATTTCTAGATTCCTATATCATGTGTGACTAACAAGTTTTTCTTCCAAGTCCAAATGCAGAACAACAACTAAGGTAAGTATAGGTAAGCATAGGTCCACAATGACATTCTTTGGTAATTTTATCTACCTACTATGTACACTACTATACTCGAGAGGGTAAATATGTAAGTGTCCACTAGCTAAGATGGTAGTCTAATGATGATTCGATGATCCATACCATGACCCATGTGTTGATAAATACACATCCTCTCATCATTTCATAGCTTGATGATAGTTTTCCCTTCTTTTAAATCCTCTCATCTACCTTGTTTAGCCTTTACTCCAATCTCCCAATCTTCACACAAATTTATATACCTTTTCCATACCTTTGAATAGAGGGTCACATCGAAAACCAACCCCACCAAAAGGGGTGACTGAAATCCCTAAAGGGGTGATATTGCGGTGTTTGGAAGACTTGTAATTGTGTTAGTTATAGCCATTTCTTCATCATTTTTTATTGTGATTGGATTTATTTTCGATCTTGATTGATCCTTCAATCCCCCTAACTAATCCTCCTCACCTTTTAACTTTAAATTATCTCTTAATTATTCTCCATCATATCTCCAATATTCTCCCAATCTCTTCCCCTAGAATGAGTAGATTCATCCTATAAATACTCTCATTTATAATGGCATCTGAGAGGTTAATCGTTCATTAAAATTTTCTTAAACTCTTGTTATGATATCTCCTTATATTTCCCTTGATTCCAACACAAGGATAAAGAATCAAGTCATCTTTGTATTACAAGCTTCACCGTAGCATTCTTATGCTCATACAAGACTATATGATCCTTTTCCCTTTTTATGTATAGGCTTCAAAGATTCCTCTAATTTGAACATATTTTATAATTTTCTCAGAGCCAATAAATTCCTACCCACACTGTCATCAAGAAGAGCACTTGGAATTTCTATAGGGGAGGATATGAAAAAAACTGGATCTTTAAGTACATGAACCACGAAAAGCTTTTTTAAAGTGTAATAGGATCATTTAAATTTTGAGAAATTTAGATTATATTAGTAATTAGAAAAAATAATTTGTCCTAAGTAACGTTGTATTACCATTTCTTGGCTAGAGTAGGAATTGTTGTTAATTTCTAAGAGTGAAGTATTGCTTCCTAGATTGAATAGATTATATTTGATTGCATTCTTTCAAAATTTATTGATCCCAACATGAATTATTTAAAAAATGTGCAAACATTCAAATCTAAAACTTGAAAATGAGAGTTTCAACCTTCTCACCAAAAATCTAGTTCTTTTAAAGATTTTGTTTAGAGCATTTAGTTTCCTTCAAAAACTACAAGTAGATTAATTTGATCTAAAAAAGAGATAAAAAAGGATATATACAATATGTTTTCTTTCAATGTGAATTTAAATTAATTAGAAATATCATTATCAAAACAAAAAAATTAAAACACCAAAACAAAAAAGAAACATAAGCCTTCATTTTTATCGCGTGGTACACAGCATTCAAACTCAAATATAAAATAAAATTTCAATGAATTAAAAAAAGAAAATAAATAAAGGAAAATAAATCCCTTGATCACGACATAATGTTCACAAATATTGACAATAAACTCAAAGACCATAAAAGTCACTTCAATGAATTTCCCATCAAGATCCTCTGCCTCAACATATAAACACAACAATTTTATATTAGCTCTTCATCCTTGGAGAATTGAGTGAATCAACTAGTTTGACATCCAGATGAAATAATTAAACTACTTCCATCTATAATACTCTTCTTCTATAAGAAGAGGTAATCAATTGGATTCACCTCTACTTAGCTATATTTTCCCAGAAGAGAAGGCTTAGTGATATAGTGAATGTCTTAGCAAGGGTGAAGTGCATGTGCCATATAGGTTTTATCATTCATATAGTGCTATATTGATGATACAAAGTTTGATATGCATTGATGTAATTTTTTCAGTTAGGTCCAACTTTGAAAAGGCCCACATTTTTGCAACAAATCAAACTCAAAAAGTGTAGATGAAACTTAAAAATTTGAGCACATGAAATTCAAACTTCAAAGTTTGATTTATATTTTACAACTTACAAAATACCAAGTCAACTTTGAACTCAAAGCCATTTTGTGGTTGAAAATTCAAAATTTGAACATCTAAAATTTAGAGTATGACCCTCGAATTGCAACTAGAAGCTTGTAAATAAAAACACAAGTCTAAACCTAAGAAGTTATATTTTTACATTGAGGCATAATTTCCTTATTTTTCATGCTATATAAAAATTATTTAGACCAAATAGTTCATCACTTATGGGCTTTACATTAGTTGAATGAGAAACCTCGACATGACATAATTCCCTAGAAATAAGGTAAAACATAAAATCATGTTTCTAACATAAAAATACAATGAAACAACATGATAACAACATCCTCAAACATACAAATTATAATACATACACTCAACATGCCAAGATGAGCATTGCATATGAATCCATTTCAATGTAATATTAAAACAACATAATATAATAACTAAAGAAAAATAATCAAGCTTCCATCCCAAGAGTGGATGTTAAATACCATGGATTGCAAGTTTGATTACAACTCTAATAAAAATTGTCAATAAATGATGAAAGCATTTAATTAGTACACATTTAGATCATAATGGTACAATAAGGTCTACCATTCCATCAATTAATAATAAACTTGGCATACTCTCTAAACACATCCATAATCTAGTTAACCCCAACAATGGAACAATGTCACTCAACCATGTGGAATCTATAGGCTTATCCCTTTGAATTAAGAGATGGTCGATTGAGAAACCAAACACACACACCTAATATAATATTGAGTATGATACATATCATGGAATCACATATGCCAATAGCATGTACACATTAAAAAACATAAGAATACAATATAAAACAAGGTGGTTGGCCTCCAATCAATAAGACACAAGATGACATAGAAACAACTATTAAAGTAAAGAAATGAGTTGACATAACATTACACTCGAGCATTGGATCACATAGAAAGGATTTGTGGGAATGGGAGAGGAGGTGTAGATTTCAAATCTAGAGGGGACGAGGAAGATGGAGAAGGGGATTCAGAATATGCGGATGGGGAGCCACCTAGTATGGTTGTGGTCGCAGTTTATCTTCTTTCGATTGTGCTTTTTCTCAAATGCTGGATTGATTGTGTTTTTGTGTATGGGGAGTCCTCTAGTGCAGTTGTCACTACAATTACTATTGCTCTACTTCTGGTTGTGCTTTTTCTTAACTATTGGAATGGTTGTGAGTTTGCATTTGGGGAGCCACTTGGTTTGGTTTGCATTGGAGCTCTAGTGTGGTCTAGAGCATTTTGGCATGCCTAGCTTGTGTTTGGGTTTCTCCCATTCTTTGCTCTCATGTGTTTGGGTGCTTTGGCTAGGGTGAGGACCGGTGATCTCCCAAGTTTTATTCAAAATATTCATATTTTTATAAGAATATAATATGGTTGTTGGATAACCTTTTGCTTCAAGTCCTTTTGTTTAAGGTGGTTTTGGTGGAATGGGGGTATGATGTTTGTTTATTGCACATGTTCTGATCTGGATATTAGAGGCTACTATTTTGCTTCTAATTTTGTTGCAACTTGTTAGTTATATATGTTTATGGTCTTCAAGGGTTTATTTTTTGTTGAAGTTTTGTTTTGAGGCTTTCTCTGAGCCTTTTTGGGGCTAGATTTTTGTCTATTGAAGGTAATATTCTACCTTTGGCGTTGGTTCTTGGAGGATGCTAGTTTATTGGTGTCCTTGTTGAACGTGATCAAGGGTGCATTGGTTTCCTTGTTTCTAACTATTTATTGTTGTTTGGGTTTCTCTCAACGCCTTTCCTAAAGACCCAGATTCTTGTGATGGTAAAGGGAGCTAAGTCTGTCCTTTTTGATGGAATGTTTTCTCTCTTCCTATCTTCATAGTTTAGTTCTCCTATTGAGGTGGAGACCTCTCCTATTAAGGTAGAGATTTGTATTATGGGTGTGGTGGGGGCTTACTGTTCTCCAATTGGCTATCTCTCTTGCAACTCCTATTGAGGTGGAGTTTGCTCCTATTTAGGTGGAGTTTGGGTTTGCGGGATAGGTGTGGAAAATGTGGAAGGGGACTCTTGTCTCTTTTATTTATTTATTTATTGTCTTCTCCTATGGAGGTGGAGAGTTAAGATGGGTGATGTGGTTTTTATGCATCATTAAAAATGTTGTTTTTTGTGGCTCAAAAACTATTTTTCTAAGTGGATTGTTTTTCGTGGCCTGGTTGTCTCAAGTAGTGTTTTTGGTTAGTTAAAGTTCAAGGTCCCTATAAAACCTAGTTGTATAGGGTTCAAGAGTCCCTTTAAAACCTTTTCAATGCAACTTGGTTGGTCTTGATTATATTTTTTATGATTGTTGTTGTTAGGTTGTTGATTGTTCGTGTTTTATCTCTTAGCAACATTCTTTGCTTGATAGGGTTTCAGGTTCCTTCAAAACCTATTTTCCCCTCTAATTAAAACATTACACCCGAGCATGAAATATCACGGACACATCAGGTACAAGTGACCCAAAAAATAAGAAAAGTAAATTGCTAAGCATTAGATATAGAGTGCCATCACTATCTTTCACAATTTCATATAATATTTTAGCACACTTAGTGACATTGGTACTATATTTTATGATTCAACATTGGATTTTAATGCAATTTATTATCTACAGTACTAGTCTTGCATGCTTTTTGTAGGTCCTTATATACAAATTATGTTTGAAGTTCTTTATTTAATAAATTTTAAATGTTTGGATCCCCAATCTATTTTATAATTATATTACCTATGCAACACTTTGTTATTGGGACATCCTCAACTCCATAAGTATAACATGGTTCCACTCTACTCCTAACCTTAGTATCCAATCCTAGGCCCAAAAGCCAAGACATGGAAAATAATGTCAAAGTTCACAATCTTGATATCCATAATGATGAGTAGACCAAAAGAAACATGAGACATTTTATCCCACAAAATACAAACCAATACAAGATCCTATATTTTAAATTTCCCAAATTCATGTTTTAGCAAAACACTATCCACATTTCACCATTGGTGAATAGTGATTTTTTTATAAAAATAAAATCACTAAATTTATCAAATCTAAAGGTATCCTTACACTCCTAATGTGCAAAACACCACTCTTTTTGCATCACATAAGAATTCAAGGAATTTTGTTGAGCATGATAGTTGTAAAATAGATCACCATATTCAAACACTAATGTGGGAATGGTTTAAAACATGAAAAACAAGCATAATTCAAGATTCAAATTTAATGAATAACTCGAAGTTGCAAATGAAATTTTCCCACATAAAAATTAAGAGATCATTGACTTCATACATGCCAAACAATCCCAATTTTGTCTTCATCACAAGTGTAACAATCCACAAGGCAATCTAAATCCACCTCTAAATCAAGCATAACCAACAAGTAGAGGAATGAGAGCAATTTTATGTGTGAGGAAAGAGTGAATGAAAATGATCTCTTTTATTTTCATTCTAACATTCAAAATATCTCTAAATCCTTTTGGACCTTAGTTTTCATTTCCTACTAGCTCGATAATTCACGAGTGGATATTAGAAATAGTTTTCACTCAAAAGATGTTTTCCAATTACAATTAAATTTTAAGAAAATAGTAATATTTGTTTTTGGAAAATGCTAAGGGGACAACTCCTCTTATATATTAATAAGATAATTAAATTTGCAGAAATTCATGCAAAGGAACATAATGCCCTCTGCGCATTCAATGATCCTTTCCACTTGGGAAGGAGGGAACAAATCACCATTATGGCTTTTATATTTACTAAATTTGTCGAGGGTTCTCTTCAATGCCTTTCTGATACAAATCTAGGAGCATGCTTTGTGGTTTTCCTTTTCTTTGGGGAAAGGACCCACTACTTGAGCATGTTCCAATAGTTGTGATAGTATTTGTTTATATAATTCCCAATAATTTTAACAATATTGGACCAATAGTTGTGACTTTAAAGTTGTTAGTGTTGATGATGACTACCCACCCATAATTAAATAATTTATATTCCTTAGATCTAAAAAGAAACAAATCATGTGATGCCACATCAACATCCAATAAAATATGATGTAAATGCACAAATATCAATCTCACTTTTTTTGGGCCTTTTTGGACACTTTGACAAAAAGCATGCTGATGTGGCATCATATTTGATGATGTGGCCCTAAAACCTTAATATAAGCACGAGACTTGCCAAATAAGTTGCTGTAAAAAATTAAGAGTGATTTGAAATTCCAAATAAGATTTTGAGAAACGTGAAATTAAGATTGCTCGACTAGTGAATACTCTCCCCCTATTGCTCGAGTCCTCTCCCATATTGCTTTATGCTCACAATGACACCTTGCTACGGGCTCGCTGTGAGGGCAGAAGGACCATGATTAGGTGATGGTTGGCCTCAGAAACAATTCTGCTACCGAACTGAATGCCCCACCGTGTAGATCCCATGTCTTGTATCACTACCATGAAAAGATCCTCATAGAGCCTCCCATCGTGAATGTTCCCCTCCGACCAGGCGTTTGCACCCACTACCTTAATAACGACCTCAATCATCGCCTGCTCCCTCTTCTTTTAAATAGCCTCTTGATCTGTTCTTCTCTTGTTTCATTAGCACAGACACAACAAAAACCAAAGAAAATTGTCATTGTAGCCGTTAATCAAACCTCAAAAATTGTCCCAAAGGTTCCTTTCCAAAAGGCAGTCGAAGCCAGAACATGTTGAACACAACACCCTCTATACCGCCATTTATAGAGAGACCGTTGTGATATTCAAAGGATATCAGCCCATTGATTGCAGGTTTGGGCCGTGATGAATGCCCTCTCTGTATTGATATGTCAGTCAAAATCTCAGTTAAAATCTTTATTGGGATATTTGGGAATCATAACGACGGTGTTGATTGCCAGCAAGAAGTACTTCGCCTGAAAACCTGTCGCTTCTGATTATCTCAGCAAGCCCATCCCAAACCAAAATTTGGTTAGGAAAAAATACTAATATTAATAGCATTCCTAATTTATTAAAAATAAATAAATTATTTCCCAAAATAATTAACTTATACAACTTAATGAATTCGCTAAGACATATGGTCTAAATAATCATTTAGTTTTCAAATGCATTTTTAAAATATCATAAAATTGAATGTATACGACTAATCCAAGTTAAAAAATAAGTATCTACACCTTTGGGTTGAGTCAAGTTGAACTTTGATCATTCTTTTAAGGCAAATCTTGGGCTTGGGAGTGGTGGATGAATGTTTATATCTCACGAGGAAAATATTATTGTCGTCTATGTAGATAAGTTAGGAGTTAAATATATTAATGAAGCAAAAGCCCTTTTGAATTTTTGGGGGACTAAGTTGGATCTTGAGTTGGTATCTAATTAGATTACATATTGAAGGAGATTCTAAACTAGTTATTGATGCCTTAATTATGAATGTCACCCCTAACTAAAAATTTGTGGATATCATATGGGACAACAAAGGCCCCATCAATAATCTTAAAAACTTTGAAGTTATGCACATCTACCATGAAGGAAATATGGTTGCAAATGCCTTGCTAATTTGGGTTTATAATTGGAGTCTTCACACTATTAGAGAAGTGAAAATAATATCCCCTAATTATTATCCCCCTCTCTTAAACATGATCTTTCTAGTATATCGACTTTTAAGAGAACGTAAGCATTTATGCTAGTTGAGCAAGAATTATTATCTTGTAGATCTTCTTATAATATTTTTTGAACCATGAATATCATGAGAGGTGAATGAAATTATCATATGGATACCAACTATAATTTTGTCAAGTTGTCTAATATGATGTGGTAGCATGAAAAATTATCATGAAAACCTCTTCATGGTGTTATATTTGACAAGATCTTCACCTTGCTAACATGACATATTGGGTGGCAAACTTGTTATGTGAATAATTCCACAAAATTCCACCCTTGTGTGGTTTTTCAATAGCCTTTATTGCTATCATACCTCTAGATTTGGTGGTGGTGTGAGAACTGATCCCCATATCCAAAATCACATTTTTACTATGTGATTTTGAGAGAGTGGTACCAATTAATTATAGCCAATGGTATCATAGCCTAGGAGGTAATATTTGTGGGAAGATATTTCAAAGGAATCATATTTATTTTAACCTACAAAGTTATAGGAAAATCCTTAACCATTTTGGAGGATAAAAATTAGCGTCAACTCCTTCCCTCTTTCCTACCTTAGAGGTGTTGGAGTGGAAACCATGAGAGGTGATAGAGTTCAAACCAAGCTCGTTTATTATGAATAAGTTAAAAAAGACAATACAATCTAGTATATTTATAGAGGAGGAATAAATTCTTACATGGAAATACTTAATGGGTTTGATCAAACCCTTTCCATCCAATTTGTCAAGTCATTAAACAAAAGGAATAAGCAGGTGCATGGTGTGGGATTTGAGGTTAACGAATAAGTCATAGGAGCGACCACAAGACTCAAATGTCATGGGTTAAAGGTCCAAAAGTAGAGCAAGGTTTAAGACACAAAAAGTACAAGGAGACTTTTTAATGGCGAGGAACCTATCAAACACCAAAACAAGTTTAATAGGGAAGCCCTACCTCCTCCCTAGGATTAGGTATGTTCAGTTTTGATTAAATATTTCTCTTGAAGGGAATTATAAATGTTACTACACATATAACTTTCCTATGTTAAATCACTTAAGGCAAAAAATTATGTTGAGTTTTTTGTTATTTTTTGCTTAGCTCCTTTGAGAATTATATCAAGGAGGCTAGATTCAGGTTCAATAAAACCCTAACTTGATACCTGTTATGCTTCACCAAAGCCTTATATTTCATATTTATCACTTTCATCTATCCCTTTATCCAACAAAACCTATCAAGATTTGATTGGTTGACACCACTCCTCCCACCCCTTGAGTAAAGGGAAAATGCCTATGGAAAGCGATGACAATGATACTTTCCCTTCTCTAAAGGATGTATACTATGAAGCTCTCAATTCAAAGGTGAAAAGTGGGTCTAGGGTGAGGAAGTTGGGAAGTAAGGCCAAGGGTAAGTAGTCTAGAAAAAGGAAAACTAAGAGCTAAAAAACCTTCCCTTGTTAGGAGTATAAAGAGGATGTTAATCAAATTAGAGAAATGAAGGATACAAGTAGGGCCATGCAAGAAAATATCCTTAGGGTCTAGAAATCTACTTGGATAACTGAGGCCCAATTAGGTGACTATAAATATATCGATGTCTCTAACAAGTTTGGGGGCAGGCAACAAGATAGGGAAAGCCTGGAGGGTACTTTAGAGAGCAAATATTTTGAAGAGATAAACATCAAGAACACCCCCCATGAAACATGATGGAAATAGTCTCTTTAAGGAGATGAATATGTCAAATTTTGATGATGATTCTACCGAATCCTCAAAGATTGATGTTAACAAGGATGCTCTATAGGAAAAATATTACATTTTCTCATGGAACACTACCTAGATTGAGGTTATGAGTGCTAAGATGTTGGACATGGAGAAGAAGATGAGTGATATGAAAAATACCAACAAGAAAATATGAAAACCTTGACCAATTTCCTTTCTATTTTGGAGGATATTGCAAAAGAAAAGTCAGAGTTGAACACTACCAATGGGAGCACTACAACCAAATGATCAAAGTTGTTTATGTGGAATGGTGAAAATATTCCTCATATTTGTCTCCCTGGTTTAGTTTGTGTATTTTTTTCTTTTATCATTTATTTTGTTTAACTGTCTCTATATTGATAAGTAGCAGGTATTTTCCATAGCATGCCAAATTGTGATATTGCAATCAGGATTCAACCGTGTAGTTTTACGAGTCAAACTCATTGACCCATGTTTCATTAGTGGTTCAAAAGAACCCATCTCTCATGATAATGAATGGCCCACTTAGCACTCATTGCATCTAGGTGATGCTTGCAAAGGTGAAGCATTGGGCCTTCCTAGGAGGTCACCCATCCCAGTACTACTCCAGATCAATCAATCAATGTTTTTGTAAGGGTTAGGGCCCTAGTTTCCCACTCTTAGTATAAAAAATAATTAAATTTTTACCTTATACATTTAAGCATATAGTAAATCAAAAATATTTGTCAACAATCAATGTGGAAGTTACTAAATAAATGGAAATAAAAACCATGAGATAAAAATTGAAAGGAAATAATTTGTAGCAATATAACCATTTCCACATAACCCCATGAGAGAAAATATAAAAACAAGTATTCAATAAATGAAATGTTA
The DNA here is from genome assembly GCA_007115665.2 of Sequoiadendron giganteum. Classification (NCBI taxonomy): domain Eukaryota; kingdom Viridiplantae; phylum Streptophyta; class Pinopsida; order Cupressales; family Cupressaceae; genus Sequoiadendron; species Sequoiadendron giganteum. The sequence goes on from CM021101.1 coordinate 541,320,771, forward strand.
AATAATAAACAATCATACCATCAAGATGACATAAGATCTACCTAGGAAAATCCTCAAAGGGAAAAACCCATCCTCCAAAAGTAATCACATACTCCATGTATTATCTCATGAATAAGATTACAATGCACTTGTAGAATCATCATGCAAGGATTATGAAACATCAAGTTCCCTAACTACAAAAAATTAAAAATTTCCTCTCCTCGCACATGCAACCTACAAGAGATGCTCAATCAACCTTATCCAACAAGCCAAAGGTTATAGCAATCAACCTCAAAAACTACTTATGTGCTTAATTTTATAGAAACAATATTGTGCACATGAACAAAGTGGTATTGCATGAACCATGCACCTCTAAATTATGAGCTTATAGAGACATGTCCCTCTTATTTAATTTTTGGTACTAAGTTTTCCCAATAATAAATATTTTCTCAATGTGCGACCCACATTAAATATTTATCCCAATGCTACATGCATCATGCAAGTGGTCCCAATAATTCTTAACCCATGTGGTATCTACATCTTTAAGATTCCTAGATGCATCTCAATTAAAAAATATATTATAAACATTATGCAAGGTGTAATTCCTAACTTTTGTATGCCTTGATAAATATGTCATCAGTATTGTATTTCTTACTATGTAATATAAGATGCATATGTAATGTTTGTGTATATTGTACAAAGTGTTTATCAATATTTCAACTTCACCATTTTTATTAATTTATAAATATTCTTGTGATTGTTAATCATTCTTGGTTGGAATGTTTCCCAAATGGTTTATTCTATGGATTTTTGAAATGTGTTTAGACTAACCACATGTTTAGAGAAGGATTTTTGTTCCTCTCCCTGTCGATTGTTGGTATTTGCCTATGTTGACATGTGTCTATGGCACTGTGACAGGATCCTTGTAAGGACTTGAGGGATATTTTGTGTGCTAATGGAAACCAAAATATGTTATTTATTTTAAGGTTCATATGTTATGATTTCCATGACTAGATTATCACAATGTTTTTATCCCATTGTTATCTTTATATCTAGATTGTAGATGTGAGTATTATTAATAATCTCAACATCTTATTTTTTATTTGATTATTGTATCCCTATTTCTAAGTGATGTTATTGTTAATGATTTATTAGTTTTGTGCCCCATTGGGTGTTTATTACATGATTTATGTGACACTCTTACATTAGAGTTGATAGTTCTTATATGATATTTTACCTCTATACAAATGTGTATGTTTATATGGATGGATGTTATTATAACTATGTTGGAATTCTAGATTAATTTTGGTTATTGAATTTCCATGTTTAGATTATGTGCATTGATATTGAGTTATTATGGAGGTGATAATTATATGATGAATATGACACGGTACCTTGTTGGGTGATTGTACATTACTTTGGATATTATGTAAGGTGCAGATACAATTGATGAGTAACCTAGGTGTGCAAGTATAGTTTATTTCCCTAATGGTGGCTATATCAAAGATATCACATTGGGCCTAATATGTTTATAAACCTCTATCATTCTCCAATCAAGTGTGAGATGTGTCTTGTGAGACCCTATATGAACCTAGATCCAAATTGGTGCCAATTTTAGAATATGCATGTGTTGCGTGTTAAACCATGAATACATGATTTGTTGGATGTTGAGGTTGTGTTGCTGATATGTGGTTGTCATTGATTTCAACACTATTAGCATTAATGGATTGAAGGTTGTATATGTCGAGGATATTGAGAAAATTGTTATAAATATATTGCAAGCAGCCTGTGAAGCTAAGAAGTTTAGAGTGATGAAATTTTTTGTACGTTGATGATTAGAAGGCGTGCATTAAAGGGTTTTTTGTTGAGCCTATCTAGTATGTTGTTTGAAATTTTCAGTGGTGCGCATCAAGAATTGAGGAAGTTATGAAGTTTTATGTTCCTACAATTATTCAGTTACTGTAGCAGGTGTTTCTAGAAGATGAGATTGCAATTTTGGTGAAGTGAGTTGTTGCGTACATTCTTGAGGTATTTAGTGATGTTTCTAGATCATTCTCTATCAGTGTGGTACGTTTGCATTGATTGGTGTGTTTGTGATTGAAGCTTTTTCCCTTGTGTGTTCGAGTTTTCATGTTCTTGGTCGACATGATGGTGGTAGCGTGTTGCAGATTCTTATGGATTAATCTTGTATTATTTGGCATGTTCGAGGATGTTGATTTAGGTCCTCACTATGTTTTGACCGACTTAGGTTGGTGCGCATTAATATTTGTTCATGAATTGAGGCCGATAGTTGTAATTTATTCTTTATTTGTGGCCGATAGAGTTGTTGATGTAAATTCATGTAGCGGATATATAAGAGTGATTGTCTCTTCATTATAAGTGTGTGTGTATATGTGTGTGTTGTGTGTGAGCATGAAGTGTATATGCAAAATGTGCGAATAAAGATCAGATCATTTGAATACAAAGCAGAGTGTGAAGAAGATCGAGCGAAGTGTGAAGAAGTGTTTTTGTGCCTAATCGAAACTATAATCAAGATTTTGTAGAAGCTAATTTATCAGTTCAACCTCATCAAATGGATTTAATCTAATTGTTTTATGTAAGTCAGTGAGCCTTCCCTTTGAGCAGTAAGCTCTAAGCAGTGTGCCTGAATGCATGTGCATTCCCTATTCATTTCTTTCATTATACTTCTAACAGGGTATAATCTTGTGGACTAACATCCACCGTGGTTTTTCCCCTAACAGGGTTTCCATGTATAAAAATCTTGGTGTTCATGTGTCTCTGATGTGTTGTTGATTTATGCTTGCACTGCTAATTATTAGATCTAAGATTAAAAGTTGTTTAAGGTTGAATAATCTTAATTTCTGTAACAACTGATTCACCCCCCTCTCAGTTGTCTATCCTTGTTTTGCCAACATGATTTTGTTTGTGATTTCTTTATTCCTTCATTGAATTTGATTATTGTTGACACTTTGTGCCACCCTTGCTTCCCATTGTTGATAAGTGACCTAAGAGATTTTTGTGGGAATTTGAGTAATTTGAAATTTTATGTTATGATAATCCCTTACTTGCCTATTAGTCATTCACTAAATTTAAAAATCCAAATATTAGCTATGTTTGGAACTTCTAAGTTTGTCATCTTGTATAAAAGCCAAATGGGTGCCCATATTCAAAATTTGGAGAATTTTTGAGCTAAACTAACCAAGTTATACAGTTGCAAGGATTTTGGTCCCATTTGGATGTTGTAGAGATTTCATGTCCATTCAAATATTTTTCGGATCCTCGTAGTTCCTCATCACCTCAATTTCCCACAAAGGTAAGATTGCTTTGTCTTTTTTGCATAAGTGGGAGGATAAAAAAAGTGGCTAAGTATAACTTTGCAGGAAGATGGAGGCCATATTACTTTTGATTGCATAAGATAACTGAGATGGGGGTGAATTAGTTGTACATTAAAATATCAAAACCCTCATTAACATTCATATCCACATCAACTTTAATAACCTTTAAACTATTAGAATGATTTTGTATGAAAGTAAATAATAGAATTTGAAACACATCAACGCCACATGCACAATAGAACACTAGATTTACGTGGAAAATCTAAGAAGGGAAAAACCATGGTGAGGATTATCTCACAATATTTAAAGTAATTGCAACACCGAATACAAAAGGCTCATCGCCTAAAAGAAAGAAGGGCTCATTGCCAGATTACATAAAAGAAGAAAAGAAGATTGTTATAGTGAGAATTCCATCTCAATGCAAAAAAAAAGTCCACCACAACATCACCCACACATTCACAACCTTTCTGAAGATTGTCGAAACCTTCTTCTCATTGCTTCCAATAGTCCAACTCATTAAAACTCACATTGCACTTCACAAATTTTCACTTCACAACTCTGCACTTCACATCTACACTACACTCTCCAATTCTCCATCAACTCAACACTTATTTATACCTCCTTCAACCTTGAAAACATTCTCCAAGGTTGACTATGCATCTCAACCATGCAAATTCAAATTAGGTCAGCACCAAAACAATCTCGTGGTGGAAAGGAATGAAGGTAGACCACATCATACCTTAACTCAGACCTAAATCCATTCATACACGCCACACCATGCTTCCAAAATCATCGAAGAAAATCCACAATTAGTGTAAACACCCAAGGTCAGTTGAACTTGTGTAAACACCATTAACATTTAAGTACATGCTACCTCAAATCCAAAGATGACTCACGAATCAAACACAAAACTTGAACACAATCTCGAATATTCCACAAACACCCTGAAAAGTAATAAATTCCTTAACAACAACTTTCACTTGAAAAACAAACTCACCCTATTCACCCAGATAAAATTCTACACAATATAACTCAAGAAACCATCTTGCAGGGCACTAAAACATGAACAACTTCGACTGAAGGTAGATACGAACCTTATCAACACACTTCAAGAATCGAAAGACTAGATACAATATTGCGGACAAATGCAGAGAAAAACCATTTCTCCTAAACAACATTGCAACACAATTCATACACTGGTGAACACAACGATCTATACCAAGAAATTTTGGATATAACATCTATGAACACCTCTGATCAACATATCTAAACTGCACGAGAAGATATTCAACACAAAATAAATGCAAAGAAAAACTAGAACACCAATTTGTATGCTAGAACACCTCTACAACACACTATTTCCTCTTTTATTCAATTTTTCTCAAAAGCACTTAAAAAACAAGCACTAGAAACACATTCTCATCATATTCACCACTTCCTCATCATCACAAAACCAACTACAACCAAACAACATCCATATACAAAAGCTTATCAAAGCAACACTAGAGGTTGACACATCTAGTAACACTTACAAATGACAACATAATGAAACTAATCAAAGCATCATCACAACTTCTCAACCATCACTAGTTGACATCAATGACAACACAAACATAATCCTATTGATATTAATGACAAAACCAACTACTCATAATTGCAACACTTACCATATGGATCCAATTGGAGGTCAAAGGCCCACAAGTTAAAGATTTACAAAAAATTCTTGTTTATCCAATTTTGTGGTGATTTGTAATTTTAATAGATTCTTTTGAAGGTGTAGATGCCAATGGTTTTCTCATAGTTGTAGATGAAGTCCATATTCCTACATGGGACCAATGTCGATGGATTTTATTGTGTTTGTCCCAAATTAAGAAAATGACTAAGTCTTCTAATATAGACAAATGGAGGCCAACTTCTCGCATTCGATTGCTGATGGATTTTCTACGTAGAGAAATTAAAGACCAATTCTTCACATTTGTAAGAATTATATGGATAAGTGGATTTGTAGGATTTTTTATTAGAATCATATATCATTTGAAGGTGTATTAGCTAATTGAAGTTCCACATGATTCTGATGGAGCCTGATTATTCATGAGAACCTATTGAGGCCTAAAAATGACTTAACTTTATAGGAAGATGGAGCCCAACTTCTTGCAATGTTGATGGATGCCAAGGTTCCACGAGTAGATGGTTTGTGGAGATTTCTAAATGAACTATCCAAGTTGAATGTACAAATATTGACAGACTTCCAATGAGCCTATTGGTGACCAATATTTTGCATTTGCAAGAATTTATTTTTGTCTTACTTTGTGAGATTTTCCAAGTGAACCTGACCAAGTTGAAAGTTTCCAATGTTATTTTTTTGCATGGGTCTAGTTGCTAGTCAATTTTTTGTAATTGCGAGAATTCAATGGTCATATAGATTTATGAGAATTTTCAAGAATATTCAAAGCCTTTTGTAGACTCGATGGAGCTTATTAGCCTGCGTATGGTCCTAATGGAGGTCAAATTCCCATAATCAATCTGGTTGCACCTCCTAAATCTGTATAAGTGCTAGAATGGTTAGAATGTTTCTATTAATGTTGAATGAACAATTTGTTAAAATATTAAAGGTAGAGATAACATTAAGGGAGTGAGAGAGAATTCAAAGACCTTATCCCTATGCCACAAAGAGATTCTTCCACTTCAAACTCATTCAACATGTATGCCCTATCATCATGCAAGTGGTTTTCAAGGTAGTAAATGGTAGTTGGCGGTTATTAAAGTCATTTTGGGGTAGTTACAATAGTTGGAAAGAATATAAGAACCTTTCTAGTAGCTTCCAAGGGAGAAGAAGTTGAAAAGGTCAAGATTCTCTTCACCAACACCAAATTGGAGCATTTCCAATAGTCAAACAAGGATATTGACCTTCCCAACACCCAAGTTTGAGGTTTGACCAAGAAACTTTAGGAACACATATGTTATAATTACTCTTTCTGGTTAGATTTGCATGGGTATTCCTAGTTAGGCAAGAGGCAATATTGTATAAGAAGATATGCAAATTTTCATTGTAACTCATACGAATCTCTCAAGCACTATAAAACTCAGTTGTTTTGGCTGAGAGAAGTAATGTACAAACTTGTTATCTGCTATAAAAATGCCTTTTGATTAATAAAAAGCTAGTATTTTTCCTATTCTAAGTTATTTTCTTGTGCATTCTATGAATTGATTGATTATGTCTTGTGATAAATTACTTATCCTTGACTTATCTCTCAATTTCTTGTTTTTTATGTAGTAAAACATTATTTTGTAGGTCATAGTATGTGCTATTATATTAAGTTTCATGATAGAACTCAATTGTGTATGTTGTTTCATTTTGAAAATTAGCATAAACTTGAAAACCTTTTTGTGAAACACTGATGCAAATAGGTTAAATCTTGATTTGTGCATAGTCTGTTGGTCTTTTTGAATCATATTGTGCAAACTAAAGTATATGCAAGTCACTAAACATACGGTGCATCACCAATTTTAGGCTTTAGAGTTTATTTTTATGTCATTTTTTCTCCTTTTTCATATATATAATAGTAGGATAAATTAGTTTAGTTGGGGCATTAAGGAAACCAACCCTCTCTGAGATTCATCATGATCTATAGGCAACCCACAAGCCTTTGGTTATTTCCATGCTATCAAATGAGGAGAGAGTCTACATTTCACTATATCTATTGTGCACTCAAATTTGATAATAATTGAATCCTAATGGATGAATTGTTGTATTTAAACAATGTTTGATGAATTTGGGAAATTAGGAATTGATATGGAAAGAGAGGAATTGTTATTTAATTGCATTAGAAGTTATATTATAATTATTTCAGTTCGTTAAAATATTTTGTTTGCTTAGAAGTTAAATTTAATTATTCAACATTCCTAGAAATAAGGAAATAATTTAATCATTTGAATTAATAAGATAAATGGTATTCGTTGAAAAAGGAAAAATAGAAAGCTAGAAATAAAATGGATAAAAGGAAAAAGGCTTGCATTTTTCATTATATTCCTTATTTTTGTTACAAAACACTTTATCATACCCTTTGTTGGTGTTAATAGAGATATTACCTAATTGGTTTACCTCCTAGATTTTATTCACACTATTCTAGTTAAGTTTACTTAGGGTACACATAAGATAGTTATCACTTTATGTCTGATATCATAAGATTAAGACACTTGTTATAATCTTATGTTATCCTATGTATCACCTTGGTCTATATAGCCAAGGGCCTCTCATAAATTATTTGTATTGTATATGATCATTACATTTGTATTCTTTGATAGGAATATAATTTATTCTTGTCATATGATCTTCTCATTTCTTTGTGCTTCCCATTAGGCCTCTAGATCTCCAGTGGCTAAATCCATGGTGAACTATTACATGACATAAAAGAATTTTATACCAAATCTTACATCTTCTCTTCAAAGAAACTAGAAAAAGTTTTAAATAGATTTTTGGATGGATTGAATTGCTTGGGATTTGAATTGGAAAGGATTTCATTGTAGGTGTGATAAAATCACATGTGGATTGCTTCTCAAATCATGATTGAATTGCATGAAATTAACATTGTTTGAGCTTCAACAAGTGAAGGTATCTCTCTTATTTTTAATAGTTTTAGAGGTTTTCAATTCATTCTTTTTCATTCCCACTCTATTGGATGCACATACCTCAAATTTTAGATTGAATTCATTGTATACTTATTATGTTAATTGATTATTTTAAGATTTTAAAATGCACATTTTTGAGTCATTGATATAGATTTTTTTATGAATTTAGGAAATGTGAATTTTAATTGAAAAGAATGGTATTGTTCATATTGGGATCAAAAAGGTATTCCTTGATTTTGACAGTTTTCTTTATTTACAAAGTTAGAAATTTTGGTTCATCAATAGTGGAATTGGGAATTTTTGGTTTTTTATTAGAAAAATTCAAATTGGGAATGAATGTGAATGAATTAGAATGAGAGAAAACATGATTCCTTAATATTTTTCCATTTATAATATTGACACTGAAATGAAAAAAAATGGGGAATGATGTGAAAGACGGGGTTTAATGAAATGACCTAACACACTCCCTCTTTTCCCTAATTTCATTAGAAAAAGAGATCTCCCAAGGATAGGGTTGACTTTCAACCTTGAGGTGAGTCAACCCTATTAGGAAGATATGTTGTTTTTCTATGAAAAAAATGATTGATTGGTTGTTTTGGGAGATAAATTTAAATGCATTAACAAATTCAATTATATGACCTAATACTTGAAATGCAGAGTATTATGATAGCAGAAATGGAAACGATAACTTTTAGGTAGATTTGAGAAGGGTAGGATGGTGTGCACCTGGCCTAAAATTTTTTTTTTCCACTCTGTAGCAGGACTCACTCACCCAAGGGTGAATGGGTCCCTGTGCCCTTTTCTGAAACTTCAAAAAATGAATCTATAGCCCTCTATTTGTACTTCACTCATGTACCTACAAATCTTGACTTCTGTACATGGATCTGTAGCAATTATGTAAAAGAAAATATTGTTTTGCGTGTATAGGGGTTTGCCTTAGTCAAACCTCGATTTGGTAATTAAACCTTGATGAATGATATATATTTGATAAATGATAGTGTTTGCAAGCCCTAACCTTAAGTGCATCTAAGGTTGTTATGAGCTAACATGCAAAGAAACTCTACTCAATTGCATTAGAGCATGATTCGTATATGACAATGATAAATGATAAATATCTAACTAGGGAGAAGTCAAAACACCCTAATAGATCTGAAATATGATAATACCTTGTTGTAGGTTGCTAGTAGAATGAAGATAGAATATGGGATCACTAGGAAACAAGTCATTAGGTTAGGGAAAATGGTCGAGTGCATCTCCCAAACCAAGAATCCATCATGATCCACCATAGACATCAACCTTCAATCATAAACAATGCTTGATCAAATGTTTGACAAGATGAGCTTGAAGACCTACAAATATAAACAAAACGTTGCTCCAAGACTTCAACTTTGCTTGCTTGAATGTTCTCTAAAATTTCTCCTTGATCTCTCAAACTTGATCTCTTGCAAATCTAGTTTAAAATGGTGAAAAGACTAGGTTTTATAGGGTTCTTCTCTAATTTCTTGATTATTAGATTCTCATAGCCGACATTTAAAACTTGAATCTAAGACTTTAAAATACCTCCAAAAACATATTTAAAATTCTCTTTTGGGACTTAAAGGGGACCCATTCACCCAAGGGAAAATGGGTCTTGGCCTAAAAGTCTAGGATCAATGTGTTTCAGGGTAATTAATTAATTAAATGCATTTATTCAATGCATATTGTAATATCAAAAAATGATAAAAATAGGCCTTGAGATGCATAATAAAGGCGATTAGGGGCCTATTTATGAAGGATAAAAAATGCATAGGTGTAAGGTCACTAAAATAGGTCCAAATTAAGTGTGAAATTATACTATCACATAGAAAGGAGTACAATTTTCTACACTCCATTTAGCCCCCACTTTAGCAACCATATAACACTAGGTGTATATGCAAGATTAAGTACTAAAAGTAAATTGCACTTCATAAAAGGATACTCATATGGATATTTTAATTCATTTGCAAATGGGGAGAATTAAGCCCCTAATGTAGTCATATGCAAAACCACAATGTTAGGAATCACATCTTGCAAAACCGATTCGTTAGCCATTCTAAATCATCTTAAAACATGTATAACTTCTACGGAGAATCAAATTTGAGGGTAGATGTATGCCTCCCTTGATTTTTCTTGCTTTATGGAGGTGGAATTAGGGTAGCACTCTAGCCTCATCGAATTGCTTTACTTGGTGTTTGGAATGTTTACAATAGGGTATTGAGGTTACAACACCACATATCAATAAACATTAAATAAGATCAAAGATAAAACCATGAATCCAATGCAATAGACAACATTGAAAACATAGTTCTCTAGTCTCCATTATGATGCTTTGAATGAAATGTACTATTAAAAGTCTCTACTATAGGTTAGTGAAAAATTATGCTTTTGACCATCATTTTGACATTACCTTGTTGTAGAGAGTTGACAATGTCAAGCCGATGACCATACAAGCCCCTTAGATTGGACGTCCTATAAGACGAGGTGGCACGCGATGAGCTTCGATGCACAGTGAGTCCATTGTACCCTTAATTATGATTACATTTTTGACTTTGTAGCATTTTTTATGCATTTTTATAAGGTTTTGAGACCCTATCCAAAAGTGGTGCACCTATCCCATTTGGCCCGTGTTTCCTAGAATGGCCAAAGTGTCTAGGACTCCCCTGTCCAAAAATGGCCCAAGTGTCCAATTTTGGCCCAAGCATTTGAGAGAAACTTTGCTTTACTTTTAATTGATTGGCTAATGTTTTTAAGCATGTTATTGATGATTTATTTCATCTCTTTTAGGTTATGACCTGCGCTTGCTAACACTTAGGAGACAGATTATTCACCCTTCTCCGAGAGCAAGTTACCTAGCTTACCGAGGAGGATATTGACACCTTATGTGAGATTGATCTCTTTTGGATCTACCTCATGCCACCCATGAGGTATCACGATGCTATGTCAATGGAATTGGTGGATAGATGGAGTGTAGACACATGCACATTCCATCTACCTATAGGAGAGATGACAGTGACCCTAGAGGATGTACATCGTATTTTAAGATTACCCATCTGGGGTGAGATCATCCATCTAGAGGAGGATCACACACACATACAGATGAGATGAGATATTAAGTATTGTGTGAGTCACCCTATTCCACCATGAGACATCAGAGCTCACGTCGAGCTGCAATGGTTGTTATATGCTCACTTGCCATTATTACTACAATTTATGGTTGTTACTATTGCTTTAGCACTTGTACTAGATGGATGAGGCACACACCTAGATGGAGGCCTCGTTCACACCATTCGCCAGATGGAGCGACAATAGATCGTTTATGCCTGGGGTTGCATTATCTTGGCTCATCTCTATTATGATCTTGGGCACTTTGTTTATCAAGAGTTACATAACATAGTACACTATATGCTATTACAAATTTTGGCCTTTGAGCATATCATGTGTACTAGGTATCCTACGGTAGCGCTTAGCTACATAATGAGACGAGTTTGGAAGTTTGAGGATATGTTGTATTGGAGGGTCCAGTTTGATCATCTGGAAGAGGATGAGATAGTATGAAGACCTTACCACATCATACCTCGGTGGCCAAATCTCACACATCTTGTTAGGATGCAATATGATAGGTTTTTTATTGGACAAAATGACTACATAGTTATGCCCTTCTATTATGATTGGGTTATGCGACAGTTTAGATAGGTTCAAATACCTCCTAGGCCATACCTGCATACCTAAGAGTAGCATGGAGTGGCTCAAGTCTAGGAGAGATTCAACATCCCATGATAGATGATGTCATTTTTAGCAATTCAGATGATGAGGATGAGGATATTCCCCCAACATCGAACTTGGATGACGTAGGTGCTATGATGGCCTACGAGCACTGGTGGATGAGAACATAGCCTACACATGTATTCCCTGTACATCATCTTGCAAGTGACGCTGGACCTCTTCTAGGTCGTGGAGATGAGAGAGAGGATGGAGCCATGGATGGAGACACTGATGACAATAATAGGGCAGATGACCTAGAGGAGGATGAGGATGATGATGATGGGGATCCACAACCTATGAGTGATGATCCTGATGAGCTAGAGGAGGCCATAGATGCCCTCAAGGAGAGACATTTATCTCATCCACAAGTCACCTGAGAATGAACAACACTTGCATTAGGAATTACCCTTCATGAGCATGGGGAGGGCAGTGGTGCTAGACCTTCCATGCTTCCTACTCACGAGGGACCTATAATACCACATCAAGATCTTGATTAGCGAGTTGGTGATCCAAGTGATGATGTGTTATTATAGCTTTATTATTATTTTAGTTATTACGTTTACATATCATGTCTTGTTCTAATATTCTTTATGATTACCATCTTGCAATGTGTACATGAGAGTGGTGAGACCTCTTCTATTGAGTCATTACGGAGATGGCCCCCTCCTTTCCCCCACATCAGGCCACGCGAGCAAAGCATATGCCACTGCCTAGTGCAGGGCATCATGTTGACCTTTTTGAGCTGATAGATAGATGGAGGATAGTGTACGAGGAGGCTATGAGGATCACTGATCTATCTACAACTAAAGAGGAGCAAGCGAGAGCTCCCATGGTACCCATCAGAAAAACTATTGTTGGAAATCTGTAGATAGATTATAGAGGTGCAACAACTCATTATTGGGAGGCACAAGCATGGGTATGGATTTCTTATTAAGGTGGGTGTTTATTCTTGTCAAATACTCATAATGCCAAGAATGCAGAAGTTGAAAAGGTGATATATAGTTTTTCTTTGTACAATGATTCTTGGTGAAGATTTGACCCCATTGGAAGTATCAACAAGGTAATGGGAACATACTTCATTCTGTTGGGAAAATTTTGGTCATCTCAGAAAGAACATCTAAGATCAATTGTGCCTTCGGTAGCATTTATTTCACCAGATTACCTCAAAGACACGAACTAATATGCCACAAAGTGGAATCAGATAGTTCATTTCCCACATCGACCCTTAGAGAAAAGTTAATGCTAATTAAACAAGTTCCAAACAACACCATTAAATAGATTCAACAACCAGAATCAACAAACATGAAAGATGAAACAGACAATAGGAACACACATATTTTACGTGGGGAAAACCCTTTTGGGTAAAAAACTACACACTCCAAAACAATCGATCCATTGTATTATTTAGCAACAAACAAAGTTACAATACAATCTCAAGCTCATAGCCTTTACAAAATTTTCCATCTTGTTCCATCCAGAGAATACAGACAACATAACCATTTAGAATCCTCACACTGTACAATACTCTCACACAACATATAGTGCAGATACTTCTCCTACCTCCTCTCTACATTTTTTTCTTTCTTGAAAAGTTCCTGCCAAATCTTGACCACTAGACTCATACTCGAAAACATACCAATTTGGTTCCCATTCGTTACAACAGACAAATCATCAATCAACAGTTATTATATCAAGCCATGTTGAAGAGACAAACCTACAATCTCTTGCCGATCTATTTGAGTCTCGCCAACGAGTGTAATACCTGTCAAACCAAACAGTCATCAGAGTATTGGCGAGACAAGAGATCATGTACCACCGATCACTCATCCTCACACTAACATGAGCTCCTAATGGCACACCATCGACCAAGTCCATCATCACATTGGGGAGACACCATATCATTTCCCACCGATGGAAGAAAGTCTTACCGATGTCCACTTTACCGCTTAATAAATCTCACCTTGTATCAGTATATCGGTGAGACAACAAGTTGTCTCTCACCGATATGAGGATGTCATACCAATGAAGTTCACACCTGTCAATGTGGTACCTACGACCAAGTTAGCATGTCTTGAACCACCTATCGCTATCCACCTAACAGCTTGGGTCCCACCACAAATCATTAGTGTAACAACCTTTGTCGAAGAGAGTTTCCCCAAAGTCTCACTGAACACCCCAAGTCTCACCGACGAGAATGGACAAGACTTCTTCAAGAATGTCTAAGAGACTTTTGTCAAATTCACACCGATCAACTGAAGTCACATTGACGAGACCAGTCAAGAATTTTTTCAGATGTCGATGAGACATTTCACAATGTCTCGATGATAATACAACCTCCTGCCGATGAAGGGTGATCGGTCCATCAGGGATTTCATGAACTTCAACACAACCCACGACTCATAGGTTTCAAGGTTTCAACTTTCCATGATCTAGTGATTAGTCTATCAAAAGTTTCAAGAATTTTGAAACCTGCGACATGTAGTTTCAAAGTTCGGATTTTCAACAATCGTGTGACATATAGGCCAACAAAGGAAATAAAATGCTAGAGGAAGCTATTAGCACCAAACTGTGGAGGTCATTGAAGCATTGGGGGGACTAAGAACAAGGTCTCACCGACATGAGGAATTCAAGCCGATAAGAGATAGAAACAAGACTTCAAGGAGTACATCAAGACAATAATTTGAGGCACAAATCCCAACACATTCATTAGCCTGAGCTTGAAGACAAATAGGCTAACTGTGAAGAGGAATTTGAAGTAAGAAGGAAGGATTATTATTGGTTGACAGTGCTTTTGATGAGGTATTGTACATAACTTCAGATCCTAAAGGAGCAAAAAGAGGATGGAAACATCCTTGACCCTGCTTACTTAGGTCAAGGAGTTTCAGATCAGCCCATTTAAAATGTTGATTGCTCAGTTAAGGAGAATCATAACATAAAATATATAACACAGGTTGTGGTGGACTGCTCTCTCCGACGGTTCATAAGGACTTTCCCTATGACAAGATTCCCAAAACCTACTAAGGGACTTGAGAAATAAAAGAAGAGCCTCCAAGAGAAGAGGAGAATCTGAAGGAAAAGGAGGATGTATTTTCTAATTTTTTTTAGCTTGATGTTAATGTTGAAGATGTATTTACTGAAGAATTCAATAAAGAAGAGGAACTGACTAAAGAAGAAGCTCGCATAGAAGAGCATATTGCTCAAGAGAATGTGCTTGGTGAACAAACTGTGGAACCAGAAGAGAATATTGTTGAGGATTTGCCTCACACTAAAGAAGAAAAGCAGAAAGAGAAGCCCTAAGAAGAAGAAAGAGTTGCCCACGAGACTAAAAAAAAGGACACTGAAGATAAAATGGAGAAGGCTCATGACATCGAGGTCACCTCTTCCCCACAAAAAGTGACAGTTGCAGCCTACCTATATGGATGAATCAAATAATACATAAGAGGAAAAGGTCTTATGTATAAACTCTTGAGCATAGCTTGATCATATTGTCAAAGGCCTTCTAGTGTCCTTGAAGAAGAATAAAGAAAGCTTAAACAATTTCTACAATTTCTATATATGAGAATGGAAATCAGATAGTTGAGATAGCTGTCCCTTTAGTTGAAAAAATGGAATCTAAAATGATGACCAATGACTACCAAATTTTCCAAGTGGATTCGAGTGTACAAACTAGAGAAGGCGAGCAACAGTCCCTGCAGATGTTTATTTCTATAATTTTGAAAAGAGTGCAAAAGGATGAAAACACAAAAAAAGAGTTAAAGGCTCAAGTTGCACAGTTGACTACTTATATAAATAATCTCATTAGGATGGTGGATGTTCAAGATCCTAGGTCTGCACTCTAGGATGCTCTAAAAGGTGAAGTCAAATATTTTGATCCAAATGGGTGGATTCCTGCTTCTCAACAGTGGAAAGATAATTTTCTTGAATTAGCAGAATAAATTTTAAAACAACTGGTTAAGTCATCATTTTATTTATGATGAGGATAGAAATGTACAACAAATAATATTAAGTATTAAAGAAGAATTGTTGGTATGGGAGGAGTACATTCCTATCCTCCATCAAATAAATGAGACCAAAGTGGACGAATTAATAAAATCTATTGTCATAGAGGAAGGGGAGCAAGATATGATTCCAATCTAGGTAAGAGCAACGTAATTTTGAGTTGACCCGTGCTCCCCTCCTTTGGGGATGTGTCTGGTGGGTACCCCCTCTATGGGATCTGCGCTTTCTCCTTCAGGAATTTTGAAGGATTTGGCTTCTCCGGGTGGTTCTTTTGTGCCGGCGATAGAGTTTTCTTTGACTGTCGGTTGGAAGAATGTTTTGACTAGTGGGAAACAAGTCTCCTCCTTATTTTTGACTCCTCCTGAGTTTGTTTTGACTGCTGGTACTGTATTTGACATACCGGATTCGATCAGCGATAGGATCCTTTCCTCCATGGAGAAGGCTGTGGTGGGGAGATTCCTCTCCTACTGTCCTACGGTGGATATGGTTCAGAAGTGGGTTGCTGTGAAATGGCGACTTAAGGGAAGTGTGGAGATTCACGTGATGGTCGGGGGTTTCTTCCTCTTTAGGTTTGCTGCAGCTGAGGACTTGGTGGCCACTCTGTCGTCGGGCCCATGGGTCTATGGGAAGCACAGCCTTGCAATGTGTAGGTGGAAACCTGGTTTCGACCCTGCTGTTGACCTTAACATGTCGGCTCCCATTTGGGTGCGACTGTCGGGTTTGCCTCTAGAGTTTTGGGATGAAGTGATATTCAAGGTTGTTGGTGATTCGTTGGGGCAGTTTGTTACTATGGATGTTGTCACTAAATCGAAGTCAAGGTTAGTCTTTTCTCGATTCTGTGTCAATATTTGCGTTGATAAAATCCTTCCCAACTCTATCAAGTTGTGTTCAAAGCTGGGAAACTGGATCCAACCTGTTTGTTACGAAAATGTGGTGGTATTTTGTCAAAGGTGTGCCAAAGCTGGGCATCTTATATCTGATTGCAAATCTTCGGTCAGTCGGGAGTCTAAGGATGTGTTAAATTCCACAAATCCAGCTGTGAATACCTCGAGGCCTTCAGGTGTCTCTGAGCTTGTCCCCCCATACTCTGTTCGGCCTCCTGTGATTTCTTTGTGACCTCCACCCCCTGCTTTTCCTCACATTAATTCAAACCCTTGTGTCTCTTTGGTGTTGGAAACCTTTCCTAGGGAGGTCTCTTTGTCTCAGGATCCTGGATCCTCGGCTGTCGTTACCTTGCTTGTGGGGGCTTCTATTGGGATCTTTGGTCCTGGTTCATCGGCTGTTGATCCTCTGTCATTGAATGTCACTCAGGGGACCTGTGGGGATTCGGTTGAAGAGGGTGAAATTTGGGAGGAAGAGTGTTCTGGCATGATTGAAGAGTCTACTGAAAACTTGGGAAGCTTAAAGCTAGAGATTGATGTTTGTCTCCTACAAGAAATTAAGATGTTGATGATTAATTTTGACAAAGTTGCTAGATTTTTATGGCCTAATGCTTCCTATATTCACAGTGATGCTGAGGGAGCTTCAGGTGGTTTGGCCGTGCTTTGGAATCCTTCCTGTTTATAGGGTTCTGAATTATTTCATTGTAAAAATAGCATAGGGGTTTCATTCTCCGTTGGCAGAGTTGAATGGTCTATAATAAATATTTATGCTCCTAATCAGAGGAACTTGAGGAATATTCTTTGGAATAATATGGTGACTAAGATTAATATGAATAAGGGAGGCTGATGGCTTGTTGCTGAAGATTTCAACTCTCCCCTGTCACCATCTGAGAAAAGTGGGGGCCTCCTAGATTACACTGACAGCATGGCGGATCTGGCAAACTTTATGTGTTCTTCGGGGTTTCCTCCTACGTTCTTCCAAATCTTCTGGGATGTTGTGGGTTGGGACCTTGTGCTTGCGGCTAGGGACTTCTTTAAATTTGGTAAGATTCTTAAACAAATGAATCACACTTTTATTGCCCTTATTCCCAAGATTAGTGAGCCTCTATCAATGTCTAGTTTTCGACCTATTAGTCTTTGCAACACCTTCTATAAGATCATTTCCAAGATCCTTGTTAATCAGATCAAACCTCTGCTAGATAAAATTATAAGTCACACTCAAAAGGGGTTTGTCTCAGGGCGACACATTCTTGATGCTTCTTTGACTACTCATGAACCGCTCCACTCTATGGATAGATGTTATAATGCGGGGATGGCGCTTAAGCTTGACATTTCCAAAGCTTATGATAAGGTTCTGTGGGAATTCATTCCAAAGGTTCTGGCTAAGTTTGGCTTTAACAGTTCAGTCATTAAGCTCATTATGGACTAAAGCTTTAATTTCAAGGATTGTATATTATATAAAAGGTCATTTTTGAAACATTTTTTTGAAGAGATTTTAAATGCAAACGGGAATAAAATTGTTCAAAATTTTGTACATTAAAGTATATATTTTTAATGCATTTGTGTTATTATATATATATTTTTTAATAATTCATTATGAGGTATTTTTATAGAATTTTACTAGGGATAGTCACATATAATATCTTTAAAATGTTTTTTTAAATCAAATGATCTAACAAATACTCTCCCCACTTTAAATATATAAAATTTATTCAAAAAAATTTAGTTGAACTCTACCTAAAACTTATGTCTTAAAGCTAGTTGTAATGATAAGAATTGCATATCATGTCATTTTTTATTTAGTTATTATGTCCTCAAATTTATTGATAAATTTATATATCAATAAATGGTGCAATCTTTTGTGAAATTAGGACCCTATACACACCCTCATAAACTTAGCCTCATCTTATCATATATGTACATACTCTAATATATTTATCTCATCCATGTATTTATTACACTTATCCATACACATACCTAGATATAATTGTTATACACTTGTATCCAATAGTTTTCTCACCCAAGATTATTTCTAAAAATATGGGATTGAACCCATGGTTGCAAACTTTTTTCTTTTCTTTTTTATATAGGTAAGAGCTACCAAGAATGGGGGTAGTGCCCAATTACAAAGAAAGAGGCAGTGGTTGCCCAGATGAACTATGCAAGCTAATTATCCAGATACATATAAATTACTACAAGACATCTACCGAGCTGGATGACCCTTTCCAGGCATGTTTCACTCAACCACGACTGGTCCTGATGCATGATCCTGTCGAAGGCACCCATGTTGTTGTTCATGACCCCAACCCAGAATGTTTCCCAAGCATCAACCATCCTGCTAACTTCAGTGTCGTAGAAAGAGTCCTGGGGGTGCAACTCGGTTCTATAGGAGGGGTCAAAGTACATTGCCAGGTAACTGAACATTCCCTCCCTTGGTAGATCCAGAATGGAGCCAGCGACGGCCTAAGCATACGTAGCAGCTATGGAACCTTGGAAGAGAACTGCCGCTCTGGCCAGGGATTCCACAATGTCAACAATTAAACAAACCACTGTCTGAAAGACTTTTCCATTGCACCAGTGACAGTCGTCCCCAATGATTTTCCTCACCAGCTAGATTACCACCACTTGAGCCTTGTGATTACAGAGGGAGAAGAGCCTCACGCACTGATTGGCCAATGTTTCTGAGATGTAGTGATAACTTAGGCTGAATTGATGCACCATAATGCAAGTTTTTATTATAGCTTTATACTTTGCTTAAAGTGGAGTGAGTATTGAGCCATCGGTCATACTAGAAATAGCCATGCGGCCAAACATGAAGGACGTTCACATGGAGGAGCAGGGGAGGGACTTGCTCACGGGTCAAGGACAACACATACCTACCCTGACTCTAGGTATGTTTTTAGGTAGAGCAATATCATTACACTGGGTAAGATCGTTTGCCAGGATTTCCTGCAGACCTAGCCATTGAGTGAGGGCAGAGCTCGAGAGGACCTTAGCTTCTTGTTGCGTACCCCAATTTGCCAAAAAGTTCATCGCCCTATTTGCTTCTCTGTAGGCATGTGATAATGTGTACTGAGTGAGCCTGCCAAGGAGGTCCTTTATAGGTGATATCCAAGCATCGATACGCCAACATTGTGTTTTGCCTGTAGTAATAGCTTGGATACAAAGCAACAAATCATCCTCGATCTCTACATTGTCAAAACCCTGTTGAACGCAAACCTAGAGACCAAGCAAAAAAGCCTCCATTTCCGCCACGTTGTTGGAGCAGACCCCAAGGTTTTTTGAAGCCACCCAAACACTAGAACCTAAGGAGTCCCTGATGATGCAACCAACCCCAGCTTTACCGGGGTTGCCTTTGGCAGCCCCATCAAAATTTAATTTCCATTTAAGCCTGATTGGTTGGAGCCAATGGATAGTCTTCCGGTTGACCTTGACTACCCCCGTGTTTGGTATACTAGGTAGTTTGAGCCCGATCCAAGACTTCCTGATGTCTTCATCCCACCTGGAGAATTTTGCCTTGGTTCCAATTGAGATTTTGTTGTTTGCAGTTTCAATAATGGTTGTACGAATTTTATTGATTAATTGGAGACGGTTTAAATATTTATCCTTAAAAATGCGTCTATTCCTTTCCTTCCAGAGGTGCCAAATGACTAGGGATGGAGCCAATGACCACAGCTCTTGCTAGTAGCCCCACTTGTTCATGTTTGGCCAGCTGGATAGGAACTCCCCCAGCCGATACTGTCATGGACTAGAGAAGTTGAAAGATGATTGCAGCTAGTCCCAGCATGATACTGCCACTGGGCAAGATAGGAAAAGGTGGTCGCCACTCTCTTCTTCTTGTTTGCATAATGTGCACCTTGTGGGACCTACAATACCAATCCTTTTTAGTCTATCGCCTGTTAGACAACGTTGGTGGATTGCAAGCCATAAGAATGCCCCAACTTTAGGTAGCACCGCCTGCTTCCAACACAACCTCGCTATCCAAGATTTGTCCTTTGCTTGTGCTGATTGAAGTTGGTACCCAAGCTTGACTGAATAGTTACTAGAGGTAGCCCCACACCAAATGATGGAATCTTCCTCGGCGCTTATTTGTACTTTCTTATTGTATATTTCTCGGGTAACTAGTATTAACAAATCCTGGGGGATTGGTAGTGTGTCAAGATTGACCTAGTCATATTGGCCAACCAACGGGTCATCACTTAGTCAGATATAATTAGCCACTTTTGAACCGAAAATAGACTGTATATTGTCCACATATTGTCCCAGCTCAAAGAGATCATTCAGAATTTTGTAGCCGTTCCATGAGTCTGTCCAGAAAAGAGCCTTTAGCCCGTTGCCAATCCTCTAGGATGAATGGTGTGAGACCAATGATCTGCATTTTAGGAGAAAGTTCCAAGCTACGGATCCGCCCTTTAAGTCGATAGCTGTTAGAATCCTAGTGTTATCTAAGGAGTCCAGGTATTTTGATTGCATCATTTGACACCAAGGTTTGTTTGAATTTTTGACCATCCTCCAACAAAGCTTTGCCCCCAAAGCATTATTCCTCCATTTGACTTTGTGTAACCCGGCTCCACCATCAACCTTTGCTTTGCATGCTAAGTCCCACCCGATTAATGGGATCTTTTTTATACCTTTGGTGCCTTCCCAAATGAATTTTTTAAGAATTCTTTCTAAGTCTGATTCGGTTTTGCTCGGGACCTCCAAGCTTGACATGGCATAGATTGGAATGGCTGACAAGACAATTTTAGCCATCGTAATGCGCCCAACAAGAGTGAGCCAATTGTTTTTCCACGACATGGCCTTATTCCTACATCTCTCAACAACCTCCCCCCAGTGTTTTGCTTTACAACATCCTAAGAAAATTTGGATCCTAAGGAACTTAGCCAGTAGCTTGCCATGATTGTAACCAAGTGTTTCAGTAATAGCTTGTTGCAGGCGAATACTGGTGTTGAAGAAGAATACACATGATTTTTCTTTGTTCATGTTTTGCCCCGATTTGGCTTCATAGTCTGTTAGTAACCACTTGATGTTTCTAGCTTCCTTCAGGCTAGCCTCCCAAAATAGGGTGGTGTCATCGGCGAATTGAGAGTGTGTGATGGGCTCCATGTTTGGGGCAACGTTCACCCCCTGCCAAAGTAACCTCCTACTGCAATTTTTAATTGCACAGCTAAGGGATTTCACCATGATAACAAATAGGAAAGGTGACAGGGGGTCACCTTGTCTGAGCCCATTGGAAGCTTGGAAGAAACCTTGAAGTGAACCATTAACTGAAATTGAATATCGGACTGAGGAGATGCATTGCCTTATTAGAGCACACCACTGACTATTGAAGCCTAACTTCCTCAAAACTGCTAATAGAAAATCCCATCTGACTTTGTCGTAGGCTTTGCTTACATCTAATTTGATGATCATGCTTGCTTGATTACTTGAATTGAGAGAGTGAATGGCCTCAGATAGGAGGAGGATGCTGTCAGTGATTTCTCTTCCAGTTTTGAAACCGTTTTGCTCGACTAAGATAATGTTGTCCAATATTTTCTTTAATCTATTAGCTAGGACTTTTGCCAAAACTTTGTAGATTGTGTTGCACAAAGAAATTGGTCTGTAATCGCTAAAGGAGGAACAGGCTGGTTTTTTAGGAATTATTGCTATGACTGTGTTGTTCACATCTTTAACAATTTTTTTGGTTCTTCTAAAGTCTTCCACCATTTTCCAAAGATCATTCCCCAAAAAACTCCACCAGTTCTGAAAAAATCTAGCAAAGAAACCATCAGGCCTGGGGCTTTGTCCGGGTGCATTTGGAATAGTGCATTATGAACTTCTTCCAAAGAGATCTTATCACAAAGCATATTGTTGTCTGCCTCGCTCACCCGAGTGTCTAAAGCTTCAAGGATGCTGATGCTTTGGATTGGTTTGGAATGATTAGCCAGTAGGTTAGAAAAATAGTCTACTACTGCCTTGCCAACTTCAATGTTACCTCGGGCAAGGACCCCACCTAGGCCCTGGATTTCTTCAATTTTGTTGGAGGCACGTTTAGCTAGAATAGAAGAATGAAAGAATTTGGAGTTGGCATCCCCTTCTTTGAGCCATACTTCACGTGACTTGTCTCGCCAGAAGATCTCTTCCCATTTTAGAAGCTCCTTGTGCTTTTCTGACAATTCTTTTTCCTTGAGATATTCCTCATTTCGCATGCCATTTTTTATAACTATCTCATTAAGGATTTCCAGCTCGGACTCCACCACTGCCTTCTCTTTGAAGATGTTCTGGAAATTTGCTTTGTTCCAATCTCTGAGCTTGTGTTTGATTAACTGTAATTTCTTCACTAATTTGAAGCTTATGGACCTAGACACTTTGGCTTCCCTCCACCAGCCTTCTAAAAGTTGTAGTAAGTTGGGATCGCGCCACCACATGTTTTGGAATTTAAAACTGATTTTTTTCGAGTTTTTCCCCTTGAAGACCGATAGCTCAACTGGGAAGTGATCCGAAATTGAGCAAGGGATGATGTTGGCAGATATTTGTAATTCAGAGTTAAACTAGGTAGTGGGGATTAAGAACCTGTCTAACCTTTCTGCGATTGCAGTAAAGTCCAAACGCCTGTTATGCCAGGTGAACATGCCATTCACTATTGGGCAGTCTGAAAATCCAACATTAGAAACAAAGTCTTTGAAGTCTGTTATAGACTGAGTCACCCTTCTGAGGCCACCACTTTTCTTAGACAGATCCAGTAAAGCATTGAAGTCTCCCCCAATGATTAGGCTATCTTTAGGAAGAGGACAGACAAAATCAATAACAGCATCCCAGAGGGTAGCTTTGTCTTTAGTTTTGGTTGGGCCATAAACGTTGACTACTGATAGAGAGCGATTTTGCTCCAGATCAAAAACGCTTGCCGCCAACCAATTTGTAGATGAGTGGGTAATTTGAACTGATACTGTTGCATCCTTTTAGAGGAGACCAAGACCTCCTATGGCTCCTAGAGAGTCTTGGAAATAGCCCTCCCAATGACGGCAAAATTTTAGGAATTTTTTGCATTCTTCACCTTCCAATTTCATTTCTTGTAAGAGTATTAGGTTGCTTGCACTTGTCTACAGATGACACTTGACTAGGCATCTTTTGTCAGGTGCCTTTAGGCCCCTGAAATTCCAAGTGGTGATCCTCATTGTTTCCCAAGGGAGGAATTTCCCCTCTTGGTACTCATAAATTTTGTGATGCATGTATAATTTCTTGTCGCAACCTCCTCCTCCCTTAATTGTTTTGAGGACTTTCTCCCCTGAGTGTTGCCCTTGTTGACGATTTTGCCCAGACTCAGGTGGTTGATTGCAGATTGGGATAGGCATCTTTCTTTAATTATGTCTGATTCATCTACTGGTTTTGCTATTGACTCTAGTTCGTCACTATCCACCAAGTTTTCTTCCGCTTCCATAATCTTTTTCTGATCCTCCTTATGACGAAGGGGTTCCTGATTGTTGCCTTCCTTGATTGTTTCAATTGGGATATCTGGGATGATATTCACCATGCCTAAAGGTAGCCTCCACTCTGCCCTCGTGTCGTTAGATATTAGGGGTGAATTCGTTGGGGGTTTTGTGGAGGGTTTTTTGGCATAGGAGTTTCGTTTCTTTTGAACTGGCATATTGTGATGCAACATTGATGGTTTTCTACAGCCTTCCGTCATGTGATCCCATGATCTACAGTTTATACAAAATTTTCTTGGTACCTCGATCTCTATCTCCTGAAGCCACTGTTCCCCATTCACCTTTAGACAGATGTTTGAAGGGATAGTATCTATTGCTATGATTTGCAGCCTGACGTATTTGTAGAGGTCACCATCCGTTATTGCCATGTTGATTTCGACCAAAGCGCCCAGGGAGTGACCGATTTTTTCCAAACAGTCCTTTGTCCAATATTCTACTGGTAGGTTATAAAGTCTCACCCAAACCGCCTGGTTATAAGGGTTAAGTTTGACTGGATCAAGATTTTGGTTCCATGGCTGCATGAATAAGGGTTTGTCGCCCATAAACCACATTGCTCCTTTCGTGACTCTATGTTTGGACTGTTCATCGGTGAAAACAACCATAAAAAACCCTTTTGGAAGGAACCTAATTAGAACCTCCATGTTCCAGTTTTCTTGGATCCATTTTTTAATCGCAACCCTGCTCGAATACTGTCTTATGAATCGGCAAAAGAAAGCGAAATCTTTCAAAATTGTGATGTCATTTTTGATTTCTTCTGAGACATCAATTTCCATGACTTCCTCCTTAGGTTTGTTTACTGGGATCTCCTTGTTCTCCACATTCCGCGCCCAAACCTTTCTTGGTGCCTGCGATACATTTCTGAAGCCATCCGTGATTCTATTTGCTGGTTGCCTCTTCCGACCCTGTTTCCTGGGTACTTGCAACCATTTGACCCATGGATTCCTGGACCTGGGTGTTTCAGGGGTGTCATGACGGGCTCTTCCCTATTTGATTTTCTTACTCAGCTCTGCTTGGCTTTGTTGGGAGGGATGGCACTTGTCCACCCATTTCCCATTCATGAATACTCGTTGGGGGATGTATGTTGCTGAACCTTCTTGCTTACTCGCCTTGTCAACTTCGTCTGCCCAATGAATGCTTGGGGAGCCCTTGCTCCGTACTATATCTTTGTTTTTGTTTGAGTTTGCCCTAACTTGGGAGGCACAACCCTTGCGATGCTCCTGCTCCTGCTCTACTCCTGACATATTATTATTTTATTCATAATCCATTTTATTCAACCCATGGTTGCAAACTTGATCCCTATCTTTTTAAAATTTAAAATTCAAATTTTGTTGACTAGCTACCCTTTATTTTCCCACTTTCAACCAACTAGGTATATGTTTTATGGATTTGATGCCATGTGCTATTACTTAGAGGAAATCATTAGCATTCATATTATATCTCTCTTCTCTCAAGTTTTATTTCTCATTCTAGAGCATTAAAAGAGTAATCAATAGTAAAATTATTTAATTTGGACCATTAAAAGAAGTAACAAATCTAAATACACCATTCTAAGGCCTTGCCCTTTTATCTTCAAAATTTTCACACTTTATAAGGGTTGACTTGGGATATGTCTCCTTGCAACACAATGGCGTGCATTTTTAGGTATTTTAAATGCCATCAACCCTTAAATAACAAAGAAGAGCAAAGCAAATGAAGACCAACCATGTAAATAGTAGAGTATAGATACATATTTAAATTACAAGGTGGAATCTAGACACACAAAAACAATGTGTGGTTGTTGACCTAACCTAGACCAATAAAATTAATCCCAATTAGAGAAAACATCTGGTATAGGACCTAAGACATTTCAATTAAAAAGAGATCACATTTTTAACAAAATAGCAACTAGATTCTAAAATCTTCAACAAAGGTCTACATTCTTATTCAATTAGCTAAATATTCCTAACAATTATGTTTACCTTCCTCAAATAGTTATAATAAGATAATTTATCAACACCAATTGTTACATTTAATCTAGGATAATTTATGATTTAGTTGATTGCATTTACTAAATTGACCTAAGTTAACCCATAAGTCTCATTTTCCTTTACAATTTGGCGAGTCCATCCAATCATACATGGCCTGATTTTATTCTAGGGTTTCTTATCCATATTAGTATTTTTATATTATATTTATATGTCATCTTCATATCTAAATCTCTTTAAATTCTTGTTTCATTGTTTTTACAATGTTATATCATTTTTATCTAGGGTTATTGAGCTTTATTATGATATTTTTTACTCATCCTTGGTGATCATACTAGGTTTCACTTTTAGATATATGATATATTACTGATATTTTAATTTATGTATATCAAACTAAAAAAATGAGCTTTATTTTCCTATCATTTGTTTATAACACAAGCTTCGTGAGATTCTAATATTCAATTGCAAAGGACTGATCATCTAAACCTTGGCATGGCCCAAAACAATGAGAATTAAATCTATTCCAATTTTTATAATGAGAAAATTGAGGATTATGACCATGATGCTCATGTGAACAATCAAGACTTTATAAATGAATTGGATTATTTGGCTAATGTGGAAATTTTTGAATAATTAGTAGATATGTTTAATGATGAGTTTGCTAATAATCCATTTATATTAGATACATTATAAGTAGTTTAATCTAAGATATTTAATTTATTATAAATAGTACATCTACTTTTATCCATACTTCTTGTATACACCTAAAAATGGTCTGGATAAATCTGATTAATTAAATACAATCATTTGATTAATTAACCTTTAATTCATCTACTTATAAATAAATAGAAATATTTATTTATATAGTTCATATTCTATTTTCGTCTATCTTAATTAAATAAACAAATTCAATAGTTTGTTTTATTTAAATATCCAATTCTTTCATCTTAATTAAATAAACTAAAATCACATAGTTTGTTTAAATATCATCTCCCTTTTATTAAAAAAACAAAATTTAAAATGTTTTATTTAATAATGTATCTTCCCTCCAAAGTTGAATAAATCAAATATTTAATTAAGCACATGTCTACAACTTTTCTCTCAACAAAGTTCAAAGCTTAAAGTTGTATTCAATTGTGCTTTTCCAATTAAGCACATGTTTACAAATTTTCTCTCAATAAAGTTGAAAGCTTTAACTTGCATTTAATTTTACTTTATCTTGCTAGCCAAACTCTAAACGATTGGAAATAGTTGGCTTCATGGATCCACAATTTCTTCCTAATAATTTGCCACAATATTTTACTCAGAGAAAGAATTTCCCCTTCTCCCTCACCAAATTCTTCATCTTCTACCATTGATTTATTGAGATCAAATATGAACCATTGCTTGCTGCCACATCAGGAATTGCCTTTGAAAATCTATAAAAGCAACCTCTTGCTACAGGAAATGGATGGGAATTTTATGTAATTTTACTCTGCAGGAATCACATTAGATCATTTAGCATACAACATTTAGCATTTATCAAATAAAATCATTTTAAGAATCATATTAGATTATAATCATGTCACAACATATCATGTTAGTTGCATCTTAGTTTATCATTTCATATCATATCATAGTATCACAACATATCATATCATTATCATAACTTTAATTATCAATCATCTTATCATAACACATCATTTAGATCATCATTCTCATTCTCTAGGTTGTCATTTTAACAATCGCAGTGCACACAATCTGAGAGCCACTTTGATTTAATAAATCCTTGGAGTTAGAGAGCAATGGAATGATTTTAGAGATTTTATTAATTTCAATTAGATTAAATCTATTGTTTGAATTCTCTAATAGTGTTTCATTAAGGTGTGTTGTTATTTACTTTCTCTAGGGGGTGACACGGTTGTGTGAACCGACATAGTTCCAAGTGTGGGTTGTGGTATTTTTAATGACCTTTTGAGATAGAAAAGTGCTCAAACTATCTTTATTGTGTTATACTAGTGAAAATTGAAAGAATCAAACCTGATTCTAGAACACACACTATCTGTTTAATGCGTAGAATTGAAACAACTATTTGCAAAATTGTTGTTGTGTTTGTAAATCATTTTCAAAAGGATATCATCCAATCAAAACAATCATTTTCCAAAGTCCACAAGCAAACCAATCAGATACAAGGTCATCAAATCATAAGTTTATTCCTTGGAGTCAAACAAATTCACTGTAAAAAACCAGAACAAAATAGAATATCAAAATCCTAAATACTTCCAGAATAGCGCTTTCGCTTTTTGTCATAGCACATACAATCTGTTTAACAATGCATTGATCCATATTTTAGCGCATAGGAGGAATAGTCTAGTGCATAGGGGGAAACAATCTAACACATCAAAAGAAAAGTTTAACACATTGAAGGAATATGCAAGCGCATCCAACTTGTTTAACAACGCATCAAACCGGTTTATCAACACATCTGTTAGTTCTTTTAGCACATCAGAGGACTATTATAGCACATACACCGAAGCAAAAAACTAGAGAGTTGTTTTTACTATCTGTCGTATTTTTTACACCAGAATTCAGATTTTTACCAGAATAGAAACCTTTCTCAAATTAAACCAGAGTCTTAGACTTTCAAAAAATGAACCTTACAAGTGAAATTCTTCAAATTAAACCCAAATCTACCATCCAAAAGTGTCTAAATCAAACAAATTTGATTAAAAACCCAAGTTTCAACATCAGGATCTGTCATCCTATTTCAAGAAATGAAGTTGTATAATCATACTTATCAACTTAGTCTGATCAATATAAACTATCATTCTATTTGACTCAAGTTAACATCCTTGACACTATATCAAACCAAGATCAAAAGTTTAGTGGACAAATATAACACTTTTTTGCCAGTTTTAACAAGGTTACAAAGACTAAAACTTCAAGAAAAGGAAACAAACATGTCTGAGATTGAGGAGAATCTATTCAATAGATCCAACAAAACTTACAATGAAGAAATATATGAAGAAGAACTACAAAATATGCAACAAGACCCCAAATTCCATAAGTTTATGGAGAAAATTCTGGAAAAGGATGAGGAAGAGTATTTTTTAATGTTAGCTAATCTGGGTGTTAAAATTCCAAAGGACTTCAATATCAATAGATTGACCAGAACATCTAAAAAGGCTGAGACTGAATCACAAAATACATATGAAGTAGATGCAATGAAACATCAATTACAAACCTTACAACAATAATTCCAAGATATGCAAATAGGAACAACTAAGAGATACTTGCTACAGGATATTTGTCTGTATCCTTTTGCTCAAAACGTGAACATGATCCCATTTCCAAAATACTGTGAGTTTCCCAAATACGATAAATACAATGGAAAAAAAAATCCTCTTGACCATGTAAGAGAGTTTCGAGCTATGAGTTTAGAATTTTCTCATGAACATACATACTTGATGAGGCTATTTCCAAGAAGCTTACGTGGATAATGTATGGAGTGGTTCTCTAAGTTAACTCTAGGAATTAGATCTTTTGAAGATCTGGTCAAAAATTTTATAACTCAATATTCCTACAATATACAACACAATATCACAATGTAGGATCTTTGCAATACTAAACAAAAGAAAGGTGAAATATTTCTCTCATTTTTGTAAAGATGGAGAAGATTGTTTGCAAGATATCCACGTTCCATACCTAAAAAGGAAAAGATGGAACCATTCATTGATAATTTAATGATGACATGAGTTATAGAATTGAACTTCAATTTCCACCTACCTTCGAGAAAATGATTGAAAATGGTCCCAAGATAGAGGAAGCTTTGGTCAAAAGAGGAGTTCTAAAATTATACAATGAAGGATCAAACAATTCCAATTCCTCTAATCACAACAACAACAACGATAAACCCAAGTTTTGGAAAAAGTATAGAAATGCTAGAAACAATGATGTTGTGATTGAAATGAAAAACATGAAACCAATATTCAATTTAACAACAGTTGCAACTAAGACAACCCTAGACAACAACCAAGGCAACAATCTAAATGCCAATCAAAAGAACAATTTGAACAATGTCGTATTTAAGTCATCACCATTCCAAAAATTATCAAATCGGAGGAAATTCATGCCTTTAGGACAATCATTGGAATTTTCATTAAAAGAATTTGTTGATGCCAAACTTGTGACATCACAAGAGCCATGAATTTGGGACCCACAAGTCAAACCATTTTGGTGGAATGATACACATTATTGTGACTATCATAAAAATAAAGGCCACAAGACGAACAATTGTTGGCAATTGAAACATTTGATCCAAGATCTGATTGAAAACAAGAAAAAATTTGTTGAAGGACCACAAACAAACAATGATCATGGAGCTTTCAAAAACCCTTTACCCAATTATGACAAAGTTGAATCATCTTCTTCAAATGGTAAAGGTAAAAATGTCAACTACGTTTATGATTCCACTATTCTCCATATCAAGGTAGTTGAGGATCAAACAAATAACACCCGAATCAATGATGAACATGACCTTGTTGCTACTGAAAATCAAACAAATACATTTGTTGCTACTGGTAATTATATTGATGACATGATGGCAGCTGATTATCAAACTCATAACACAAGAATTCATGACAGCAATAGCATCATTATAGCTGATCATCAAACCACAAATATTGTTGCAAATGAAAATCAGATAAATATCGTAAAAATCAGAGAGAATCAAGAATATCAACCAATCAATGCAACAAGGGGACAAGCTAGGGCAGTACTGAAAGGAGCTACAAATAAATCATCTAATGCACCTTCCATAATCAAAGCAACTGTTGCCCCTACAAATCAATACAACATAATCGATCAGTTAAAGAAAATACCAACACAAATCTCAATATTAGAACTCTTGAAAATATCACCAGCACACAAAGAAATCCTACAACAAGCTCTTGTTGCCACAACAATACCTAATAACTTGGAAGTTTTCCAGTTCCAAGCTATGGTGGGAAACTTAACTGCTCCTCATTGCCTATCTTTTTCTAAGCATGATGATGTATCACTAAACCATCCACACAATGCTACCCTCCACATTGAAGTTCTCATTCACAAACACCGAGTCAAGCATGTTCTTATAGATGGTGGAGCTGGTTTGAATATCTATACTTTAAACTGATCCGTGCACTAGGATATTCTAATAATGCTATTGATCCAAGAAGGAAAATCACAATAAAAGGATATGATGACGAAGAGAGATATTCTAAAGGACTGATTGTTCTACCTATCCAAGTGGGATCAATTGTGAAAGACATAATCTACCAAGTGTTGGACAAAGATCTAACATATAATATACTTTTGGGATGTCCATGGATTCATGAGATGCAAGCAGTGCCATCCACCTATCATCAGTGCTTGAAGTTCCTAGTCAATGGACAAGAAATAACTATCTCAACTAATTCAAATAATCCGCAACAATGAAACATGTTTAAGGTAGCTCAAGATACTTTTATCCCTCATAACAAAGAAGCTAACACTCCAAATTCATCAAAAAATGAGAAGCAATCGAATGCTGTGTCAAAATGGGTGTAAAAGAAGGACCAATCAAAGGACAAAGGTATTGTTGATTCTACTACAAAAAACAATGAAAACTTTTTATCAAAGAAATCCAAAGGAAAGATCCAGTTAACATACAAAGGTATGGGAGAGTATTCCATTCAACAATATTTGTGTCTTTCACAATTGCTGCCTTCCCCAAGAACATATGGGCAACTGACAACCTCAAAGCAACAATTATCACAACCTATCACAGTTTTAGATGGTAGATTTGTAAAGGTAGGCACTTTGATTGATGAATCAAAGGATAAGGCTATCCTAAATTGGCTCTACAAAGATGAGAAAGCATGCACATCAACAACCACTAACATACAAACAGATAAATATGGAAAAGGAAAGACAATCCTAGAGAAGATGGGGTATGAAGGACAAGGACCTATCGGTAAAAGGAAGGACAACATTGTAGAACCTATTCAACCTCTCACACTTCAAGCCAAAGACAAAACTGGATTGGGATATACAGAAGAATCAAAAGAAGAAGCAAACCAGAAATTTGTTGAACGAATCCTACAATTG
The DNA here is from genome assembly GCA_007115665.2 of Sequoiadendron giganteum. Taxonomy (NCBI): domain Eukaryota; kingdom Viridiplantae; phylum Streptophyta; class Pinopsida; order Cupressales; family Cupressaceae; genus Sequoiadendron; species Sequoiadendron giganteum. The sequence continues at coordinate 541,352,909 of CM021101.1, forward strand.
CAAGCTAGTGATAATTATGAGATAGACTCTAATAAGTATGAGTGGGATTCAAAATCAAAGGTATCCTTTGAATACAAACAAATGGATGTAATACAAAGGTATGCACCTACACGTGAGGAAGGACAAAGCTTAGGGACTAGACCTTGTGTTGGGATCATAGAATATCGATGACTCGAGCGACAAGGAACAAACTCTGAGTGAGACAGACTTGGAGGAGAGTAACATCATAAACCTTGACACCCCTATCAAAAAAATTGATGACATTGCTATTCATAATTTCACTGTTGTTGACCTTCATCAATTCGGTGATCTTTTACCCTTCCTACATCCTAAACTTATTGACTGGGACCAAACTGAGCCTTCTAACATTCCTATCTTTGTGAATGATGATGCCATCGTTAACTATATTTGTCCCAACAAATTCGACACAAGTTCCAACCATAAAACTCATAACGAAGCTTCAAGTTAGGGGGTGTCAAATCTTCCAGCTGCAAAAATGAAAATATCAATAAAAGATCTAATGGTGAAAACCATTTAATGGCAGTATTAGATCTAAAAAAGTAGAAATAAAGAGCGCATTTGACAGTGAAAACCTCACTAAGGCACTGAAAGATGGGGGATTTGATACTCTTCCCAAAAATTATCACAAGATATCATCAGTGTTGGTTGAGCCAACTCAGTCTATCAATGTGGGCACAAAAGGCAAAGTAAAGACATTACATCTAGCAACATCAATGACTGAACAGGAAAATTCGACATTCACCAAGTTCTTTGAAGAATGGAAAATCAACTTTGCTTGGTCTTACTCTAATATGCCAGGATTAGATCTAGATCTCCTAATGCATCATCCATCTCTACCTATGGTGGTGAAACCTGTAAAGTAAAAGCTAAGAAAAATGCATGCACATATCGCCTTGTTGGTGAAGGCAGAACTCAAGAAATTGTTAAATGCCAGTTTCATTCATCCAATTGATTATGCTAAGTGGATATCAAATATGGTACCTATTTCTAAACTAGATGGTAGTATCAAGATATGTACCGACTTCAAGGATCTCAACAAGGCATGTCTGAAAGATGAATTTCCTTTACCAAACATTAACATTATTGTAGAGTTGACAGTTGGACACGCCATGTTATCATTGATGGATGGCTTCTCAGGTTATAATTAAATAAAGATAGCACCAGAGGATCAAGAGAAGACAACATTCACCTATCCATGGGGAACATTTTTCTAGAACGTGATGCCTTTTGGGTTGAAAAACATAAGGGCTACATATCAGAGAGCAATGACCACCATATTCCATGACATGATGCATAATCTTATGGAGGACTATGTGGATGGTCTATTGGAAAAATAATATACTAGAGAAGGACATCTTGAGATCCTCGATAAATTTTTCACTCATCTAGAAAGGTTTAACATCAGATTAAATCCCAAGAAATGTGTGTTTGGCATAACATCAGTGAAGCTTCTAGGGTAATTTGTTTCAGAGAAAGGTATTGAATTAGATCCCGCCAAGGTCAAAGATATTATGGAGATGTTGCCACCTAGAAACATTAGTTAGCTACGATCTCTACAGGGAAGGCTTCAGTCAATCTGAAGGTTCATTTCTCAACTAGCAGATAAGAGTCATCCATTCAATCACTTGCTACATAAGAATGTCTTTTTCAAATGGGATGACAAATGTGACACTACTTTCAATCAACTAAAGCAATATTTGATGTCTCCACCAATACTAGTGCCTCCTACAGAAGGGAAGCCATTACTACTTTATCTAGCAACAACAAAGATTTCATTGGGGATTTTATTGGCACTGGAAGATCCTGCAGGAAAGGAACAAGCTATTTACTATATCAGTAGAACTTTGAATGGTTATGAGATTAGTTACACTTTCATTGAGAAAGCTTGTTTGGCGGTAGTGTTTGCTACTCAAAAGCTATGCCATTTTATGTTAACTCACACAGTTAAGCTCATAACAAAGATTGATCCACTAAAATACTTAGCAAAGCTGCTTTAATAGGAAGGCTAGCCAAATGGGTCATGATCTTCAGTGAGTTTGATATCCAATATGTAGATCACAAAGCCATCAAGGGACAAGTAATAGCTGATTAGTTAGCTGAAGCACCTCTACATGATGATCAACCATTGAGAATTGAATTTCCTGATGCAGACATTCTCACCATCACACCACAACAATGCATGCTATATTTTGATGGTTCATACACACAACATGGATTAGGTGCTGGGATCTTATTTGTCACACCTTAAGGACACACCATTCCAAAGTCCTACAGACTCAGTTTTTTGTGTACTAATAATGTAGTTGAATATGAAGCATTAATCATTAGCATCAAAGTAGCGGTAGAATGGAATGTCATAGAGCTACAAGTTTATGGAGATTCACAACTGGTCATCAATTAGGTAAATGACGATTATCAAACAAGGGATGACAAGTTTTTGCCATATAAGAAAATGATGGATGATTTAAAAAAGTACTTTGTCTAGATCAAATTTGAATAAATACTAAGGGTAGATAACAAAGTTGTTGATGCTATGACTACAATTTCTTCTCTCTTACAGATACTGAAAATTCAAAGATGTTATGAGTTTATGGTGGAACAAGTGTCTAATCCTACCTATGACAATCTCGAATCCCAAGTAATATGCAATATCATTGACCTAAAAACCTCCATCTATGGGAAGATTTATACTTACTTAAAAGACAATACCCTCCCTCTCGATCTTTCCCGAAACCTAAAACAAAATTTCATTCGCCAAGTCGTACGACATACCTTGATTTCCGACATACTTTACCATGGAGGTCTTGATGGTACTCTCCTATGGTGTCTAGAACCTAGCAAATCTAAGTCAGCCTTGCATGAGATTCATGCAGGTATCTATGGAACATAGTCAAGTGGTCTAACTCTAGCGAAGAAACTCCTTCGTTTAGGGTATTATTGACCAAACATGGAGGAGTCTTATCAGTATGTAAAGAAATGCCAAAAATGTCAAATCCATGGCAACCTTATACATGCACCAACACAAGAACTACAACCTTTCACAACAACATGGCCTTTTTGTCAGTGGGCACTAGATCTAGTCGGTAAAATCCACCCTTCTTCATCAAATGGACATAATTTTATCATTACAGCCACAAAGTACTTTACAAAGTGGTTTAAAGTTGTACCCCTAACCACTATCACAGGAAAACAAATTTTATCTTTAATCTTAAATTACCTTATCTATCGGTATGATGTTCCTCAATCCATCATCATCAACAATGGTATACCTTTTAAGAATCAAGATGTCCAAGAACTATGTGAGCGGTTTCATATCCAACATCGCTTTTCAACACCATACTATCCTTAGGGAAATGGCCAAGAAGAGGCTTCAAATAAAACTATTATGAAAATCTTGAAGAAAATGGTCAACAATGCTAGACGAGATTGGCATGTACAGCTGAATCCTGCTTTATGGGCATATCAAACTAGTATCAAAACACCTACAAGTGCTACACCATATTCTTTGGTATATGGATCAAAGGTTATTCTACCTATTGAGGTTAAAATACCATCACTTTGTGTGTCGCTAAAAGGGATCATATTATATGAGGATTATCGAGTGTCTAGACTTCAGGAGTCGAAATTGTTAGATGAGCATCATCAGCAAGTGGTGGATCACTTGACCAACAAAGGATGTCCAAAAGATACAATCACAGAGTCAAACCAAGGTCATTTTAGGTAGGTGACTTGGTATTAAAGGAAAACCCTTGCAATCAATAGGATCGTGAGAAGAAGGGTAAGTTCAAACCAAATTGGCTAGGTCCCTTCATCATCATATCGGTCTATGGACCAGGAGCTTACGAATTGTCAACACCTGAAGGGGATCTATTCAATGAACCTATCAAAAACATCCATCTCAGAAATTTCTATACTTGAATTATCTAGTGCATGGTGAAATTTTTGAAAAATACAAAAAAATAAAAAAAGAAAGAAAAATACAAAAAAAAATCATAAAATATGAGAAGTGCAATAAAAAAATGTAGTGAAAACCTGGAAACGAGCTCTATTTGTGATATTCTAGTTGTACCATCTATCTGAGCACATTTTGGTAATTCACTTTCACCATTATTCAACTTATCTTTAAATATCTTATGTACATATCGTGGCAATGCGATCGTGTCACACTAGCTTGGGGGTAAAATTCTGAACTCATTGGGGGCAATAAACTAGGGGCTTCAACAAACTGACAAAACAACAGTATGACAACACAACAAACACATTGATCATAGGGAACACAACATCGAACAATCAATAATCATCAGAAGATCAAACTATCCAATCCAACAACTTGAATCAATCAACCACATCAAATCTAAATGGATGATATTCTTTTGAATCATGATTTTAGCTTTAGCTTGAGTGTTTGAATGTTGTTCTTTGAGTTTTGTTATCATATCTTTGGAGCAACTCACTGATGTATTGAACTAGAGAAGCAAGGAAGGTGTGTGATTTTTCTTGTTTACTTTTTGTAAATTGATCATTATTCTTATGTGAATTGTCGTGAGACGTGCTCTACCAAGTATCACTGATGACATTTCAAAATTTGTATAGGAAAATGATTGATTCTTGTTTGTTTTATGCAAGAAATGCTCAGGTCATCTCGGTTTAATTATACCTCGATGCTTGTGTAAACTTGCAATATCAAAAATCATGAAAGAAGTACTCAGGTCATCATGGTCTATCTTATACCATTGATGCTTGTACTCACTTTCAACATTTCCAAGGCTCAATGATGATAAAAAACATGCTATATAGATTGTTAAGATGATCTTTTTTGCATAAATAGATTTGCATATTTTAATTACATTACATTCATATTAGCTTTGCATTTGCAGAATAGATTGTTTCAAGGTTGGCAAAGATCTTCAAAGATAATATTATCTTTATCATTTACGGAATTGATTATACTTGACATAAACAAAAAACATAACATTCTCATGAAGTTGCATTATCATTTACATCACACATTAGGTAATAACAAAAAAAATTGCATTACATATCATTTTCATCATCATAAATACATTTCATATCACATATAGAATCACTATCCAAGCATCACATTTCATTCACATTATCATTCAACTCATGGAATTTCATATTCACCTCATTTTATCATTGCATCCATACATAATAAATTCATCAGAGCATATTCATAACAAAATTTTCATATAAACATCACATGGCATATAGAATATAAATACATATATCATAGAAAACCAACATGAAATCAAATAGAATATATAATAGATCATGAATCCGTTGCATATCATATAAATCTCAAAAATAATAATGTCAAGTATACAATGAAGTCTAAATAAATGTCGAGAGATACAATATCAAGATGGCAGTAAGTCAAAATCAGAGTGTACATCATCAACAGTCTCAAAATACATCAAGTAGGATCATGGGACTATGAGGTGCTCCCCCAGGACTCGTTGGTCTTGCAAGACCTCCTACACTTGAAGTACTTGCACCGGGTGCACCTGTACCTGTGTTTGGACCTGGATCTCTATGTGGAGGCTGTAACACACCCACACTGGTGGTTCGAGAATGGCTGCACACTAATTTGGACTTGGCATAGCTGACTCTCTGCTCTACCAAAATAATTGCATGATATCGGCCCTTGTAATACTTGGCCTCTCTAGCAACTCGTGTCACCTCTCTCATCATGTCTCTAATGGTAGTACCCTCAACTACTCTCTGCAATATCTCAAATAATGCCACTACTTGCTCACCCACCTGTCTAGTGACATCTCTTTTAGCTATCAAAATGGTAACTTGTGCCTGTGCCTGAGTGAGCAATGCCTACACCTTGGCTAGCTATCCCTGAAGAGTCTGAACCTATACTTTCAAATCAACAATCTGTGTCTGCTATTGCTACAAGGGTAGCCCAATATGTACATGCTGTTGAGTTGCAGCCACCAAGGACCTCCTCCTTTGAGGTACCATCACATCATTGACAACAAATTCTACTCTGAAACCACCTCTACCACCACCTCTGCCATCACCACCCCCATCTCCATCATCACTATCGTCATCATCTCCATCATCATCACTACTATCCATCTCCTCCTCTGCCATCTCCCCCTTTGCCATCTCCTCCTCCTCATCTCCTCCTCTTCCTACGACCATGAACAACTGCTCTCTCATGCTCATCCAATAATGGCACCACCTCATCTGGGCTAGATATCTATGGGAATGGATGTAGAAATAGGTATTGAGCATACTCCTCAGATATCCCTGCCTCAACTACCTCTAGATGATAATCCCAGATGATCGGCTGCAACCCTTGATACTCCTCAACTGTTGCATCATATGATAGGGTGGGCCCCCACTCTAAAGCATCCATTTGTCACTGTGCATAGTGAGCAACACCCTATGGAATACCTTGCAATATCCCATATTGCCGCATAACCCTCCTCAACAGGAATCTCTCAATGATAAACTGAGTCCTCCCGATCAGATACATGGACTGACATAGATACGACATCTTAGTATCATCCTCTGCCCATTCCTCACAACCAATATAAGGTCACCATACAACTGCCTCTAAATCATCCAACATCCGCCTACAACTGGACCTATATAACCATGAACATAGGGTCTCCCGACTGGCCATTGTCTATCTACAATGGGACGCGTGATGGAAATATGCTCCCATGCCCATATCTATAACAGTGTCACTCCGGTCAACAAACTGCTTCCTCTAAGATACACAAGCTGGTGTAAATCATGGTATAAATGGGCTAACATACACATGCCCTAGGCATATCTAGTGCCCTACATAATCATCTACTCCAAAATATGACCCCATCCAACTGAAAGTCCCTTCGACCTACGGTCGGGACATAAGAAACCTCTGATGAAACTAGCAAGCACGGATGGAAGTGTAGCATATGCATCCACCATATCCCTCCAAGGAATCTCATAACCACAAATCCTATCATCCTCAAACACTCTATACAAAGCATCGATACCTCCTTGCTCAATATGATCATACAAAACAAGCTCTCCAACCACAGGTAGCCTTAATATACGGTACACATCCTCCGGAGTCATAGTCATCTCACCAGCAGGAAGGTGAAAGGTGTTATGCTCACTATGCGGCCTCTCAACTAGGGCTGTCAAGAGTCCTTGATTAATCCTAATCTAGGGCATATATAATAAGGAGGACAAACCGCAACATGAAATAAAACCTATATCAGGCTATGTCAATTGAGGTATCAAATCAAAATTCCTCAGGAAATGCTCACGAATCTAAAGATTCACCAAAGGCTCCTATCATCACAGAATATCAAAAATCAGAAATCTTTTCAATCAATCAAAATCAATCAGCCTATCAATTTAATAAACTCTAGTGAGACATTGATCAAATATCATGAGCAACAAGCTATCAATCAAACTCACCTACCATGAGGTTAATCAAATCAAGTTACCAATCAACCTTGCCTATCATGAGGTTAATCAATTTATCAATCATTCAACCTCGCCTATCATGAGGTTAATCAATAAGACTATAATTGAAACTTGGCTATCATGAGGTCAATTATCATCAATCAATCATTGAATCTCACTTATCATGAGATAAATAATCACCAAAATCTATCGGAATCAACAATCAAAATCACATCAAAGGCTGACGAGATCGAAAAACATAAAAACAAGGAGTTAATCAATAATTTCATCATTCTGACTTGTATGTGCTAAAATGGTATGTCAAAGTGCTAAAAATGTCAATGCGCCATTTCAGTCTTTCAATGCGCTAGAATAGTTAATCAAAGCACTAAACAATTCAAGGCGCCATTTTAGACACTCAATGCGCTAGAACATATATTCAAAGCGCTAAACAAACCAATGCACTATTTTGACCTATCAATGCACCATTCTAACTTATCAAAGTGCTAAATCAGTCAATGCGCTACAACTTTATACCTATGCACTAAATCCCTACTTCAATGCGAAAAATAAGTAAATGCGCAAAAATAGTAATTAAATGTGCTACATCAGGTTTTCAATGTGCTAAAACTATGAAATTGAATTCAAATGAGAAAATGTGGGAAAATCAAATGCACACATTACGAGAAGGTTTATCGGGGTACGTACTGGAGGTCCATACGCTGTCGGGCGGTTGTGATGTTGCATGCGCTCAAATCGATGTGTATGGTAGGGAATCACCATCTTACTCCAAATGCAAAATTTTCTCAATCACTCTCAAATTCAAAATCAATATGCACAAATGAATTTCAAAATCACCTTTTTTAACCTTTTAAGGGCTAATTAAGTGAGATTTTTATGACATTGATTTATTTTATTTCCCAAGAGGTCTTAATTCATTATTTCATCAATGGGGCAGCTTCAACAACATTTGTCGGGAGATAAATTGCTTCATTATCAAATCATCATTGACTCATCATAAACTCATAAAAAATTCAAAAATTTCAAAAAATCATAAAAATTTAAAAATTCATCGATTTATGTCCCAAGGGGGCATACATCCATTATCATTCAAAAATCAGTGTCTGGGGCATGTCAGAATTTTTAATGAGGGGCAAAATGTATGCACCTAAAAATGGCCTGGATAAATCTAATTAATTAAATAAAATCACTTGATTAATTAACCTTTAATTCATCTACTTATAAATAAATATAAATATTTATTTATATAGTTCATATTCTATTTTCGTCTATCTTAATTAAATAAACGAATTTAATAGTTTTTTTATTTAAATATCCAATTCTTCCATCTTAATTAAATAAACTAAAATCACATAGTTTGTTTAAATATCATCTCCCTTTTATTAAAAAAACAAATTTCAAAATGTTCTATTTAATAATGTATCTTCCCTCCAAAATTGAATAAATCAAATATTTAATTAAGCACATGTCTACAACTTTTCTCTCAACAAAGTTGAAAGCTTCATGTTGTATTCAATTGTGCTTTTCCAATCAAGCACATGTTTACAACTTTTCTCTTAATAAAGTTGAAAGCTTTAACTTGCATTCAATTTTACTTTATCTTGTCAGCCAAACTTTAAACAATTGGAAATAGTTGGCTTCATGGATCCACAATTTCTTCCCAATAATTTTCCATAATGTTTTGCTCAGAGAAAGCATTTCCCCTTCTTCCTCACCAAATTCTTCATCTTCTACCATTGATTTATCGAGATCAAATCTGAACCATTGCTTGCTGCCACATCAAGAATTGCCTTTGAAAATCTATAAAAACAACCTCTTGCTATAGGAAATGGATGGGACTTTTATGTAATTTTACTCCGCATGAATCATATTAGATCATTTAGCATACAACATTCAACAATTATCAAATAGAATCATTTTAGCAATCATATTAGATTATAATCATGTCACAACATATCATGTTAGTTGCATCTTAGTTTATAATTTTATATCATATCATAGTATCACAACTTTCATTATCAATCATCTTATCATAACACATCATTTAGATCATCATTCTCATTCTCTAGGTTGTCATTTTAACAATCACAGTGCACACAATTTGAGAGCCACTTTGATTTAATAAACCCTTGGAGTTAGAGAGAAATGGAATGATTTTAAAGATTTTATTAAGTTTCAATTAGATTAAATATGTTGCTTGAATTCTCTAATAGTGTTTCATTAAGGCGTGTTGTTATTTACTTCACTTACACATATTTCTCACACACACTTCTACGTTAGACCGATCCTCTACCATTAGCACTACTTTTCCACATAATACCACTATTAATAGTCTACCATCATTTAGTACCTACCCCTTTTCTACTTACCCTCCCCTCTATGGATTAGCTCTTGGTTATACCTCACCTAAGATACCAATTACCTACATGATGTACCACACCTCCATGCCTCTTTCATCTAACACTATTGAGCATATTGTTACCCCATTTTTCTAAGCCACTTCCACACCAACTGTATATCCTATAGAATAAAAACTCACAAGTTTTGTATTTCCTCTATACCACTATCCCAAGCCATTAATTTTGTTAGAGTCACTTAATGACTCAAGCTTCCAAGATCACTTGCAAAACCAAAAATAATCTTCTACAAGAGAGAAAATCAAGAGCATAAATTTACAATAATGTATGCAAGATAATATGGCCAATATGCAATACTCAAGATTACAATGGTATTATATTAGAATATAAATGAGAACCCCTCGGTTATATAGCCAAGGTGAGACATAGGATTAGATAAGATCATGACAAGTTTCTTAATCCTATGACATGAGACAACTAACTTGACATAAAATTCAACAAGATAAGATCTAGACATGACAACTAAGTCTTCTAGAAGGAATCTTAGGACCTAAGTAAACTTAACATGTGAATAAGTCCCCTAGTAGGAATTAGCTAGGTATAATACTTTTATTCACACCAACACCCCTTCTTAAGTGCAAATTAGGCAATAGATTATTATAAAAATTATGCAAATATGGGTCCCAACTAGGAGGCCATGTTAGGTACCCATGTACAAATGCAATCTCTGAAAAATAGAGAAAAGGAGAAAACCCAGTGGGACAAGACTCATCCCTAAAAGAGAGATGAAATACAAAATACTCTCAATGATGAATTAGAAGCACAAAATCCCATGTGAGGAAAAACACCCCCCATAAGAGAGAATAAGAGAGACCATGAAGCCCCCCTCAATGACGAGTCTCCTACAATGGTAGAAGCTTGACATTAAATGTTGAAGATGATCCAATCTCGTCGAACAACATTTCACCCCTTAGGAAGAAACAAAACCAAGATGATATGCAGGATGTCTTGCCATTTCTGAAAGGAAGATGTGGGAAGAAGAATGATATGTGATTTCTTTGAACTATGCTCAAGTGTCTCCATGTTGATGCCGAAAGCTGACACACTCCAAATAGGTGTTCTAGGCCACACAGATACAAATTTCAATGTATAATCTCCTAGAGATGAATGTAGAACATAATCCAAAGACAAGGATGCCTCGTCTGAAGATACAAAAGCCTACTTCAATTTTTTTCCAAAAGAATCCACACTCATGTCAAACGATGAAGAATGATCATGTAGAGAATAAACAAGAAGGTCAAATTATTCCTTCACAACAACTAAAGAAGGATAATCTCCATCAAAGAGAAGATGTATGCAATCAATAGTGTCTCCCAAATCTGAAATGTGGGACTCAACAAATAGACCAAAAATGTTTGGCAAGTACTCATCCCATGGAGCCATATTTGGAAGATGATGTAGATCCTACTTTATTGAATCATAAGAGGACAAAACTATAACAACACAAGCATCATAAAATGCAACAAAAGATGGAGGATATGAAATACAAGGCTCAAGAACATAATCTGATGTGAGAACACCCAAGTTCAAGTAGCCAAATGTCTCCTCAAAATTATGGTCCACACTAGAAGTGTGATCAACAACCGAAGGACGAATGTCATCATCAGAAGCAAAATATACAAAGGTGTATAGATGAGATGAATGATCAATCATCCTGGTAGCAAGAAATTCTCTACTCTCTAAGTCTCTAATGATAACTGTCAATCAAGAGTGAGCTCCATAGTCCTCCCATCTCCACCATGTGTAATTTGATATATGGAAAGAATATTGTTCACCAAATGAGGTACACAAAAAACATCAGAAAGTGCCCTCCCCAAAGGTAATAGACCCCTTCCCAAGTACACTCATGTATTTATTGTTTCCTATAGAAATGGGAGACATAATACAAGGCTCAAAAGAAGATAATATAGATTGTGAAAATGCCATATGATTAGATTCCCTTGAATCTAGAATCCATCTCCTTGATCCAAGACTGGAAAAATAAAAAAGAGGTGTTACCTTTCTTCTTGATGTACTAACCAAATCAACATGAACTTTGTCCTTATTAGATTATTTTGAAGAAGAATTTGAATCAAAGATTCTAGAAGGCAATTCAATATGATTCTTTTTAAGATGTTTCAACTCATCAATATCCTTCTTATAACAAGAATGTTCGTCATGCCCAAGCTTCTTCCAATATGAACAAGTCGGCTTCTCCTTCTTAGATGATTTATCTATGAAAGAGGATTCATTATTTGATTGATCTAAATATGGATTGTTCTTGGATTTCTTAAGTTTATTATCGGCATGTTCTAATTTTTTCACTTGACTAGCCAACAATGCCTAAGATTTAAATGACTTGATGAGACCCATTGAGATAAGATTTTGTTGGTCATGTTTTAACATCTCAAAAAATGATGCAAATGAAGGTGTAGTATATGAAGAACCCATAATCAACCTATGAGTATGAAATCTAGAAATAAAATCAACATAATCAGGACCAATTTTGTTCAATGTATTATTGGCCAACTAAATTTCTATCAATTCCACATGCTTTACATTTCTCCCTTAGTTCATTAACCTTAGTGATTGATTCCTGGATGTTTTCAAAGTTCTTAGGATCAAGGCTCATTATTTCATTATCAATTTGATAGTCTCTTACTTCATTTGTAGTACCATACAAATTTTTCAATTTGTCCCAAGCCTCATGAGAACTCTTACATGATTCAATTTGAAATAAGTCTTGAGAAACTAGGCTACGAAGACATCCAAGAGATTTAGTATGTTTAATCATCCATTTTGTCTTTTTCTCATCATTTTTAGGTTCAACTACCTTATTCTCAACATATAGAGAGTAACCTTGAGTCATTAGAGCACTCCATTCATGTTGATTCCAATTTGAATATTTGTATGATGTTAGCAAAGGAACCTTAGAATGATTCATGGATAAGAATAACACAAGAAACTAAACAAAATAATGCACCAAGAGACCCCCCTAAATCACTCAATCAAGAATCCCCCTAGAAATATGATTTGGCACTTTATATGTAGTGCAATTACAATACCAAAGTTGATTTCTAGAGTTTACAATGCTAAGATAGATCAAAGATGAAATATTACATCTCAAAATGAGATCCTCAATCTGAAAGTACACTTTCTCAATATGATCTAGACTAAAAATGAATCCTTCCCAAAAGGAAAAAACTTCTCCAAGTGTCTATATATCCAAGTTATCAACCAAAATGCAAATATACACAACTATGAATAAAATATGCATGCGGTTGAATCTAGAAATTTTTATTAGATATAATTTTAAAACTCTTCAATAACTTTCCAATGCCGCAAGAATCACACAAATTGGATAAATGGGCAAAACGTTATTAGTTCGAAATTCTAAATGGGAGATTTGGCTTCAAACAAAAATAAATTACTAGTATTTAGATTTGATAATGAAACCTACACCACTAGAAAATACACAAAACCATCTTTCCAATGATATCTTGTTTTCCAAAATCCCATTTCTAGATCAAAAGTTATGAGTTTTGAAAAATGTTAAATTTAACTTGCAGTGACAACCCTCCTAGCATAATAAAAAATTTCCAAAAATAAAATTCATCTAAAAAGGACAAATTTTATATGAAAATAGGATTTTTTGGGTTATTAAATGAAATGGAAGCATCAATTTGGGCTATAAGTGCTTCAATAAGAATTTGTTCACCAAATCTAAGATTCAAACCCTTGTTTGCAACTATATCATACAATGACCAATTTGAGTGAAATAAAAGCTATATTTGAATTTCTTATGAATTTTAAACTCAATGGTGAGCTTACATTTGTACCAACATGCTCCAAAATGAACCTACAATACAAATCCATAAAAAAAACCCCAAATTTGGTATTTCTTTCAAGTTTTTTTGATTCTCCAAGTCATCATATGATGCAAGAGAAGAGCATACTCAACTTTTCAAGATCCACCAAGATTTGAAACCTTGCAATATCTCAAGCCTGATTATCTCCTAGATCTGAGAAGAGACTTGCAAATATGAAGCTATAATACCATGTTAGAGTCACTCAAGGACTCAAGCCTCCAGGATCACTTGCAAAACCAAAAAAAACCTTTTGCAAGGGAGAAAAGCAAGAGCATAAATTTGCAATAATGGATGCAAGATAATACATGACCAATATGATATGCTCAAGACTGAAATGGTATTATATTGGAATACAAATGAGAACCCCTCGGTTATATATCCAAGGTGGGACATTGAATTATACAAGATCATGACAATTGTCTTAATCCTATGACATGAGACAACTAACTTGACATGAAAGTCAAAAAGATAAGATCTAGACATGACAACTAAGTATTCTAGAAGGAATCTTAGGACCTAAGTAAACTTAACATGTGAATAAGTTCCCTAGTAGGAACTAGCTAGGTATAAGAATTTTATTCACACCAACAAGTTCATTCACCCCTCTTACCTCTCATAACTATGCTTGCACTCACCATTTAGTGGTCCCCGCACTTCATTAGTCACCATTACCTCCACAAAATAGATCAAATAAAAAATAGAGTGGATGTAAAGGTAAATGGATAATATAATGAATTTATGGATTTTATACATCCATCACTATATTTCAATATTGTGACATATCTATTACTTGTAGTTTTCACGGTACCTTAATTTTTAGTGTATGATGGAAAATTTGACCCTAGAACCCATCTAATATCATATGCATTTGCATGTGTAGGCTTTATTTATAATAATAAACCAAATTAACAAATTTGTTTTCATGTAAATTTCAAAAGACGAATATTAAATGGTTCTTTTTACTTCCCCAATTCTCTATATATTAACTTGATGATCTCACTAAAGTGTGCCCAAGGTAATTCAAAGTTAAAATGGACCTTCAAGTAAAAATTCTTCCTACCCCTCAAAATATCAAAATCTAAACAACTTTTCAAAGGGTAATGACATGAAGGAAAATTTTCATTAATTTTCTAAGACTTTCATCTTTCCTTCATCCAAACCAAATATATCTAGGAAGTTTACTAAGCTTAAAGGATCTATGCACAATGTCCACCATAACTTCTTGATGTTTAATTTAACTACATTTCCTATCATTCATCCATTAGACACCAACATACTGTTGGGAAATTGTGTCTCAACCTTGAAATTTTATAAAGGTTATGATAGGATATATATATATATATTTAATAGTTAATCTGATAGCTGTAATATACAATGGGAGCATGGGGTGGAGGGGAGGATGCATGTAAGCAATTTTTTGTTAACTTTTTCAGAAAACTCCAAAATGGCCAACATACATTAAATAAATGATTATTGTAAATTTAGACTGTTAATTATTAGGTTTTAGATCTAATGGTGGATATTTTGTTGGCTTGTCTTTCCCTAAAAGATAACCCTATTTTATGAGGGTGTTGTACTATGATTGTAGATGGTGATGTATTTTGAGAGTGATAGTGGTCGTGTTGTCTCTATATCTTTGGTGGTGATACTCATGTGAGAAGCTTGCTCTGCAAGTATATTGTAATATTTGTGATTTATGAATAATATATTGGGTGGCTTTTGGAGTGTGGGGTTTTTCTCCCAAAAGGGTTTTCCCACGTAAATCGCTGTGTTGTGGTATGCATGATATTTATGTTTATTTATTTTTAAGTTTTTGTAATTATTGAAATATATGTAAAGTTTTTCATTATTCTCCTCTCAATATTAGTGTAGGAAAATGTTCTTCTACCTTAGCTTCCTTATAAGTGGTATTAGAGCCTGGTCACCTTTGGTTTCAGTTGTGGGTTGTTGGGTTTTTTTAACTAATCCAGATTTGAGTGGGAGCTTGTGTAGAAGATACTTTGTGATCATGTTGCATGAATTTTCAGATGCCAAGTTCATCAGGGAGAATAGAGGTGGATAATTTTTTTGAAAATAATTTTGAGATGTGGAAGCTGAAGATGGAGGATCTGTTGATAGATTGAGATCTGTGGGATGCTATTGATGAGAATGTTTCAAGGCTTAGAAATGCTACTGAGGTAGCTCAGTATGATGTTATGGACCGTAAAGCCAAGGGTCTAATCAAATTATTCTTTCTAGACTCTATTTTAATTAGTGTTCATGAAGAGACCTCTACACATAAAATATGGAAGAAACTTGGTGTGATGTATCAAGCCAAATCTTTAGTGAATACAATTTTCTTAAGGAAGAAATGGTATTCCTTTAGAATGGAAGAGGGTGGATGAATCATAGACCACATGGAAGCATTCAATATGTTGGTGGCTCACTTGGCATTAGTTGGTGTCAAAATGGATGAGGAGGAGAAATGTCAGATCTTGCTTTGTTCATTTCCTAGTTCATGGGATTCTCTTGTTATGGCTATTGGGGGTACTTCTATTATTTTGAAGATTGGAGATGTGGCGGGTTCTTTTCTTTCTAAAGAGGTGAGGAAGAAGGTAGATCCATCACTACCAAGGAGGCCCTAAATTTTTTTGGAAGACCTAAATAAAAAGATAAAAAGAATGAGAAGCATGACAAATCCAAGTCCAAGGGGAGATCTAAATCTCCTATAAAGTCCAAAGTTATTTGTTGGAAGTGTAGTAAGCCTGGACATGTTCATAAGGAATGCAAAGAAGAAAAGAAGAAGAAAAATAAGAGATTTGATTATGATTCTGAGTTCGATAAGGAAGATGGTGATGTATTAATTGCAGCTTTGGAAACACATGCAGGTAATGATGCATGGTTAATTGAATCTGGTGCATCTTTTCATATGACCTTTAATAGAGATTGGTTTTCTGAATATGAAGAATTTGATAGAGGTAAGGTGTACCTCAGTGATGATTCTTATTTAAATATTATTGGTCGTGGTAAATTTAAAGTCATATTTCCTGATAGTAGAATAAAAAGGATTAATGGTGTGTTTCATATCCCTGGATTAGCACAAAATCTGTTATTTGTGAGAAAACTAATAGATGAGGGTGTCCAGGTAGTATTTTTTGATGCAAAATGTAAGATGGTTAGAGGAGCTATGGTGATTTCTAGAGGTGTCAGAAATGGCACATTGTATAAGCTTGATGCATGCACTGTTGAGTGCAATATTACTTCTATGAAAATAAAGTATGTAGAAGAGGTGAGGGTTTCACCTTCAACAGATGGTCAAAAAATTTGGGTACCCAAGGGTGCTCTTTCTTTTGAATCTAAGTTACGTGCAAATAAAACTATGTTATGGTACGAAAGACTTGGCCACATTGGAGAAAAGGGTCTAAGGAACTTAAAAAATAAAAACCTTGTTGAAGGTTTGTCTGATTGTAATCCTGAATTCAATTTCTGTGAGCATTGCATTTATTGAAAACAAAACTACGTTCAATTTTACTTGAGTTCTCATAAAACTTGTGGTGTATTGGATCTTATTCATTACGATGTGTTTGGTCTTGTAGATGTTCCTTTGATTGGTGAGTCCACATATTATGTTTTATTTATTGATGAGTATAGTAGAAGAACATGGGTATATTTTCTAAAGAGTAAATCTAAAGTTTTCACTCGATTTAAAAAATTTAAAGCAATGGTTGAGTTGCAGACTGGAAAGAAAATAAAATGTTTGAGGATTGATAATGGTAGTGAATTTTTCTCTAACGATTTTGATAGATTCTGTAAAGATTATGGTATTCATAGAAAAAAGACAACTCCATATTCTCCATAACATAATGGAGTTGCAAAAAGAATGAACAAGAAACTAATAGAGAAGGATAGGAGTATGTTGAGTGGTGTTTGTCTATAGCAAAGGTTTTGGGCTGAAGCTATGGCCACTGCATGTTACCTGATTAATAGGTCTCTTACATCATCTCTTGTTGATAAGATGCCTTCAGAGGCACAAATGGTTTGCAAGCCTTCATCAATACATCTTAGAGTTTTTGGTTGCAAGTCATATTCACATGTGCCAAAGGAGAAGTGAACAAAGTTGGAGAATATGGCTATGAAATGTATTTTCATCGGATACAATTATGGTGTGAAAAGATACAAGCTTTGGGATTCTATTGTACATAAGGTAATATATAGTAGAAGTGTTATTTTTAGAGAAACTAATCCTTCTTCTGTTACATTGCATCCAAAACAAAGTAAACATGAAGATAGGATTCAATTTCCTTCTACACCTAAGAAAGTTGAATCGAGGCCCATGGATAGACAAGAAGTTGAAGAGAGTTCATTTAGCTCTGAATCTTCAGAAGAGGAGGAATAACCTCCAAATCAACTTGTTCAAAAGTCTACAAGGCATAGTTAACCACCTGAAAGATATTCACCTGATGATTGGAGATATATTTTTGATTTAAATACTAACATGGATGAACCCAGATCTGTAGAAGAGTCATTAGGTATGAATGATGCAAAATCCTAGAAGATTGCTATAGATGAAGAAATGGCATTTTTTAAAAAGAATGATACATGGGATCTCGTACCATTTCTTGAAGGAAAAAACCTTGTTGGTTGAAAATGGGCATTCAAGAAAAATATTGGTTCAGATGGAGGTATTGAGAAGTACAAAGCAAGGTTGGTTGCAAAGGTTACTGTCAAGTTGATGGTGTTGATTATCGTGAGATATTTTCTCCTATTGAAAAAATGACATCCATTAGATATTTTCTTTCTATTTTTGTTGCTTATGATTTAGAGGTTGAGCAAATGGATGTGAAAATTGCTTTCCTTCATAGTGACTTGGAGGAGGATATTTATATGACATAGCCAAAGCACTACATGGTGAAAGGTAAAATTAAGTTGGTTTGCAAATTGAAGAAATCTTTGTATGGCTTAAGACAAAGTCCTAAGATGTGGTACCAAAAATTTGATACATATGTGTTGATTTTAGGATTTGAGATTTCTAAATCAGATCATTATGTTTATTATAAAACTAATGGTGATCATTTCTTGTTTATTGCATTATATGTTGATGATATGTTATTTATTGCCAAAGGGGAAGGTATGATTTTAGAACTGAAATCTCAACTTGCTGCTAAATTTGAAATGAAAGACCTTGGTGTAGCTAGACACATTCTTGGGATGGAAATTAAAAGAGGTAGAGTGAAAAAAAAGCTATAGCTTGGGAAAATTAAGTATGTCAATTAAATTTTACAGAGATTTAACATGCAAGATTGTAGACCATTGTATGTTCCCCTTTTTGTTGGAACAAAATTATCTATTTTAGATTTTCCAACATCTCCATCACAGATGGAAGACATGAGCAGAGTGCCTTACTAAAGTGCAGTTGGAAGTTTGATGTATGTTATGGTTTGTACTAGACCAGACATTGTCCAAGCAATGGGAGTTCTTTCCAAATATATGTCTAATCCTAGTAGAGTTCATTGAGATGCAGTTAAAAGAGTCTTCAGATATTTGTGTGGTACCTAAGATTATTCCTTGTGTTATCATAGTAATATGACTGAAGATGAGATTTCCTTGATATTAATGGTTATGTGGATTCAGATTGGGTATTGATGTTGATAGTAGATGATCTATAAATTCTTATGTGTTTACATTATTTGGTGGTGCAATTAGTTGGATGAGTAAGCGATAGGTTGTGGTTGATTTGTCCACTACTAAAGCAGAGTATATGGAAGCTACTCATGATTGTAAAGAAGCCATTTGGCTTAAGAGATTGTGTTTAGATATTGGAATAAAACAAGGTGCAGTGATAATTTATTATGACATTCAAAGTGTGATATATCTAGCCAAGAACCTGACATTTCATGCCAGGATGACACAAATTGATGTACAATATCATTTTATTCAAGATATGGTCGAAGATGGCAGGGTGAAATTGGTTAAGGTAGAGACTTGGATGAATGTTGTTGATTCTTTAACTAAGATTGTGAGCACAGAGAAGTTCAGATGGTGTTCAGAGACTATGGGTATTCCAGCCCCTAAAAATTAGAGACAATGTTTACTCCCTCCTGTTACTCTTACAAGGTGTTCGACAAGTGAGAGATTTGTTGGGAAATTATATCTCAACCTTGCAATTACATAAAGGCTTGTTGATAGGATATATATATATGTATTTCCTAGTTACACTGATAGGTGTAATATACAATGGGAGCACGGGGTGGATGGGAGGAGTGGGATGTGTGTAAAGAAATTTTTTGTTAACTTTTTCAAAAAACTCCTAAATGGCCGACATACATTAAATAAATGATATATTGTAAATCTAGATCATTAATTATTAGGTTTTAGATCTAATGGTGGATATTTTGTTGGCTTGTCATTCCCTAGAAGGTAAACCTATTTTATGAGGGTGTTGTACTACGATTGTAGACGATGATGTATTTTGAGAGGTAGTCGTGTTGTCTCTATATCTCTAGTGGTGATACTCCTATGAGAAGCTTGCTCTGCAAGTATATTGTAATCTTTGTGATTTTTGAATAATATATTGAGTGACTTTTGGAGTGTGGGGTTTTTCTCCCAAAAGGGTTTTCCCCATGTAAATCACTGTGTTGTGGTATGCATGATATTTATGTTTAAGTTTTTGTAACTGTTGAAAGATGTGTAAATTTTTATAGTATTCTCCTCTCAAGATTAGTATAGGACGTTATTCCGCTACCTTAGAAATGATCAATTGTTTTACAACTAACATCATGTTAAAAGAGTTTGTACCCAAACTTGTATATCTTAAACACAATTTTCAATGCCTCATTGAAAACAATACAAACAAATTCAAAAAGGTTAATGATAATGAAAATATCCATCAATTACACCTACTAATAGTCAGTTAAAAATTTACACAAATCTATTTCTATGTCATTCAAAACAAGTTGAGATACATGATGAAAATGATGATAATATGGATTATGAGGGTACACCCCATGGTCATGATTTTATGGGAAATATTTAATGCTACATCCTCCTATCCTCTTAATTGAGAGTTTATTACATTTTTTCATGAGATCACATAAAAAAATTACTATGGTCCATTATATGTACCAATAAATTTTAAATACTTATCACCCACTGAGTTCCTTATTGATCCAATATGTCATATAGCATTTGTATTGAAGATATATTGTTCAACAATTGTATTAAGAATTGAGAATTGCATTCTAGGGTTTATTAGTTTAATGCAATGTATACCAACCACTATAGATCTATTGTATTGTTTAGGCAACCATAGATTAAAAATCTATTTTTTTCCTTTTATTTTGTATCAATGTGTTAATTTATATACTAAATAAACATAAAAAATGAAATGGATTATTACAAGGAAATATCTAATACTAGTCCCTTCATATTAGACACATTGTGAAGAAATTTTATGATTTACCTTGTGAAAGGCATGATATTATACATGATTTATATAGCATATGTTTTAATGAGTTACAAATAGTTCAAAAGAGATTGGATAAAAAAAATCTCAACCTTTATGTTGTGAATACATACACCCCCACAGACTTAGAAGTGGAAATTTTAAAGATCTTCTTTAACACTCAACCTAGCCTTCAAGGTTGAATATACTAGTTACTAAACTTTAAATTTTCTAGCCTTTGTTAGAGTAATCATGCATTACTTAATAATTAATTAATCTTTAATTGATTATATTAGTCTAATTTATTCTCATTCACTTAAAATCTAAACTTAGGAGTTCTTTATTTAGTTAACTAAGTGATTTTTTGTTAACTAAAGTGAGAAATTACTAGGGTTTCTCCTATATAGCACTCAACCTTCATTGTATTATCAATTGCGAGATTTAATCTCAAACTCTCAACCTTTGAGGACTTTTGTTTTCCTTGAAGATTCTTGAAGTTCTTCTGTAGCTTTTTCTTGTTGAGGAATATAGCATTCTTTGTTTGTAGATCTCTTGCATGGAAGATGTATTTGTTCATTGTTTGATCCTGTGGCTCGTGGTTTTATGGTTTTTCACAATTCTAATAGCCTTCCTTTTCATACCTTAGGATCCCCCTCTTCTCAAAAGCGATAAAAAATTAGGCCTAGGAGCTAGTCATCTCAATCCAAAATAGATTGGGTTCTTGGAAAGGAAAGTGGTTGTCTTTAGCTAGTAGGATTCTCTTAGGTGAGGTCATCCTATTAGATATCCCAATCTACATGCTCTCTATTCTAAAAATTCCCAATGGTGTTGTAGCAAAAATCAACAAATCCATAAGGTTCTTTTTTTCAGAATGGATCAAAAGAGTCCAAGAGAAGATGGCATGAGTATTCATATCATATATTCTCTAAGTCTAGTGTTGTGCTCTAAGTTATCCTAAATTATGTACTCAAAAGCTAATTCTAGATGGTGTAGATTAATGCAAGCTAAATACTTCAATATTTAACAAAAGGAACATATTTTTATTGTTTCAAACCCCCTTTCAGCTCAAGAATATGGAATTTTGTAGTCAATTTCCTATAATTCATTCTTCCTCACCTCTCTTGGGTTATCCACAATGATGAAAAGGCTACATTATGGGAAGATTCATGAAATAGATACAAACTATTGAACAAAATTCTTGATCTTCAATACATAATATCTTTCCTAAAAAAGTCATTAGGGTTTAAAATTTAAAGATTATCTAATCACTAATAGGGAGAACAAAATTCCCTTGGATAGATAGCATAATTTTTCAAATCTCATTATCTCAAAAGATCAAAAGGATAGGCTTGGAAGCCTATTAGAGTCCAAGAAGATGTTCTAGTGTCAAGAAGAGAATGAGCTAAAATGGATAGAGTTAGTAAGTGGAGATTATTCAGTCACTAGGTCTAGCTTTATAGTAATAACTCAAGACAAATGTGATGAAGACTGGACAACATCTCTATATTGGGATAAAAAAATTATCCCAAAAGTGGGATAAAAAAATTATCCCAAAAGTGGGATATTTTTTTCGCTTGGCTCTCCAAAATAGAATTATAACTAGCAATTTCCTTGCAAAATTTGGAATCTATCAGGCCTTTAACAATGTTCAATGTGGAAATTCCTCAAAGGACCCAGACCATCTTCTCCTAAATTTCTCTTTCATCAATCAATGCTAGAAGTGACTATGGAACAAGTTAAATCAACAATTTGTCTTTCCCAACACTCCAAGACATCATTTTTAGAGCTGGCCAAAAATTCATCAGCAATAAACCTATGCTTGTCTCTTTAGAATTTCCATATTTGCTCTGATATAGACTATATAAAAGGAAATAAACTTCCAAATATTTAGAAAACCCCCCTTCCATGAATTCCCTTTTTATACACTTAGATAAAGTTATTTCTAAAACTATTAATGCTTTCATTAATAAAAAATTCTCCAATCATAAGAATTTCTCTAGCTGGGACAATGAATTTCTCAATCTCTAGAACCTCATTCTCCCCCCTAGTTTAGGGCTCCTCTCTTGTTCTTTCAAAAAAATCAAATTGCAAATTGGTGAATCAGATTGCTCCTTACCATTCTTTTGCTAATCTCAACTTTGATAGGGTTTCAATGGGGAACCCAATGCCCTCAAGATGTGGATGTGTTTTATGAAACAACGAAGGTTTAATTCTATTGGAAATCTCTAAAAAGATTCAGGGTGACACAAATAATAAAGTAGAGGCCCAATCCCTACTAATTAGTTTTTAAGCAGCTAAAAAAACCTTAAAAAATCACATAAAGGGTGATTCCATTGCTTTTAAACATAATTATTCAAACTCATAAAAAATGGATGGCATCTTCAAAACTATCTGGCCACTGCTAACCTCTTTTGAATAATTTAGTTACAATCATGTTTATAGGGATTCAAACAGGCTCATTGACACCTTGGCCAATTTGACAATTAACCAACCTAATGACACAATGGAGTTAAACTAGACTTCCACAATTCATGACAAGACTCTCAAAGTCATAACTGGAGAGGATCAAAATAAATTCACCTCATCTCAAAACTATTTTTTCACATCACATCCCTCAAAGCCACATATGGTTCATTCCTCTTTACCATCATTTGATACACATTAATTGGTTTTAGTTGGATGCTAGTGCTCTCAACCTTATTTTTAAGTTGGTTTTATTGGGCATTCTACATTAAGTACTTTTGATGGAAACCAAATTGATTTTATCAACTCTTTCTCCATGTGAGGTGACCAATTCATATCATATTGAGTATGTTTTCTCTTCCTCTTCAGTTCTATAGACCCACATATGAGGTTTTGATCAATTGGATCTTGTCATTTATGGAAAAATTTATGAGAACTCCCATATAATTGTACCTTTCATTTATTACATATTTCATGAGTTAGAAATTGTTCTCCTATTTATCCCTCCATTTGTTTCATTCCACATTCTCATTGACTTCATCATAATGTTTCCAGTCTCCAAAAAAAATCGCTGTTTCATCCCCTGGGTAAAATGGGAGCTAAAAGAGCTCGGCCCCTAGGACCCCAAAATCTTGGTTCCATCTTCACCTTTGAGTGTACTCACATGGAGTTAGCCATCATGTCCCCATGACTCTACCTCTACTCCCTGCTATTGCAACCCCTCTTCCTCGTGAATTGGATCCTACTACTCCACCAAATATGCAAACGTTTTTCAAAAACATAACATAAATATTATTAATAATCTATATGTTATTACATATATATAACATAACATAAAGATTATATTACATAATATAGCATAGCATAATATATAATATAATATAATACATTTATTTATTAATTAAGAAAGCATGTTTATTTTAATTGGTAGAAAAACTCTTTAATACAATTTTATTTTATTTTATTTTTTTTTGAAAATATCAATCATGTGTGAGTAAGAAAGTTGAATTTTATTAGTTCATCAATAAGGAAGAGGAAGACAACAGTGAGGATGTGTTGGCATTTTGAAAGGCATGTATTATAAAAATAGTTGTGGGGAGGTAACACAGGCGTGAGATAAATAAATGTTAGATAAGCATGAACATTTCTTATAAACACAATCATTTCTAATAGACACATGCTTATCAACCATCATGCCATAAATTCCTATGGTGCATCATGATGGTTGGACAATCATTGCGTGGGTGGTTCACCACCCTTAATCCAAAAAAAAAAAAACCATAGCCAAAGGAACCTCAAATTGTACAACCTATAATTAATTTAAGCATAAGGAATTTTATACATGTATGACTTATAATTATCCTTATGAAGAGGAAATTACTCATGTACAAAGAAATTGAGCAATAAAAATCACAAAGGTCCAACAAATACTTGAGTTTCATGTGAAAAAGGTTGGTTGGAAACCAAAGCAAGAAGTTGCAATGCATATCCTTCCACCACAACCACACATTAAGAAATAAGATTGGGTAATAAAAGAAGTGCTAGAAATTATAGTTGATCATATGTTTACACCTAGTAAAAATAAATCAAGAAGAAATAGATGTAATTGAAAAAAAGAGCAAAGATGAACATGAAACAAAAGAATATGAATGCAAATTCAAAGATTTTTGTTGGGAAGATGAAGATGATCCACAACTAGTGATTCCAAATATTAGGATTGGGTGTATTATTCACTTTGTAAGTTCTATATCTTGGTTATTATAATTATTCATGTAGACAATAAATAATGTGTGTTCTCCAAACTTCATGGAATGGATACTTAAACACCCATGCAAAGGTGGGGACATTATTTTTTTATTATAGTTTTCCTAGGAACTTTAAATTTTGTTGCAAGTGGGAATTGAATGAGGGTTATAATTGAAAGGTGAAGTTACAAAACATCTTCTTTAATGATGATTATGGGTATAACTGATATTCTCTCTCATGGAGTGCTTGGGAGTTACATTTTGCCAAGTTGGATCACTATGTCATTATTGGTTTTCATGCATGTGTAATTAGTGCCTTTTGGGGCATTAGGGATTCATTCATTATCTATCAGAGTATTGAGGTCAAATATGTTTGTGGTAATTACTTTCTATCTTGAGTTTTCAAATCAATACATCATTGGGAGTTAATTTTTTATAGTGGACGATCCGACTAATTTTGGTCCCATGGTTTTGACTCCTAGATTTTTATACCACTTGGTGGTTTCTAATTTTCAATTCTCTATTTATTGGAGACACAAAATAGAGATATTACACCTTTTATAGGTATTAGGAAGGTTATGATTCATTATTTGTGTCATCTTGAATATTTAATTATTGTTTTTAATTTCATTATTTGTGATAAAATGGCATGCCACATTCTCCACAAGCCTTCTCATCCCTTGGACACTAAGCCAAATATATCATTATAATTTTTTGAATAGCTTGAATCTCCTAACTTTATTTATTTCCTATTTTTCATATTTCCTATATAGTTACTGAGTTCCTATTTTGTACCTATTTTTTTATGTGAAGAACAATCCACTCATTGTAATTTTTTATCTACTTTGTAGGTTTACATGGAGAAAATATAGAAAATTAAAAACTTGCATATTCATATCGTACAAGTTCCATTACATTATATTGACCCCCTTCATATACTTTGATGTTAAATATTTACTTTACAAGCATGTATGTGAGTGCTAAATACATTGAGATGCATGATAATTTTAGGATTCTCACACACTTCAAATTAGGGGTAAAATGTAACGGTGAATTTTACATACCCATGTCATTTTCAATTTAGTTTTATGCCTATTTTGAGTAAATTTCTTGATTCATGTATAAATGACACAATATTACGTAAAGTTCAGTTCATTCCCCCAACCTTTATCTATCCTTATACACATATACCCTAAAACATTAAGCCTAACCTTATCCTTTGACACATACTCTAAAACATCCATCTCATACATGTATTTATTATATACTTATTTCTACAAATACCCAAGCATAATCATTATATACATGTATATGATTGTTCATGTCACACCCCATTGTGGTATTACTTATTTACTTTTACCTAGTTGAGTGAAAATGATTTATATGTATGTTTTTATGCTTTATGAATCTTGGAAATATAATAAATGAATGTTTGATTCAAATTATTTTTTCTATGAAATATATGATGCAAATGGTTGTAATTGATTCAGCTAACTACTATTGCAATGTACTAAGTTGGATGCAAGGACAAATTCAATCCTCTGGAAGAGAGGGGAAGTATCACTCAAGAGAAGAACTTGGTCTGGTAACCCTTTATGAGTCTTACTGAGCTTTCACACACTCACCTCTAGTTTAGTGATGTTGAGTCAGTAGTCTGGGAAATGGTAAGTTGACCTTAGCCTTGCTTGAGTATGGTTTAGATGATGTTATGATCTTGTTTGTGAATGTTTTTGTGATTGAGTCATTTGTATTGTGTGAGTTTATTCCTTATGTGTTTATATTTAAACCAATTGGATATATACAGAAAATGTATATATGTATATAGGCATGTATCTACGATAAACTCATACGCATGAGTAAATATGTAAATGAGTATACGTAGATAGATGTATCTACGCATACTCATGGACAGATTACCCGTATGCATGGGAATATCGATTGTACAAATGGGACATGTATATATATCAATCGGTGGGAAATGTGAATATATGTGTTTAATTATCAAAGCCTGATATATATATACACACATATTTATATAGTATAAAAATATACATATATATATATTCATACATGTATGTATTGACGATAAGGAAATTTCCATACGAGTATTATTGATATATATATACATATATATGTATATGTATATATACATGCATGTGTTAATAAATGGAATATGTGAATATGTATATGTGTGTTTGAATATTCAATAATAAAAATTTATAATTGTAGATATATATACATATACACATATACATGTTATGTATATATATGTATATAATATATATATATATATATATATATATATATTTAATATATGTTAATAATCTCATATAGCGCTGAAATGTTATTGTGCACATATCATTGAAAATATAGCATATACTATATATGAAGTGCAACTTATAAACATAATATAAAGGCACTGAAACTATGGGAAATGCATTACATTTTATCATAGCACATAAATTAAACATTGCTTGAAATATTTTAAAGTGTTGAGAATATAAACCAAAGGCAATACTATTATGAATGACACATGCAAAATAAAGAAAATTGTAGAATGAGTATTGCATAGAAGACTTATTCAACTATTGTGAAGAGAGAATGAATAACAACACATAAATGAACTTTGAACCAGTCTTTGAAACAACAACCAAGAAAATAGGGTGCATGAGGAAATATGTGGCACCAAAATATGAATTATTCTCATCTTTTAGAAGTCTAATTTACATTGCATTTCCTGCATATGGGGCAAGTGGATTTAGATATTTAGTCAAGTATGAAGCTGGTTGGGAATGGTCGACTTGTAGAAACATTATCCTTGCATTTTTTATCAAAACACTCTACTGTCATGAAAATTGCAGCTACTGGCTAAGTATGAGAAAATAGTCATCATTTTTATTCTACCACCTTGAATCTTCATATCTGAGTCAAACTTTTGAGTGTGAGAAGTGGAAAAATAGAGAGATTTTTTATAGCCTTAGAGTGCTCTGGTTTTTGTATAAATAGGGGAGCATTCTTCTTCATTGGGACGCATTCTTGAATTCTGAATTTCTGAATTTCTGAAGTTACTCTGCTGCAATACTGAGTTGAGATTTTGAGAGGTTTTAAAAGTGAGTTAGAGAGGTTTGAGTGAGATTTCTTCATCGGAATTGGTCAAGGGAAGGAATTGCAAACTATTTGGTGGAGGTTGTGCTAGGAAAATTATTTTATCAATTGGAGCTATTTGATTACAGGCATGCTAGTTTTCTACTTGGTTTTTATAGTTTAAGTTGGAAATATTACATGATTTATGTGTTTTGCTTGAATTGTTTGAAAAGAGGAATTTAGATGATTATGTTGATTATGTTGATTTACTTCATGAAAATTATGTATGATGCTTGAAGAGCTAGGATGATTGTTTATCCTGTAAATGGGATATATATTAGCATATTATATACATAGGAAAGAATGTTTTGAGTATTTTACTATAGACTTTGCAAAGTCAATCTTATAGAGCTATAGTTTGGTTTATAAGGATGTTGTGAAATTTTGTTTTATCAATTAGTTTGAATTACCAAAGTGTAAAGTTTTAGTAAGAGAATATAGGTTATTCCTTCGAGTTAGGATAATCCAATGAAGGGGATAGCCTATGCATATAATATGTGTGGTCAATAAAAATTGAGCTAGGAAGGTGTGTGAATAGGATGAGTCTCACTTGAAATAACTAAGTGTTGAATTCTTTGCCCAAAGTAGTGTAAGTTGCCACTATTTACATTGCCAATTCATTATGATCCAGTTATGCATTCTAGTTCGAGATTGTCATACACGTAGGTTGTATCCAATGTATGGTAAATTTCCAGTTTGTAGGACACAACAACAAGCTCATAAAAGGCTAGTATTATGGGGTTATCAAACCAATCTCTTCATTGAAGGGTAGGGCCATCTTACCGATGGGTAGATGTCTTGGGGACCACAATAAGTTCATGGTTGGTAGAAAAGTGCTTGAGTGATGCTTCTCCTCATCAGTTGGTGGCCAATATTTGAAGGGGGATTACATGGATCATATGCATTTCTATTGTTGGAAGCTTAGAAGAGCTACGTATGTAATCTTGTATCCATTTATATGGAAGAATGTAAACATGAATGTTAGACTTAATTTTATTCAATATGAAATCATTAATTTGGAAAGAGTGTGAAATTATAATGAAATGCAATGGAAGTTTGAAATAGTGTTTATTTAAAATGTGCATATTATCTTTGTTTTAGAAAAGATTTTTTTTATTTCTATGTGATGGCATCATGGTTCATTCACTTGTGGGTAAAAATAGGAAAACAAAATAGTAGAACATTGGGCATGTTACACGTGGTTTCAGAGCTACTAGGTTAAACTCTGGAACCTATGTGCTCGCTATGTTTTCCCTCCAACATTAAACTACAGGCCAAGAAGGAAAAAGAAGCCCTTGTTCGTGCCATAGAGGGACCTAACTATGACAATACCATTTGGCTAAGCAATATTGAAGCATTTAGTCATTCCCTATCATGAATTAGCCAAGAGAAGAGAAGGATGAGAGATGAAGCCAACTTCAACCATTTACCTCATGTCTCTTTGGAAAAACCTCATGTCTCTCCAAAAAAATTAGACTCATTATCACTTTCTAGGGATATGCCCTCAGAGTGTAGCGTCGGTCTAGCAATGTTGTTTGGTGGCCCTCGTGTTTTACCCATGGCTGAAATTATTGTAATAGCCACAAGTGGCAAGTCTGTGGGTTATGTACCTCAAAACTATGTATCAAAAGATAAATTCAAGAGATACTATCCATTTTGGGATAGAGATGAGTAAAAATATGAGGGGTACATCCCATCCAGTTATGTATCTGAGAGTGAATCTGATGGATACTCTCCTCTTGACTATTTGAATAGTCATTCAATGTAAAAAAGAGGAAGAGGATATTGAAATCCTTATGAATAAATCAAAATCATATTCTTATCAAAACTTGTGTATAATGTTTTCAATGAATTTCTTATGTATGAAAATATGCTCTTTTATAATGTTTTGAAAACAAAAAGTAAACTTTCTTAGATCTAATTCCATGAAACCCTTCAGGTGTACTTTGACTTTGGAAAATGGTTAGAACATGCATTAACCTTTGGGAAAGTTAGGAAGTATTTTAGGGGGTTGAGAATGTTGAAGCCAAGTTGGATCGCATTCTGACAATGATGAATGAAACGTTGGAACAAATAGGAAACCTTGAACAAGAAGTAAGGGGGAAAGATAGAGAGGAAGAAGAAATACCAAATGATGATGAGGAAGTGCCTCATAATGAAGAAGAAGAGGGAGAAAATTCTTGTGATCACATCCATATTAGTGAACATGAGATTGATAAAACAAAATCTATGTCCAAGTTAGAAAGTAGTAAGAGAAGACGTATGGCAACTGAATTGTCTAGGGATATGAGGAAGATTACCCCTCCTAAATTTGAAAGGAATTTCCAGTAGAGATGAGGCTAAGACTTGGTTGATACAAATGGAAAAGTACTTTGAGATTAGAAACTAGTATGAGGTCACAAAATTTGTTTGGGGAACCTTCCAGTTGGAAAGAGAAGCTTCTAACTGGTGGATGAACAAAAAGATGGAACTAGAACTTAGTTCTTTAAGGCTAACCTAGAGTGATTTTGTTGAGATTTTCTAGAAAAGGTGGTTACCCCAAATTTTCTATGACCAAAATCTCATTGATTTCTAGAATTTGAAGCAAGGAGACTCGTCGGTGGACAAGTACTAGAGAAATTCACCTATCATTTGAGGTATGTACCTATGTATCAAAAAGACGAGTGACTTTGAATCAAGAAATTCATCATGTGATTGAATAATCAAATAGGAGGTGACGTAGATGTTCACGGTCCAACAACCATGGACTTAATTTATGAGAAAGTGGATAAGCAAGAGCAAAATATTAAATCTATCTTGATCTATTGAGAGAGGATTTGAAAGAAGCTTGATGGACCTCCAGTTAATCAAAATCCAAAGAAGTTTAGTGGTGGGATGGATTCTCAAAGGTAAGGGGACAAAGGACCCCATAACAATTGGAGTGAACCTAGAAGGGATCACAGAGGGAGTAACATCAACAACAATAACAACAATGCTGGAGGAAATGTTATTAATATTGAAAGGTTTGCAAGGAGAAGGGGACCAGTGAAAGGATGTTTCACATGTGGTGGAGATAATTTTGCCATCAATTGCCTCAAAAATCCATTAGGATCAAAATCTCAAGGAAATTCTCTTCCTCCCCAATGTCTTGCATTCTAGCAGAAGATCCATGTAGCTTTGGATAATTGGAAAGTTGAGTTCCATATCACTTTGATAGAATATCTAGGTACTTTGTATGGTATACCTATTTCCATTCTTATTGATACTAGAGCCACAATTTTTTTTGTTTCACCTAAAGTAGCTAGTCAAATTTCTAGAAAGGATGGTTTTATGGAAAAATCATGGGTTGTTGAGTATGCAAACCAGACAAGAGTTGAGGTGAGGCAATGTTGTTTTTGAGGCAAGAGTAGAACTTCCAAGTTTATCTTTAGAGGTAAATTTGTATTTAGAACCCTTAGGATCTTATGATGTCATCTTAGGGATGAATTGTCTATGGAAGCGTAGGTCTAAAGTGGATTGTCATGCTAAAACTGTAGAATGCTTAGATGACCTAAGTAATCAAGTTTCTTTGCAAGGAACACCTAGGGAAATAAAATTGTATCAAATATCAATTATGTAGATGCATAGGGCGAAGAAGAAAGGATGTTAACTCTTTGCAATTAAATTGGAAAAACTTGAGGGAAGTGAGGAATTCATTTCTCGAGAAGTTGAAGAAAGAGAAATGTTGGAATCTGGAGAAATGGATATGGAGAAGTGTCATATCCTTCAGAAGTTTGTGGATGTCTTTCTAGATGAACTACCTGGAATGCATCCCAAGAGAGTGTTTGATTTTTCCATCTATCTTGTACCAAGGAAAAAACCTATATCTAAGGCACCATATAGGATGACCAAAATAGAACTCATGGAGCTTTAGGCCTAGTTGGAGGAGTTGTCTAAAGGGCTGATAAAACCCAATTGTTTGCCCTGGGGAGCCCTAGTAATATTTGTAAAGAAGAAAGATGGTACATTGCACTTGTGTATTGATTATTAGATGCTTAACAAATATATGATAAAGAATAAGTACCCATTGCCACACATTGACGATATTTTTTATCAGATGCGAGGAGTGGTAGTGTTTTCTAAGATTGATCTACAGTCTGGATACCATCAACTAAGGATCAAGGATGAATTGATAGTTTCAAAACTATTTTCAGGACTAGATACGATCATTACGAGTTCACAGTCCTACCTTTTGGACTTACAAATGCACCTGCAACATTCATGAACCCGATGAACAATTTATTTAGGGATTGCTTGGATAGATTTGTATTAGTTTTCTTAGATGATATCTTAATCTATTCCAAGAAAGAAGAAG
The DNA here is from genome assembly GCA_007115665.2 of Sequoiadendron giganteum. Taxonomy (NCBI): domain Eukaryota; kingdom Viridiplantae; phylum Streptophyta; class Pinopsida; order Cupressales; family Cupressaceae; genus Sequoiadendron; species Sequoiadendron giganteum. Next base: position 541,385,758 of record CM021101.1, read on the forward strand.
AACATTGTAGACATTTAGAGATTGTTTTACAATGGTTAAGAGAGCATAAGTTGTATGGGAAACTCTCTAAGTGCACCTTATTTCAAAAGGAATTTCAGTATTTGGGTCATGTGATAATGGTTGATGGAATCGCAGTGGATCTAGTGAAGATAAAAGTAGTACTTGAGTGGCCAATGCCAAAGAGTGTACTTGAGGTTAGAAGTTTTATGGGTTTGGTAGGTTACTATCAGAAGTTTTTTGTAGACTTTTCCAAGATAGCTTTTCCTATTACTTCATTGCAGAGGAAAGGGAAAAAGTTTGAGTGGTCCGAATAATGTCAAGCAACATTTAACCTACTCAAAGAGAAGTTGACTATGACAACAATCTTGAAGGTACCTAATCTAGAAGGCAAATTTACTGTCATCTTGGATGCATTAAGTGAAGTATTAGGTGAAGTCTTAATGCAGGATGGGAAAGTTATAGCCTATGAATCAAGAAAGCTAAATCCCTATGAGAAAAATTATGTGTCACATGATTTGGAGTTAGTAGCAGTAGTTCACACATTGCACATGTGGAGGCACTATTTGATGGGTAAACCTTTTGAACTAAAAATAGATCATCATGGTCTAAAGTATTTGTTCACTCAACCCAACCTCAATGCATAGTAAAGGAGATGGTTGGAGATGATAACTGATTACAACTTCAACATTAACTACATCAAGGGAAAAGAAAATTTGGTAGCTGATGCCCTAAATCGTAGGAGGCATATCGCTTCAATGGTTGCAATTCAAACTGACTTCAAGGACCAAGTGTTGCAGAAATCCAAGTGTGATGAATATTATAAGCAATTCAAGAAAGCACTCTCGAATAATCCATAGGACACAAGGTATGAAGGATTCCATTTTGAACCTAGTGGATTATTAAGGTTTAAAGGAAGAATATATGTGCCAAATTCTAAAGAATTGAGGAACCTAGTGTGGAAACAAGTTCACAATGCACCATACTCTAGACATCCTAGTGTAACCAAGATGTTGGCAGATGTAAAGCCATTATATTTATGGAAGGGAATGAAGGGAGATGCTGCTAGTTTCATAGAAAGATGCTTAGAGTGTCAAAGGGTGAAAGTAGAACATCATCACCCTGCAAGACTTTTATATCCTCATGATGTTCCCAAGAGTAAGTGACAAGTCATAAGCATGGAATTTGTGCAAGGTCTAGCTATGTCTAGGAATGAGCATAATGTAATTCTTGTGGTAGTGGATAAGATTACTAAGGTAGCACATTTTATTCCTAGGAATTTAACCGATGGAGCTCTTGTCATTGCATGAAAGTTTATTCAAGAAGTGTTTAGATTACATGGGATTCTTGAGAAGATTATCTCAGATAGGGATGCTTGTGTGACTTCTATGTTTTGGCAAACCTTGCTTTCTTCACTTGGTACCCAGTTGAATATAAGTTTAGCGTATCATCTAGAAACAGATGGTCAAATTGAAAGACTTAACCAGGTACTTGAAGATATACTGAGAATGTATTGCATGGATAAACAATACAAGTGGGAAGATTACCTACCATTGGTTAAGTTTGCATATAAAAATCCTTATCATTCTGCAATTAAGATGGATCCATTCAAAGCATTGTATGGTTGAAAATGTCGAACTCCTATAAGTTGGGATAAGTTAGAAGATAGGATAAGCCTAGGGCCAGAAATGTTATAAAAAATGGAGGAACAAGTTGGAATTATTAAGAAAATATTGGCAGAAGCTAATGATAGGCAGAAAATATATGTAGATTCTAAATGGGTACCCAAAAATTTCTCAGTAGGAGAAAAGGTTTTGTTAAGGGCCAAGCCTCATAAGAGTTCTATTAAGTTTGGAAAGTCATCCAAACTAGCTTCATGCTACATACGTCCTTTTGAGGTTATTGAAGTGATCAACCCTATTACGTATCAAATTTCCTTGCCACCAGCTCCTCCCCGGATGCACAATGTCTTTCATGTCTCTTACCTTAAGAAGTATATACCAAGTGATAATCATGTCATTGATTAGAATGCTTTACAATTTCAGGACCCAGGGGTGGTAATAATCGAACCTCTTGGAGTGCTCAGAACACGTAAGCTTCACTTGTGTAATAGAGAGGTTTTGCAATGCTAAGCCCAATGGGATTAGTATGCAGAAGATTCAACCACCTAGGAAGACTATGCAGAGATCAAACAAAAGTTTCCTCATGTCTTGCATGTTTTTGAGAGTTCTTGAAAAACTTTATTGTATTGTTTATGTTTTATTAATTGTGTTTGATACTTAAGATCATTGAGGAAAATGATTCACAAGGGGGGATATGTTACACCCCATTGTGGTATTACTTATTTACTTTTACCTAGTTGAGTGAAAATGCTTTAAATGTACATGTTTATGCTTTATGAATCTTGGAAATATAATGAATGAATGTTTGATTCAAATGATTTTGTCTATGAAAAATATGATGTAGATGGTTGTAATTGATTCAACTAACTACTATTGCAATGTACTAAGTTGGATGCAGGGACAGATTCAATCCTCTAGAAGAGAGGAAAAGTATCAGTTAGGAGAAGAACTTGGTCTAGTAACCCTTAATGAGTCTTACTGAGCTTTCACACACTTTCCTCTAGTTTAGTGATGTCGAGTCAGTAGTCTGGGAAATGGTAAGTTGACCTTAGCCTTGCTTGAGTATGGTTTGGATGACGTTATGATCTTGTTTGTGAATGTTTTGAATTTAGGTTATGTGAGTGAGTCTTTTATCTTGTGTGAGTTTATTCCTTATGTGTTTATATTTAAATCAATGGGATATACATAAAAGTATATCTATGTATATATGCATGTATCTATGATAAAATCATACACATGAGTAATACGTGCATGAGTATACGTAGATAGACGTATCTGTGATCCCATTAAAATGTCAAGTCCTAATGTAAGATACTAAAATGATGCAATAAGAGAAAATAACATAAGAAAAGGGCACCTCAATGATTAGCCTAAGAAATAGTGAACATGAAAGCAAGATAAGATAAATTGATTGTTGATTATACCTTCATGCTACTCCTTCCTTGGTTGGCCCTTGATCTTTGGATGTCTTGTGTGCTCCTTGGATGGCAATGGAGTTAAATGGATGCAAGATGAAAGATGGATTGATGAGAAATGCTATGGAGAAACTAAAATGCTACAAATGACAATTTGGCAAGAGTTTGGTAGCAAAAAACTTGATCCCCCCAAAATGAGAGAAATGATGGGGTATTTATAGGATAATTGGAATTCTCTAGAGAATTCAACGGCTGGGATTGATCCAACAAGATCAAGATGAAGGGCTATGGTGAGTTGAGGACTCACAAGCCCTCACATCTTGACATGTGGAATGTGAGATGTCTTGGGGTGGGATGATGTGGAAATGAGGTGGAAGAGAAGTACATGAGGTGGATGAAGGACAAGTAACTTGTAGGTACCTTGGGGGATGAGAATATTCCTTGGAGGAATAAAAGTGAATTAAAAATTCACAATGATTGGAAGAATCTAGTGGATAAGAGAGGGTCTCCAAAAAGCTGGAGATTTGTCACATGTAGGTAATGTGACAAGTCCAAAGTTCTAGAAGTCCTTGGCACATGTAAAGTGACAAGTCAAGCCTTCTAGAACTTTGCATGGGGATAGTGTAGAAGTTGGAAAGATAAAAGTGAATTAAAAATTCACATGGGGAAGAGAGGAGCCTTGGGTGAATAAATGTGAATTAAAAATTCACATGGGAAAGAGAGTCAAGGCCAAGAAAGGCAAGTGGAAAGGTTGACCAGAAAAGGTATGCCAAATGTGGCTAATGATTTTGATTAAGGTTGTGCAAACAGATGATTATGATAATTAATGAGAGATTAGAGGCAAGTGGGAGATTATGGAGGATGTGACACTAATCTTGATTAAGTGGTGCACATCCTAATCATAGATTAATTAATTTAATCCGGATTAAAAGAGGGTTATGGAGAATGTGATAAGGAGAGAGAAAAAGAGGAATTAAAAATTAGTTTTAATCCAAATGGGTTAAAAGACTAAATTAAATAATTTTTCATATTTATTTAATTTAGAGAAGAAAGGGATAAGGTAAAGTATTTAATTTATTTAATTACACACTTTAGGAACCTTAGGCAGAAAATGAAATAATGATTAAATAAATTATTTAATCACTATTAATGAAATAGATGAATTGAGTAGATGATTTTGATCATATGGAAGTGATCAAATTTGGATGTCTACATTTTTCCCCTCTTCGAAGTACCATTAGAATAATTGTGCTTCGAAAAAAAGAAAGTGCAGATGACTCTATAGAGGAAGTAACCAGAAGATGATGCCCCAACGTGGGGAGGAGGACCTGAGCTATCGAATTAGTGGGGAATTGATGAAGATGCCCCAATGTTGGAGGGGAATGACTATGACAGGGAAAATAGATAAATGTGAAGGGTATGCCCCCTCGAGAGGATGACGGGGGAAAAGAGAGGGGTCTCGGGTGACCTCTCGATAGGAAGAAACGGATGGTATGGTTGGAAAGAGCGTGAAAAATTAGGCAAGTTTATATTTTGAAAGAATTCAAACGGTCAAACAGTTTGCAAATGGCAGCCCTGGGAAGGGAAGGGATTAGTTTGAGGAAAAAAAGGTAAATAAGAAGTAAAAAAATACCCCTTAAAAAGGGAGGGAAAAGAGAGGGGTTTTGGATGACCTTTCGATAGGAAGAAATGGATGGTATGGTTGGAAAGAGCACAAAAAATTAAGCAAGTTTTCCTTTTGAACGAAGTCAATCCGACGCACGGTTTGCAAATGGCGGCCTTGGGAAGAAAAGGGAAAAAAATGTCTGCAGAGGGGTGGATTTGCCCCACTGCAGAAGGGCGGGTCCGCCTAGGAAAGGGGTAGATCCGCCCTGGAAGAGGGCGGGTCCACCGCGGAAAGGGGCAGGTCCGCCCCCGGAAGGGCGGATCCGCCCTGAAAGGGCGGGTTCGCCCCCAGAAGGGCAAATCCACCCCGGAAGAGGGCGGGTCCGCCTTGAAAAAGGGGGAAAGGGCGGATCCACCTCGAAAAAGGGTAGAAGAGCAGATGAGTGATGAAGGATGAAGGATGAAGGGATGGGGGAAAGGATGAGATATGGGATGATGAAAGGAGATATTAAAATGATGATGTAAAGTGATGAACAGAAAATGATGATAAACAATGGGAGATAAAGGTGAGCACAAATGGATTCAAGGACAAATATGATGCTGCCCCAGTCAAGCTATAAGTTAGGTTGGACGGATGGTTGATGGAGTGTTGTTGATGAGGACATGATACATCCCAAAACAACACAAGGATAGGGAAGGATACATCCTGATGAGGATGAGGATGAGTGTTGTTGATGAGGGAATGATACATCCCAAAACAACACAAGGATAGCGGAGGATACATCCGGATGAGGATGAGGATGAGTGTTGTTGACGAGGGAATGATACATACCAAAACAACACAAGGATAGGGAAGGATACATCCTGATGAGAGTGTTATTGATGAGGGAAGGATACATCCTAAAACAACACAAGGATAGGGAAGGATACATCCCACAGATGATAAGGATGATGATGATGATGATGAGGATGATTGGATCAAGGCTTGTAGCAAGGCTAAGACCAAGAGTGTGATTAGATTATTTGAATGGATGAGGATGGGGGAGATATGCAAGATGATGGAATGGAAAATGAAATGCAATCCTAATGCAATTTTCCATCCTTAGAGCACTGATTTTTTCTATAGCATAAGACACTGGGCGTCAGGGTATGTAAACCAAGACGGATTAGTGTCTAATGCATAAAAAAAACACAACAAACAAGAAGGCTATTCCAACACCCCAAAGTCACGAAGACATTGGTCGGGCTAGGTATTGGGATAACCACAAGCACAAAAGGATTCCCTAGCATAACACAAGACCTCGGGGATCTTGGTGGGTACTATGTGGCATAACCAAGAAGACATAAACAGAAAAAAGATCAATATACGCCCTATGCTTACTAGTCAAAGCACACCATGATATAATGGATCAAGGCGACCATGACAAGTGATGATAGGGAGCTCAAATGATAAACAAAAGATAAAAAGAATTAAAAGATCACAATCAATTTCAAATGTCCTTTGCCATAGGATCAAAAGGATGGATGGGGTTGATGCGGTCTGTTAGGAAGGATACATCCTATTGAGACCAAAGATGGAGGATAGATTGGTTGATCAACATGATGCAGGATAGTTGAAACTGATTGAACCTCATGAGACTAATGACCTTTGTTTGTAAGCACCATCTAGGATAGGGACATACTTGATGACACGACAAGAGGACAGGATGACAGGGTGACAAGACATAAGGTAATAAAGAACCCTAAAGACCTAGGGGCTCGAGGGTTGATCAAAGATCAACCTTGCCTACGTGAAAGCACAGAGCCCTCATAGTTCGATAAAAGAACATGGATAAAAGCGGAAAGAGGACAAGGGTGACCAATGATGGATGGCGAAATAAATGAAAGATACCCGAGGGGCAAACAACATGATTTAGCCTTGCCTACGTGAGAGTGCAGGGGCGACGTAGTTCAATACAAGGCCAAAGACAGACGATGGAGGATGACAAGACAGACAAAAGACAGAGCCCCGGGGGTGGATCAAATGATTGACCTTGCCTATGTGAAAGCGCAGGGGAAATGTAGTTCGACAAGAGACCAAAGACAAACAATGAGATGAAGGATGGTGATATGATGAGCAGGATAGGCCGTGTGGATGGGATGGTGGATATGTGTAGGATGTGGGTTATGCAAAACTCAGGATTGGGATAGTGATCTAGATTATTAGAAGATGAATTGGGAGGATGAGAGGATGTATAGATGAATGATGAAGAGTAATAGGATAGGAGGATGATGTAGGAAATAGATAAGAGGGACGAATTAGGATGTGAATGGAATTGGAGTGCATGGGGTAGCCTATAGTGAGATACCAATGACAAGGGATGATGAGATAGGAGGAAAATAGAGGGAAAGGGATGGATGGATAAGAAGATGTGAGGATAGGTGGATAGATGATGGATAGATGAGTGATGAAGATTGAAAGGATATTAGAAAGATGTAAGGCTAGGATAAGAGGATAGAGGAATGGGGTAGATAAGGATGAAAGGACGAAAAAGACTAGTGGATGAGAGTATAGGAAGATAAGGATTTGGTAGATGGAAGGGATGACTGGATGGATAAATGGATGGGGAGGTAAGGATGGGCAGGATGGGGAGATGGAGAGGATTACTTTGCGGAATGGATGGACGATGTTGCCAAGGACCCAATTGCAAATAAGGAGATGCCTCCACTCTAGATTTGTCATGCATGATGAGGCCAGAGGGATAGCAGGATGGGTGGATAAGGGAGTGAGATGGGCAATGGAAGATAGATAGAGGTGGATAGGATGCATGGACAATGGAAGATAGAGAGAGGTGGATAGAATGCACGAACAATGGAAGATAGAGAGAGGTGGATAAGGAATATGATAGTGTATGGATGAGGGGAATATATGCCAAGAGGTGTCCAAAGCATGTATATAGGTTTTCCCCTACATTTATCAAGATCACAAGGAAGATGGAGGGAGTGGGATAAATGGGGTAGGATGGATAGGATGCGAAAGATAGGTAGATGTAGGAGATGGAGGAAAGGAATGTGTAAGTGGATGTTGCCCCCAATCGTGGAAGGAGATTAGATGGGGAATTTACGCATGATGCTTGTTTGCCAGGTTTTCATCATGGTACTTATCCAAGGCGCTTGTTTGCTGAGTTTTCACCATTGGACGAATGATTTTCTCTTTACTATTTTTTTTTGTATTTTTCTGATTTTTAATTTTTTTTTAATTTTTTTTCTTTTTCTCTTTTTTTTGTATTTTTCAGACTAGGATGTGGATGAAGATGGATAAATATAGGGATATGGATATGCGGATTTAGAGGATAGTTGATAAGGAGATGGATGAAGGACTCAAGCATCAAGTTCCATATGAGGTAATAAGAGACCATGTGTAAAGTGACCATCGGATGTTGGTACAACCTTAGTAGGAGAAATGGATTATGCAAGAGGATGAATCAAAGAGATTGGATGGGGGAGATAGGGGGGATAGTGGATGGGGTGTTGAAAAGTGTATGGATGGAATGATGGAGTGGATGTGTGATAGGGGAAGGTGTTTAGGACCAACATTGGCACATGTGGTGGATGTGAAAAGATAGGTGGAGGAATGGATGGAGAGAGTGGCGATAATGGAGGAGTTGGGATAGTGATTTTTGGGATGTAGGGACCCAAAATAGATTTAGGAGATGGAGGAAGTGAATGATTTTGTGGGGGAATAGCAAATTTGGATGTCGTTATGGACTTTTCAGTTGAAGGTATGGCACCTTGTTTCTTTGGGATCCACATGGTTTTTATTTTTTCTTTGGTGGGCCTTTGTGGCCTTTTGGATTGATTTGGATTTTGGACTTGATTTTTCTTTTCTTCAACATGTCTTTTGAAGGGGACATGAGGAGCTTTAGATTCATGTGGATGTTTGGATTTATATATTTTTGCTTTGGCATCCAAAGTGCGTTTAGTAGCAAGGGGATACATGTGAGGAGATGGATGATGTGGAGCGAAGGAGGTAGGGTTATAGGGATTATATGTAGATGGAGAATGTGTAGGTATGTGCCTTTGTTAATCCTGATTAGGATTTATGAAGGTAGGATATTTATGTTGTGTACGAGGGAGACAGGGTGGATGAATAGGATAAGATGGAGGGGGTGATTTTGGGATATAAGGACACAAAATGGACTGTGTATATGGAAGATGTGTGGGGTTTGATGGAGGGCTATAAGAACCCATAGTAGATGGAGGATAAGCAATGATGGATGGAGGTACATAAGGACCCAAAATGGATTGAGAGGATGAGGGAGGAAGATGGATTGTTGTTTTTAGATAATATGATGGAGAAGGGGGGATGGCGGAAAATGACTTGGTAGAACGATGGAAAGTATCTCTTGTGCCTTTAGAAGAGGATGGTTTAGGATGTACGGAGGTTGTACCAACATCTTTAGAGTGCGGGTTTTGGGAGATATATCCAAGACCATGTGTGCCTGGATGTTCTTTGACTTGGATGGGCTCTAAAGTACCTTGCTCATGGAGGCCTAAACCTTTTCCTTGATAGTTCATGTTTTGTAGCATGTGATTTATGGTAGGATGCTTATTCTATTGGAAGCATGATGCAAGCGCATTAGTAGGTGGAAGAGGTAGGGTGGTGCATACGCATTGTTTTTCTTCTGTAAAAAGGCCACCATGGATAAGTGTAATGTTACCAAGGTGATATAAATGTGGTCTTGGGATGGTAGGACTAGATGGCGATGAAGGATCATGTGATGGAGATGAGGGTATAGCCGCATCAGGAGGAATGAGTGATAAGGGATCAAGAGAGGAATTTGGGAGTATGATGGGATCTAGATTTATGGCAGTGGATGATAAGGGCTCATGAGATGGAGTGATTGGATCTTGAATGCAAAGGGGATCATGGGATGGAGTGGATGAGCTAGTGTGATCTTGAGATGGGGTGGATGGGAGGATAGGATCATGACTTGGTTGAGGATAGGAATCATGAGATGGGATGGATGGGGGATAATGATCTTCAATGGATTGGGGGGATCTAGTAGTAGAAGATGGGGATTCAATGGGTTTGGCCAGCTCAACTGTTTGGACGGTGTCAGGAATGGTGATGGGAGGGATAGGTGTAGGATGGAGGAGGGCCTCATCACTAGTGATTGTACATGATAGAGTGGGAGGGCATGGTGTCTCTTATGTTATGAGTCCTTGGGTGACATTTGGAAGGGATGTAGGATTAGGTAGAGTGATGGGAATGGATGGAGGATCAAGGATGGATGGAGGATTAGGATTAGGAATTGGTGGATTAGGATTGGACGTGGGGATGGGATTGGATGGAGGACTAGGAGGAGATGGAGGATTAGGGTTAGGGATTGGAGGATTAGATGTGTGGATGGGTGGATGAGGATTAGATGTGTGGATGGGTGGATGAGGATTAGATGTAGAACTAGGAGGAGATGGAGGATTATGATTAGATGAGTGGATGGGAATAGATGGAGGACTAGGAGTGGTTGGAGGACTAGGTGAGTTATGTTTAGATGGAGGATTAAGATATAATGCGGTGAAAGGGGGAGTGATGTAGGAAGGTGTGGATGTGGGATTAGATTGGGAAGATTGGGATGGTGAGTAATAGTAGGAAGATGTGGATGAAGGATTAGAATGGGGAGATGTGGAATTAATGTAATGATATTGGGATGGGGGATTGTGATAAGAAGGTGTGGATGTTGGATTAGAATAGGAAGATTGAGGTGGTGAACCACCATATGAAGAAATGTATGGTGGGTTGGCATAGAAGGATGGGGATGATGGATTAGGATAAGCGAATTGATATGGTGGATTAGGATAGGAGGAATATTGGGATGGGGGATTGTGATAGGAAGGTGTGGATGTTGGATTAGGATGGGAAGATTGGGATGTGGGATTAAGGTAGAGGTATTGGGATTGTTGATGATGATAAGGAGAGGAGGATATGGATGTTGGGTAGGATAGAGGTTGAAAGCGAGAACATGATGAATATGTCGATGGTGAGGATGTTGGATATTCTTTGTCAAGGGTAGCATAAGGACCGTTATTAGATGTGAATGAAGGCATGGTGGGATAGTTCAAAGAAGTAGTGGGATTTTGGGAGGTGATTGGAAAGAGCTTGCTAGCAATGATAGTGTCAAGGGGGTCTATATAAAAATATTCATGATCAACAAGATTTTCGTTATCATCATCAACGTAATTAGGATTCCCCTTGACTACTATTATTGGTCGTGTGAGAGGGGGATAAGGATTCATGATGGATAGAGAACTAGGATGTATTGGAAACTCATATGGGGATTGGATGAAAGCTTAGATTGGGATTGAATAAAAGCTCAAATTAGGATGATGGGATTTTGATAGATTGGATTGGATTGTTTGGATCAATTGATGATGTATAAATTGGATGATTTGGATGAGGATTGGATTTGATTTGATCAATTGATGATGTATCAATTGTATGATTTGGATGAGGATTTGATTTGATTTGATCAATTGATGATGTATCAATTGTATGATTTGGATGAGGATTTATTTGATTAGATCAAATGATGATGTATCAATTTGATGATTTGGATTGGGATTGGATTGTTTGGATCGATTGATGATGTATCAATTGGATGATTTGGATGAGGATTGATTTGATTGGATGATGGGATTTGGATTGGATTTGGATAGATTGGATTGGATTGGATGATGGATCAATTCATGATGTATCAATTTGATGATTTGAATTTGGATTGGATTGTTCGGATCAATTGATGATGTATCAATTGGATGATTTGGATAAGGATTGGTTGATGGAGGGGATCCTAAAACCTGATTTGGAAATCACCCTAAATGACTTATGACGTTGGTTGATCGATTTGAGCTAGCTAAATCAATGATCACGACACCGAATCTGCCTTGAGATGGAAGGGGATTGATTTGGGCCAATGACGTTGACTTACAACACAAATCCGCCTCAAGATAGAATTGGATTGATTAGGTTGAAGACAAGGATTGATATGTAGGATAACGATCAAACTTAGCGCCTTGGTCAATTCGGGAGATAACTCCTAAAATAAGGTTTAAGGGATTTTTGTGTTAAGAGATGATGATGAATGCAAATGAAAGATGTGTTGTTGAAGTGATCTTTTTGGAAAGTGCAAATGTTTAGGTAACACAGTACGATGGGTATCCCAAATTATGGAATGATCAATGGGAATGTGGTAAATGGACATTTAAGAAAGGCTAAATGGAGGTTTGGGATGGTCAAATGGAGGTTTGGATTGGTTAAATGAGTGTTTAGGATGATCAAATGGTCAAATGGAGACTTTGGGGGTTCAAACGGGGGTTTAGAATGGTTAAATGGATGAAATTGTTCGTTCAGGGGGCGTATCTGCACTTCTGCAGTAAAAACTGTCAGAAACGTCAGAACAGGGGGGCGTATCCACACTTCTATAGTGAGAAATGCTGAAACAGGGGGCAAATCCGCACTTTTGCAGTGAGAAATACTGAAACAGTGGGAAAATCCGCCCCTCTGCAGGAAAACAACGACTTGGTTTGGAATGAGGGATTATGGAAAATACTTGAAATGACTCAATGAAGGTTTGACTTATCAAAATTTACTAGTTTTTCACAGAAAGACACTTTGAACAAGCACAATCCTATGATTAGTATTAAGGGGTATGGCCAGCAAAGGTCTTACTCTAGGATGAACAAGGTTTCTAGGGAGTCCTCGATATACGCTTGGTACTTGAGGCACAACCGTGAACACCAGTCTGTCACAAGCATGAGTCAGGAACCCCAACAAGATACTGAAAGACTCAAATCAACTCTTCACGTCTATCTGGGTATCACCCTAGCTTCGACGTTCTGCCAATTACGATGCAACTGAATTGGGGTACAACTTTGGCTCTCCCCCCTTTGTATACCTTGCTGGTACGCGTGGTTGGGATCGTCCCTTGGGGTGATGAAATCCCCAAGCAGGTCCCGCTAAGAAGAAGACACTATTCATTTCCAACCACCCCCTCAGATCCACACAAAGTGCAAAGGGGAAGGTGAAAACAAACTAATGCTCCCTTAGGGTAACACAAAGAAAAATAGCCACAACAAGCAACAAGTATTACTTCCCCCTAATTATGCTAAGTGAATAGATAAATCAGGAAGGAAAACTTTAAAATTTGAATAAAATAAAGGCCCTGCAAGCAAGTGTTAGCTGTGAGTTGGAATAGGAGGACGTATCCACCCCTCTGCAGAAAACTATCAAGAACGTCAGAACACGGGAGCGTATCCACACTTTTGTAGAAAACAGTTAACAAAAAAAAGTCGAAACACGGGGGCGTATCTGCACTTCTGCAGAAAACAGTTAGCAAAAAACGTCGGAACATGGGGGTGTATCCGCACTTCTACAGTAAACAGTTAGCAAATAAATTGGAACACGGGGGCGTATCTGCCTTTCTGCAGAAAACAGTTAGCAAAAAACATTGGAACATGGGGGGCGTATCCGCACTTCTACAATAAACAGTTAGCAAAAAACGTTGGAACACGGGAGCATATCCGCACTTCTGTAGAAAATAGTTAGCAAAAAATGTCAGAACACGGGGGCGTATCCGCACTTCTGCAGTAAAAACTATTAGAAACGTTGGAACAGGAGGGTGTATCCGCTCCTCTGCAGCGCCCGGGAGGGCAAGTCCTCCCCTCTGCATCCTGAACCTACAAAAAAATCTTCAACAACAACAAACGTGAAGAAAAGAGACCCGTTTGTGGGTCCCACCGGGCATGCCAGAAATGTGATCCCTTTAAAATGTCAAGTCCTAATGTAAGATACTAAAATGATGCAACAAGAGGAAATAACATAAGAAAAGGGCACCTCAATGATTAGCCTAAGAAATAGTGAACATGAAAGCAAAATAAGATAAATTGATTGTTGATTATACCTTTACGTTGCTCCTTCCTTGGTTTGCTCTTGATCTTTGGATGTCTTGTGTTCTCCTTGGATGGCAATGGAGTTAAATGGATGCAAGATGCAAGATGGATTGATGAGAAATGCTATGGAGAAATTAAAATGTTGCAAATGACAATTTGGCAAGAGTTTGGTAGCAAAAGACTTGATCCCCCCAAAATGAGAGAAATGATGGGGTATTTATAGGATAATTGGAATTCTTTAGAGAATTCAATGGTTGGGATTGATACAAAAAGATCAAGATGAAGGGCTATGGTGAGTTGAGGACTCACAAGCCCTCACATCTTGACATGTGGAATGTGAGATGTCTTGGGGTGGGATGATATAAAAATGAGGTGGAAGAGAAGTACATGAGGTGGATGAAAGACAAGTACCTTGTAGGTACCTTGGGGGATGAAAATATTCCTTGGAGGAATAAAAGTGAATTAAAAATTCAGAATGATTGGAAGAATCTAGTGGATAAGAGAGGGTCTCCAAAAAGTTGGAGATTTGTCACATGTGGGTGATGTGACAAGTCCAAAGTTCTAGAAGTCCTTGGCACATGTAAAGTGACAAGTCAAGCCTTCTAGAACTTTGCATGGAGATAGGGTAGACCTTGGAAAGATAAAAGTGAATTAAAAATTCACATGGGAAAGAGAGTCAAGGCCAAGAAAGGAAAGTGGAAAGGTTGACCATAAAAGGTATGCCAAATGTGGCTAATGATTTTGATTAAAGTTGTGCAAACACAAGATTATGATAATTAATGAGAGATTAGAGGCAAGTGGGAGATTATGGAGGATGTGACACTAATTTTGATTAAGTGGTGCACATCCTAATCACAGATTAATTAATTTAATCCAGATTAAAAGAGGGTTATGGAGAATGTGACAAGGAGAGAGAAAAAGAGGAATTAAAAATTAGTTTTAATCCAAATGGGTTAAAAGACTAAATTAAATCATTGGTCATATTTATTTAATTTAGAGAAGAAAGGGATAAGGTAAAGTATTTAATTTATTTAATTACATACTTTAGGAACCTTAGGCAGAAAATTAAATAATGATTAAATAAATTATTTAATCACTATTAATGAAATAGATGAATAGAGTAGACGATATTGATCATATGGAAGCGATCAAATTTGGATGTCTACAGTATCTATGCATGCTCATAGATGGATTACCCATATGCATGGGAATATTGATTGTACAAATGGGACATATATATATACACTTCGTGTATATATATTGATCAATGGGAAATGTGAATATATGTGTTTAATTATCAAAGCATGATATATATATGTATATTTATATAGTATACGAATATATATATATTAACATGCACGTATGTATTCATGATAAGAAGACATCCATATGAGTATATTGATATATATACATATGTATACATATGTATATATACATGCATGTGTTAATATGTTGAATATGCGAATATGTATATGTGTATATTGAATAATATAAATTTATAAGTGGAGATATATACATATACACATATATACATGTTATGTATATATGTCTATATATAATATAAATATATATTTAATATATGCTAATAATCTCATATAGTGTTGAAATTTTATTACGCGTATATCATTGAAAACACAACATATACTATATATGAAGTGCAACTTATATACATAATATAAAGGCACTAAAACTATGGGAAATGCATTACAATTGATCATAGCACATAAATTAAACATTGCTTGAAATATTTTAAAGTGTTGAGAATATAAACCAAAGACATTGCTATTATGAATGGTGCGTGAAAACAGAGAAAATTATAGAATGAGTATTGGATAGAAGAAATAGTCAACTATTGTGAAGAGAATGAATAACAACGCATAAATGAACTTTGAACTAGTCTTTGAAACAACAACCAAGAAAATAGGGCGCATGAGGAAATATGTGGTCCCAAAGTATAAATTATTCTCAACTTTTAGAAGTGTAATTTACATTGCATTTCCTGTGTATCAGGCAAGTGGATTTAGAGAATTAGTTAAGTATGAAGCTGGCTAGGAATGGTCAACCTGTAGAAACATTATCCTTGCATTTTTTATCAAAGCACTCTACTGTCATGAAAATTGCAGCAACTGGGTGAGTATGAGAAAATAGTCATCATTTTTATTCTGCCACCTTGAATCTTCATATGTGAGTCTAACTTTTGAGTGTGAGAAGTGGAAAAAAAGAGATCTTGTTTGTAGCCTTAGAGTGCTCAAGTTTTTGTATAAATAGGGGAGCATTCTTCTTCATTGGGACACATTCTTACATTCTTATTTTTTGAATTTTTGAGAGTTACTCTGTTGCAATGCTGAGTTAAAAGTTTGTAAGGTTTTAAGAGTGAGTTAGAGAGGTTTGAGTGAGATTTCTTTGTGGGAATTGGTCAAGGGAAGGAATTGAAAATTGTTTGGTGGAGGTTGTGCTAGGAAACCTATTTTATTAATTAGAGCTATCCGATTACAAGCATGCTAATTCTCTACTTGGTTTTATACTTTAAGTTGGAAAGATTGCATGATTTATGTGTTTTTCTTGAATTGATTTAAAAAGAGGAATTTAGTTGATTAATATGATTATGTTTATTTACTTAATGAAAAGTGTGTATGATGCTCGAAGATCTAGGATGATTGTTTAGCCCGTAAATGTGATATATATTAGCATAATATATATGTAGGAAAGAATGTTTTGAGTGTTTTACTATAGACTTTGTAAAGTCAAGCTTATACAGCTATAGTTTGGTTTATAAGGAAGTTGTGAAAGTATGTTTTATGAATTAGTTTGGATTACCAAAGTGTAATGTTTTAGTAAGAGAATATAGGTTATTCTTGGGGTTAGGATAATCCAGTGAAGGTGATAGCCTATGTATAGAATATGTGTGGTCAATACAAATCAAGCTAGGAAGGTGTGTGAATAGGATGACTCACTCAAAATAACTGAGTGTTGAATTCTTTGGCCAAAGTAGTGTAAGTTGCCACTATTTACATTGTCAATTTATTATGATCCAATTATGCATTCTAGTTCAGGATTGTCATACACATAGGTTGTAGCCAGTGTATGGTAAAGTTCTAGTTTGTAGGACACAACACCAAGCTCAAGAAAGGCTAGTATTATGGGGTTACCAAACCAATCTCTTCGTCGAAGGGTAGGGCCATCTTACCGATGGGTACATGTGTGGGGGACTGTAATAAGTCTGTGGTTGGCGAAAAAGCACTTGAGTGATGCTTCTCCTCATCAGTTGACGACCAAGATTTGAAGGGGGGTTACCTGGACCATATGTATTTTTATTGTTGGAAGCTTAGAAGAGCTATTTATGTACTCTTGTATCCGTTTATATGGAAGAATGTAAACATGAATGTTAAACTTGAGTTTATTCAATATGAAATCATTACTTTGGAAAGATTGTGAAATTATAATGAAATGCAATGGAAGTTTAGAATAGTGTTTATTTCAAATGTGCAAATTATCTTTGTTTTAGAAAAGAAAATTTCATTGGTATGTGATGGCATCATGGTTCAATCACTTGTGGGTAAAAACTTAGGAATTTTTTTTAGTAGAACATTGGGCATGTTACAGTTCACCACCCAAAATAATTAGGATTGACCCTATAAGCACATACTTGACTTGTACTTTTCTAAAATTTTGAATTTAAATTATCCAATTGGTCCCCTTTATTTTCTTACCATGGACCACCTAGGTAAGTGTTTTGTATAATTTAATTTCATGTCTAGTATTTGAAGGTATTCATTTTACATATTTCATCTCTCAAGTATTCTCTTGCATTTTGGAGCATTAAAGGATAAATCAATAGTAGAAAAAAAGATTTGGTGTACTAAAAAGAGAAAAATATATATATCATTTTAGGGCCCTTGCTTGTTGTCTTCAAATTTTTACACACAGACTAGGGTTTGACCTTACAAAACACATCTCCTTGTGACATAACACCAACCCTTTCTAGGTACTTTAAAATGTTGTTGTCCCTCAAATACCAAAGGCAAGTAAAATGGACAAAGACTAACTAGGTGAATAGAAGAATCGAAACACATTTATATGTGGCCAAGTTCAAACATATGAGATGAATCCATGGTTGTAGACTTGGACCAAACCTATAGAATCAATCTCATATAGACTTGAAAACCAACATAAGACCTGAGGTGTTTCATTGATAGAGATATTACATTTTTATTAAAATTCCAAAGTCTTCATCAAATGTCTACATTCTTCATGTAATTAGCTATGTGCTCCTATCCATTACATTTACTTTCTTAAACTTACTATAATTTTTTTTTAATTTTTATTTTTAGACTACAAGAATCGAGTAGCCCCCTTATAAACAACAGTGGACCTGGTAAACTTTTTTTATATGACTGATAACACTGGTACAACACGCCCTCTAGTACCATGAGGATGGGGGGAGACTAGACCTCATGACCTCTTGCCTACAACAGGATGCTTTAGCCAATTGATCTATGCCCCTTGCTCCAACTACTATAACAACTTAATTTATTAGTCACAACTATCATTATTTAGTCTTAGACTAATCTGTCCCTACTTGATTACATTTACTTTATTTAAAGTGTGGTTAACCCTTAAGGAAACCTTATTTTCCTTTGCATTCATATATGAAATAAAATATATTTTTCTAAGTCAAACATTATTCAGTTATTACCTTTTGGCTCATGAGATAAGAACAATATCACTAAATTAAAATCTCATCATAAATTTTTCTAAAATCCATGAAATTTATTGCACTTAGAAATCATGAAAGACACAATTAAACATATAAATGGCCTAAGTGCCAATTTTAATCAACTCCTTGAAATGGATTAAAGAAATAATATTTCTCTTAAAAATTTATGTTATTTTTCGTATGAAGAGAAATAGAATAAGATGTATATCCTTAAATTATAAATAGTATATTACATGTCCTACTAAAATGAAGTTGATATTAGTTATGTGTTCTATGTATATGCTATATAATGATATTTTACTACCTAGAATATCTTGTTAAATATATTGGTCAAACGTTATAAAAGATGAGATTGAAATATGAAATGAATTTTGACATAATGAACATATCTTTATTCTTAACTCTTAACCAAAAAAGTGTAATTATCTTCTAATAAAAAAATGATTAAATTCACACACTTTGTTATCATATATATCCTTCAAAATTATGCATGTAATAAGAGAATATTAATATTGGTTGTCCACAACCATACAATTCCAAACTAAATAACATCTAGTACGATTACTTCCCACATAATCTACAATAGTAATGTGAAACCAGTTGCAAAGTTGAATAAGAGCTTAGTTGGCATATCCTACCACTTTATCAACAACCTCTTTTTTGAATATATTAAGTTTGTTCATCCTCCATTTCCACTCTATATTATCCTTATTTATTATAGCTGATTTCTTTATTAATTTAAAGAAATTAAATTTACAATCAATTTAAATTTATAAATAATAAGATTTTATTAAAAATAAAATTAAGTAATAATTTTAATTTTATATTTTTTTAAGGTCATTTTAATTTAATCTATTTGAAACTTATGTGAAATGGGAATTTATTTTGTGTATCTTTTATTTTATTAAAGTAAAAAATAAATATTTGAAACATCTTTCATCAAAATCAAATTACAAATTATTTTAAAGTTTTTTACCTAACTTAAATTAAATTTGTTATTCTAAGACAATAAAGTTGTTATTCTAAAACAAAGAGCAACTTAAAATTATGGTCAATTGTCTTTAATTGAGAATGTTTCAAAAATATAATCTAGGATAAAAGATGTATGGGATTACAAAATTCAAATGCTCAAGATGTTTGAAAACTTAAGATATCTAGATTAAAGTCGTATATGAGAAAATGGTTAAAATATTTCTTACTCTACTATGCTAAAACACTCCCTTTTGCTTAGGCTTGGGAAAATAGAAGAGAATACTAAAATTGAGCCCCTTACAAATCCTCTCAAGCTTGAGAGAGATTATCTCCTCTCTTAGTTGCATGAAAAATCATGACAAGAACAACACTAGAGACTCAAATCTCATATGACTTGGCTTCATAAAGGGGATTCTAACACTAAATTATTCCCTCCAAAATCTTGTCAAATATATCAAAGGAATAAAATCAAGGAAACTGTGTTAAGTAATAGTAACACTCTTACTAAAAATGAGGGTATTAAGGCGACCACTCATGCTCACTATTCAAAAGCCTATGGGAGACTTTGCAACTCAACCTTGTCTCCCCAAAAATATTCATGTTGTGCATTTGGTCAACATGCCCCATTTTTCTTTTAGAAAAATGTGGATCCCTTTTTTTTCTTAGGTTTAGGTTTTCCTTATAGTGTCTTCAATTTCCAAAATCAACCAAGTTCTCAAAATTGGCTAGCCCAAGAGCCAAAGTTTCATCAAGGTTGGATAGAGCATTGAAAATTAAGCCATTTCTCCTTTTGGAATTTTCTTAAAGTTCCATAAGAAAGGAAGAAAATTTCTTGTAGATTTTACCCCTCCATCTAGTCCAAAATCTAGTTTTGTAGGTTTTTCCCACATACTCGATTTAGCTAGGAAGTTCCATAAAAGTCATTGTTTACGAGAGATTGAGACCCACGTGAACTAAACCCTTTCAAAATATAAAAGAACTAGTTCACTTGATATTTTCCGATTTCAATCCTTTATAAACTAAAATAAATTATTTATGAAAATTTGATGCCCATTTGAAACCTAATCAATAACGTGCTTCAACATAAAACTAGCTCACTAAGGATTTTTCACAATCTAAATCATTATGACATATGGCTTACATCATCTTTCATTTTCAAATATTCACCTTTCATTTGAACCAAACTTTTATGAATAACTCACATAAATAGTTTAGTTAGGATTTATCGCAACCCTTACAATGATGAGATAAGCATTGTGCCATGTTATTGGCATACCCTTTGATGACATCATCATCATTTTTTTTATCCAAACATTATCTCTAAGTGTAAATGGCAGGCTCACTTGAAATTTCTCGCATGACTAGTTGAAGATGGAATTCCCACAAGAGGTTCATTTACAAAGGAATTCAACCCAACTAGACAATGTACTTTAAGCATCTATTAAGGACCGGTTCACTTTAAAAATTCCACAAAAGAGATCTATTAGAAGTGATAAAAGAAAATGTGGAAAATCACCTAGCATTTGAACTCGACATTTCAAAACACAAGAATTAAGAGGTTTAGTTCTAATTCAAAACCTTGCAATCCATTTCCTTTCCTGGAACATTAATTGCTCACCTACTTATTTTGCACATTGATTGTAAGAGGATTGTATCAAATTTACCTAAAATTTAAAGAAAATTTCTATGGTGTAATTTTCATTAAAAGCATTCCAATCATATGAGATTATTTTGAAAACATCCCAATAGTGATTTTTAGCAGAAGTATTCTAGAGAAGAATTATTCAAATGAGTTGTAAAGAGGCATTAGTACTAGTGAAATGAGTAATATATCATCTAAAATTGTGAGCATCTTGATTAAGTACATCCATTAAAAGTTTTTATTTTCCCATAATAGTTATGTACCCAAAAAACTTAATTTCAATTGTTACAATCTATGTAGTTTAATAAAATATAAAACCCTTTATGGTTAAAATGATATAAGTATTACAAGGAATTATTAGAAAAAACCATAGTTTAACCAAATGTCCAAAAACATAGAAAACCCTAACTAGAGCCTATAATTGATAAAATCAAGATCATGATTAAAACAATTAAAGAAAATCCTAGGTTTGTAGTTGTAAGTGAAAACAATATAAGTTACTAGTAATGTACCCTAAATTTAACTAGGAATATAATTCGGGGATCTCATTTGTCATGTAGGTTAAATGAGTGCTCAAGCTAAAAACATAAATTTTGAATTCAAAGGCATGTCTCTCCCTTCTCAAATCACCATGAGATGGGGAGACCTTACTAACACAAACCTAGGACATGTGAGTATGGATTCTTTTCACTAGAGAATGAATAGTAATGATATAGATTGGGCCAAAAAGATAGGTTAAATGGGTTAGACAAGGTTGCAATGCTACCCATATCCATGTAGTTTCCAAAGTTTATGATGGAATGAAATAATAATTATGATGCAAAGAAAAGGCAAGTAATTGTGGAAGGAAGAGTATCCGTTGATCTAAGTGAAAATACCCTCAAAAGCACCGTTAACATTCCTTTTTACACCAAGGTTGTGCATATAGGTATGAAGTGTTTTTAGAAGCAATTCAATGATGAGGATGAGAAATGTAAGAGGATAATTAACATCAAATGGATGGAGCACCCAAATAATTTTATCCCCAAAATGTGTAAAGTATTATGCAAGAGTGACTTTTAAAATGAGATTGGAGACATTGTAACATTGTTAAGCAAAATGGTAGGACTCCCCACTGCTTCCACTTTTGAACCATGGATGTACTTCTACATTGAAGCCATCCTAATATGACAAAGTATGTACATTGGTCCAAAATCATTAGTGACATTTTCATGAACAAATTACCACTTTTGGAACAAATCGCAAGTTTTATATGACCTCATACTTAGTCTACTCTTTGGAAGTAAAGACTAATTTTATTGGATTGATAAGAGAGGGTACCTTGGTACAAGGTGAGGACAGAATTAGGTGTATGATAATTAGAAAATAAAGTCATTGAAACAATATAGAAGAGTAAATGACGCCTTCTCCATGTGGCTAGTTAGAACAATGGAAGGAGATAAAGCTAAAAGGATATCCATTAAAGCCCAAAGTGTCATTGATAGTCAGGGAAGATGGTTCATCTAGTTCTCAAAATTCACTTACATTAGAATGGAAAGGTTTTCTATTAAGCCATTAAAATTATCCAAGTACCCAACAAACAAAATGATTCGGTTGGAAATGCCAAGACAACTAGTGGTACCTTATGGCATGTTGGAATCTAAGCACAGTGTAGGGATAAAATATCCTATCACCATTGGTTGGTATGCATGTCATATCTTAATTTGTGCTAAGGCCTTTGAACCAAAAGTACAAATGCATAACTTGCAACTTTATGATGAGGCTAGGCCAAATTGTGATACATATGGGAGAATTTGGAAGATTTATGTGTTGATTGTACACATGATCATGGAATAAGGGAGAGATCATATCATAGGTGCATGGTAAAATATATGTTGACTTTGGGAACACACATAATGTCACAACATGTGAAGGGTGATGAGAAAGTCCTACATCTGATCTATGAAAGAGGTATCCTCAATCAAGGATCATACAAAGAATGTCATAAATGGTTCTATTGATTGGTTGAATTCACATCTTCAAACCTCAAAATCAAGAGGATTTACATTGGCATACAACATGGATGCAAACCAAGAAGAGAAAAGAAAAATTAGATAAATAAGATAAATATTTTGATGAATTCTTGATTAAGAAGACGAAGCTATAGGAAGCACAAGTAGTAGGAAAAGAAGAAGGGCCTAGTATTGTTGACGCACTTCTTATTCCCAATGTAACCATTAACAACTTCAGGAAATTCAATTCCCATTTCTACCCAATCATAGTGTGTTATACCTATTGTGACTCGAGTAACTCAAGAAACCTTGGTAACTTCCCTTCCACAAGCACAAGTTGTAGCACTTTTCATTACTCAAATTATTTAAGATACACAAGCAAGATAGGGAACACAAGAAGTAACCTTAAAATACAAATAAGCAATAATGGTTACACATGCTTCCTCTCCAATTCAGAAAACATTGTTCATGTCACCTCCTTCCATGTCTAATACGATAAGGATGGCCCAAGAATTAGAAGTTGTAGAATTGGAAAGAAGAGAGGTTAATAATAGTAAGAGAGGAGTCTCCAATTTTGCAAGAGATAGTACAAGAAGCTCTTTTTGAAGAGGTAAATCAACATGAGGGAATCCTATTTGAGGCACATCAATAAATTGAGGGGAAGTCAATAAATGAATTGATTCTATTTATCCTATCATCAATCATTCAAGAAATTAATTTGGAAGTTCCTAAGGAAATTGATGATCATGATAAAGAGAGCCATTTCTTGAGAGAATACATGAAACAAATAAGGAGAGTAATATTTGAATTCAAATTGAACAACCACAAAATCAACAACAAGTAGATGACACCATAGATAAAAAAGAAATAAGACAAGAGGTCCATCATGTTAGTTGTAAAGGGAACCCTTTTCCTTTTCTCTAGTAACTTTGTTCTCTTTCCTCCTAAGTCTGATACCTAAGCTAAGTTGGGTGGCCTTTTATTTTTTTTCCTAAACCTAGGCAAGGTTTTAGCATGTTCATCGAACCTCTCATTCTATTGCCTATGTTGTTTGTGTCTTGGACCCTAGCGGTGTTTTCTTCTGACTTTCGAACTTGTCCTTTTGGGGTGGTTGTATGAACATTAATAACCCATTCGATGAAGTCGTCATGTGTCAGAATCATTAAAACTTCACCCACAAGATATACCTCGGGCGGTATTCTTTGGGTTCTCTCAAACTTAGGCAGGGTTTTATCAAGTTATGCAAACCATTCATTTTTCCGCTCGGGAGGTTTTGCAGTGATTAATGCAATAATAGTAAGCTTATCTATTTAACTTGTGCATTATACAAAAAAGGAACTAGCATTTCCAAGCATAATATGAATAGGAAAATAAAGAAGCCATGCATGCAAAGACACAATGATACTAAAAGTGATATTTTATTAATATATATAAAAAAATGTTTTTACATTGCTCTGGTATTAGAAAAAACGTCTGGTTCGACTACAAAATTTTGTTCGTGAACAAAAGATAAAAGGGTGTTTCTTTTAGGCACACAGATTGAATATCAGAATGTGAATGCCTTCAGTAACAACCTGTAGGCATTTGACTTGAGCTGGCGACAATAGATTCTCGTGCGACTCGAGAAATTGTGCAAAAAGTCCCATGTCGTTTCTTGCCACTCCTACGCGCAGAAGAACCACGACCTCCTCTAAAGTTTCATCTCGAAGAGTTGATGCAATGCAAATGGCATCAGTAATCACTCTAGTTCAAGGATAGTGGTTGAACCCATTAATTTCCACCTTGACGCGTTGATGAAACTCGGGCTTTACCAGGCACTCCAGTGCTCTCATGCCCCAGTCACAACGGTCAAAAGTCCTGACGACTGTATAGATGAAGCTCTCCAACATAGTCATGTTGTGCACATGAGCCTGACTCAGAAACGCCTCACCAAGGATGTTGCGGAGCACCTCCTCCTCCACTTCGCTTT